>OY796662.1:25413791-26130791 GCA_963680705.1 Rhagium mordax
ATGTGCTGTATATGTTAAAGAAAATTTTGCTAATTATGAATGTCATAATATAATACACCAACACAATACAAGAGATGGCCACAAAATCAGAGTAAAGTATTTGAGACTCACAAGTAGCAGAAATGGAACAAATTATTATGGGCCTATTTTTTATAATATGTTACCTACAGAAATCACTGATCTCCTCCTAATTAAATTTAAAAATGTATTAAAAAAATATCTAATAGAAAAGGCATTCTATAATATTAAAGAATTTTTGGACTGTGATATTTTGTAACTGTTCATCATAATTTTAATTGTATTTTTAACTATTTATACCCCATTGTGACTTGTGTATATATACTTTGTATGTTTTAACACCAATAAATGTATCTATCTATCTATCTATCTATCTATCTATCTATCTATCGTTCGTATACGGATTATTTAAAAAATTCACGGCAAAAATGTAGATGCCTATAACAAGATATATTTCTTATCCCAAAATATGAAGAAAACTTTCTATGAAGATACTGATCTCTATATAAACTGCATTTTTAAAATGGCTTATGCAAGGTGTCCTTAAATTGCACAGACAAACTATAACCTCGCGACGCGATTCTATGTCAAAAAATAAGACGATTTTTCTGATTGAAAACTGAAACTATTTTACCTCTTTCATTTTTCTCTTAAACGTAACGGTTTTCCAGCAAAATGCGTAAAATCATAAGCGTGTTATAAAGTACTAGCCAATTTGTATATTTATTTATGTTTAAATTTTTTTTAAATTGTTTAAAATATAAATCGGTCAAAATATTACATTTTCAACCGAAACGACAGTACTTAGTATTATTAGTTGGTTTTGAAAGGAAGTGAATTGAATAAATTAATATTAAGGTGCTTAATTAAAAATGCTTAAAGCTATAAACTGTACTGCAAAATAGCACCACTGATAAAAGCAAACTTTTAAGTAACCTATACCAAATTTCGCCGAAAAAATATTGCCGTTTTCAAAATATAGCAGATTTTATTTATTCTCAGTCTAATAACACGCTTATGATATTAAGCATTTTGCTGAGAAACCGTTACCTTCAAGAGAAAAATGAAGATGGAGGTAAAATAGTTTCGAGAACTTCATTTGGGCTACTGACAAAAATTATATAGGGGTAATATCAACCCCTATATGGGTTTATAGAACAACTTATTTTATTTTCATATTACACAGGGTTGTTGAAACATACATGAAAAATAAGTGTATCGTTGGAAAATCTTCAGCAGTTACCGAGATATTAAGGATTTAATGTTTTCAATCCTCAACTTTGAAGGGCTGTATTTCCTTTTTGACGTAGAATCGCGTGAGTATAGTTTGTCGGTGCAATTTAGAGACATCCTATATAATTTAGAAGTTAATTTGTATATACTGAATGAAACATAACTAATTTTTATATTTACATTTACAAATTATTTTTAATCAACTTAAAAAACCGCCGCCAATTATGAAATCAAAACTTCCTCAGTGGAGTTTATAATAAGAGTAATTTTTGACGTATTTTATTTATTTCAACATTTGGATACAATATCATAATGAGATTGTATATCAGATCTTATTTATAATCTTTTATTACGAATAAATTTTTTTGTAAAGTTAGAAATAGAAATGTTGGGGGCCAGTAGACCCCATTCCAGTGGACCGAATTTGCTCATCAACGAACTCGATCTTTTCCTTGGTGTGTGTATCAAATTTGAAAGCTTGATCTCAAAAACTGTAGCCGCTATCGCGAGACATACATACAGACATACACATACAGACAGAATTCTTTTTGTCTGAAATTTTGTGTATCGCAATAATTCGTCTAGAAATGCAATAAAAATTTTAAAAAATAATTTCACTTTTGGAAGTAATAATTGTTGGAAAATGCATTTTAAATTTCTCTTGTTTACCTTCAAATCGCACTTTGCTTCTAGATCTTCTCTTAACTTTATTCTTTTTGTCTTTTTTTGTAAAACAATCATCTAAAATACCTAGTATCTCAGTCAAATTTTTGCGAAAGGCTATATCCCTGGCTGTTTCATTTTGTTTATTACGAACACTTTTATCACAACCTGCTTCCAGCAATATTCTTGTGAGTTTTCTCCTGCCCATAGCAGAAGCTATATGTAAGGCAGTATCACCGTTTTTATTTTGTTCGGACACTCGACACTGCGCAGAAATTAAAATTCTTGTAACTCCAGCATGTCCATATCTAGCGGCCGTATGTAAAGAAGTATCACCATAGTTGTTTTGAATGTCAGGATTACATCCAGCTAGCAGGAGCTCTCTGCAAGACTGATTATGTCCGTTTTGGCAACATAAATGTAGCGCAGTAAAGCCTCCAGCATTGGCTTTTGACAAATTTGCTCCTGCTATTATAAGTAATCGAATGGATCTACTATATCCTTTCCACCCTGCCTCATGTAAAGCGCTGTTTCCATGCTGAAAAAGAAACATGAACTTAATTGTCTGTCTCGTGATTGTTCATCAATAATATAATAATAATAATAATAATAATAATAATAATAATTTTTATTGTTCAAAAGAAAAATTTACGAAAAAAAATTTACAAAGGTGCGCTTAAGTTTTAAATGTAAAACTTGTGTGCGCACTTTCGAATGCAACATAAATTTAACAATCCAAAAAATGTAATTATTTTTAATCTTATACCATACAAATTTTATGATATATGTACTAACATAATATATGTCATATTACAATAAACTTAAATTACAGGTCCTAAGAAAATTATGCAACTAATTCATGAAAAGTGACAAAAACATTTTACTATTTTATTTTATTTTATTTATTATTATTTATTTTTTACTATATATTGTCTATAATTAGGTTAAGAGTTTTTCTGTTTTCTAATATCCACAAATTAATAGATTTTTTGAAAATTAAATATGCATTTATATTTCGTAACGCGGTTGGTAGCATGTTATAAATTTTAGGACAGAAATATTTAAAGTATCTTTGTCCTAGAGTTTTCCTTGCTTTTAATATAATTTGATTTTTCCGTTTATTACTTCTTGTGTGATAATCATGACATATATATATTGTTTGGTTCTTATTTTTAAATTGATTTAGCAATATCACACTGGAATATAATTGTCTTATGTCAAATAATTTGCACTCATTGTACAATGTGTCCGTAGAATATCTAATGTTTTTACTATAAATTATTTTTATTATTTGATTTTGTAGTCTCTGTAATGGTGCTAGAATACTTTTTGCTACTCCCCCCCACCCTATTATTCCGTATCTTAATATCGACTCTACAAGAGCTTAATATATAATAACTATCTCTTTAATTTTTAATATATCCCGGAGTAGTTTAAATTTGTGTAACAGGCCTCTTATTTTTTTATGCATATTTTTTATCTGTACATCCCATCGGAGGTGATTGTCTAAGTATATCCCTAGATATTTTAAATTACTAACTGATTTTATTTTTACTTGAGTTAATCTGGAAGAGATATTTAGTTCTGAGAAATTCGGTAGGTGATTATGATATGAACTGACAGGTAAGAAGTAAGTTTTTGAGTAATTTATCGTTAATTTTTTATTATCAATATTCTCGCAAATTGATTATATTTATTAGGTTCTGAATATTGTCCAAATTATTATACTAAGCGCATTTTCAATTTTAAAATAACGTTAAATAACGTGAAAACCACGTTTTCTCATCGCTTTAAATTATATAGTATATTAAGTATCAAGAACGGGAAGGGACGTTTACCGGTTGACGGCAACGCTCAGCGGAAGCATCCAATTTTGCCGGAGACCGGTACAACTCTTAACGTTCGCGATGTTTATACTGTTTTTTTTTGCACGATCATTAAATTACAGTTCAATTGTTCAATTAAAATAATGTGATTGTTTTAAAGAAATAAAAAGTGACGGTTATTTTGCAACAAGTCGATTTGTCAAATATATTTGGCACAGGTTACCAAGCCATTATTTAGCGTTATTTGCAAACAAATAAACATGATGATTTACATACCGTTCAGACGTCGCCGTCGGTAAGTAGATCATTTACCGACGTGTTAGGATCACTTACCGACGTTTTAGGCCTAGCAAAACATAAGTTACCAGATATTGTAAATAGACAAAAAAGCTTGTTCGTGCAAAAAATTGATTATCCTTAAAAATAAACAAAAATAATAAATTATGAATATTTGTACAAATCAAAGAAATTAGTGGAGTCAATAAGTCGGAGCAGTATAAAAATACTTTCGAATGCAACGAAAGATATTTCTGCTCCCGCTTTCGAGGGTGCTGAACACGAATATCGCGGTTAGAGAATTTTTTATCTACTCCTACCCCCGCAAACGGCAACAAACCACCCCTTTTTATGACTTTCACAGGTAATCGCTCGGGATACTGTTTCAGGTAACATATGTCAATGACCCACAATGGGTTTCCGCTGGTGTCACATTATTGCACATGTAAGCACATTTCCAGCGGTATCAAACTAATATACATATCGAGTTACATAGGGCAATGCCCCTTATCGGGTTTCCGGAGGTGTCAAATTAATCCACATGTAAGCACATTTAAGTATAGACATATTTTTTAAATCATACTTTTTGCAAAACATCAAAACCTGAAATGAAAAATAAGAAAAGAAAAAAATGCATGTAAAAATGTTTATTATATTATAAATGAAAACATGAGGAAATTCAAAAAACATAAAAATCAAAATTAACTCTAAATGAAAAAAAAAACATAAAAATACTGAAAACTAAATATTAAAAAAAACTTAAAATATGTTATTAAAAACTACGGGGTAAATGGAAAATTGTCCACAAAATATTTGAAGTTTTGGACACTTGTTTCCTCGATTTCCAGCGACACTATGAGTTCATCAACGCAGCTCGACGAGATGATGCATTAGTTTTGCCTTCCTCGAATGCAACTTATTTACATATTTTGCAGACTTTGACGTGACACAACGCTTCACTTCACTGAAGAACGTAACTTTCTCCTTCCTGGTTTTATCTCTCTCACTCGAAATTGTTTTTTTAATTTCGCACAAGTATGCCCCTTCAATGTTTTGCAGTGCTTATCTTCCAGCTCTCGAAGTAATGTTATAGGAGATGACGCCTCTAGTGGTAGAAATGTAGAAAAATCCGCCACTGATGGGATGGTGGTTCGTGAGTCTATTTCCCTCGATGACCCTGGTGTTAGACCCACCGAAAATGATTCTCCACCCTCTTCATGTGACACACCCACTGCACTCACCGCATTTAACGTTGCTTGCCCTGCATCGTCTACGGCGGCTGTATCTATAATAGGCTTAACCTTGGAAAAGGACCAAGCTAATATATGAATGTCCGAATCAACACTACTGTCGGCTCTGGAGGTACTCAACTGTTTCTGGACCTCCTCCTCGAAAGAAATATCCTCCTAGAGTTCCACTGACTTTGTAGGGTTTTTGAAACTGATGGTTGTAACGATTTAAGTTGTAATTCGTTACAGCAGGTTATAATTTCTATTTTGCGTATACCGGGTGACCACGAAATGACGCTCGCCCTTATATCTTCTTTGTTTTACAAGATATTAATTAGAAACTTGGACACGTCAAATAACGGTTAAATATGCATTATTTCAATGATTTTATCACTTTCCGTCGCTTCCGGTTTCACCGGAAATGACACTAACTTTCGTTTTTTAAATGGAACACCCTGTGTTCATTTGTTTCTTTCGTTACATTTCAAAGGCACCTAGTATTTGATAGAAATTCAGTCTTAAATATTTTTATTTTCATTTATATCTTGTTGAATGCAATTTTTATGTATTATAATATGAACAAATAATGAAGTGTTTGGTACCAAATTATCGGTAATGAAATGCTTTATTAAAATAACATAGTGAGTCACCATGGTGCCATTTAAAAAAATGAGTTATTCTGGAAAAACCATTTCCGAAATGTTTAAGATCTTATAACACAAATGTCATACGACATAATATCATAATTGTATTTTTTGATTAATTATTGAAGCAAAACAAAACATTTTTTTGGGGTCACGGCCGGCTAGATCAAAAATTAAGTTTGCTTATAAAAATGTCTGTAATATTTTTATCTCAATATGCCTCAACTGTATTCAAAATGACCTCCTGAATCAAAAAATGTAAAAATATACAGAGTGTTCCATTTAAAAAACGATAGTTAGTGTCATTTCCGGTGAAACCGGAAGCGACAGAAAGTGATAATATGGTTGAAATAATGCATATTTAACCGTTATTTGACGTGTCCAAATTTATATCCTGTAAAACAAAGAAGATATAAGGGCGAGCCTCATTTCGTGGTCACCCGGTATATGACTCCTCATTGCTGAATAACCCTGTATGCGTATATGATCGGTATGTGGTAGGAAAAAATACAAAAAAAAACGCGACAGCGGCCGAACGTTGTAAACGAAGCACATTTCAGGCTAGATAGAGGATCTCTCGCCTTTTGAATTTCATCGGGGTAAGTTGTACTTCTTGTAATTGCTTAAATATCGCTATTATCATATTTGCTTTTGATTTCTTGCTTTAGTTAATAATAATTTGTCAGAATAATTACCGTATTTCATATTAGTTACGTATTTTGGATTATTTTCAGATAATTACCTAGTAGCACTGTTTTTAAACACGTGGATGGGTAATTCCCATTTCCGTTTTACCGTATCGTGTCTAAAGTAGACGTTTCGTGCTTCAATTATTGCTAATTGACACGTTATACAATATTTAAATTGTATAAATTATCGCTGTAAGTGAAACTTGCAGATTATCGTATTTCGTGCATAGAACAATTTGTGTGTGGATTTTTATTGTTATTAGGTTCTACTGTGGGTCATATGAGCTGGAAAAGAGTAAAACTAAACTGCTTTTGTATAGTAAGGAAGCCCACCTTTGAGACTTAGGTTTTTGCCGAATTTATTTACTGTCCAGAGCTACAGATTTCTGTCCAGGAGCTTCCAAAGCAAACGAGGTAAGTGATCTATAGTATTTTTTTTATTCTCATTGAATTAATCAATTTGTAGTACATTTGATCACTTGCTTCGGATGTGACAAAAGTCCGATTTTCTGGTTTCCTTTTTTTTTTTCATCATATTCACGCCATATCGAATTTATTATTGACAAATTATTATTATTAGTTCATCCCTTAATTATCGTATAAATTACAAGAGTGTATAATTACCTTGATTTTAAGTATTTTCTGCCATTTTAAATTAGGCATAAATTCAATAATTTTTTTACCCGTCGAAAAGCGAAAGACCTTTGCTATCTTAATTGTCGATTATTTCATATATTAATTTTTGTTATTTTTACTGTTCAACTATCAATAAAAGATTAATTTGAAATCTTTATTTGTGTTAAGAATTTCGAATTAATTTCAATATTGTAATTATTGTTACCAATTATTTTGTTATTATTATTAAATATCTAAATTTTTACAGTTATTACTTCATTAACGTTCCTAAGTTTCTATTGTTCTGTAATCTGACATTAAATTATAGTCCTTTTAAAAACAATTACGGTCTCCTCATGGTTTTCAACCTATGGGATAAATTAAGTCAAGTTAGGTTATTTGTTAACGAACTGGTAGTGAAGTTTTGCAACCTTACTAAATACTTGCGTTCAAATTTTAGTATTATTTTGTTAATAATTCATTTTTTTAGTAATTGGTGTCAGATACCGTATGTTTATGTAAATTTGGTCATTTTACAAATTCTAATATTTGTTGTGTCATTTTGACAATTTTTTATTGTAATATTATGAAATATTAATTTTGTGAATTTTATCTAGTAATTTAACTATATTGCCGAAACTTTGTCATTTTTCATCTACCACTAGTTGAAATAATTTTATTTCTCTGTTCCATTTCTCAACTGTTCTGTCTTTATTTCATGACATCTGGCTTTCTGGAAATTTGACTCACTGGAAATCTATACCGAGTTAACAACATCAGAAGTAAGGAGATATTGGGTGTTCCCGAAAAGTAACAAATTTGGTTGGAACCTGGACACTCTGGATTGAGCAGGAGTGTGGAGACAGGATCTCACAACCTTTCCATCACCTCGAGTACTCGCAGGATTCATCGGTACCAGGAGAACCCCTTCCGTCTCACTTCATTCCTTTGAGTAAGCCTTACGAAAACAACAGACAGACAGAGAAATTAATTTTATTAATTGTAACTTTTATTCCTATATTTTTTGTTGTTCATCTTTTCACAATTTTTTTATTATATTTAATCATTGTAACGCGTACAGAATTTGTAAAAGTAAACTTGTTAAAATCAAAGCTTTCTTTTCTTTCAAATTTATGTGTAGTAAATACCTAATTGTGTTTTAATTAAACTTTTGTGTATTTAGTTAGAAATACTCTGGCGCCCATATATTGCTTTCAATAGAATCTCAGTACTCAAAACAAGGCTTCACCGAATTCACTAGGCTACACTTTGAATTTGGCCAATTCAATTCGGAAGTGTCGCTGCTGGTGTGCCTGACACGGTGAGGATAAACTATTTTTCGTGTATTTATCATTAAAATATTAGAACTTTATATAATGGACTAATAACACTTCTTGCAATGATCAGAATAAACTGCTGCTCTTCACCACAGAACTATGGTTTAAATAATGTCATACGAATGGGCATTGGAAGTGGTAGACTTGAAATAAACAGCATAGCATGCAAGTTTAATGAATTGCAAATACTGAAATTAATATTTATTTATTTTTTTTATTTATTCATTTGGTGTTGATACACAAAAGTTTGTACACACGTCAAAAATACAAAAATATCTATATATAATACTAATGAATATACTACATTAAACACAAATTATATTTAGACAATAAGACAATCAGGTAAAATTACAAGACAAATAACATATGAATACCGTACATGTAAAGTAAATAACAATACAGCAACACACACACTCATATTATATATCTATAAATATTTAAATTAATTTTCTATGATAATTATAAATATAGTACTAATAATAATAATCGTAAGAATTTATCCACATGAAACAAGGTTAATAAAAGAAATTACACATCACCTATAGTCAAATGAAAATTAAAAATTATAAGTACATATGAACTAATAGCAACTATTTATTTATTGTATTATGCATCATGGAAATGAGAATTCAAATAGTCATTAATAGAGTAAGGCTCTAAGTTACAAAGAAAAGAGATTAAACCTTTTTTTATTTCATTAAAAGTATTGTTAGTTTTTAAATTGTTAGGAAGATGATTGTACAATTTTAAGCATGCATAGTATGGGCTTTTCTTAGTTAAGCTTAGCCTATGTGGGGTATAATAATAAGACTCACCATGTCTTGTATTATATGGTCCAGGCATCAGGATATTTTGAAAACTACCCCTGTTATTATATAGAAATGTTGTTGCCTCATAAATGTATAAACCAGATAGTGTTATGAATTGTAGGTTTTTAAACTGCCTTTGACATTATTCTGTAGGGGGTATTTTCAGAATTATACGCACTGCCCTTTTTTTAATTCTAATGGTACTTTCCGCTTCAGGACTATTGCCCCAAAAAATAATGCCATATCTAATGACTGAATAGAAATTTGAATATTAAAATATTTTAGTTATATTGCTATTTGCATATTTAGTGAGAATTCTTAAACCGTAACATGTTTTACTTAAGTATTTTGTTTGTAAACTTTATGTGTTTTAAATCTCAAAGTCTCAAAGTATCTAAATATACACCGAGACATTTAACTGATTTTGAGAGAACTATTCTTTGGTTATTAAGATTAATACTATCTGGCGTATCGAATCCTTTATTAGTTTTAAACAGAACTACGTTTGTTTTACCTTGGTTTAATACCTGCCCATTATTATTGCACCAAACTTCCATAGACTTTACAATATTATCACTATTACTTAAAACATCTATAAATGAGTTATTACTTTTTATAATAAAACTAGTATCATCGGCAGTTTATTAGCAGATAATTGTCAATAGATGCGTAAAATTGCTGAATATTGGCCGTTTTTAAACCTTACTATGGGGTTACACATACCTATTTGAGGTGGATAAAACATTAGAGTGCTATATTACAAATATAACGACTTGTCAATATAATGTAATACTTTAATGAAAAATTAATTGTTTTGCTCAATTAAAATACTATTGGGACCACCATAATTCAATTTTCTAATTTTATAATTTTTGCAGGTTTAATAAAATCTATTCTATTTTCAATATTTCATTACGGATGTTAAAGTACAATTAAATCAAGCCATTCAAATATTGTTCTGTTTTATGTTGCCATGGATGTAATGTTTTACTTAAATAGTTGTTAATTGTTTTTCATATAAAAATTTGTATGATTTAATGCTGAATATAGTCACAACACGAGTACAGTTGTTGTTTTATTTGATAAGTTTACAACAGGTTATGGGCCCAGTACCCCTCTGTACTTTCGTGTTGGTTAGTTTTTGGTATACCGACTAAAAAAATTAAAAAGAACGACGAAGCTACAATCATGAGTGACATAGTGAACAATATTGAAAAATTGGGAATCACACAGTTCTGTGGAAAAGACTATGATCACTGGAAATTTCGTATGGAAATAATACTCGATCAGCATAATGTAAAGAATTGTATCGACGAGGAATGTGTAGATCCAAATGAGGAGTTTCTTAAATCTAATAAGAAATGTAAATCCCTTCTGATACAATGCATAGCTAACTCGCACTTGCAATATGTAAAAGAAAAGAAAACTGCATATCAAATGCGTAAATCTCTGGAAAGTGTTTTTCAACGTAAGGGTATTGCAAGCCAGTTGTTTTTGAGGAAAAAGTTACTTACAATGAAACTGCCTACCGGTAAGACGCTTGAAAAACATTTTGTGAAATTTGAAGAGATAGTTCGTGAACTGAAATCAGTTGGTTCAAAGTTGGAAGAAGCAGATATAGTATGCCACTTGCTCTTGACTCTACCAAAGTCGTTTGACTCCCTTGTAACTGCATTAGAAACTCTAGAACCAGAAAAACTCACTCTGGAGTTTGTTAAGGGGAAATTATTGGATCATGAAATGAAGAAAAGAAATCAGGGTGAAAGCAATGGAAATCCATTGTCAGCATTTACCAGTAAAGTAAACAAAAATTGGACAAAATATCCCCATCGTAAAATGAATTTTCCTTTCACCTGTCACCAGTGTGGAATACCAGGTCACAAGCGAGCGGATTGCCGAATCAAGAAGCAGGCTAACCAGACAAATCAAATAACTGAAGACGATCATATTGCCTTTATAACATTAACTAGAACATCAGAAACTGATGGAGATGTGTCTGATGGAAGAATTAGGTTTATCGTTGATTCAGGAGCAACTGATCATATGGTGAACACTGATCATTTTAAAAATGTATGTAAGTTAGAGTCTGTTATTGATATTTCAGTTGCTAAAAATAATCAAAAACTTTTTGCTGCAAAAATTGGTTCAATTGACATTGTTTTGGAAAATAATAAAAGTGCTACAATTAATGATGTACTCTATGTTAAAGATTTGAAACGTAACCTATTATCTGTACAAAAAATGGAAAGAGCTGGTTGTAAAGTTTCATTTACAGATGGTAGTGTTGTCATTAAGAAAAATTCTCTTATTATTGCAGTTGGAAAAAGAATTAATAACCTTTACGAGATAAGTTTTAGATTAATCAAGGTTGCTTCCAATGTATGTGAAGTATTGAGCCACCATTATATTTGGCATCGAAGATTAGGGCACTTAAATAGTAAATATTTATCAATATTGTCTAAAAATTATCTTGTAATTGGTTTTGATTTGAACAATTGTAGTAATGCTGAAAGAACTGAAATGTGTGTAACTTGTGTCAAAAGTAAAATTACAAAACTGCCATTTTCAAAGCATTCTGAGAGAAGAACATCAAGAGCACTTGAACGAACTTATTCACTCAGATGTTTGTGGGCCAATTACACCATCGACTTATGATGGGAAACGTTATTTTCTAACTTTTCTTGATGACTACACACATTTCGCTATTGTTTATTTACTAAATAGTAAAGCTGAAGTATTTGACTGTTTTAGTTTATTTAAGGCTACTGTTAATGCTAAATTTGGAACTCAAATTGCTTCATTGTGCTGTGACAATGGGCGGAAATATTTTCCACACACATTTGTCAACTTTTGCAAGAATAAAGGAATCCAAATCAAAAATTCCATTCCCTATACTCCTGAATTAAATGGTAAGGCTGAAAAGCTTAACAGAACACTGCTGGATAAAGCTCGTGCCATGATACTGGAATCAAATTTGGAAAAGGACATGTGGGGTGAAGCTATTTTATGTGCAACTTACTTAACAAATCGAAGTCCAACAAGTTGTCTGAAAAATTGTACACCGGCTGAAATATTCCATGATAAGAAACCTGATATAAAAAATTTGCGAATTTTTGGCTGTGTTGCATATAAACACATTCCAAAAGAAAAACAAAAAGGAAAGTTTAATTCAAGATGTGATGTGTGTACCATGGTTGGATATACACATAATGGATATCGACTGTGGGATATCGAGAAACAGAAAATTGTTGTTGCAAGAGATGTTTTGTTTGACGAAACAAAAACGATCAAAAGTCTAGAAGAAAAGGAAGATAAGGAAGTGTATACCGAGGTGGAAATTCAAGATCTGGAAGAGCTTCAGAGTACAGATAAAGAAGAGTCAGTCCAGAGTACAGATAAAGAAGAGTCAGTCCAGATTATAGATAAAGAAGAGTCAGTCAATAAGAACCTAGATCCCGAAAGTTAAAATTCTTTGTCAGATGAAGAAGGAAGAGAAAATACAGAAAGTTCGGAAGAACATGAAGAAGAAAGAGTTAGAAAAAGTGGAAGAGAGAAAAAACCACCTGTTTGGTCAACTGATTACGAATTTGAACATCAGACCCTAAATATTGAAGCTTTCATTGATGAGGTACCCGAAAATCTTAAAGTTGCTGCAAGAAGAAGTGATTATAAGTATTGGAAACAAGCTGTAGAAGATGAGTTACATTCTTTAAGAAAGAACAATACATGGACTTTGGTGCAGAAACCTAAAAATGCAAAAATAATAGGAAATAAATGGGTCTTTCTAGTAAAGAGGAATCAAAATGGCGAAATTGTAAAATATAAAGCACGTCTAGTTGCGAAGGGGTTTATGCAAAGAGAAGGATATGACCTCGAGGAAACTTATTCACCTGTAGACAGACTGACAACGGTTAGAACTTTAATTTCAATTATAAATCATAAAAATTTATTGGTACAACAAATGAATGTAAAGTCTGCCTTCTTACATGGTATAATCAAAGAAGATATTCTCATGGAAGTTCCCGATGGAGTTAAAAATAGTGGAGATGTAGTCTGCAAGTTAAATAAGGCACTGTATGGACTGAAACAAGGTCCATTTTGCTGGAACAGTAAATTTAATGAATTTGCCGAGACACAACATTTAAGTAGATCTGAAAGTGACCTGTGTCTCTATTCAAGAAAATCAAATGAATCTGAGCTATATTTACTTTTATATGTTGACGACATGATCATTGCCAGTAATAAACATGAAGAAATAGAAAAATTAAAACGACATTTAACTGAAACTTTTGAAATACAAGATCTTGGAACTTTAAGTTATTTTCTCGGAATAAACGTTCGAATGACAGAAAATGGAATTTATTTAAGTCAAAGGAATTATCTAGAGAACTTGTTAAGGCATTTTCAAATGACTGATTGCAAACCTGTGAAAACTCCTATGGAAAAATGCAATAATTTAAACTGTACAAGTCCTACTACAAATGGAAATTTCATAAATAAACCTGTACGTGAACTAGTTGGCTGCTTGATGTATGTAATGCTTGGAACTCGTCCTGACTTAAGCGCATCTGTAAATATTTGTAGTAGATATCAAAGTAATCCATCTGAAAATTTATGGAAGGCTCTGAAAAGGATTCTGCGATATATCAAGGGTACATTGGATCTAGAACTATTCTTTGACAAACATGATAACATGGAACTGGTTGGATTCGCAGATTCAGACTGGGCAGGAGATGAAGAAGATCGAAAGTCAACCACAGGATTCCTATTTAAAGTATTTGGAGCAACAATATGTTGGTGTACTAGAAAACAAAGTACTGTAGCAATCTCATCTACTGAAACTGAATATGTTGCCTTGGCTGAAGCCGCTAGGGAAGGAATTTGGCTTTCAAATCTTTTGAAAGTTTTTGACATCAAAATTCTTAATTTTAATATTTTTGAGGACAACCAATCTTGCATAAAGTTGACAAAACGAATAGACCATAAAAGACTAAAACATGTAGATACCAAGTTTAATTTCATTAAGGATTTAGTTGAAAAACATATTTTAGTTATTGAATATATTCCAAGTCTTGATCAAATTGCTGATATATTGACAAAAAGTTTGGATGGTATTAAATTTGTTAAACTACGTTTAAGTTTAGGTCTAACCGATTCTTAATTTTTTTTGTTCACTATAATATTAATTCTAATACATTGCATTGTTAAATGAAATTTATTTTTTATGTAAGGAATGATTTAATTGTGGGGAAGTGTTAAAGTACAATTAAATCAAGCCATTCAAATATTGTTCTGTTTTATGTTACTATGGATGTAATGTTTTACTTAAATAGTTGTTAATTGTTTTTCATATAAAAATTTGTATGATTTAATGCTGAATATAATCACAAAACGAGTATCCCAGACAGCACCGGATATCCAAAATATGTACTTTTTAGGTCCATTTATTGTCCCGGATATCCATGTGTATGTAATGGATATCCAGTGGACATTTTTTAATGGATATCCACTGGAGGTCCTGCTGGGACCTCCCTTACTTTAGTTTATTTAGCTCTAAATGAAATCTTTTAATGCGTCTTAGTATAAAGTTCCGGTGGAATTTTATTTTTCTTTATACGGGCTTCAATTAGTTTAATTTTATGGAACCTCGGACCAGATTTGAATATCCATAGGATATATGTCAAAGTAAAACCAGTGGATATCCATACTTTAACTGTTTATGGATGTCCATTTCTGGAAAGTTTTGGGATATCCGATATTGTAAAATATGGATATACCTAATTATGCATTTTTTATCCGCTCTGGTCGTCCTTGGATATTTTCTAAATATTTGTAAAAGAGGGATATTTAATGACAACAAATTAAATGGTCAGTATTTTCATTTTACGGATATTTAATTGACAATTAATAACCTCAAATATCATCATATGCGGTTATTTAACCGCATATGATGATATGAAATGAAACAGGTCGATATTTGATTTTAATTTACTGTTTTTTTTTAATGGAGCACACCATTTTCCCAATTTCCGGGATGTCCCTTTCTGAGCTAATTCCAAAAATGTATCACAAGTTGTGTCAATAATATCAATTCATACGTATGGATTGACATTGGTATAAACGAACTTCAATTATTGTCAATCTATTGTCAATTATAGGTTAAATATTCAGAGACAAAATCTCATTAAATCACTTAGTTATGTAATGAAAATAATTACACCACTCATTTATGTTATGACAGGCCGTTTAATGGGGGTAGATAAAAATATTTTAAATTAAAAAAAAGATATGCATTTAAAAAAATTTAGAAACTGCAAAATATGAATAATAATCATTTAATTGATAAGACTCTCACAATATATCAAACAGACTTTATACAAGCATAATAATAACAAACATATCTAAACAAAGTCATTCATAAACAATGCATATGAAGCAAAGAAAGAGAATTGTAAAATAAATTATCAGAGTTTTCACAATTTCAGACAAATTGGTTTTACAAAAAGTTTAAATTTTGCTATTAACCCTAAAACACTCCCAAAATTTGATATAATGTACTTATAGAAAGAACTACACAAAATTTACCAGCAGATTAAATAAATGAAACTGTTTACGTTCAAGAATTATTTTAGACAATCAAGTTAAGATTAAACATAATTTGAGTTCTGAAGAAAAACAATACATTTCTTCTTTGAAATGGGACACTAGTATTAAATTTTACCAGCGGATAAAGCTTTTATGTCAGTCATTTCAAGTACAAAAATACAGGGTGTTCCAGTTTTTTGTAGCAGGACTTTAACAGTCGATAGACATTTGAAAATTATTAAAAAAAGTTGTGTTACAATTTAATTCCACACTAAAATATTTTGTCGTGGTGCTTCGTAGGTTAACGGTTCAGTGGCAAATTTACTAGCAAATAAACTAAGCGGTAAGGTCTATTCTTAGTTTATTGTATAACGATACGTAACGAAAAGGTATATTGTAAATAAATAGTCTTCGGCAGGGTCGAAATCATTGTCACGCTGCTTCCAATCTTGGGAAAATCGAGGTATCACTCTTCAGTCCATAGCTCTTATCTACAAAAATAGGTTCAACTATTAGTATTGAAAAATCATCTTGCAAAAATATAGGGCTCACCTGATTAGGATAATGGAAGTTCGATAGTGGTTAAAAAAGGCATTTATTTACAGTCGTTCCTGGATATTTCGTTGGTCAAGTCTTCCTCTGCGGTGTTTCTGCGATATCAGGGTGATAATTGTCTTGTACTGGGTAATTATATTCCACTTTTGGCTGGTAACACCACTAGACATCGTCTGGAATACTGCAAGATAGGATATTTAATAAATCATTTCATCTGTCAACGAGCTTTAGGGCATACAAAATAGTTACGAACATAATGCTCAACTGTACTAGCAATAATAACTATATAGACTTACCTCACTTTGGCCACAGGAACAGTATTTATTATACACTATAGGTTTGCTTGTAGCTGAAGTAAACAAACAGGTTACCTCTCATGTTTCATGTTGGTAGTGTATCTCGACCGCGGTACGTTCGCTGGTTCGATATGCAGGGACTCTGTTCGTTGCGACTGTCAAACCGTGGAGTTGTAGAGATGTATTGTGAAGGGTTGATAGGGAAGCACATGTCGTGATTTTGGTGGTTTTAGTTGGGTTTGTGTGTCAGGGTTATGTAAATCACGTTTTCTGTTAGATTCATATCATTGGTTACAATAAAACAGTACCGATTTGCTCTGGAGGTAGTCTTGGGTAATTCTGAGTGGACGGCAGAATGAACTAGGGAGACGAAACCAACGCAGTTCCCCGAATTCCTGGAATCTCTTTCTTTTTGGCTTGGCTTGGAAAACCGTGAACACGTGCGACTCGTGGTTTGTAAAATTTAGCAATTTTGGTGAAGTAATTGCCCTTTGGGGGATTTGTTACAAATCATTCGAGATAATCGAAATTAGTGGGACCTTTTGGTGAAGCATCCTGTAAATTCGACGGTTAATCCGGATATTTTCACATGTACAAAGTGAGTACATAAGCTGGTTTTTTTTTTTGGTGTCTTCTTGGGGCATAAAGCTGAAATTGACCCTCGTTTTCTTCTTCCTAGGTGTTCTTTCCGTATTCGAAATAGATAATCAAATCACTGACGACGACAACGTCAGACACTTTCAGCCCACCCGAAACCTAAGGTATGTTCGACATCTGTTGTCACATTGCAAATTAGGCAAGATAGGAAGTTACTAGAGTAATAATTATTTGTAGGGCTGCTACGTGACTGCTCGACGCTACTAGACGCTATTAAGACGCTGCTAGACGCTGTTACGACGCTGCTACAGCATTACTACGATCTTGCTACTGCATTACTTCTATATCATCGTTCCTGTTCCTGTTGTTATTGTTGCTCTGGGGTTCCTGTGTTGCTGTTAGGATTGCTTTGGGCCTGGCTGTGTATTGTACTGGTTGCCTTGCGGTGGCCTCTGGGATTTTTTGAGTATCGTTGCTGTGCCTGCTGCTCGTCCTTGCCTCACTTTTACCTGTCAGCTGACGTTGAACTCAACATCGTTACCTGGATTGGAACTCCTTGGTGCGAAGCTGGTTAAGAAAATCAACCAGAATAGTAATTGTGTGGTATTTATGTAGAGATTAAGCTTATTAGGGATTTAATAATTAAGAATTTTGGGGTAGATTAATTAAGTGAGATTGCAATTACTTAGGGCAATGTAAGATGTGTATAAACTAAATAACACCTGTGAAACCAGGCGTGTGATCACACTAACGGTCCTTTTATTGAGCCTTCAGCTCCTGTAAAGATCCTGCACTCTTGCATGTGCATCTATAGGTTTCGACCATTTTTTGTGCCCGTAAAATTATTAAATTGTGCTCGTAGTTGACTCATTGCATTATTTTATTGCATCCAAATCACCCCCATTTTTTAGGAAAACCCACCCCACGGACCTGACTAGTCGGCCGTGTGAGGTCTCCCTTCAATTTAAAGTGCGCTCGGAGACACTGCACGTAAAACACTAAAATTTTGATTTGGGGTTGTACAGGGTTAAGACCTGAGACCCGATATTTAGGTGGGGATTGAACCCTGCCTAGCGCACGTGGACTATTTAGGTAAGCCGCCCCTATAACAGTTCATATAAACATAGGTTGAAAAATGCTTAGTTTTCGAGATACAGGGTGTTAAAGTTTGAAAATAAATATGGATTTATATTTATATTTCCAGAATGCTAAGAAGTATCGAATCCAAACTTACCAATTCTTTACATACAATTTAGAGGCCTATTTTAGAATAACAAACTACTGCTTTACTTAACCATGGGCGTAGATATATGGATTTACTAAGGCTCTTTTTTACAAAAAAGTAGTACGCCACTGATATTTTCCCATGTTCCCAGTTTAATTCAATAAAGCAAGAAAAAACAAAAATCAAATGTCTCTTGGCACTTTTTGATATGACAAGCCGTTGTTCAGAAAATTTACATTTAATCTTTTGATGCACGCCTCTGGACGAATTTTAGACAAACTTGAAGTCGCTCAGAACTTCACCAAATTTGATGGTGCGAAAAGTCTCTTAAAAAGAAAGAATGAAACATTTAAAATATTTATTGTAAAAGTTTTAATAAACTTGATGATAATTCATGTAAATGAAAATTTTTATAACACAAAATATGTATTAAAACGCAACGGTCGAACTAAAATAAATTATTAGAAACACAAACACAAAAGCTAGCAACATGTAAAAGTGTCTTACTTCATTACAAGCATCATTAGCGATGTTTTATTCTTTCTTTTTAAATGACTTTTCGTACCATCAAATTTGGTGAAATTCTGAGCGACTTCAAGTTTGTCTAAAATTCGTCCAGATGCGTGCATCAAAAGATTAAATGTAAATTTTCTGAACAACGGCTTGTCATATCAAAAAGTGCCAAGAGACATAAAATTTTTGTTTTTCTTGCTTTATTGAATTAAACTGGAAACATGGGAAAATATCAGTGGCGTACTACTTTTCTGTAAAAAAGAGCCTTAGTAAATCCATATATCTACGCCCATGGTTAAGTAAAGTAGTAGTTTGTTATTCTAAAATAGGCCTCTAAATTGTATGTAAAGAATTGGTAAGTTTGGATTCGATACTTCTTAGCATTCTGGAAATATAAATATAAATCCATATTTATTTTCAAACTTTAACACCCTGTATCTCGAAAACTAAGCATTTTTCAACCTATGTTTATATGAACTTTTTTTAATAATTTTCAAATGTCTATCGACTGTTAAAGTCCTGCTACAAAAAACTGGAACACCCTGTATATGATTCAAAAATTATGACGCTTATAGCCGAGGACCCTTATTCAAAATCAAATAATGATCTAACCAAATCAATAGGAAACAAAATATACAGAATTGTCTTTAAATACAAAATCAATTTAATGACTTTGAACGTGGAAAGCTTACACCACATCATAGTAAACATCCCCATTTTTATGGTTTATCAAAAATACTTTACCAAAAATACATAAGCCAAACAATCCCTTAAGACCAATTGTTAGTTCTATTAATTCTCCGTGTCATAACTTAGCAAAATTCTTACTAAAAAATTATTCATCCGTTTTCTGTAAATACCAATTCATATACAGAATGCGAAAGTCCTCATCTTGACATAGGACCTAAATTTGCCGCTTAGTTTTGTTTAGTATCGCAGCTCTAATGTAATAAACAGTTCAAGACCATGATACTGTAGGTTTTAGTATCATGGTTCAAGACGCTTATGTTTCTAGGCAGCGGCACTTCACGTCGTATATATTTTGAGGCTGGCTATGTCAACTTTCGCATTCTGTATAAAAAATAGTAAACATTTTCTAGAAAAACTTTATGACAACGATATTCACGATACACATCTGATGGTTAGTTTGATGTAGTGAGCCTTTTTAGGAATATCCCTGTGGATAAAATTTTGAAAATAATTAAAGACAAATTAGTAAACGATAATAATATAGCAAATAGAACTAAACTTAGCGTATCAATTAAAACAATTTCAACTAAATAATGATTTTTATCAACTAGATTTCGGGATGGCAATGGGTTCTCCTTCATCACCATTATTAGGCGATATATTTATGGAGGAATTTGAAAACAGATATGTTGAAAATAGTATTTATAACTGCTAACTTGGTGGAAATATGTTGCCGATATTTTTGCAAATGGGCCATATATTATATTCGCTTTAGAAGTAGAAGACAATAATGAATTACCATTTTTAGATATTTTAATTAAAAAAGTCAATAATAATTTTCAAACTAGCGTTTACCAAAAAAATCAGTCTTTGGATATTAAAAGAGGTGTTAAAATAATTTCTTATATAGATGAAAAATTGAAAGACAGATGGCAATTTGTCAGGGAAATTTTAATTAATAATGAATACCCCGAGGAATTTGTTGATAAGACTTTCATGAACATTGAAAATTGGATTAAAAACCAGAGTATCATTATTCGACATTAATTTCATATATAAAAAGATTATCTGAAAAATTACATCGCATCGTGTCGGTAATAAATTTGACGTTAGGATAATTTCTCCACACAAAATAATACTTTAAGATCGATATTGACAAAAATAAAACCATTAAATACTTAACAAAATGAAAAAAACTGAATTCACAGTATCCCGTGCGAGTGTAATAAACATTATGTGGGTGAATCAGACTTAATGTGCGATTGGACGAGCACAAAAATTATATTAGAAGGTATTAAATAGAAAAATCAAAAATTTGTGAATTAACCAAAAAAGAATAAACTAAAGAAGCTGACAGCAAAAAAAAGGAAAATCAATGAATCGGCATTAATTTTACTTAATGCGTATCAAATTGTTTAGTAGAACTTTTTTCAACTTGGTTAGGTACCAATGTTGAGAGAAGAAATCAATAAAATTAATATTATTCAGTATATATTTTCAACATTTCTATGATAACTATCAATGAAAATATATTAATTGCTATTAGTCGTCAAAAAAACACTTTAATTGTTCCTCTGACATCACGTCAAAGGCATAGACATTATGACCAAGTTTTAAACTGGTTAATTTGAGTAGGTATCTTTTAGATAAATGAAGTTTTTCTGATAGAAATTTCAAGAGATGGTAATGGTGGTAATAAATTCAAAAGAAAAGGAGGAGGAAAATATAATACCGGGAGGTCCAAAAAAAAACCGGAATTTTTTATTTCTCTAATAGTTTCGCCAATTTTTAACCGATTTTAATTATTCAAAATATAAATTATAACTAAAAGATCACGTTATGAGGTAATATAAATATATTTTAATTATTATTAAAATTGTAGATGGCGTTAGTCATCAAACTTGGGCCTTCTTTAAGATCGGCTGGAACTTTATTTGCTAAATAAACAATGAAATGATTGAGGAAGTATAATAGAATAAACATTTGTGAATATTTTAAGACATCAAACACTAAAATCGACCAATTGGTTCCGAAGATATAGTCCGTAACATAAAACCGTTTTATCACAATTTTGTTGATATTCTATGCCAGTCGTCTAAAATCAATATTTATTTTGGTCAAAACGGCATTAAAATATATTTATATTACCTCATAACGTGATCTTTTAGTTATAATTTAGTTTTTGAATAATTAAAATCGGTTAAAAATTGGCGAAAGTATTAGAGAAATAAAAAATTCCGGTTTTTTTTGGACCACCCGGTATATATATATATATATATATATATATATATATATATAAAAACTTTATATGTATATATATATATATATATATATATACCGGGTGGTCCAAAAAAAACCGGAATTTTTTATTTCTCTAACACTTTCGCCAATTTTTAACCGATTTTAATTATTCAAAAACTAAATTATAACTAAAAGATCACGTTATGAGGTAATATAAATATATTATATATATATATATATATATATATATATATATATATATATATATATACATATAAACCGGCATTATCAGGCCCAAAATTGTATGTCTTTAGAGTATACTAAGCCCGACACCTACTTACGAAGCCCGACTCCGGGCTTGGTAAAAACTTACGTGTATATTTAAGTGGTTAAGCTTGGTAGGGCTAATGGAACGCCCTCCCCAAATTTTTGATGGGCTTGGTAAGGTCGGTATTTCTCTCAAAATATACAGAATTAATTCCGAAAATTTCATATAGAGGGCGCACAACTTGATCAGTATATACAATGATAATATATGACCGATTTAGCGAAGCCCAGTATTTCATTCGTATGATGCGTAGCCCAAAAACTTGCCAACATCGCATCAGGTAAAGTAGCTGTCTCTTCTAATGAAACATACCAATTAAAAAACTGGAAGTAGTCAGTACTATGATAATTTTCACTAATAATTGTCAGGTACAGTTTTGTTTATAAAAATAAAAGCCAATACATTTTTAATGGGTTCATTTTAGGTGGATTACTCTATAAATAATCACGAAACTCGAACCGTAAATTAGTCGATGTAATTCGATGTCAATTTTAATTCTCTTTTAATTTATGGTTAAATGCAGTTTATTCAACTGTTAAAGCTGTTCAACCATTTAAGTTTTGCATAAGGAAGCAACTCAATCAAATAAGAGAAAATTAAAGTTAGAATTAGAATATTATGTTTTTTTTCTAAACGGTTTTACTGATTAAAAAATTATAAAGTGTTTGGAATTTAAGAATACTATTATCTAAAGAGAAAAATACAGTGGGTCCCAGGATCAGGTAACGCACTCTTGTAAACTATGTTATTTTTGATTTGTCGAGAAAAAGTCATTCTTTGTAAAAAGTTTTGCTTGTCTTAGGAAGCCATAAGCAGCCGTCAAACTTGAGATCATTTTACAGGGTATTCTAAAATTGTTTTATGGCATTAGTATTTCTACATGCAGCCAGTCACTTAATTCTAAAAATTAGAATATAATTTTTCTTATTAGATTTTATTTAACATTTTCTTCTTTAAATTTATTTATTTTTTATTTATTTTTTGAAATTAGATTGATTCCTACTTTAATTTTGATTATTGGTTGAGGTTATCAACCTGAGCGAATTGAAGCTGGTATTTATTTATTATATTATACTTTATTAGTTTCTTTACCTATAATAATTTCAATTTTTTTTTTATCATGAAAAATGTAATTCTTTAAGTTTTTATTTTTTTTAATAATAATGTAAATAGAGTTTCTATATATTTATGTATAAATTTAGTATTTTTTGTTAAAATACGTATATTTTTTATTCATTTATGATTACCTAAAGCTCATGTAGAGGCTTCTGTTTCAGGGTCAATAATTTTGGCAGGTATTATATTAAAATTGGGAGGTTATGGATTTTTACGTTTAATAATATTATTTATTGAAATTGGAATAAAAATTCATTATTATTTTATTATTATTAGGTTAGTAGGTGGATTTTTTGTTTCTTTGATTTGTATTCGTCAAAGAGATATAAAATCTTTAATTGCTTATTCTTCAGTTGCACATATAGTGATAGTATTATCAGGTATTATAACTTTAAATATTTGAGGGTTTTGAGGTTCTCTGGTAATGATAAATGCTCATGAATTTATGTTCTTCTAGTTTATTTTGTTTAGCTAATATTTCTTGTGAACGAATAGGGAGACGAAGACTTTATTTAAATAAGGGATTTTTAAATTAAATTATACCTTGACTTTTATTGTGACGATTTTTACTTTGTTCTTCTAATATAGCGGCTCCTCCCTCTTTAAATTTAATAGGAGAAATTTTGTTAATTAATAGTTTAATTTTTTTAGAGCTGTGTATTCGTTATTTTTATATTCTTTTTCTCAGCATGGTAATTTTTATTCAGGGACATTTTCTGTTTATCAAGGAATGTTACGCGAATATTTATTATTATTTTTACATTGAATACCTTTAAATTTATTAATTTTAAAGGGTGAATATTTGATGTTATGAATTTTATCTAAGTAGTTTATAAAAAATATTGATTTGTGATTTCAAAGATATAGTTTTCTATTTTAGATAATTATTCTATTTGTAAATTTATTTTAATTTATTTTTATTAATTTTTTTATCACTTTTTTTCTCTTAGGCTACATTTTTTAATCCAAAATTTTAATTTAATTATTGAATTAAATTTATTAACATTAAATTCTTTATCTGTAATTATAACTATCTTATTTGATTGAATGTCGTTATTATTTATAAGATTTGTTTTATTTATTTCTTCTATAGTAATTTATTATAGTCAAGAATATGTTTGTTGATGAAAATTTAAATCGATTTATTTATTTGATGGTTATATTTGTGTTATCAGTAATATTATTAATTATTAGACCTAACTTAATTTCAATTTTATTAGGCTGAGATGGATTAGGTTTAGTTTCTTATTGTTTAGTAATTGATTACCAAAATGTTAAATCTTTTAATGCTGGGATATTAACAACATTATCTAATCGTATTGGAGATGTTGTTATACTTATATCTATTGCTTGAATAATAAATTATGGAAGAAGAAATTTTATTTTTTATTTGGATTTAATAAAAGAAGATTTTTCTATAAAATTAATTTTATATATGGTAGTTTTAGCTGCTATAACTAAAAGAGCTCAAATTCCTTTTTGTTCTTGATTACCTGCTGCTATAGCAGCTCCAACTCCAGTTTCTTCTTTAGTTCTTCAACTTTAGTTACAGCTGGGGTTTATTTATTAATTCGTTTTAATTTTTGTTTTTCTTCAAATTTAATATTAATTTTATTATTAATTTCAAGTTTAACTATATTTATATCAGGTTTAGGGGCTAATTTTGAATTTGATTTAAAGAAAATTATTGCTTTATCAACATTAAGTCAATTAGGTTTAATAATAAGGATTTTAGCTTTAGGAGAGTATAAATTAGCTTTTTTTCATTTATTAACTCATGCTTTATTTAAAGTTTTATTATTTATATGTGCAGGAAATATTATTCATAATTTAAATAATTGTCAAGATATTCGTTTCATAGGAAAATTAAATAAGCATATACCATTAACTTGCACTTTTTTTAATATCAGAAAATTTTCTTTGTGGGTTACCTTTTTTATCTGGATTTTATGAATTTAGTTCTGTCCATGTTGGGTCAAATTATTATTATAATAATTTCTTTCAACACTTATGAGTTGAAAATAAGGGTTTCCCAAAATAAGTGTAATATATTAACTCAGTTGGGCTTGGTAAGGTGACGCTATGAAGTAGCTTTACAAGTACTTGAAAATATATGTTTAAGTGAATATTAAATAAGGTTACCTGTCTCCTCTAGCAAAATGTATATAA
This sequence comes from Rhagium mordax, assembly GCA_963680705.1. Lineage (NCBI taxonomy): Eukaryota > Metazoa > Arthropoda > Insecta > Coleoptera > Cerambycidae > Rhagium > Rhagium mordax. Next base: position 25,439,446 of record OY796662.1, read on the forward strand.
ATTGTCCTACGCGCAGTCACGTGAAATACGCACTTTTAAATACAATAGGAAGCCTGGGCTTCTGAGAGCCGGTGATATGTACCAGGCTGGGTATAGGTTGTTGGGTACGTATATGAGGTTGAAGTATTTGCATGAGCGTGTAAACGATGTTTGACAGTCGCACGTCTGATATAACACAAACCACAGCTGTAGCAAAAAGTAATTCCTCATCATAATTTCCCGTTTTTTTTTTTGTCAAAAATCAACACTCTTGATATACTAACTGTGTAAGGTACACTGAACGTTAAATGAATACAGCGACGTTCATTTGTGCAAATTTGCATGCACAAATCAGTTGCGCAAATTGCATGAGCATCTAAACAGATGTACAACGACTCAGTACATTTGTGCAAATTTGCATACACAAGCCAACTGGCACAATTTGCATGACTGTCTAAAAGCGCCTTAACCTTGGAACAACGAATTTACTTGATCAAATGCTATGGAATCGGACATGTTTCTTATAAATACGCTATTGAAGTTTTCAATGAGAAGTATCCAGATGTTACAGTGATTCACAGTATGTAAATTAATTTATAAATTTGATACCACCGGGGAAGTAAAAATGTGAAAAAAAAATAAAACAATTAAATGAAGATGACGCTGTTACCGGTGTAGTTTTAGACTGTAGATTGTAGAACACCCAAGATGGTCGTTAAATTTAGGTATTAGCAAATCTCATATTCAGAGGATAGCTTAGGCTAGACTCCGCCTGAAATAAAGTCATTTTATTATTATGATTATTATTATTATTTCGTGCATTCGAACCTAAATTAATTCACAAACTTCAAGTTGGAGATGATGCTCGTCGTTTGGACTTTTGCTTAACGGGGTGAGAAAATTTTAGCAGATAGATCATTTTATCGAAACATTTTATTCGTGGACGAATCTACTTTTAAGACTAATGGGCCATGGGATAGTTTCCTCTCAACATTGTAGGTACTGGGCTCAGGAAAATCCAATTTTCCGATTTATCACTAACAGTCGAAAGTTTAAAAACGACATATTGCATCATAGAATAAACGGTCCTTATTTTATTGATAGAATTTTGAACCAAGATACTTATTTAGAACTTTTAAATAATTTTGTTTTGGAAATTGGACAATGAAAATTTAAAACGTAGAAGAATAATTTTTCAACAAGACGGATGTCCAGCACATTCTATAATTCGGGTTCGAGTATTTCGGCCGCAACGATTTCGAAGACGACGTAGATTTATTAAAGCAAAAAATTGTAGAAGCTCTTGCAACCATAAATGAAGATGTGACCTCTAATGCATACGAAGAATTTAAAAAAAGATTTGAGAAATGTGTACTTTTTGGAGGTCTACATGTAGAATAGTTCTCAACTTAGTTAAATGAAATGTAATTTTTTTGAAATTAAGTATTTTAAATAATTGGAAACACTTTGCTAAATAAAATGTTCAATAAAGATGTAAAAAAGCAATTCACTTAAAAGTCCATAAATTTTCAAATTTTTAGAATACCCTGTATAATTTATCTTAAGTTTGATGACTGCTTATGACTTCCTATGGCAAGGAAAACTTTTTATAAAGAATAACTTTTAGTAAATATAAGAGAGTTTACAAGAGTGTGGTACCTCATCCGGAGTCACACCTGGTTTGCCCAACTTAATATGATAATATACAGGAAGTCCCATTAGAATGGGTCATTCGCGATGCCATACTTTTGACTCGTCCTGTATGAAATACAAATTATTGCTTCCGGTAACATCAAAAAATTATATTTTATTCCTAATAGATTTTTGTAATATTTTGTGGTTTGAGCAGAAAAAAATCGATTTTTAAAAATTACTTTATTTTATTTGTGTCTCGCCCTGTATACAAACACATATTTGTCACAATATATTATTTGAAGTTAAAGAAATAACATTCATGCAAAAAATTGCAATCCTTAAATTGCTATAAATATATCGGGTGGTCCAAAAATAACCGGAATTTTCATTTTATCCCATAACTTCTTTATTTTTCATCGATTTTCAACCTGTTGGGCTCGTTTGACAGCTAAAGCCTCCAGCTAAATAATTCTCTGTCAGACACTGATATAATGATCATAAATGTCAAGGCTGACGTATTTAAACTTGAGCAATTTTTAATAACTGATGGAATTTTGTTGAAATGCCGTATTTACAAACGGTTTGCTTTATGATCATGGCTCGTCTTCTGGCAATATTTTGGTGGGCAGTTTTTAAAAATCGGTCAAGGAACTACGGAGCTGCACCAATAAATGTAGAGACGTGTTGTAAACGTCTCGGCAGCCATAGTAAAAATCGAAATTTTCATTTTCCTTTATAACTTTTTGATTCCATTACCGATTTTAATTTTTTTCGGGTCATTTAAAACCCAAAGCCTTCCACTACAATCATAAATGTCAGAAATTGACATGAATTATAAATCCAATATGGCACAAGTGGTCAAATTTACCTAATATTTAAAAGCCGTAAGAATTTTTTAAAATGACAAATTAAATGACTTTTTTTTAACTTGAAGCCTATTCTAAGAACATTTTGACGCAGAACACGAAAATCGGTTAAGAACTTATAAAGGTGTATAACGTAGTCATGTACACTGTACACCACAACAACAGTATCAAATTAATTCTTAACAGAGTTACCTATGCAGTTATCGTCATGGTTACAAAACAAATGAACATTGATTCATAACTGTTATTTCAGTCAGTTGTTTTTAAAAAGTGTCTTGTGGTACCTAGTTTTGTTATAATGGTGCTGTCAAATGAAGACAAGATTTTCATTAAGTATCTGTGGGAATTTGTAGAGGTTTTAAAACTAGCATAATTTTTATTGAACATGGAATACGGCTTAATTTTCAACAGTATTGCGAAGTTGTTCCGAGTCAAATGTTACCTTAAATTAGTGATTTCATACTCATGCAAATTAGTCGGTCTTGGTAACTACAATGAAATTTTAGGATGGACACTTGGATTTTTAAGAGAACATGCAGCAAATTTTATTGAACAAGAACACTGGCCTCCTAATAGTACTGATCTTAATCCCCGTGACAATTACTTTTACATTTACAAGAACGGTTGTATAAGAATGGTCGTCATTTCAATAATTTAGGCGAATTGCGACAAAGAATTTTAGAATGTTGGGAAGAAACTGACCAGCAAATTATTAAATAAGCAATAGACGGTTGGCACAGGCAGGTTCGGCTCGTTGTGAACGCTAATGGAGGTCATGTTCCATTATTTAAGTGTTAATTTTGACAATAAGTTATTGTTATTTAGTTAAATGATTCGTAATTAAATTATGTTTCTGGTTCAGCCCGTTATTTAATTAGATTTCATTTATTATTCATATCTTCGTAAGTCCTTAACCGATTTTCGTGATCTATAATATGTTCCAATGTTCTTAGAAGACAAGGCCTCAAGATAAAAGAAAGCCTAAATTCGCCATTTTAAAAAAATTCTAGAGGATTTTAAATATTAGGTTAATTTGATTACTTCCGCCATATTGGATTTATGATTCATGTCAATTTCTGAGATTTAATATTGTACTGGAAGGCTTTGGGTTTTAAATGACCCAAAAAAAATTAAAATCGGCAAAGAATCAAAAAAGTTATAAAGGATAATAAAAAATTCCGGTTTTTACCATTGCTGCCGAAATGTTTACAACACGCTTCTACATTTTCTGGTACAGTTCCGTAGTTCCTTGACCGATTTTTAAAAACTACCCACCAAAATATTGGCAGAAGACCAGTCATGACAAACCGTTTGTAAATGCGGCTTTTCAACAAAATTCCAGCAGTTACTAAAAATTGCTCAAGTTTAAATACGTCTGCCTTGACACTTATGGTGATAATATCAGTTTTTGATAGAGAATCAAATATCTGTCAAACGAATCCAAAAAGTTGAAAATCGGTGAAAAAATAAAGAAGTTATACGATAAAATGAAAATTCTGGTTTTATTGGACCATATTTTATAAAAATAACCACTTTATATCTTTAACACCCTGTACTTAAAAACTAGTCACAGGATAGAGTTGGGACCTTGACAGTTCTGATCAGGAAATTAAAATCTACAACATACTAACACTAACATTTTAGCAAAAATTCACCTAGAGCCATTTTTGCCTGTATGTATTTTGTGCGGGCCCTTTAGTTTTCTCCATGTTGAGGAAAAATTATTATTATAATAATTTTGTTGAACAGCTACGAATCTTTCAAAACGTTAATTATTGTAATAAAATACTTGAGAACATGAAAATAAAGGCAACGTTGCTGGGCTTCTCAAAATGCGTAAACTGTATTAACTATATACAGTCGGGCTTAGTAAGGTGGTGATGTGAAGTGGCTTGAGGGGGCTTGGGAAGAACTGGGAAATATATATTTAAGTAAATATTAAATAAGGTTACCCCTCTCCCGTTGCTAAATGTATATAAATTATCCTATGCGCAGTCACGTGAAATACACACTTCTAACTACAATAGGAAGCCTGGGCTTCTGAGAGCCTGTGATATGTACCGGGCTTGGTATAGGTAGTTGGGTACGTATATATATATATATATATATATATATATATATATATATATATATATATATATATATATATATATATATATATATATATATATATATATATATATATATATATATATATATATATATATATATATATATATATATATATATATATATATATATATATATATATATATATATATATATATATATATATATATATATATATATATATATATATATATATATATATATATATATATATATATATATATATATATATATATATATATATATATATATATATATATATATATATATATATATATATATATATATATATATATATATATATATATATATATATCTATACGCGGTATGTTGTCACCTCCACTACATGGGAGAGGCGACCTCGCCTCCGGGTCTCCCCGTTCAACTAGAGAAAAGAAAATTTCATATATGGGGTGAGGAGAGGGTCACGAATCTGTATTTCAAAAGAGGGGAAGAGAAATTTGACTTTTAAGGAGGTCATATATGGAAACCACATAAAGTACTATGTGACCTCCGAAATCTATATATAAGAGCTCACGTTAATAACGTTGTCGGCTCCGACAGTGTTGTCACATTTTCGGAGGTCACAAAGACGCCTCTGTATCCGTGCTTTATAAGGACGTGTTTTTAATATGAATATAAATTCAGTTTCAGAATGTTTTACTCATGAAATATTACTTATCGAAATATTAAATAAAATGAGATAAATAATAAAATGTAATATAATATATTACATTTTATTTTTTATTAAATTGCTAATAAGTTTTATAGCTTAAGAAACGTATTTGCTTTCGAAAATGTAATAACTAAGTTTAAAAAATATTTTTTTTTGACTAGTTTTATACCGTTCTGATTAATTCTGGTTAATTTTCTTAAAAAGAAGTTGTTTTGACTTCCATTGCCCAAGATACGTGGTACCTAATCATGATTGGGGGTGATAAGAACCAGAGGAATTAAGATATAAAACATAAGGAAAATAACAAACTGCTCCTTTAGGGACTTAAAATACACAATAAAACATTTCAACTATTGTGGTTTATACATGGTGTCCAGGAATGGAATTCCCTTTTTAAAGGCTAATAATAAATTTGCTTGAAGTTTTAAAATAAATTTATTACTGCAAAAATACACACAATATAGGCGGATTTTATGTTTTAAAAATTATATTGTCGAAGCGCCTTCCATTTCGGTCAAAACACTCCTGCAATACTTTCTCCATGTGGTTAAAAACTGCTAAACACATCTCAGGTGGAATTCTATTAATTTCTTCTCATATTTTTTGTTTTAATTCTAGCAAAGTCATAGGCCTATTAACATAAACTTTACATTTAATTAGTAATTACTAATAAAATTGTCCTATTATTATTTTTTGCAGTAGCGCCCTGGGAGCGATCATTTCAGCATAATTCTATTATTAATTAGATACTAAGTACCTAGAGAACTGTGCATCCTACTAGTTCCGTTGTGACTTTTTTGTGATTATTGTTTTCCAGAAACTCAAATAACTCGAAAACGGTGCGCCATATCAAAGTACAACTAGAATACCTTTATTGCAGAAAAAACTCTGGTATTCCATAATTTGCTACCAAAATTTGGAAAAACTTACATGCGAAAAAGTTGTGGGGCATTTTACTCCACCCCCTCCCTGTTTGACCCACCCCTGAATGAAATTTTTTATTCATTTTTACACTACCTTATTGGTCATAAAATGATTAGTAATTGACCAAAATTTAATGTTTTTAATTTCACCGGTTTCGGAAATATTAACTAAAAACCATCATCAAGGAAGCACTTTTAAAGGGTTGTAGCTCCCTTAGGAAGCCTTTCTGTGGCTATATTTGTAGGAACTTCTTGCCTTATTTTTGAACAAGCTGGTAAAATGATGACCACTAATTTCGGGACACCCTGTATATGCATAATAATTTCACTCCTGTTAACTTTTACCTATTAAGAAGACCTTCCATAAGTACAAAGTCGTGCCCAAATTTCATTCCGTCAGCTATAGTCACTTTCGAAAAAAAAAAATCAAATCACTTTTTGGTGCCCCTTTTGAGGAGATCTAGCGGCTCAAGGAGGCCGTTCTCGACTTTACTGTACATAAGAGACTATATTTATTTCTTGATGAGGAAATACCCTTAAGAGGTTTTCACGTTATTTCGGAACACCCTGCAGTTTTAATTTTGTAGATTATTAAAAATAGGCAGCTAATTATAGATTGGATTTCCAACCAACAAAAACAATCTTATTTTATTAGATTAAGGCAATTAAAACTTCATTAATAATGCACTGAACAAGATTTTAGTTCATAGTACAGGAGCAGAAATTTTGATAAAAGCAGCATATTTGAAAATCGTAAAAATTACATATTTTTGAGGTTAGTATTGTGACGTCACGTGCACGAACGAATTTATTTGGACTTTAACCAATAACGAGACCGTCCGTTTTTGACGTCATTAATGGAAAACTGGCGAGACTTTTGAAATTGATACAACTTATTAATATTTAAAGCAACTGTAAGAATGCTATATTATTGGAATTTATTGCATTATTATATTTAATATGTATTCAACTTTGACGTAAATCTATTAAAAACCTTTAATTCAATTAAGGTGTAAGAGTTTATTGTCAAAAGATTAAACTAAACAGACATTTATATTTATAATTAAAATAAGTCGTCAATTTAATTCAATTTTCCATTAAACAACATCTTGCCGGGTTTCAAGTTTTTATACATTTCTAATAACAAATAGGGAAATAACTCAACATCAAATACATTATGGTTAACACTTGTAGAGACCTAATTTACTTAGAATTGACAAACGATTATAAAAATTATTATAAATCTTTAAAAAAACCCAGACGCGTCCACTTTTTTAAAAAAGGGGATCAGATGGCCCCCATTTGTATGCCACTGGATCTTGTGTTAATGTTAAGGAGCACAAGAATGAATGTGGTTTTGTCCAAAACTATCATATGCCAAATTTGACTGAAATATCTTTTCCCGTTTCAAAGATAAAAAATAAAAACACTTGGTATCTCACAAACTAAGCAATTTTGAGGATATGTTTATATAACAAAATTTTATTATTATTATTCGTTTGCGTTTATCCCATTAAAACTGATTCACCCTGTATATGTATTGTATATTTGATCCAACCTTTTTAGTCCATACGGCGGCAGGTCGAAAAAACCCACAAAAAAATACAAATTGATAATACATTTTTTTTCTCTTAATGATCTTGTTTCAGAGACATAAAAAACATATCAAAAGTGTGATTACCCCCGATGTCGGCGACTACCCTTAATTGTGCGATTTATGTATTAAAATCTGGTTTTTTAACGATAAGGTGCTTCCTATTCACCCTACGAGAGAAATAGTGGTATACAAAATTGAAGACATTAAAATTCTCTATAAACTTTACATATTTTTGCTCAGACCAAAGGTTTTCGCTCGCTGTGACCGTCACGAATTTTTCAATTTTGTGCGGTTAGTATTAAAAAACCGTTGGTCTGAGCAAAAATATGCGTAGGGCATCTAAAAGATGCCCTACGCATATTTATAAAATGGAGAATTTTAATATCTTCAATTTTGTATACCACCATTTCTCACGTAGGATGAATAGGATACCAGTTATTGCTAGAAAACCGGATTTTTGTACCTAAATTGCAAAATTAAGGGTAGTCTCCGACCTCGGAGGTAATCACACTTTTGACATATTTTTTATGTCTGTGAAACAAGATGCTATTATCAATTTGTGGCGAAAAAATACTTGCCGCTTGGCCTAATTGCCCAATAGACATCAAATATCAATGTCTGCAAAATAAAAAGAATCAATTTTGCCACGAAAATTTTATATTTTTCTACTTTATTTTATTAATTAAATAGGAATTTTTGAAACATGTTACGTTGCACAGATGATCAGTTCAACATAAAAAACATGCGGTTTTCTCCGCGATCCAATTAATTATGTGAAAATCTAGGAGGCGTCAAATCAGTTTTGTCAGAAACAAAAGCATTACTATTTTAGTTTGATATTTCTCTTACTAGCCCTAGTTTTGGTGGCTACATTTTTAAGTCAAAATGGTTCTTGTTCAATCGAATAAAAAAATGGCATTATTGATTGTTATGTGGCATGTGGAACACCTTTTCATAAAATATGTTTTTTTTTGTAAAAACATGATTTACCTAGTATAAAATAACAAAATAAAATGCAGAATGGTATTTCTAACCAATATAATTTTCAAGGCAACCCTGTTTTTCTTCATATTTTGCAAAAATTTATATTAGAAGAAGTTGAGCAAAAAGTTGAGCAAACATACAATACATGTACCGTGTGACCACGAAATGACGCTCGTCCATATCTTCTTGTTTTGACAAGATATGAATTTCAAATTAGGGCACGTCAAATAACGGTTAAATATGCATTATGTCGACTGATTTTTTATTTTCTGTCACTTCCGGTTTCACCGGAAATGTGACTAACTTTGTTTTTTTAAATGGAACACCCTATATATTTTTACATTTTTATATTCAGGAGGTCATTTTGGATACAGTTATGGCATATTGAGATAAAAATATTACTGGCAGACATTTTTATGAGCAAACTTAATTTTTCATCCAGGCGGCCGTGATCTCAAAAATATGTTTTATTTTGCTTGAAATTAATCAAAAAATGCAATTATGGTATTATATCATATGAAATTTGTGTTATAAGATCTGAAATATTTTGGAAATAATTTTTTCAGGATAACTATTTTTTTTTTAATGGCACCATGACGGATTTGTTCATATTATAATACATAAAAATACATAAGAATAATATAACATTCAAAAAGATATAAATGAAAAAAAAACTCATATTTCTGGATCTCTAGCATCTGACCTGCTGAATAAAAAATGTGAAAATATACAGGGCGTTCCATTTAAAAATCCAATGTTAGCATAATTTCCGGTGAAACAGGAAGCAACGGAAAATGATAAATTGGTCGAATTAATAAATATTATTCAGCCGTTATTTGACGTGTCCAAATTTGAAATTCATATCTTTTAAAACCAAGAACATGACCACAATATGTCACTTGCCTCTATCTCTTCTTGGTTTTACAAGATATAAATTTCTAATGTGGGCACCTCAAATAACGGCTAAATATGCATTAATTCAACAGATTTAACATTTTTTGTCGCTTCTGGTTTCACCGGAAATGATGCTAACTTTGGAATTTTAAATGGAACACCCTGTATATATTTTTACATCTTTAGATTCAGGAGATCAAAGGCATCTACTTGATAAAGATCCACTGTTAAATATTGACTTTTTTTCATTTCTAGTTGAATGTTTTTCTTATGTATATTAATGTATTACAATATAGATATAGTGAAGTCCTTGGTACCAAGTAATCGGTAATAAAATGCTTTATCGAAATAACGTAGTGTACCACCATGGTGCCATTAAAAAAGGATAGTTAATTTGGAGAAATGATTTCCGAAATGTTTAAGATTTTTTAACACAAATGTCATGTGGCATAACGTCATAATTGTATTTTTTTATTAATTACTGAAGCATAACAATAGTAATTTTCGTCACAAGTCCGGAAGGTGACTTGTTACAGTCGAGTAGATATTATGGACGAGGCGACGTCAGGAGCCGAGTCTAGAATATCTAAACGCGGCTGGAACAACACCTTACGGACGTGTGTCGAATGATATTTTATTTCATCCCGTCATTTCTTGTATATTAGCATTTTTGTATAATTTGACACTTGGTTATTTTCTTATGTCATTTGACATTTGACACTATTATATATATATATATATATATATATATATATATATATATATATATATATATATATATATATATATATATATATATATATATATATATATATATTTGCCTGGCATACCTACACACCTCCGAAATGATATCTGACTGTTGTTTACGCCTCCGAAATCGGAGGCGAGATCGAAAATTCGGAGGCACTTACGTTTCGCTATTAATAATTTCACAGAATGTATGTGATGTCATCATGAGTGCTCTGACAAAATTTTTGCTGGAGGTCTATACGACCTATACACATATACAGTTATACAGATTAGTTCAGCAAAATTCCGCTTCCTAGCGCTAGAGAAGAGGCATATAATTTTATGTATACGGATAAGCCGAATACGCCTCCGCATAGTCAACCGTAGTACACACCTCCGTATAACTGGCAACGTCTCACATCGTTTAGAGGAGGCGCAAACGTTGCTCTCTTATATACTATCTCAAAGAAGAGTATTTTTAAATGATTGCGCCGAAAATGTTTTAGTTTGTCTCCACAAACTGAAATACATTGAAGAGTAAACACTGAAAAATACGGATTGTTCAATTTTAATAATGTACAAGTTATTATAAGCTCAACATAATAATATGTCCCCCACGCTGACAAAAGTATTTTTTTCAAAGTCTATAAATTCTTAAACGGCATAAGCAATTATACACTATTCCGGTTTCAGGTCCTCCTCAATACTATTTTTCAGATCTTTCAGATTTCCATGTATAAAAAATTGTGGTAAGATCATAGGATATTATCTTTCTCATGGAATTTGTAGTAAGTATTTTTCTCGGTATTTCATTTACATAAATGCTAAAAAGTATAATGCTCAAATCTGTACAGGATGTTTCCTTTGAACCATACCCTCATGTTTTTTTTATTAATTATTATTAAATAAAATTTTTCAAAAACTAGTTCTATGTAGTATATCATTACTTTTTTTTTATCTTAAAAGATATACGAGGTGCATAGAAAATTTAAATTTTTTTAAATGGAACACCTTTAGTTTTTTATATATTTATATTTACATCGCGTCTTTCTTATTACGATGGTATATAACACTTGTATATTTTTTTCAAAATTGACGTAAATATTTCCAACAAAATATCTTACCGTTTCTCTAAAAACGAAGTTTGCAATGGAAGATTCAGAAAAAATTTGCTTTAATATATGTTTTAATGTGTGCCCATTTTGTGCATTATTAACTTGTGATATAAATAATAATACAAAAGTGATGTTTAGCAGGGTTCGATAATAAAAATAAATGAATAAATGAATAGTGCCATATACCCTGAAAACGAAACATGATGCAGCCACGGACACGTGTTTCGGAGTTATTGCTCCTCATCAGCGTAGCGCTACGCTACGCTGATGAGGAGCATGTTTATTTTTCAGGGTATATGGCACTATTCATTTATTCATAAATAATAATAATTATTTCTTTATGTTGATTTATTTGATTTATAATAATTACAGTTTCCTTTTTTGACATCAATTTTTATTACTTATCCTCAGATTTATACTATAAACATACAGGGTATCCCTCCTCCTAAAATCTTTATTTGTGAACCGATTTTCAAAATCTTTTTTTGCTTTATAGGGTTTGCAAAACTGCATTTAAGCTATACCTTATATTTTTTAAAAAGGTACATCATGACCTACTGAGACGTATTTTTTTTAGCGAAATTTCGAGAAAAACTATTAGCGATTTTTTTAGAGAAAAACTAATACCAGAATTAGATTCAGGACATTTTAAAACCTAAGTGGTGTGAATTTTGCGACATTAGGATACAGAGTGTTAAAGAAAATGGAGAGGAATTTTTAACAACGGCAAACTTTTTTTGTAAACAAAATCGGTACTATTTTGAAATTATCAGTAATTTAACATTTTTCACAATTCTCTGGTTTATTTGAAGACGTATTAAGAAAAAATCGACAGTGGTAACGATAAAAAATGGTATCTAATTTCTGTTGATACTTCTGTTTTTCTCGAAATTACGCTAAAAAAAATACGTCTCAGTAGGTCATGATGTAAGGTATAGCTTAAATGTAGTTTTCCAAGTCATATCCAGCAAAAAGTAGATTTCGAAAATTGGTTCACAAATAAAGATTTTAGGAGGGTGGATACATCTTAAGTGGGACACTCTGTATAAGTGTTATATGCCATCATAATCTGAAGAACTCGACGAATTCAAACATATAAAACATATACAGGATGTCCGTTTAAAAAATTATAATGTTTGTATTTACCTCGTTTATCTTTTCAGCCAAAGATATTTTAGTCAATAAATATTTACAGAAATAAGTGGGAGTATAATTTTAATTGAAACACCCTGTACTTTGGGGCACCCAATCATATACTTAATACAAAGCAAAGTCCGTTGCACGTCATCACCGACCAAGAATTATAAACGAAGAGTATAGCCTACATCGGCATATATTTTGGCCTTAAGGTCAACTGTTGGGACGTCACCATGGTTGACTTCCCTACTGTTGACATTAAGGCCAAAACATATGCCGATATAGGCTATGCTCTTCATTTATAATTCTTGGTGGGTGATGACGTGCAACGGACTTTGCTTTGTATACTCATGCAAATTAGTCGGTCTTGGTAACTACAATGAAATTTTAGGATGGACACTTGGATTTTTAAGAGAACATGCAGCAAATTTTATTGAACAAGAACACTTGCCTCCTAATAGTCCAGATCTTAATCCCCGTGACAATTACTTTTATATTTACAAGAACGGTTGTATAAGAATGGTCGTCATTTCAATAATTTAGGCGAATTGCGACAAAGAATTTTAGACTGTTGGGAAGAAACTGACCAGCAAATTATTAAATAAGCAATAGACGGTTAGCACAGGCAGGTTCAGCTCGTTGTGAACGCTAATGGAGGTCATGTTCCATTATTTAAGAATTAATTTTGACAATAAGTTATTGTTATTTAGTTAAATGATTCGTAATTAAATTGTTTCTGGTTCAGCCCGTTATTTAATTAGATTTCATTTATTATTCATATCTTCGTAAGTCCTTAACCGATTTTCGTGATCTATAATACGTTCCAATATTCTTAGAAGACAAGGCCTCAAGATAAAAGAAAGCCTAAATTCGCCATTTTAAAAAAATTCTAGAGGCTTTTAAATATTAGGTTAATTTGATTACTTCCGCCATATTGGATTTATGATTCATGTCAATTTCTGAGATTTAATATTGTACTGGAAGGCATTGGGTTTTAAACGACCCAAAAAAAATTAAAATCGGCAAAGAATCAAAAAAGTTATAAAGGATAATAAAAAATTCCGGTTTTTACCATTGCTGCCGAAATGTTTACAACACGCTTCTACATTTTCTGGTACAGTTCCGTAGTTCCTTGACCGATTTTTAAAAACTACCCACCAAAATATTGACAGAAGACCAGTCATGACAAACCGTTTGTAAATGCGGCTTTTCAACAAAATTCCAGCAGTTACTAAAAATTGCTCAAGTTTAAATACGTCTGCCTTGACACTTATGGTGATAATATCAGTTTTTGATAGAGAATCAAATAGCTGGAAAATTTATCTGTCAATCGAATCCAAAAAGTTGAAAATCGGTGAAAAAATAAAGAAGTTATACGATAAAATGAAAATTCCGGTTTTTTTGGACCATATTGTATAAAAATAACCACTTTATATCTTTAACACCCTGTACCTTAGAAACTAGTCACAGGATAGAGTTGGGACCTTGACAGTTCTGATCAGGAAATTAAAATCTACAACATACTAACACTAACATTTTAGCAAAAATTCACCTAGAGCCATTTTTGCCTATATGTATTTTGTGCGGGCCCTTTAGTTTTCTCCATGTTGCGGAAAAATTATTATTATAATAATTTTGTTGAACAGCTACGAATCTTTCAAAACGTTAATTATTGTAATAAAATACTTGAGAACATGAAAATAAAGGCAACGTTGCTGGGCTTCTCAAAATGCGTAAACTGTATTAACTATATACAGTCGGGCTTAGTAAGGTGGTGATGTGAAGTGGCTTGAGGGGGCTTGGGAAGAACTGGGAAATATATATTTAAGTAAATATTAAATAAGGTTACCCCTCTCCTGTTGCTAAATGTATATAAATTGTCCTATGCGCAGTCACGTGAAATACACACTTCTAACTACAATAGGAAGCCTGGGCTTCTGAGAGCCTGTGATATGTACCGGGCTTGGTATAGGTAGTTGGGTACGTATATATATATATATATATATATATAAATTATATTCTCATATGGTACTATAATGATATCATTTCTATCAGTCATTTTCTTTAGATAAATATATGTAGTTAATCTTGTTGGTCAGCATTATATCGTACGCGTGCATTACTGCTGCGCTGGCATTCCTATTGTTTTCATAATTATAACATTTTATACGTAGATTAAACTTGTGTCTTGAGTAAAATAGTCGCATTTGTAGCTATATTGAATAAACGCATTTTGTGTACTAGACTTCGAAATTGTTTTTAAAAAGTGTTCCACCCCATCTTGAACTAAAATTGGCGCAGTCGGTAGGATAGCGAGGGTAATTTACTGCAAATCCACCCTTCTATTTCTATAGAAAAAAATCGCTATTCGAAAAAAAGACAGTTCGTGGTCAACCCAAGTGCAAGTGCAAGTAATCTCCAAGAGGGCCTAGCCATATCTACATCAAAGTAAGTTTGTCTATTTTCCTTCTTGTCCACTCCAATTTCTATAACGAATAGATTTTCATGAGTATTTAATTTTAAGACAGTTCATTGCGAACATTTTTGTGAAACTTCAATCAAGAAGCATTTTACAAAACCACGTAACTATCTTTGTTACAAGTAATTTAAGAAAATCAACAAGCAGTATTTTGTTAAAATAAAAAGAACTTTTATTTTTCAAATACGAATTTTTACAAAATATTTTACGATTTTAAATTTTTGTGACTATTTTACACTTTGTAACTATATAGTCGGTAAGTGGTACGATTCCATTAGCCATCCTAAAATAAACGTTTTTATTGATAATTAGTTTTATAATCATTAATAAAAAAAAATGGACTCAGGTTTATATAGAATTTATTCCGAAAACATCCCAAATTTTAATGGTGATAAACATATGTTACCCGCATTCATAGGTGCTTGTGATGATTTGGTAATAAGTTTCCAAGATCGAAAGGAAGTAAATAATCCGATTAACCGTGCAATAGTTCGAAACATAATATCAAAATTACGGGGACATGCATCAGAATTAGTTAGTCCTAGAGATGAGCTAAACTCATGGCCTTTAATTAAAGAATTTTTACATTCGGCATTTTCAGACAGACGGAGCGAAAAAACTTTATTGAACGATTTAATGACAGCATACTTAAATAAAAACGAGACGTTTGCAGAATTCGGAACTAGATTACAGTTATTACGTAGTTTACTTGTTGCAAAATTAAATGAAGCAGGCGATCCAGCCGCAGTTAAGCAAATAAAAATTGTTAATTATGAACAGTTAGCATTAACCACCTTTATTAATAATTTAAGTAAAGATATTCGCATAATTGTGAAATGTAAAAATCCTGAAACATTAGAAACGGCGTTGCAAATTGTAGCTAACGAAGAATCTGAAATTGAATACGATAATCGTATGCAAAAACGGAGATATCAAAATTTTTCAAATTCTCAAAATTCACAGGGACAACAGAATTTCACCCGAAATCAAAATTTCCAAAGAACACAATTTCCAAGTCAACCTATTAATGTACAACCTAGAAATCTACCCGCACATAGATTCGCGACAAACCAACAAGTATTTGGAAAACCTAATAATTTTAATAGAGTAAATGTTTTTAAACCAAATAACAACTTTATTCCAAGAAATAATCCAACACCAATGTCTGTACAAAGTAGAATACCATCAGTACAAAATAATCAAAATTTAAATCAAAATTTTCAAAGACCAATGTCACATTCACAAATAAAAAATAACTTCCCTTGGTTTAAACCCACACAAAAATTAAATTATATTGCAGAAGAATTGCATAATGTTGAAAATGATTTATATCACGAGTCTGTTAGTGAATCGTTCGAGATTTCTGACCCGGCGGAACAACAGTTTTTTAACGATAACCCACCAAATGAATACCCGGAATATTATACTGACGAATTCTTAGAATTCCTATCAAATACCCCAGATGATAAAGAAATTGAACAAAATTTTATCAAAAGTCCAGAACCACAGCATCAGACATAGCATTTAACGCTTACGTAAACGCACTTCCATTTATAGAAATAAAAAACCCTAAATTAAAACTTTTAATAGATACTGGATGTAACATTAACATGATTAGACCTATAGTAGCCGAACATTTCTATCCTGAATATATAGTAAAAAGTCCTTCGGTTTTAAAAACACCTCTTGGTGATAAAAAAGTTCTTGGTAAAATAAAAATTCCAGCTTTTCCTGAATTTCAAATAATAAAAGATATTGAATTCACACTATTTCCATTCTCTGACTATTTTGACGGAATAATAGGTTTAGAAGAACTTAGAAAATTAGAACTCACCATGGATTTTCAAAACCAAATTTTATATAATCGAAATCAAATTCAAATACCGTTCAATTATAGACATGAGAGTACACAAAACCAATTTACTATTGAAATTCCACCATTTTCAAGTTTACAACAAAGGTTTCCTGTAGATATAGAGGAAGGTGATATAATTATACCCGATGTTAAATATAAAGAAATCTGGATTCCAGAAACAGCTGCCCTAGCTGATAATTTTAAAGCCATTTTTGAAATTCAGAACACGAGCAATCATACTATATGTTATACATTTTTTGAACCTTTTCATGCTACAAAACTTCAAACGGACGAAGTAGAAATTTTTAATTTTGAAACATTCATTCCCAAGTATAAAGACAACAAAATTGATACCCTAAATCAAATTAGGACCGATCATATGAATGACGAAGAGAGACATGCAATTTTAAATGTAATCTCTGAATTTTCTGACTTATTTCACAACAATGACAACAAATTGACATTCACAAACAAAATTAAACACGAGATAAAAACGACGGACGAAATTCCGGTACACACGAAAACCTATCGATTTCCCTTCTGTCACAAAGAAGAGGTAAATAAACAAATAAATAAAATGTTAGACGACGGTATAATTAGACACAGTCAAAGCCCGTGGTCAAGTCCAATTTGGATAGTTCCAAAGAAGGCTGACGCTAGTGGAAAAAAGAAATGGCGTATTGTCGTAGATTATAGGAAAATAAATGAAAAAACAATTAACGACCGATACCCTATACCAAACATCGACGATATCCTCGATAAACTAGGTAAATGTAACTATTTTTCTACCCTTGATTTAGCCAGTGGTTTTCACCAAATTGAAATGAATCAAAATTCAATCGAAAAAACGGCATTCAACGTCGAAAACGGCCATTATGAATGCCTCCGTATGCCATTCGGACTCAAAAACGCACCAGCAACTTTTCAAAGAGTCATGGATCATGTATTACGCGACTTACAAAATAAAGTTTGCCTCGTATATATGGATGATATTATAATTTTCAGTACCTCTCTTCAAGAACATATTGCAAATTTAAAATTAGTTTTCAAAAAATTACGTGATGCTAAATTACGCATACAACTTGACAAATCAGAATTTTTAAGACAAAATGTTGAATTTTTAGGTCATATTATAACTCCAGATGGCATAAAACCGAATCCGAAGAAAATTAAAGCAATTCAAGAATTTCCAATTCCAAAAACTAGTCGTGACATAAAATCATTTTTAGGTATGTTAGGATTTTATAGGAAATTTATTAAAGATTTCGCAAAAATTACTAAACCACTAACTTCGTGTCTAAAGAAAAATGTAAAAATAATTCATGATAAAAAATTTATTGACGCTTTTGAACTTTGTAAAACACTTCTTAGTAACGAACCCTTATTGCAATATCCTGATTTCACGCAACCCTTCATACTTACCACAGACGCTAGTAATTTTGCAATAGGCTCAGTATTATCTCAAAAAATAAACGGTTTAGAAAAACCGGTTGCATTTGCAAGCCGAACCCTAAATGACGCAGAGAAAAATTACTCGACAATAGAGAAAGAACTACTCAGCGTAGTTAACTTTACAAAATACTTTCGACTATACCTTTTTGGTAGAAAGTTTAAAATCATAACAGACCACAAACCTTTACAATGGGTTAATAGCCTAAAAGAACCAAATTCTAGACTCATGCGCTGGAGGTTAAAACTTCTTGAATACGACTATGACATCGAATACAGAAAAGGAAAAGACAACAAAGTCGCGGACGCACTTTCACGCATTGAAATTCACCCGTTAGAAAATGAATCTATCATGGGTAATCCTGATAACGACGAAAACCGTGTTGAAAACGATTTCCTAACACTGGAAGACCTAATACAACTCGACCAAAATCCTATTGAACCTCTCGTCAACATAATCGACCCCCAACCTTCAACTAGCAAAATTAATATTATTTCAGATTTAACTATCGTGCCCCCTGTATTTGAAAAACCATCATCAAGTAACGATACTTTACATTCTGCTATAGAAAACCCTATTTTAGATATTCCTATATCAGATCGTGCTATAAACACTTTCCATAATCAAATAATCGTAACAATGAGCGACGATATTCTCAATACAAATATAAAAATAGAAAGACCTTTTGGCACAAAAACCAGACTCTCAATAGTTTTCCCGTGCAGAGATACACATAAATTAGAGCAAGAAATAATTAAAACTGTTAAAGAAAAAATTAAACCACAATCGTTATATGGTATTTTAATTGACGAAAATTACAAAAATTTGTTTATACCTATCTTACAAAAATATTTTAATAGCAAAAGTTTTAAATTAATACAAGCCACAGGTTTCCTCACAGAATTAACAAAAGAATCTGATATTCAAGAAACCCTAAAGAAACATCACATTAACAAAACAGGACATTCAGGCATTACAGAAACTTTAAAAGACATACGAAAAAACTACTATTGGCCAAATTTAATTAATGATGTAAGAAATTTTATAAATACATGTGAAAATTGTCAAATTTGTAAATATGAAAGAAAACCAAATCAAATCGTATTACAAAATACACCAATAGGAGAAAAACCTTTTGATCATATTTATATCGATACTTTTTCAATAGATAACACAAAATTCTTAACAATTATAGATAGTTTTAGTCGTTTTGCACAAGCATACGCAATAAATCAAAATGCTCAAGGTGTAATCGAAGGATTACTCAAGTTTATGTCGCACTTCGGTGTACCCATGAAAATAACATGTGACAGGGGTACAGAATTTAAAAACTTACTACTAGAAGAATTTGCAAAAATACATTGTATAAACATACATTACATTACAGCCAATAACCCTAATAGTAATTCTCCTATTGAACGTTTCCACTTTACTATTATAGAAAAATATCGCTTATTAAAAAACGAAAGCCCGTATAAAAGTACCTCAGAAATGATAATGAGTCAAAGTTTATTAGTGTACAATAACTCTATTCATTCCGTAACGAAATACACACCATTCCAAATTGTTAAAGGAAATTTAAGTATTAAAACAAATTATGAATTAACTGATCACTGTATAATAAATGATTATTTAAATAAACAAGCAACTCATTATAAGTTAATAAATAAATTAGTAAACGAAAATAACGAGAGAGCTAGAAGACACTTAACTGAAAAAGAAATTCGAAAAGAAAACGTAGACTATACACCACGGGAAGGTGAACAAATTTATAAAAAAATAACTATCAGTTCTGCTAAACATAAACCACGCTATCTACCTATAGAACTAAAAACGGATTTAGACAATAAAGTTGAAACGTCACGCGGAAATTATCATAAAAAAATAATTAAACCACCCAGAAAAATAACTAAATAAAAAATGTTGTTGCAGATGTTGCTGACAACATGGACATTAATATTTCTTCACATAGCAGGAGCACAGATAACCCTAATACCGATAAATAACCCCTTATTACCTTTCCTAGTCAGTAAAGCTAAACTAGTTAAACAAAAACACACATACGTAAAATACGTAGATGTGCAAAAATTTGAGGACCCATTAAAAGCAATAAAAATTAATATAGAACTTATACAAAATATTATCGAAAAAGATGAATTATCACCCTCTTTACTAGAAATATTTAATCACTTAAAATACTTGCACAAAAAGGCAATGAATAAATATATAAATTTAAAACCAGCAAATAGACAGAAACGTGGACTGTTAAATATAATAGGTAAAGCGCAAAAGTGGGCTT
The DNA here is from genome assembly GCA_963680705.1 of Rhagium mordax. Lineage (NCBI taxonomy): Eukaryota > Metazoa > Arthropoda > Insecta > Coleoptera > Cerambycidae > Rhagium > Rhagium mordax. The sequence continues at coordinate 25,460,173 of OY796662.1, forward strand.
TTGGACTTCTCGATTCTGATGACGAAAAAAAATACGACAACGCGATTAAAACAATAGACAATAATCAACAAAAAATTACATCATGACTTGAAAAATATGCTAACCATCACAAAGCAATTTATGAATGAAACAACTAACGTAATGGACAAAATAATAGATAATCAAAATCAAGTGTATGCAGAAATTAAAATACTACAAATAAAAACTGATAAAAACACTTCATTTTTGAAATTGCAAAATTGGATAAACATAATGATTATAGATTGCCAGAACATGATCGAAATCTTGGACACTTTAGAAAATAGTGTATTATTTGCCAAATTAAACATTGTAAATAATAATATTCTATCCCTAATCGAATTAGATAATATTCTAGAGTCAATGAAATTAATATATCCCAAGGGTATAATAAATTTTAAATATAAACAATCATATTTAGAAATAATTAAAATAGAAGTGCTTTATGTCAAAAATAAACTTTTATTTAATTTTCACATACCAATAGTCGATGAAAATCTATTCGACTATTATGAACTATTCCCTATTCCCCACAAAGGCGAAATCCTAATTCCACCTGAACCCTATATTATAATAGACAATGAAGACCACTATTTCTTACGAGAAGCATGTAGCATCGTAGAAAATTACTGCATTTATTTTGAGAAAACTCCAAATAAACTTCCAAGCTGTATTCCACAACTTCTAAGAGGGAATCAACTCCACAATTGTCATACTATTATGGTAAATTCTATATACAAAACACTTATAGAACCAGTCGACGACGCCAACATAATTATCGTCCCTGCAAAAGAAGAAAAAATAACGAAACTATGCCCACATCAGGAATATGTGGAAATCAACGAACCTTATCTTATTAAAATTCCCGAAAATTGCCAAATTATAATATCTAATTATTCATTTCAAAATAAAGATGTGATCATTGACTCAACATTCATAAATCTCCTGCCTATAAAAACAGCTGTGCAACTTTCATCACGTGACTCACCATTAGTGCTACGAGAAATACACACGGACAGACTTACAGACGTTTATAAGTCTGCCAAATCAACCCATATCCAGGACTTAGAGAGTGTTACGTTAAAAACAGACTTTAATAATGTGTTACTTTACATTGTAATAACTATTGTAATTATTCTTTGTATTTTATTAATATATAGATATTGCTTGAAAAATAAAAAGCAAATAGTTCAGATGCTAATTAGACATAAAAATGAAAATAATAAAATTCCAATGACTGAACAAAATGAAATCATATTAGAAAACAAAGAAAAAATTAACCCTTTGTTTTCCTCTTAGAGGGGAGTAATTATATTCTCATATGGTACTATAATGATATCATTTCTATCAGTCATTTTCTTTAGATAAATATATGTAGTTAATCTTGTTGGTCAGCATTATATCGTACGCGTGCATTACTGCTGCGCTGGCATTCCTATTGTTTTCATAATTATAACATTTTATACGTAGATTAAACTTGTGTCTTGAGTAAAATAGTCGCATTTGTAGCTATATTGAATAAACGCATTTTGTGTACTAGACTTCGAAATTGTTTTTAAAAAGTGTTCCACCCCATCTTGAACTAAAATTTATATATATATATATATATATATATATATATATATATATATATATATATATATATATATATATATATATATATATATATATATATATATATATATATATATATATATGTATATATATACACAGCGTGTCCCACTTTTAATGGCCCCCCCCTTCACAACTCAGTTATTAGTTATCCGATTTCAACCAAATTTGGGTTACCATTAACGGCATTTGGTGTGATCTTGTTGAATTAAACAAAACTTATTTTTGTCAGTGGCGTGCATTTTTATTAAGAAAAACGGGGTAAATTTTTCGAGAAGTCATATTAGCCATTTTTTACAGAAAATCTAAGGCAATATTGTTAATTAACATGCTTTGGAACCCCCATGTTCAAAATTTTACTATATTTTGATTAAGGGTTTCCGAATAACGGGCCCAGTGAAAATACATTTTTTTAGTCGTAAATAACTGACAACTTGAAAACGGTTTGTGTTTCGAAAAAAAGTCATACGTCATTTTCAATTTAAACTGATTTACTCTATCACATCATGCGCTCAAAAGTTTGAAATTCCGCAGTCGTAAATAATTAACTTGACAACGGTTTATTTTTCGAAAAATAGTTTAATTTAATATCAGAGAAACCTTTTTTCTTTTGGTATAAAATTGATTTATTATCACATAAGATCATTTTTTATCACTTAATGCCCAAATAATACAGGACCGGTTAAAATATTTTTTTATCGTCCAATGAAAAATTTTTGCTTGCAGTTTTTGAAACTTTTGAAGGGATGGGGAGATAGAGTAAATCAATTTAAATTGAAAATGAGGAAAGACTTTTTTTCAAAACGCAAACCGTTTTCAAGTTGTCAATTATTTACGATTGAAAAAATGTATATTTACTGGACCCGTTATTCGGAAACCCTTAATCAAAATGTTGTGAAATTTTCGGCATGGGGGTTCTAAAGCATGCTGATTAATTATTTTGTATTAGTTTTTCTGTAAAAAATGCCTAATATGAAAAAAGCGACCCCTTTTTTCTTAATAAAAATGCACGCCACTGACAAAAATTAATTATTTTGTTTAATTCAAAAAGATCACACCAAAAGTTATTGACACCGATCTAAATTTGGTTAAAATTGGATAACTAATAACTGAGTTGTGAAGGGGGGGGCCATTAAAAGTGGGACACGCTGTATATATACTTTAAATTCTATGACCGACATTGATCTCTCTCAGCATTATATACACTTATCTCTTGCATTTAGATAAAAATAATCAATTTCAGAATAATAATATTGAACGTGATCTGTTGGATGGCTCTGATGTCCTGACATAGCGGGTTGGGGGTGAACAGAGGTTCTTACTACAATTGTAGTTAGATACCCCCGTTCACTCTAATCTGACCTACTCTAGTCTGGCATCAGAGCTATCCAAAAGAACACACATTTAATCGGTTCAATTACTGGTGGAAGTTAGATACTTTTGTCATTATTTCTTTTATAACTTGTATAACCTGTCCCACACATATGCAACTTTTATTTAACCTGATTTTATCGTAAGTACTAAAAACTTTGTATAATTTTTAACATCACTAATGGATGTAAAAATCATTGTAGCGTTCCTGATGAAGAGACAATAAAGCATCGAAAGCTTGAACAGAAATAAGGAGTATTCTTTAGTTTTTGGCCTATGACTGCACACTCAACTAAACATTTAAGTTTAATCCTTAATTAGCCAGTCGTAGTGGCTAAAAGTCACATAATGCAGGACCGTACAAAAAAAAATAGCCAAATTGTTAAATCTCAAAAACACACCCTGTATCGAAAGTTTTAAAAATATGTTTTAAGATTCAGAAAGAGCATAGAATAAGGCAAATAAAGTACATTTTCAAATTGCGTATATCTTTTTTCTATTTATTTTCTTTGATAAAAGGAAATTTTACAAAACTAAGAACCGACTATCTCATACAAAATAGCGTTTTTTCTCTATGATTGACTACGAATTAATAAAAACTTTCATATTCAATAAGAAATCATTCACACAACGTAAGTTTTACTTCATTAAATCTATTACAAAAAATAAATTTACTATAGCCTCTTTGCCTCCTACAAGCGATGCCGCACGATATCATTCTATACGGACCTACTATCAACTTCAATTATGGTACAACAAATCGAAAAATGCAGCTAATTGGTCCTACCCCAATACTTATATGATGAGAGATCCTTCACCTGAAGTTTTATGAAAATGTAAAAATGGATGTGGAACAACATGCAGTTGTAGAAAGGCAGGCTTGAAATGTCACTTGCACAGGAATTTCATGTAACAATATTCCGGAAATAATCCCAGATTTTGACGATGAAGACGATGAACCACCTGAAATCAACCAATTTCTCACTTTACAAATGCCAGATGATAATTGTGATGATTAAGAAGAACAAGAGGAAAATTCTCAGAAAGAGCCCATAATCTCTGACGAATTAAATTCTTCAACGTTAATTAATTCAGAACAACCGGGTCCATCAATGAATAGAAGGAGTTCGAAAAAGTCAAAGTATTAATCATCTTCAATGACATGATGCTTCGTGGATTATGCTTATTAGGGGTACCAGGTTAAAAAAAGCGCCATAACTCTACCTCTATGGTGGTGGAATGGAGTAACAAATAAGCGTAAGAAAATTAATAAACAGCGGGAAATTTTGTTCAAAAATTTAATTTTGCGAGAAATTGACGAAAACGCTTACTTTCTACGCACTGTAGCTGTAAAACCATGAACTTTAGAAAAAAACGTAGAAAATCGCATGCTCTACATTTTTTATAATAACCACAATCGACGTATCTCGCACCGGTACCGAGATAATTTCGGAAAGGCGATTTTTCACCTATACCTTTTGCAAGGTAAAAGTACCTATTGATTTGGCTATCATATTAACCAGTTTAAAACTTGGTCATAATATCTATGCCTTTGACGTGATGTCAAAGGAATAGTTAAAGAGTGTTTTTCTGACGGCCAATAGGAATAAATATAATGCAAAAACGTTTCGGAAACTATATCTGCTTCCTCTTTCTAAGTTTAGGCTTTAGATTTTTATGTAACCTGTAGAATAACATGACTTAAAAGAGGATTGTTTATATCATTTTCATAGATACTTATCATAGAAATGTTGAAAAAATATCACTGAATAATATTAATTTTATTGATTTCTTCTCTCAACATTGGTAACCAAGTTGAAAAAAGTTCTACTAAACAATTTGATACGCATTTATATTCATTAAGTAAAATTATTGCCGATTCATTGATTTTCCTTTTTTTTGCTGTCAGCTTCTTTGGTTAATTCTTCTTTGGTTAATTCACATATTTTCCATTTTTCCATTTCCCACCTTCTAATATAATTTTTGTGCTCGCCCAATCGCACATTAAGTGGTCTAGACGATTCACCCACATAATGTTTATTACACTCGCACGGGATACTGTGAATTCAGTTTTTTTCATTTTGTTTTAAGTATTTAATGAATTTGTTTTTGTCAATATCGATCTTAAAGTATTATTTGTTTGGAAAAATTATCTTAACGCCAAATTTATTACCGACACGATGCGATGTAATTTTTCAGATAAACATTTTATATATGGAATTAATGTCGGATAATTATACTCTGGTTTTTTTTAACCCAATTTTCAATGTTCATGAAAGTTTTATCAACAAATTCCTCGGGGTATTCATTATTAATTAAAATTTCCCTGACAAATTGCCATCGGTCTTTCAATTTTTCATCATTAGAATAAATTATTTTAACACCTCTTTTAATATCCAAAGACTGATTTGAGTTAAAATTTAAAACCATCTGTGAGTCGCAATGTTTTTTCGGTAAATGCTAGTTTGAAAATTATTATTGACTTTTTTAATTAAAATATCTAAAAATGGAAATTCATTATTGTCTTCTACTTCTAAAGCGAATTTAATATATGGTTATTTATTATTTTCCGAAAAATTGTTTAACAAATCGATTCTATGAGGCCAATTTGCAAAAATATCAACATATCCCCACCAAGTTAACGGTTATAAATACTATTTTCAACATATTATCTGTTTTAAAATTCCTCCATAAATATATCGCTTAATAATGGTAATGAAGAAGAACCCAATGCCATCCCGAAATCTAGTTGATAAAAATCATTATTTAGTTGAAATTAGGTCGTTTTAATTGATACCGTTAACAGTTCCATTATACTATTTACGTTAAGTTTAGTTCTATTTGCTAGATTATTATCGTTTACTAATTTGTCTTTAATTATTTTCAAAGTTTTATCCACAGAGATATTCCTAAAAAGGCTCACTACATCATACTAACCATCAGATGTGTATCGTGAATATCGTTCTCATAAAGTTTTTCTAGAAAATGTTTACTATTTTTTATATATGAATTGGTATTTACAGAAAGCGGTTTAATAATTTTTTAGTACAAATTTTGCCAAATTATGACACGGAGAATTAATAGAACTAACAATTGGTCTTAAGGGATTGTTTGACTTATGTATTTTTGGTAAACCATATAAATGGGGATGTTAACTATATTGTGTGGTGTAAGCTTTCCACGTTCAAAGTCATTAAATTCATTTTTGTATTTAAAGAGAATTCTGTATATTTTGTTTTCTATTGATTTGGTTGGATCTTTATTTAATTTTGAATAAGGGTCCTCGGTTATAACGTAAATAGAAACTACGACTGGAACACTTTTCTTAAGAATTTCCTGAGTGTATGTATGTTGCAAAAAATTTGATGGTGTCCTAAACTAATTTCTTTTTAACATTGGAAATGTTTTTGTTTTCATATAGGGGGTTGAAAATCAGTTTCATGTTGCATATTATGACGCATGACTTATATAGAAACAGTGGCGACAACAGTGTGAACAATTTTTGATTGGGTGTCTAAATCACGTGGTACCGGCATTTATGTTATTATTTTTTTATAGGCGTCTTCTTGTCGAGAAAATTCCAACGGCTACATCTCGTTGCGATTCTTTGAATATTTAAAAAGTTATTAGCGTTTCAATATCCCATGTCGAAGAGTTTTGTAAATTTTGCGCAGAACCCTCCAAATTTCATGCGTGTGCAGGTTTTGCCAAAACTAAAATTTTTCGTTAACGTCACAAATGTCACTTTTTAGTTAGGATCTGCTGACCTCGAAATCGCAGGTGGACCGCGTACAATTCACGATGTACTTTCAAGTTGGACTTTCGAGCTTGGATTTATTGTCAGAACGGCGGCCCGGCGGCCTGTCTTCGTTTGGAAATAAGGTTTAAAAGCCAAAAAATCCATAGTGCGTCCGATAGATTACACCTTATAGTCGATCCAGCGAAATTTAATGATTTCTTAATATCGGTCCTAGGACGGAACCGAGTACAGTTCCGGACTCGGGACGACTTCAGAACGTCGAAACAATTTTCTGTTTCTCGATAGTGCCTTTCCTTCACTTTGACATTTAATTGTATCGAGTATTGTATCCAAGTAAGAAACTGCATGTTTCAAGAGCAGGATTAAACAAATATTTTTAGTTTCCTAGTAGGGGGTCGAAAATCAGTTTCATGGCAGAATGACGTAACGCGTGAGATTTCAGTGGTTTCAGAACGATAGACGTCACAATTACACTTTTTCGTTCACTCCTATTGAGCCTAAAATCAGAGCATGACCGTGCAATTCACGATGTAGTTCTAAGTTCGACCTTCTACCTTGGATTTCTTACCAAAACAGTCTCTCGGAAATTCGTTTGGAAATAGTAATTGAAGTTTTCGTGTTTTTGCAATTTTTTCAATTTTGTCAATGACTTGCAATTTGACTAGGGGTGGATTTAGGATCGGGGTTGTTCTGGCAGGTTGCCAATACCTGATTTGTACGTATTACGGAGTGTTAGAGGTTTGAGTGCCATTACTTTAACATGAGGTAGATTAAGCAAAAGTAAACAAAAAATTATTACATGTTAATTTATCGCTACGTTAGAAAAGTCACGCCCAACAATCTCCAATACAACTTAACATCGAGAAGCACGTCGAACAGCTTATTTCCTTTTGTCTCGTCGAAATATGTATAGCCGAAAACCATATGTAACTTAAAATTTTGTCGTTTTTCGCAAGTTACAAAGAAGGAAAATAAAATATATAGGAATATTGCTTGTGCCTTGTTTTACCCCAAGAAATCCAAAGCAACGTATATGCAAACTTATGAAGCGTTTTTAAAATGGAGTAGGTAGGTACCACGGTGTATTGAGTAGAACGGTGGCAGCATTGCTTTGACAGAAATGTGTGCTGACGTAATTGCATACCCTGACTTTTGACACGGTTGTATCGTAAAACGGTTTCTCAGTTTCTGTAGGTGTCTGTAGGTTATATTTGTTGTTTTATTCATTTAATAGTTGCTTTTGTTGAGTTATATCGTTTATTTGTATTCATTAACGTTCGTTTTCTAGTGTATTAATTGTGTTCTTGTTTATTTACTTCTGTTAAATCGTGCAAAAATTTAAACGGTGTGTTTAAACATGCCTGGAATGCGTTGTGCTGTTGCTGTTTGCAATAATAGTTGGAAAAGTGTTAAGAAGCAAGGAATAAAAATCTCTTTCCACCGTTTCCCAAATAATTACAAGAGACAAAAGATTTGGGTCAATGCTTGTCGCAGAACGGAAGACTGGAATCCGAATACTGGCTATATGTCTGCTGTGTACATTTTTCAGAAGATGACTTTGAAAATAATTTACGTTCCTCATTGATGCCAAATTCTTCTGCTGTTAGAAAACTTAAAGAAACTGGTATATTATTGGTTATATTTTAATATTCAGTACAGTTATGTAAGGAACATGTTTTTTTTTGTACCTATTTTTAGCTGTTCCTAAATTTTTTCTAAAGAAAGATGATATTAGGAATCAGTTAAGTTTAGAGGTCACTCAACAGAAGCGCTTTGAAAAAAGACGGAATAAAAAAATTGTTGAGGAACTATTATTGATTAATAATAATAATGAACTCCCAATCGATACGGCGACTGAAGAGGAAGAATCTCTAGAATCAAAATTTAGCAAAATTGTCTTGGAAAATACTGACTTGAAGGAAACAATTCTAGGAATGCAACAAGTAATTGATTCACAGCAAGACGAAATTGCGAGCTTGAAAAGAATTTTAAAAGAAAACGCTGAAAATCAGATCCCAGTGACTAAATTAGAAGGGATTTTTAGTAAAACTCAACTACAATTAATAAATAATACAAAAGTCAAGGTGCGTTGGTCTGCTGATGATATTTCGAAAGCGTTTTCAATAAGATATTTGAGCAAAAGGTGCTATATTTTTATAAGAAATAAACTAAATTTTCCTCTTCCTCATGTAGTAACATGGATGCCGAGTGGGTAAATGCGTTGATCCATACTTACTTGGTTGCAAAGATCAATATGATTCGAATCTATCCTGGAGCAAATTACAAAATTTCGGTCGGTGACTTGAGAGGCGGTTCCAGTTAACGAAACATAACATGTCATCCTCTACTTACCTAAATTTCGTTACTTATGTATCTATTGTTTTATATGCAATTTGGGCTTTTATACCATTTTGTTAATTAAATGAATAGCAATTTATTATCATATTATTGTTTTTGTTATTAAATTAGGTACCTAGGTATTTAAATAAATACATTTTATTAATACTATCATGCATTTCTTTTATTATATTTGTAGATCATCCACAGTTCAGGTTTTTTTCCAGAAATTATATTATATATTTTATTCTTTTTTAAAATCTACCTTAAGAAGTGATAAACTAAGTTGAATAGGTACAAGTCCGAAGTAAAAGAAAGATACATAGAACACGCTTGTTCTATGAAACATATATGCTAAAAAATAATTATTTAGCTTGAAACCTAGCTACTAAATTTAATTTTGTTTACATTTTTATAAAAATAGACTCTTAGATATATATATATATATATATATATATATATATATATATATATATATATATATATATATATATTCACATATATATCAAATATATATAAAAAATTGGGAAGTATTCTTTCATAAATGATTAAAAAACTCAATATTTTTTTATTACTAATACGTTAGAAAGAGAACCGGGTATGCAGTGACGTCATGATAGATCTATCTCTCTCGCACTGGCTGGTAAATGCTGCCACCGTTCTACTCAATACACCGTGGGTAGGTACTACGTGCCGACAAAAATGTTGGCGTACTTCCTAGAAAGAACTTTCTTTATTAATACAAAATTGTTTAGTTATATTAATTTGTTCAAATAGAACGAATTAATTTCGTTTAAAATTTGTTTTTCTACTTTTCTGTCCTGGCCGCATAAGTTTTACTTTCGTAGATTGCAACGCCTTAGCAACCAGGTAACTCGAATGTTTACTTTCGTTATCGCACGTGTTACAAATTTCATTTATATAGACGGTAGTAGAAAAATTTTACTGACTGATGCCTTCAGTGGTTATGACACCACGTCTAGAATATTTCAGAAAGAAAAATTAAAAACTTCCTCAGAAAGAAATGCAGTTAGTTAATGTAGTATTTGTAGTAAGAACTTTCAATGGCAAGAATTCAACCCCCTCACAAGTAAAATAGGCTGGTGAAACTCTATTCCTACTTGTATACGGTGCCAGGAAAATTTAATCAATTCAAAAAATCGCTGCACAAACAAAAATCAAAGTTGGAATTATTACCACCAACTTCAGAGGCAGTCGCTTAATATTCATTACGAGTATTCTACAAAATTCAGAAATGGCTTGGCAATGAAAAAATCCACAACAGTGGGAATAGAAGAAAATTAACGGCTCCTTACAAACTGTGACAACACTTTTTGTGTCAACAGCAGAATTAATATTGCAGCTTATCTCCTGCAACCGCAACAGAAAATCAGGTTGAAGATGCTCACAAATTTATGGAAATTGTCAGGGAGTGCGATGTCTAAATTCATACATGGATAAAATTATCGAGGAATTAAACGACGTAGAAGATTTAGACGCTATCGATTCCGATCTTCTTTAGATACAAAGTGTGTTTCATTCATTATACCGGGTGACCACGGATCATGGCAAACCCCCGCCATTTTCACAAGTTTTGAGCTATCCAAATGAAACTTTGTAGCAGTAATGTACGTCCAAAAAGACTCATTTTGGACCATCCGATTTTTTTTTCGACGTCCGGTTTCGACGGAAGTGACCTCAACGATGGAATTTTAAATAGAACACCCTGTATATTATTGCATTTTTTGAATACTGAGAACATTCTGAGTACGTTGGAACTATTTTGGGGACTCTTTAAGCCCACTTGATTTTTTTAGAGCCAATTTCATTTATTAATCTAGAGTGCCATGATTAGTCTATTTTGGCTCAAATGTTCTGGTATAACTCCCAAAAAATTAGATCGACAAAGGAAATATAAAAATGGCGTCTTGGCGTGCATTCAAATTTGACCAAATCACTTTTTGTCCATTTTGATCATTTTCCCAAAAGATATCATACTGGTAAACCGATACCATAAAATAATACATTTTGTATGGAATCCATTGATGTGCCCATTGATTAATCTGCAATGTGGAGGTAATAAAAAAAAAAAGGAAATATCATCGAACACAACACGCCATTTTATACTATTTATCACACTAGCCATGGAAGAAACAATTAAAAGATGTAACTTTGACAGGTGAATGGGTTTTTTTGGACGTACCTACATTACTGCTGAAAAATTTCATTTGGATAGCTCGAAAATTGTGGAAATGGCTGGAGTTTACCATGATCCGTGGTCACCCGGTATATAAAATTTTAAACAACTCGATAATCCTCACTTGTACAATGATTATGTACTTTTTCATTTTGCAGAATATACTCACAGATAAACAAGCAGAAAATGAAGGAAACAAACGTAAAATTGGTAAAAAAATTTAATAAGGTAGTCAAAAATTAATATTTCTCTATAAATGAAAATATTCTTATTTTTTGAAAATTTCTCATGGTCCAATTGCCAATTTTTATTATGCATGTGAAAAACCTAGTTTATCCCACGATATTTCAAGTAGGCAGCTCCGACACACCCCTTACGGTTCGGAACTCTTAAGTTTCTTGAAACTTATATATATTTTTAAACGTATATGTCAAGTTTCAACGAATTCACTATGTTCTTGTTCAGTTTGGACACTTTTCCTGTACTATTAGCTGCGTTTAATAGTTTGCGATTAATCGATATCGGTATTTGTAATTGTTAGGAATCACTTTTCATCTTCCCGAAATTATAATAAATTATTTCAGTTTTAACATTAAAAATGTTTGTTAGTGAAAAAAAATTGTATAATACCATTTTAGTTTTATTATGAGAATGTTTTTGTTAATAAAATAACTTTTTATTTTAATTTCTAAATAAAACTACTGATAATAAGATTTTACTTTTTGAAAGTGTTTTGTGGTAATGAAATAACTATTTACTACTTTGCAACAAATTTTCATTTTTATCACATCCGAAATATCACAAGATTTGCGTTCTACTTCGTCATTTCCAATGTCTCCTCCGGTTGCATCTTTGCGAAGGACTGTGAATTTTTAAAATTTTATTGGCAATTTTGGAATTTTAGTTCTTCTTTGAGTCTTCGTATTTGTTACAATGATTAGATTAGATTAGATTGAATCAGAGATTTTGACTGGCTTCTTCGGTTTTCTTACTGCATGGACATCATTTGGAACTCTCTTGAAATTGCGACTTCGTTACCAGATATTCTTTTACTCACTTGAAAAAAAGTTCACAGTCCTTCGCAAAGATGCAACCGGAAGAGACACTGGAAATGACGAAGTAGAACGCACTTGAAAAATCGTGGGATGAACTAGGTTTTTTACATGCATAATAAAAATTGGCAATTGAACCATGAGAAATTTTCAAAAAATAAGAATATTTTCATTTACAGAGAAATATTAATTTTTGACTTTTTTATTAAATGTTTTTACCAATTTTACTTTATTTTCTGCTTGTTTATCTGTGAGTATATTCTGCAAAATGAAAAAGTACATAATCATTGTACAAGTGAGGATTATCGAGTTGGTTAAAATTTTATATATATTGAATAAAACACACTTTGTATCTAAAGAAGATCGGAATCGATAGCATCTAAATCTTCTGCGTCGTTTAGATCCTCGATAATTTTATCCATGTATGAATTTAGACATCGCATACTCCCTGTCAATTTCCGGAAATTTGTGAGAATCTTCAACCTGCATTTCTGTTGCGGTTGCAGGAGATAAGCAGCAATATTGATTCTGCTGTTGGCACAAAAAGTGTTGTCACAGTTTGTAAGGAGCCGTTAATTTTCTTCTATCCCCATGTGGATTTTTTTCATTGCCAAGCCATTTCTGAATTTTATAGAATACTCGTAATGAATATTAAGCGACTGCCTCTGAAGTTAGTGGTAATAATTCCAACTTTGATTTTTGTTTGTGCAGCGATTTTTTGAATTGATTAAATCTGTATGAGTTGAGTGAGACACGAGGTGAGACATTTGTGATTTTCCTTGCACCGTATACAAATAGGAAAAGAGTTTCACCACAGCCTATTTTACTTGTGAGGGGGTTGAATTCTTGCCGTTGAAAGTTCTTACTACATTAACTAACTGCATTTCTTTCTGAAGAAGTTTGATGACTTTTAATTTTTCTTTCTGAAATATTCTAGACGTGGTATCATAACCACTGAAGGCATGAGCCAGTAAAATTGTATTTTTCTACTACCGTCTATATAAATGAACTTTGTAACCCTATCAACAGGCGCGATAATGAAAGTAAACATTCGAGTTACCTGGTTGCTAAGGCGTTGCTATCTACGAAAGTAAAACTTATGCGGCCAGGACAGAAAAGTAGAAAAACAAATTTTAAACGAAATGAATTTGTTCTATTTGAAAAAAATAATACAACTAAACAATTTTGTATTAATAAAGAAAGTTCTTTCTAGGAAGTAAGCCAACATTTTTGTCGGCACGTAGTACCTACCTACTGCATTTTAAAAATTCTTCATAAGTTTGCATATACCTTGCTTTGGATTTCTTGGGGTAAAACAAGGCACAAAACATATGTATTTGTTTATTTTAGTTTGAAACCACCAGAAATTAAAATGCGTAATATTTCGTTGCCATGGAAACAATTTTCACAGGCAGCCTCCTAAACTATAAAATTTATTAAAGACGTCATTTAATTTCATGAAATAATTAGTTTTAAATTAGTAAATTCAATAATTTTTTTCGGTATAGTAGAAAAAATATAATACATTTCACGATGCGAAAAACCCTTTTAAGTTTTCGGTGTTTTTTTGAAAGGTCTCGGCCATTCAAAAATCACCTCACACCTTAAAGTAACCTTTCGCATCTAGTATTGTAAATAACTATTTTTATACGTGCTTGTCATTGGATTTCTGACGAAGAAAGAATTTTTCATATAATTTTTCCTGTTCCTGGTCTTATGAAAAGTATATATTTTTCTTCTGGAGTTAAAGCGATTAATATAACAAGGGGATCAACGTCCTCATCAACTAAGTACAACTTTCAATTGCTATTTTAACAATAGGTGAATCCACATCATCTACAGCTTGTTTTACAAACAATCCTTTGTTTTAAAGAATTTTTGGCAACATTGAAATTAATCGGATTTCGTTTATATCATTTGACAAAACCTTTTCTTGAGGGAGGGCTACGATTACTGAATTTTGCCTAAATTTGGTTTTCACGTAGTTAACATACGTCGTACAAAAGGTGGATGTAATTATCCACCTTCAAATTACATACATAATAAGTATAGAGCTACAAAGATTTCGCAATTTTCTTGCTTATTTGATTAATTTCGGTACATTTTTCCTGTACTGTAACCGTGTGACATATCATTGGATCCGGCATTGAGAGAGGAGTTGAACATATATTTTATTTTCCTTTAAATCACCGCTATCTTTGTGAATTGCGAAAAACGACAAAATTTTAAGTTACATATGGTTTTCGGCTATACATATTTCGACGAGACAAAAGGAAATAAGCTGTTCGACGTGCTTCTCGATGTTAAGTTGTCTTGGAGATTGTTGGGCGTGACTTTTCTAATGCAGCGATAAATTCCCATATAATAATTTTTTGTTTACTTTTGCTTAATCTACCTCATGTTAAAGTAATGGCACTCAAACCTCTAACACTCCGTAATACGTACAAATCAGGTATCGGCAACCTGTCAGAGCAACCCCGATCCTAAATCCACCCCTATGATTTGTCAAATTGCAAGTCATTGACAAAATTGAAAAAATTGCAAAAACACGAAAACGTCAAATACTATTTCCAAACTAATTTCTGAGAGACGGTTTGGTAAGAAATCCAAGGTAGAGGGTCGAACTTAGAGCTACATCGTGAATTGCACGGTCACTCTCTGATTTTAGGCTCAATAGGAGTGAACGAAAAAGTGTAATTTTGACGTCTATCGTTTTGAAACCACTGAAATCTCACGCGTTACGTCATTCTGCCATGAAACTGATTTTCGACCCCCTACTAGGAAACTAAAAATATTTGTTTAATCGTGCTCTTGAAACATGCAGTTTTTTACTTGGATACAATACTCGATACAACTAATTGTCAAAGTGAAGGAAGGGCACTATCGAGAAACAGAAAATTGTTTCGGGGTCCTGAAGTCGTCCCGAGTCCGAAACTGTACTCGGTTAGTCCGAAACTGTACTCGGTTCCGTCCTAGGGCCGATATTAAGAAATCATTAAATTTCGCTGGATCGACTATAAGGTGTAATCTATCGGACGCACTATGGATTTTTTGGCGAATTTTGCGAAAACACGAAAATTTTAAACCTTATTTGCAAACGAAAACAGGCCGCCGGGCCGCCGTTCTGGCAATAAATCCAAGCTCAAAAGTCCAACTTGAAAGTACATCGTGAATTGTGCTGTCCAGCTGCGATTTTGAGGTCAGCAGATCCTAACTAAAAAGTGACATTTGTGACGTTAACGAAAAATTTTAAAGTTTTGGCAAGACCTGCACGCGCATGAAATTTGGTGGGATCTGCGCGCGCATTCGGCCTTTTTAATTTCGCAAAATTTACAAAACTCTTCGACATGGGATATTGAAACGCTAATCACTTTATAAATATTCAAAGAATCGCAACGAGATATAGCCGTTGGGATTTTCTCGACAAGAAGACGCCAATAAAGAAATAATAACATAACTGCCGGTACCACGTGATTTAGACAACCAATCAAAAATTGGTCACTCTGTTGTCGCCACTGTTTCTATAAGTCATGCTTCATAATATGCAACATGAAACTTCGACCCCCTATACGAAAACAAAAACATTTCCAATGTTAAAATTCTCACCGAAAGCTTTTGGCCTATTCTCCAGATAAGTCTTCTTTCTCGGATTTTTCCTTGAAAGCACAACACCTATTCACTAATTAGCAAAAATCCTTGGGTTTTCCTATTAGTCAGGCTGCAGTTGTCATAAATTCCTGTCTACCGGGCAAATTTTGCCAACTCTGGTTTTTCATTTGAAATTTGTTGTTGACATCCCAATGAGCAGGATTTAACTTGTTTTCAATTTTACAACCCCCCCCCCGTCTTTTACTTGAAGAGTGTCGGCAAGCAGTGGGTCCTAAAATCTGGAATTATGATATAAGGCTTTAGGGTTATCGTTTCAATGTATGTATGTTTTTTATTGCTTGTAAGATACTTTACAAAGGTTAAAACTAATTTTGAGTGTTAATATACAGGGTGATTCATGTTGACCGCCTATTAGAAGTATCTCGAGAAAGAAAAAAGATATCGAAATGAAATTTTGGTTATGGTCCTAAGTGGGTAGGATCTATTTAATGAAAATATTTTCAAAATGGTGGCATTTCCGGTTATACCGGAAGTTGACCCTAACTTTGTTATTTTAAATGAGATGCCCTCATTTTCAATTTTTTTTTTAGATCCCACCGAAAATTTAAAGGTCATTTCATTAAAGGTTCCCTATGTCTAAAATGAATATTTTCTGAGATATTAATTTTTTTCCCAAAATATTGACGGAATAGTTGTATAATGTAAAAATCAATATCTCAGTAACAATTAATGATAAGACGTTGAATTCTTTATTGAGGTAAGACAAGGTATTGGAGCTATCCATCATGTAATAAAATTGTCAAAATCTCAACTGCAAAGTTTCTAAAATTTTCTAAAATTAACGATATCATAGAAACAGCAATAAGTCTTTTTTTTTAAATGGAACCATATCTAATTAAATACACCAATCGATAGCGAGAAAAAATGCGCATCTAACATCACCTAGTAATGGTCATGAAAGACGTACCATTACAGGACACCCCAAGCGATAGTAGTTTGCAACAGCATGAAACATGTACCCCTAAAAGATCTGTAATGCTTATCAGTGGTATGTTCCTCGTCAAATTGATAAAAAAAATCCCTGAAATGACCACAGCTGAACATTTTGCGGCTAAATTTCTACATATCCTTAAAGATCTAGTTTATGGTTACGATGAGTTTCGCCTACTCTTCGATCAATATGTGGAAAGCTCACTAAAAGAAGCCACGAAAAAAAAGAGCTAAGGGACATGCACCTATTCAATTTCATGTCCACGATGACACCCCGATTAAAAGTATACCGGATTTTTTGGCTCATAGTGCCACCAAAGCAGAGGTGACAAAATATCTTGGCGATAAAGTGATCGCTTACTTTGAAAGTCGATCAGAAAAGGTTTTAGTAGCATATCATAACATCATGGTATCCAACTGCACAATATCAGACATTGTTGCCATGCCGGAAATGCTCCATGGCCAACACTCACTATAGAAGAAGCGGACCAACTCATACTCCTGAATGCTGTGGATATGGCGCTAAAGAACGCCGACTGTGATCTAACCGTGTTCGCAACAGACACAGATATTTTAATTTGACTTATCGAATTTTACAATGATATTTCTAAATCTACGGTAATTATGAGAACGCGTAGTGAAAAGTTGTGTGTGTGATATTTGTATCTCCGCCTTGAAAAAAAACGTGCGGAACCCATGTAGATCTCCCAACCAAGGGTACATTGATACCACACATCCACCGCGCCTACTACATGACCCTCGTATGGAAAAGGTCTTTAAAGCCATGTCCTTATCTACCACCACCTACTGATTACTACTGGACGAGCACCGAGGCAGGCCTGAAACCAGTAATGTGCAATAACCCCCCAGCCCCGCAAGCCCTGCTGGAGCTGCAAAAGTGTGGCTGCGCAGCTGCCGACAAACGTTGCGGAACAAGCAGATGCAAATGTTTTGCAAATGACGTATCTTGTACCGATATGTGTGGATGTGGAGAGTTATGTCACAACTATAATGTTTTATCCTTGCATGATGCTGAAATGCTGGACTTGCTTTAAACTAAAGCCTTTTTAGATTTTATGTTTTATCAACAAAATATTAGTGTTATTATTAGTGTTATTATGATATATTAAAATGTATGTACAGGGTTAGTTTTATTAATGTAAACCCCCCATTATTATTTTTATTTTTGACCGATTCGAAAAATAAAAAAACTGGCCTTACACGGTCTTTTACGTAGATTCCACTTCTGCTAACGGATTGGCAATAGCGTTTTAAATATACAGGGTACGCAAAAAAGTTAGGTTTTTTAAACGGAACCCCCTATATATTTTGACAAATTTGAATTCCTACAAATATTCTGATTACAAATATATACACATATTGTATAATCGCTGTACTGGTTTTTGATTTATTTTCACTTTATTATGGATACGTTGAAACGCGTTATTTTATAAACTCATATAATAAATCAATAAATGGAATAAATCAAAAACAAAACAAAATATATGAATTATTAAAACAAATTATGTAGCATTTTCAACATTAACTTTGACACATTTCAAACAACGTTTAATAAAATTCGAATTGAGTCCAGACCTTAATCCAGAAATTATTTTCTTTGGGGATCGCTCAAAGAAAAAATTTACAGTGAACCAGTGGAAAATTTTAAACAATAAAAAAATCAAATTGTAAAAAATATAACTTTGCTAAATTTGGATGCAGATTTTATTAAACGTGGTTTGAAATGTATAGAAGATAAAGGTGGTTGGTTATGTTGAAAATGTTATATAATTTGTTTTAATAATTCATATATTTTGTTTTGTTTTTGATTTATTCCATTTATTAATTTATTATATGAGTTCATAAAATAACGCTTTTGTTTCAACGTATCCATAATAAAGTGAAAATAACTCAAAAACCAGTAAAGTTATACAATATATGTATATATTTGTAATCAGAATGATTGTAGGAATTCAAATTTGTCAAAATATACAGGGTGTTCCATTTTAAAAAACCTAACTTTTTTGCCTACCCTGTATATTTAAAACGCTATTGCCAATCCGTTAGCAGAAGTGGAATCTACGTAAAAAAACGTGTAAGGCCAGTTTCTTAATTTTTCGAATCGGTCAAAAATAAAAATAATAATGGGGGGTTTACATTAATAAAACTAACCCTGTACCTTGTGAAATATAATATTTGTTTAATATCATACATAATAATTATTTTGTAGCTCACCCTGTACATAACAAAATATTTTTATGTAGTAGCTTATATCCTCTAATCAAATTGGTAAAATTAGTCCCTATTTGATTGACCACATATTTGTTTTAGTAATAATCTGTATATTTCCATGGTCAAGACATATTTTTCGTTCAATCATCTTTGCGACCACCCTATAGGTATTAAACGCGATTTGTAAAATTAAAAACAAGTAAAATCCTACTCACTGTGCTGCCAATAAACAAATTTAAGTGAAAAAATAGAGTTGGCAAATTTTGCCCGCTTTTTAACAACTGCAGCCTGACTATATGGAAGCACATGCCTGTTCACCACTTATTTAGGAAAATAGGAAAATACCCCACACCTGACACTATTTGTTGTGAGTGGGTTAGATATTCTGGTGATTTGGACGAAAACACAAAGTCTAGTTCACAAAAAGGGTTTATTATTTGACTTAATTAATGGTTCACAAAACACAAAAAAAATGGATCACGTAAATTTAGTTAAAAGATATTAGAATTTAGAATTACAAAATTTAGTAGTTAACGAAACAACTTTCTCGCCGACGGAAATTAGTTATCCCCCTGTCCAGTTACGTGTTTTTTGGTTTTACTCCCATTCTTAGTCACGTGCTCTGAACTCTTGTCAGAAGTTGTGCGTTAAGAAAAAAAACTGTTCAATGCGAGGCGAAATGTGTGCTACATACACAAAGAAAATAAAAGCTGATCTTGCATCGTACGATGTTACTGGACTTAATTCATAGATAAAGCTATACATGCAAAATATGTGAGCATGATGAAATAAATATAAATTGTAATAATACCGAGGCTTGGTTCATGAACTTATGTGTAAAATGATATACAGGGTGTAAAGGCTGGCCGTGCCAGCTTTACAACAGAACTTTGTGTATACGATGGTGAAAAACTAGGACATTTCGTGTTCAGCCAGAAATTAATTTTTTCTCTTTACCAGACGAGTGTAAAAGACAGATCAAATGGCACATAATCATATATTATTATGTATTCCGTATAGCAGTGTCTCATTAATACTTTGCAGATACATTCTTCACCAGTCTCTGGACCATTCCGGCTTATAATGAGTAGGTAATAGTTGAACTAAAATCAGTGGTTATAAATGCAAGGAAAACATCTTCTGGTTGTAAAATAACTAGTTTATTATGCAGGAACGCAACCAACTGGAAAACTGCCCTACACTATTAAACTGCATTGTTCTTTTGCGCAACATGGACAATCAATAATTCGTGGACCAGGACCGTTGATCGTATCACATGCAAGTTCAGAAGGTTTATGTTTGCGACGTTCCACGTAGCGCTTCAAAACATGATCATTTCGTATATAATCCGGCAATATATGCCAGCCTCCCTCCAAATCCCAAACGCTCAACGTTTTAATGAAATATTTCGGTGGATAATTAAGATCAGTTTGATCCACGTACATTTTTGTGGGAGACGATAGCACCCCACACCTTGTTTGCAATAATTTGCTCGTTCATATTCATTTCAGAATGGACTGATTCGTTTTGACGAGTTACAGCCTGCTTATATTCTGATGAGAGGGAGGGGGGAGCATATTATTAAGATGAAATAAAATGTTAGACAGTTTTATCAAATCATTCAAAATGAATAGATCAGTTTTTTAGAATCTAGATATTTTCTAAACAAGTCTTATTCATTACGCTTATTCACAGGAATTAACGTCGAAAATAATTTCGAATCGTCTGTTTTAATTTTAAAGAAATCAGTGTCTCTGATCTGTTTCACCAACAGATATAAAGAGACTCCGCCCCCAATATGTCCGCTCAATTTGAATGGAATTTCTCAATTGGACGTATTTACAGAACCCGTACAAAGCAACCGCTAGATTTGACTGACAAAGGCCGACTCGGTTTTACACATTTTACAACAGATGAGTGAGAACGCATACACGCTAAACGTATATACGAAAAACACGAATAAAGGGAGCTGGCTTGACTGTGAACTGTCTTATTCGTTTTTGTGACATTTTTTAATAGTTTATTTCATCTGTGCTGTTTTAAGTAAGGTACCACGTAATGCAAACGATTAATATTGAATCATTTTTTGAAAGAAATGAACCACCAACTACAAACAAAATTTTAACAGCAATGCATGAAGATGATTATATTTACCTAATCTTAAACGGAGTAATTTTAGGCTATTAATAAGTGAATTCTATTATTATATTACGAGTATATTGATATATCTCATAACTTTCTTATACGAGTTGTAATAGAACCTTGTGAAAATAAATAAAAAATAGGTAGGTATGTGTTGTTTCATTTTTTTGGACATGTTGAATCATATTTTGACCATTTTCTTATTTCCATTTATTTTTTAGAATTTAGCGTGATTCCCAGAAATAAGTTCAATGAATATTAACTATCCGCCACAAATAAACTACAAAGAATATTTATAGTTAAGTTCTCGCCTTCTAGCAAATTATAGGGTTTTTAAAGATTTTTCTAAATTAAAATAAAACAAGATGTAGGTACATACATATATGGCATTTTTTCGCGACATACAACAGCGTTACCACAGCTAGTAGTATGTGTAAATATTCCATTTTTGCGAGAAGTAGTAACGTAGGGGAAATCACATGACGTCATGACTTACGTCATCGCCGATGCCCTGTGGTTACCACAGCTTACCTAGCTCGCTACGTAAGTTAGCTGTTGCAGTAAGCAGACCACAGAACTAAAGTTCTTTTGTTCTGTGAAGCAGAGAGCGAGAGCCAGAGTTGATTGACTTTTAAGAATCTAACCTCTCTGAGCTTTACTACATGCCATAGAAAGTACGAACACGTATAAGAATTAAGAGCCTGTCTGCAGTAAATCCAGGAAACAAAAAAGGTCGATATTACCAAAGTAGATAGCTAATAGCGGATCCGAGGCACCCCCCCACCACTCCCCCCACCACTTTTGCTCCCCCCACCACTTTTTTCTGGGGTGGGGGGCAATTAGAGAGGAGGGAGGTAATTTGTAATTGCAATGGAGGTAATTAGGTAATTAGGCAATTAGAGCGGAGGGAGGTAATTTGTAATTGCAATAAAGGTAATTAGGTAATTAGAGTATTGTCGGTAATTAGACTGATGTAATTGCGTAATTAGACTATTTGCGCGTTAATTACACTGATGTAATTAGTCTGGAGGGGGGTAATTAAAAAACCCAATTGTTGCGATCAATGAAAGTAATTGGATTATTGCGCTGTATAGTTAAACTGGCGTAATTGCAATGCATCTAATTGAATTGGTACAATTGTATAGTAATTAATGTGAATTAGAGTGGTGGGAGGTAATTAGACTATTTGCGCGTTAATTACACTGATGTATATAGTCTGGAGGGGGGTAATTAAAAACTCAATTGTTGCGAGAAATTAAAGTAATTGGATTATTGCGCTGTATAATTAAACTAGTGTAATTGCAATACATCTAATTGAATTGGTACAATTGTATATTAACTAGTGTATGCATCAATTGCTAAATTATGCGCTCTTATTTGTCAAAAATATATGTCATTCAGTATCGCTAACAAGGGGGTGACAATATATTAGATTATCAAAAATTATTTACTGTTGCATTTGTAGTACAAAGGCACAATTTCTCGAAATCCTATGGTTTATTACCCTATAGAAAAGCAATATCAAGTAACCATCTATAAAATAGACGAAAGAAAACCACAAATCACAGTTAATAGTTATACAATAGAATACAAACAAAAGACGCTAACGATATAATCGAATAACAAGCGACATCGCATTTATTTTCTAATGATCAAAGATTATCCATCTGTTAGCTAAACAAAAGGTATGTCGGCAAAAAAAACAACAAATCCATATTTATTTACTGTCGCATAATTTCTCGAAACAAAATAGTTAAAAAGGCAGAAACTTTAAAATTTAAAATAATTGGTTTGAAATTTATAGCCCCCATTTGTTCGACAGACAATGGGTTTTGAATAAAGGGCACTGGTACGTACGCCCAGCAGCGGTCGGCCGGCTCACGAATGAACGGTAGGTACCTATCTGAAATTAAAATCAGTCGTATTTCATGGTATAACAAACGGTTAAATTTCTATTAATAGCCGAACTTTAGTTGTTGCTTTGATAAAATAATCTCGTTTGTTTGAAACCGCCAGATTATCAGGGGTGTTCTAAGGAAGTTTTTTTTCTAGGTAACCGCGTATTTTGCCTGGCTTGCAACTTAATGTGCTTGGCTTGTAACATGTCAAGAAAAACAGAAATTACAGCGATACTTCAATAAAGCACTGGAAATGCTTAATAGAGGAAATTCATATGCGAAGGAAAAAAATTAAAAGCCTCCCATTATGTTGCAGAAATTATTGATTTAATCCTCAAATTTATTGTAAATTCATGAAAAAAATTATTGACCTAAAGGTACTCCTAATCACTTGTGTTTACCCTGACGTTGATGATCTATCAATAATAGATAAGTCCCAGATAATAAAAAACTGGATTCTCCAGCAATATCTAGTCACCATACATTCTCTATGAATTAAAATGAATATCAGTTCAAATAAAATGCAACTAGTTACCGTATCCAAAGATTAGATATAAAAAAGTTTCTTTTTAAGTTTTTTCATGTCAGAATATATTTTTTATTTTGTATTATAGACAGGGTAGGTAATAAAAGTTTATTTTTTATTTTGTATTATAGACAGGGTAGGTAATAAATGTTTATTTTTTATATATTTTATAAATCGTTGAATAGGTAGATACTTATTATACATATTTATTATAAATAAACAGTTTCTCCTCAATTTTTGAGTTTTTTTGTTTTAAAATGAGCCAAAAATATCAAAATATTGTATATTTTAAGTTTTTGGTGTTGCAAGCCAAATCCTAGACGCTACGTCTTGATAAATGATTAAAAATATAAGGCGTTTCAAGTAGGGTGCAAATTGGATCTGACTTGCAACACCCACTTTTTTGTGTTTTTTTTTATATCAAATTTTTATTTAAAAAAAAAAAAACAATCATGCGTCAACTGTAGTGGAAGCATTCATTAATACAAGAACAGAGCATTTAATGCGAATACATAGATTTTAGCGTTCGGTCGGTCAACTTTCCCTTTAGGCAATTTAGGTATAGGCGCTAGTGCAGTACAGTAGGGTATTACATTGTTATAAGACACTTCTTCTATAATGACTTTGTCATAGGGAATTAACTATCTCGTAATTATTAATATTGTTACATTTTATTGTTTGGTGTCTTTAAATCCGAGGGTTGGCGTTCTAGATTTAAAAGCTTGAGTATTTTTTTCTCATTGCATTGGAATTCACTAAATGGGCATATTTGATAGTTGAAGTGTATTGCTACCGGGTCCATGATTTGTTTTGCTGTCAAGCGTAAAAACGACCATAAATTAACACAAAGGCATTAAATAGTAAACGGCTTCTTGGAAAGCATTCATAAGCCATTTAAATATATTGCGTCCTAAACAAAAGAAATACCTACGGCGATTTGGTTGATATATCAGCTACCCATAATCTTAAATTAAATGCAAGTAAATCAAATTAAATGGTATATTCAATATTTATCTATAACAGCTTCTGTACATTTTAATATTTGTTTGAAATTCTATTTTGTTATTATTCACCACCATGACAGTATGCCAACGAAGTATATTCTACCAAAGCATCAATATCGAAACCTCAGATCAAGTTCATCTGAGATCGAAATGAACTTTTTTTTTATTGCCATATTTATGACATCAAATATTGTATGTATATGTAGTTATGATGGTATATTTTATATTATATTATAAGGTTAAATAAATGAAATACACATTAAAATATTACATTAATTTTATTTCCTATTTTTTATTACACAACTAAAAATACCATAGTATAATTAAAACAGTTTTATTTTAAATACACAATTACATTTTTGAGAAAATAAACATTTGCAAGTACACCGTGATTATGGTTGATAAAATGTTTTTACTTGACATCAAGAAAGCCATTCCGAACCGAGCCATCTAATGCATTATAACTTAAATATGTATCATGAAGTATAAGTGCATACACTCGAGTTTGTTCGGGAAATTTCGTTTTTCGTGTTTCAAATTCTATTTTTATGTCGACTGTAGATGATATCACTGCAACAGGTTGGTGTGAACAATCAATGACAAACAAAGGATTCTTCCTGAATTCCCCAAGGTCCATCATGGGTTCACTTATATCTTTATCGTAGTAACTACGTTGGAAGTTCTCATAAGCATAATATGCTGCAGAATCGAGCTTCTTATCGAAATCTAAATTCCAACGTTCATAAGGATATACTTCAGAATTTAGAAATAGTCGAATATTATTTATGTCTGCGTGTTTGAACTGTGTAACATCCTTTGTTCTATCATTGGCCTGATTAGTGTCTTGAAAACCAAGAAGGATGAAAAGTGGACTTTCAAGACGGGTGGAGAGTTTAAGAGCCCATATGTCATAGGCAGTATCACGTAGATAGGGAAGCACATAAAAATCCCATGCACGGTAGACCATATTAACCTTGGCATTATTACCACTTTTAATAATTCGATTCAATAATTTGAACTTTTGTCGATCTTCGGGTACAATATGTCTTATTTTCCACTCAATTTTTGTTATTTCCGGCTCCGCATCAACTTCACCGATATAGGAGTCTTTAAATGAGCGTGCAGTTATCATAATTAATTCTTGCTTCACATTCAGAATGCCTTTGGTATAATCTTCTGCAAAACCCATAAGGAACTTTAGGGGTAGTTTGCCACTGAACACGTGACTGATGGTATCTAGAATATCTTGTCTCTTTTGAGTGAGACCCCAGCCTATGAGCGTGCATGCATAATGAGCGTGCATGCGTTTGCCCATACGACACCATAGTTTTCATTGTTGTAGTAATACCAGGTCTTCTAACTACTGCTACTTGTTCACCACCCATTTCCAGACGTATCTCTTCAAAGAGAAATGCTAGTGCATTATTGGAAAAATAGCAACGCTTTGTGGCATCACTAGAGGTAAATTTTCCCTCTATGTATATATACCTTTCTGAAATGTCGAGTATAACATCTTGAAAATTGATGGGAATACGTATTTCATCAGAGTTTCTGTAATATGGGGAACCATATGGTTTATATGTATGCTCATGTAGGCTAACTAGGGAATGATCCAACACAGGTTCATCAAACACCTCAAGTTTTTCACTAGTTGCAGCCGCCACCATTATTATGGCAAATATTTTCGCAGTTTTAATCCAATATGTTTTAAAAAGGCTTGATCCTCAGCCGACAATCTGTCTTAACTGTTTAAGGTATAAACTTTGAATTAATTGCTTTCCACATCTCCCTTTCTTTTTATTCATACTATTGTTCGCTACAGTATCATACTGATGGTGATGTACTTGCTGTCGCTGTTTATATCGAAAGCCCATTTGGTTGTGGGTAGTATCAAACTTTCTTCAATTCTAGCCTTACAATAGTTTTCTCACCTCGAAATTGATCAAATCACCGTTGTCGTCCAACAGACTTCCTATTGAATTTGGTTGTCTAAAATCTATTTCATACTTTGAGACAAAATTTCACAATTTAAGGTGTTGTTGTTTGCCCTTAAAGTGAATATTTGCGTGTAATCCTTTCCATCAATATTCATAGCTTTCAACATTGCAGCGTAGATTTCATCAATTTCATAAGCCCCCAGAGATATGTGAACAGCAGTGAATGTATCTTTAGCACTAACCCTATATTGGAAGATGTTATTTATTTCATCCACATTGAATATGGAGTTGTAAGAGTAGAATCCAATTAAGCCTAACCCATGACGACTGCTCCTATCCAGTTCAATGGGTGGATTAAAGTTGACACTTAGCACACTTAAGCGGCTCGTTAGTGTGAACGTGTACGACATGACTGATGTAATTAAATTGCGTTACCCAATTTATTGTGGATTGCAATAATGGTATAATTTCCTCTTCTTTGAAGTTGATGGTAATATATTTACATTGTTATTGGATGCCACATTTCATCGTTTAACTTACAATAGCAGCAAAACATTTTTCGAGGTATTGGACCATCATTAGCATCAACACTGCCTTCATGATCGTTAAGGTAATGTTCTGTGCAGTATTGATATTTTAATATATCGACATCGTTCTGAAGATGTGTAGGTAGCTTATCCCATACTAATGCAATTTCATGTGAAGCCAACCCAATCATCACTTCTTTGGGCATATCTGCAAGTTGTTGTTTGCTCATCTTCAACAGACTACGCAAACGGGAGAATGCAAATAGTGAGTAACCCATTCGCTTGATACCTTCTCGATCCATTGCTGGGGTTATAGTTTTCAGCTCCATAGCGTTTTATATTTCTATCGTAGAGAGAAACTTTAAACACAAATGTCCACACCACACTGTGTTAAAATTCTGTACACGTTTGTAGTTATAGAATATTTGGTTGACCCTCCTTGAATCGTTATTGAAATATGTAACTAATTCTATAGGTGGGGGTAAATCACCAAAACTATCAAAGTAATTTACTAAACTACCTCGTTTTTTATATGCCACCCAATGTGTCCCAGGGCCATATATACTATCCAAATTGATTATTGCAGATGCATTGTAATGTGGGCCATGTCTTGGTAGTGAGTCGCGCATAAATACACCCCGAAAGTATGCTACCTTCATTTTCTTAGCATAATATTTAAGATCAATGTCGGTAAGAGGTCTCCGAGGTAGGGAGTCTATTAGTTTTTTGAATTCTGTTTTAGATAAAGGCCCATTCCCTTTCGATATGGCTTCATATACACCCCCTTACCACTTTTCATAGCTATTGCTTCCATACTTCTGTTGTGTCGATTTGCTTCAGCTAATTCTTCTCTACCCTTTTTTACGTCATTTACAGCTTTAGCAATACCAGCAGCCGTACCCGTCAAACTACCCAATGCAGATAATCCAGCAAAAATGGGTATTAGAGGTAAAATACCGCCAACTTTTGGTATTGGTATAACTCGAGGTGTTCGAATATTGCGTTTCCCACCGGCCTGTTTTATATATCGACGTGCAGCTTTTAGAGCAATTTCAGCCGCCTTCTTTTGGTCTTTTACTATTTTGCCCCCAGCACTTCGCAGTGTGTCACGCACTTTTCGTACTATCCCAGATCCAAATGCTGTCTTTTTAACATTCTTCTGACCCTTCTTTGTTTTCTTGATGATTCGTTTCCTTTTTGATTACGAGATATCGTTGAATTACATCCCATACCAAGATGTTGTTTTCCTTTCATTATAGTTGTAACTAACCAAGCAGCGGCCTTTTCTCCACGTCCTGCGTCTTTGGATTTCACTCGTTTCCACGCAGCCTGTTCAAGCTGATAGTCTGCTTTATGGCGGGCTGCTAGGTTACTGCTATTTTTGTCGTATGCAATATCGTGTTCCTTGCACGCTTTATCGAGCTGATTTATGCCAGGATCACCCCGTGTCAGCCGTTTATTTAAATCTGTGCCTGGACCACAAAATTGATAACCTGGCAAATGCAACTCGATGGGAAGCATTAATCAGGGAATTAATTAATCCTCTACCGCGCTTCATACGTTTTTCACGTGTGTATCGTATGGTGGAAACCATTTAAATAAGAGTTGCAAGTCACATGTCTATTTATATACCAATTAGCTGCGATACAATGCACATTGTGAAACAGAAACAAACGTTTTCCATAGATAATTTGGATGAAAAAGTTGGGCGTGGGTTAAGTGCTCATAATCGTCATGGACCACTACTACCTTCAACTGTACGTGCCCTCATAATAGGACCTTCGAATTGTGGGAAAACAAATGTCTTAATATCTTTGATCACCCATCGCTTAGGTTTACGCTTTTTAAACATTTACCTATACTCAAAGTCTATAAATCAACCCAAGTATGAGTATCTACGTAAGGTGCTAGCGCCGATTAAGGGGTTAGGATTTTACACATTTAGTAATGGAGCGCAAATAGTGGAACCATCCGAGGCAAAACCGGAGTCTTTATTTATATTTGACGATGTGATATGTGAGAAGCAAGATGTTATAAGAGCATATTTTAGTATGGGCCACCATAGAAATGTGGATTGTTTTTATCTTGGTCAGACATATTCTCGAATACCGAAGCAGCTAATAAGAGACAATAGTAATTTAATTATTGTCTTTAAACAGGACGACATGAACCTTCACCACATATTTTCCGATCATGTGTCACCTGATGTAACGTTTACAGTATTTCAAAATATGTGTGCAGAGTGCTGGAATGACAAATATGGGTTTCTAGTGATTGATAAGGATAGAGAAGTACAAGGTGGGCGATATAGAAAAGGGTTTGATAGCTTCATATATCCATAATTCATTTTAATAAAAACTTCACTTGAGCCACATACTTCGTATGGTTACTTCGTTTACGTATGCGCTAAGATGAAGGTTACCAAAGATAATAAAAAATATAACAATCTTGCCCATCCCAATAGTGAAATAGCCCTCAAGCGACAGTTGATTGAGGCGACAGATGCGGTACGTAAGAAGTTTAACTCTATTAAGAACAAAGATATTGAGATGCATGTAACACTTGAAAAGATCTATCAACCAATAACTGAACCTTTAAATGCTATATCTTCAGCAGCGGAGAACAAACCACATGCCCAACAACCATCATCATCATCAAGGGTGTTGTTGATGGGGAATTGATGGACTTGATAGTATCCTCAATATACCCAAATATAAGTGGACTGTATATATAATTGTATTTCTTCACTTAGGATGGTATTGTATCTTGAAACTATTGTAAGAATAACTTGACTTGACTTGA
The DNA here is from genome assembly GCA_963680705.1 of Rhagium mordax. Classification (NCBI taxonomy): domain Eukaryota; kingdom Metazoa; phylum Arthropoda; class Insecta; order Coleoptera; family Cerambycidae; genus Rhagium; species Rhagium mordax. The sequence goes on from OY796662.1 coordinate 25,490,186, forward strand.
TAAAATGTATATTTTAAAACTTGTAATACATTCTCAAAATAGAAAAATTATGTAATGTTTTTTTTTCAATCAGTAACTAACTTATTTTAATTTTTTGTTTAAGATAACATGATTAAATACAATTTGTTTTATAAAAATACTAGAATGACATATTAATAGATAACTATGTCTTAACATTCTGGCCGCCTTGAAATTATTTAGGAATTTTAAAACAACCTAGGTGAACATTGTAACAATAATTTATGGTAATATTAGTTAAAGTGTTCTTTTTCAAATGGAAACACACAAAGTTTTGACACTGCACGCTTTAAAATACTGCCATTCATCTTGAGAGAAACTACTCGAAGAACACCGTCTTTGCCTGGATGCAGTTCTATAACTCGACCAATATGCCATTTCAAAGGAGAAACGTTGTCTTCTTTCACCAAAACGATAGTGCCTACTTTGACATAAGATTCAGCTTTCTGTTTCCATTTAACTCTCAATTGTAATTCGGATAAATATTCTTTATGCCATCTATTCCAAAAATGTTGCACTAACTGTTGCAACCTTTGATAATGTTTTAATCTATTTTCTGGAATTTCAATAACACTTGCTTCTGGTAAGGCAGTCAAGGTTTTACCCACCAAAAAATGAGCTGGTGTTAATGAGTTTAATTGATCAGGAGTTGAGAATAATTGACACAATGGTCTAGAATTTAAAATTGATTCTATCTGAGTTAGCACGGTGGACAAACCTTCAAAATTCAAATGCGCATTACCTAATACACGATTTAAATGATATTTTACACTTTTAATTCCAGCTTCCCAAATGCCTCCAAAGTTAGGAGCTCGAGCTGGAATAAAATGCCATGTTATGTTATCATTGGCTTAATTGTCATTTATTTCATTTGAATCAAATAAAAATGACAATTCTTTCAATTTTGCATTTGCCCCTACGAACGTTTTCCCATTGTCGGAATAGATATTTAGAGGCTTACCTCTTCTAGCTATAAATCTTTTAAAACTTGCTAGAAAACAATCAGTAGTCAAATCAGAAATCAATTCAATATGGAAGGCCTTTATTTCCAGACAAATGAATAAACAAACATAAGCCTTAGTCAATTTAGCGCCTCTAGTATTTCTGTCCTTAATCAACAAAGGGCCAGCAAAATCTATTCCTATATTATAAAAAGGAAGATTTTTAGTAACTCGATAGTCAGGTAAATTACCCATTAAATATTCATTTGAACTAGGTTTCACCTTAAAACATGTGACACATTGACGTATAATATTTTTAGCTAAATTGCGCCCAGAAATTGGCCAAAATCGTTCTCGTATAGAAGAAAGTAACATGGTAGGACCACAATGTAATAACCTAACATGTTCTTGTTCAAAAATTAATCTTGTTAACTTGTGTTTTGCAGGTAAAATTATAGGATGAATTTTATTAAACCGTAAGTCAGATTGTTGAATTCTACCACCAACACGAATTACTTTATCATTGTCTAAAAATGGATTTAATGATAATAAATTGCTTTTCTTGTTTAAAATTTTATTTTTTATTAAATTATCATAATCAAGAGAAAACATTTCTTGCTGCGATATACGAACTAAAATTGTTATTGAATCTTGTAACTCTAAAGTTGTTAACGTACCCCTTTTTTCAGTTTCATTACTCGACCTTATATTTGCAATAAATCGTAAACAATAAGCAAATACTCGTTGCAATTTTCTCATAGAGGAAAATTTTTCAAAAATGTCAAAGTTTGTAATTGTTGTGACATATGTCATTGTCCTTTGTTCTGGTATCGTTTCTAAATTAAAGTTATCATTTTCTAAATGCACCCTTAAATCATTATTGTTAAGCCAAGTTGGTCCTGTCCACCACAAATCAGAGTCTAAAAGTTCACATGCACTCATGCCACGTGAAATTAAATCTGCAGGATTTTCTTTTGTATTTACATGATGCCAATTTTTTGTCAGTTAATCGTTGTATTTCACTTACTCGATTGGCTACAAATGTTTTCCATCTTGTAGGAGAACTTCTGATCCATGCAAGAGTTATTGTCGAGTCTGACCACAAATGATAACTATCGAAATTTATTTTAATTGAAGCTGTACTCTTTTTAACTAATTGAGCTAACCAAACTGCACTACATAATTCTAGTCTTGGTAATGTAATTTGTTTTATTGGTGCAACCCTTGATTTTGCACATAGTAATCTTGAAGAGTATTGACCTAAAACATTTTTACATCGGACATAAATACAAGCGCCAAATGCTCGTTCACTTGAGTCTGCAAATCCGTGTAATTCTATTGTTACGTAATCTAGTAATATTACATGCCTTGGTATTTTAATGTCATTCACATTGTGTAAATCATTGCAAAACTGAAACCAAGAAGTATGTAAATCTTGAGAAATAGCCTCGTCCCAGCTAATATTAGCTTACCATAACCTTTGCATCAATAGTTTAGCAACAGTTATAATTGGCCCTAATAAACCTAGCGGATCAGAAATTTCTGAAATAGTTGATAAAATTGTCCGTTTACTTACAATTTTTTTATTTAAATTGGAAATCATATATTGAATATTATCCTTGATTGCATTCCAATATATTCCTAAAGTTTTATTAGCTTCATTCTCGCCTAATTGTACTACATTTAATTCTAATTCTTTTTTATAGTGAAATTGGCTACATAAATCTTGCCTATTAGTAAGCCATTTGCGAAACTCAAGTCCGGCACTTGATAATATTTTACTCACATCATGCTGTAATTGCAATAATTCGCTCCTTGAATCAGAGCCTGTCAACAAATCATCGACGTAAAAATCATTTTTAATTGCATTACTTGCTCGCGGGTAAAGCCCTTCATGTTCAATAGGTACCTAATTGATATAGACACCTAGTTGCTAAATAAGGAGCTGAAGCCGTTCCGTATGTCACTGTATTTAACTGATAACATTTTAAATCATTCAACGGATTATCTCGCCAAAGAATTCGCTGCAAACATCGTTGGTTTCGATTGACAAGTATCATACGATACATTTTTGACACATCAGCTGTTATTACGTACTTATATTTTCTAAACCTTAAAATTATAGAAAATAAATCATTTTGTATTGTAAACCCGATGTGCTGAACATCATTAAGAGATAGTCCGCTGTCTGTCTTCATTGACGCGTCAAATACTACTCGAACCTTTGTTGTAGTACTCGGCTCTTTGACTACAGCATGATGAGGTAAATAGTAATTTAATTCATTATGTATATTGACTTCTTGTGTTTCTGTCATGTGGCCCTAATTGTTCATACTCACTCATAAATTTCTTAATTCATTGTATAATTGAGGATCTTTCATTAATTTTCGTTCTTGAGATAGAAAACGTTGTTGAGCAAAGTATCTTGACTGACCTAATTGCTTAAAATTGTCTTTAAAAGGAATAGATATAATAAATTGGCCGTTATCGTTACGTTTGCAATTACTCAAAAAATGAGATTCGCAATATTGTTCTGATTCTGATAAACTTGTTTTAAACTCTATTTCTTCTACTTGCCAAAACCTTGTAAGTTGATTGTCAAGATAAGAATTATTTAACTCGGTACTGAAACAGCGAATTGAATTAACTCGTTGATTAGAACTATAGAAATTCCCGGCTACAATCCAACCAAGTCTAGTTTTCTGTAATGTTAAACGAGTATTATATAATTGAAATTGACCAACGCATAGTAATTCCAAGAACACATTTGCACCTAATAGAATGTCAATAGAACTTGATTGATTGAATGTTGGATCTGCTAGACGTATATGCTCAGGAATATTTAAACTTGTTTTATTAAAAGAAATTGTAGGTAAGTTTTCAGTTATTCGTGGTAAAACTAAACAACATATTGTAGTATTGTAAGAATTATTATTAGAAAATAATTGAATAATTTGACTTGTAAAATTGACATTAGCCATAGCAGCTCCAACACCTGCAATAGAATAATTAGCAGTTTCTAATTGTAAATTTAATTTCTTGCATAAACCTTCTGTTATAAAGCTACTTTGAGAACCACAATCTAATAATGCTCGACAACTATGTAATTTGCCATACGCATCTTTAACCTTAACCATTGCTGTTGACAATAAAATTTGTGAGGTTACGACACCGCTACCTGTGATCGCTTGCCCAGAGTGGCCTACTATAGTATGTTGACTATTTGAATCAGAATTTATCGCTTCCATGCTTGATCTAGTGATTTCGACATTTGTCTCATTGACAGATGATAAATTCCTGTCAATGTGCAACATAGTATTGTGATTTCTGTTGCATTTTCGACAATTAGAAGATTTACAATCTCTAGATACATGGTCTGGCCGTAAGCAATTTAAACATAAATTGTTCCCATTGACAAGAAAAAGAATAATTCTCACAAAATTTCTTTATTATAAGGAACAATTTATTTACCTACGTTATAAATTGTTCCTTTTTGCCTCATTGATTCTTATTGAAGGCGTTAATTTTAAAAATGCTTCACACTGATAAATAGTATGAGGTTTTTTGCAAAAATAACAACTGAGTTTACCTGTATTGACGTAAGCACATGAATTACTTTTATTAGGTTTAAGTTTATATTGAAACTTGTTTTGAACTTGATCTGACGATTTGTTGTACTCTAGCTTTTCTAACAAATCGCATCGTTTTTTAAGGAAATTGCTAATGTCTTCCATTTGTGGAAGTTCATTTTTTATCTCGAAAGATTCCCATTCTCGCCTGGTAATGGGATCTAATTTACTAGTAATCAAATGAATAATTAATGTATCCCAATATTCTGTGGGCTCACCTAGAGAATTCAAAGAACGTAAGCGCTTTATAACATTGTCAAATAATTTTCTTAATTCTATATGAGACTCCTTTGGTATGGTTAAAAGATCAAATATTGCCTTTACATGATTATGTACAATGAGTCGCTTATTCTCATAGCGATCCCTAAGCAATTGCCATGCAATGACATAATTGAGTGCAGACGCATCTAAAGCCTCTAAAATTTGACAGGCATCTCCTATTAATGAAGACCGCAAATAATAAAATTTTTGGATGTCAGAAATTGATTCATTGTCATGAATTAATGCACAGAATGCATCTCTGAATTCCAACCACTGATTGTAATGTCCATTGAAAGTTGGTAAATTTATAGTCGATAATTTTACTTGAGGTTCTCGAAAAGGAATAGACTTGACAGATTCATGACTAGTAGTAATTTTGGAATTGTTATATTTCGATATTAATGATTGATAATTTGCTATCACGGAAAAATAAGAAGTTTCAAATTCTTCACGCTCTCTTTCCTCCAACTCTGAATTGCATATAAGTTCAATTTCTAATTGTACATCATCGAACTCAGTGATAAGAATATTAATATTTTGGAATCTATGCTCTAACTGCGCAACTAATATTTCATCAACCTCAGATAAACTTATCGACTCAAAATAATTGTTTGCTCTCGTTAATTTTGACTTTAATTGACCTCGTTTATGTTTTAATTTTGCCAAATCGGCCATCGTGCTAACCACAGAATAATATTAAAATTTAAATTAATATATCAATATAGAATGAACAACCAGACTCGTTTTTAGGAAGTTACACCTTTCCACCAAACTCTGGAGTGTTCACAGATTTCCAAATCCAATCGTCTTGCTAAATTGTCTTGATTGCTGTTTAGATCCGGCTCGTGGGACCAAAATAATGTTGATGGGGAATTGATGGACTTGATAGTATCCTCAATATACCCAAATATAAGTGGACTGTATATATAATTGTATTTCTTCACTTAGGATGGTATTGTATCTTGAAACTATTGTAAGAATAACTTGACTTGACTTGATAAAATGTATATTTTAAAACTTGTAATACATTCTCAAAATAGAAAAATTATGTAATGTTTTTTTTTTCAATCAGTAACTAACTTATTTTAATTTTTTGTTTAAGATAACATGATTAAATACAATTTGTTTTATAAAAATATTAGAGTGACATATTAATAGACAACTATGTCTTAACAGGTGTCTTCTCAGAGGGCAGTGCCATGGGAGAGAGCTTCTGAAGGAGCATCTGATAAGTATGTAGGCGATGATGGTGATCCACCGTTTACCTCCATCATGGATACTCCACCATCGTCTATAAGAACAACCCCCGTATCTGAAACTTCTCTAGCTAGAAAACTAGAAAAAGGACATGAGGTTGTAAAAAGACATATACAGAATGTAAAATCGGGTGATTCCAAGTATGATAGTTTATAATTTATATGGAGTGCGTGTAGATCCCAAGACGGACAAACTGCTGATGGGCTGAAATACGTTTTTCCCATGGAAATATTACACTGTGGTATGGCAATAAGAAACTTGGCGTGTATCTAGGTAATCCGAAATTGTACGATCTAATATTTCTAAAACGCCCGCCAATTCTAGATGATAATAGAGAGAGTGTTATCGATGATGAATGGAGCAAGATATATGGAGAAATACTAAGAAAAACAAAAGCGCCGTACAAAAAATTCAATGTAGCGAGTGGCTATAACACCACTAAACGTGAAAAATTTCTCAAAATTATCAAACCATTAACATCTTCTGCAATTGCAACACGATCGTCAACAAGTGGTTATGGATTAAAACGTGTACCTACCCACAAATTGTACGCAAATAAAGATAAAGAGTATATCTACTGGAATAATCCCAGTGAACGTGTGGCTCGTTTACGCCTCCTATGGGGTTCGAAAATGGCGGGAAATAAGAACCACGACAATGAAATAATAGAAATAATATCAGAACTTAGGGAGGAAAAAATAGTGTATTAAAGATATAATACCTAGTATCATCATACTCAATAAGTATTATATAGCCTGAAATATATAAAATGGATCAGACGCAATCAGAAATGTCTACTGTAAACAACACAATTGACAAATTTGGACGCAGCAAAAGAATTAGTGCGAATAAGTTAATAGCACTACGTGGATTACCGGGTGTTGGTTTTAAACTTACCAGAGATAATCACTATGATATTGACAATAAGCGTTTAAAAAATCTAGGGGAACCTGTCGATGATCAAGATGGTGCAACATGTAATTACGTTAACAAGCGTCTACAAACATATAATAATAATAATAATAATAATAAATCGACTTTATTAAGTTAAATGTATAACATTTTCCTTACGGGGCGAAGTTTAGCCAAAGTGGCTACTCTTCCACTTAACCTCGTATATAACATAAACTATTATAATATGGTATATCATTAGTGACATCTAGATAATAAAAGAAATAAAAAGTAAAAGAAATATGGAACAGAAATATGAAATGTAAGTTATCGAATTTAATAAAATATAAAATATATACGACTAAGTACCTAATGAAACATATCTCAAACTATCACTAACAAGAGCAATAAAACACGAAATATCATATTTCACTCAATAAAATTGATTTTAATCTATAACGAAACGTGTTTATTTTGTATAGTTTCAAATTATTTTCTATTTTGTTATATATATTGACAGCATTAAATGAGAACGATCTCTGAAATGTAGTAGTAGAGTGTTGGGGCATTGTAAGGATGTTATTTGCTCTTATGTTGATATCATGGATCTGATTTCGTGACATTAGCTTTTCTCTTAGATAGGTAGGTGTGGAGGTTAATAAGCAATCGATGTACAAAAACAGCAAAATGCAATTTCCAAGTAGCATCAAGCTTTAACCAGCGTAGTTCTTGAAATTTCGGAGTTACATGATCATATTTGTGAAGTCCACAAACGAACCGACAACACGTATTTTGAATTCTTTGTAATCGAGTTTTTGTGTTAAGATCCAAACAAGGGTAATACATCACAATGCCATAGTAAAATATTGGAAAAATTATGTATTCACACAATTTTTTCCTAAGTTTAAAGTTTAAAATATATCTATTAGAAAAAAGTAATTTTAAGGAAACATACGATTTTTTAATTATACTATTTACATGTTGTGTAAAACTGAACTTATTATCAAAAATTATTCCAAGATATTTCACCTGCTTTACAATTTCAATATTTGAGTTATTAATACTCAGGATCATATTATTTTTAATAATTTGGTAGCTATCTTTAGAGCTAAATAGAATTGCTTTTGATTTTTGAGGATTAATTTTCAGGTTGTGACTTTTGCAGTAGTTGTTTATAGCATCAAGATCATTATTTATTAAAGTTGAAGCATAATGACAATCAACAGGTTTGAACGCGTAACTAAGTTGAGTATCATCAGCATACGATTGAATATTGCAATTGACAACAAAATGGTGAATATCTGAAATATAAATAATGAAAAGTAGTGGCCCTAGGACGGAGCCTTGGGGCACACCTGATATTACCTCGTGTGTATCCGACATACCCAATTTAGTCCTAACTCGTTGCGTACGATTTGTAAGATAGGATTGAAAGAATGCTGTCACAGTGTTGCTCAGACCATAATAACTTAATTTTGCACATAGTATTGAATGATCAACTAAATCAAACGCCTTAGAAAAGTCTAAAAGTATCAACGCCATTGCTTGTTTATGATCTAGTTTTTTTAAAATATCATCTGAGATGTTCAAAAAAGCCGTGGTTGTACTATACCCTTTCCTGAATCCCGACTGATAATTGGGAAATAAATCGTATCTACAAAAATAGTTTTCTAACTGAAGAGATACCAGAATTTTTCCGAAAATGCATAATAAACTTATTGGTCTAAAATCACTACAGTTGGATGGAGTGCTCACTTTGGGTATAGGACACACTATAGCTTCTTTCCACTTTTTTGAAAAATAACCTAGTAATAAGCAACTATTGACAATATGTGTTATGTATGACGTTAGAACCGGAATGCAGAGTTGTATCATTTTTAAACTTAAGTTATCACAACCATTAGAATTAGATTTAAGTTCTGAAATTATACTATTAATATCTTCAACACTAACAAGTGTGAAGTTAAACTCAGAATTATCATTAAATCTATTACACTTGTAAAAATTCAGTAACTCCTGATCGATTTCCTCGGAATTGAAAACAGACAGAAAATGATTGTTTAATATATCAGGATCTGCTAAATTGTTTGGTAAATCTACATTATTTTTATTATGTTGAATATTCATTTTTTTGAATGACTTCCATAGCTTAGTTTTATCATGTTCTTCTTGAAACTTTAAATAAGCAGACTTTTCTCGCCGTATAGAAGATGTTGTATAATTTCTTAATTCTTTGTAAGCGTGCCAATTTTGTTCTGTTTTGTTTTGTTTGTATTTGGTAAAGGCTTTATCTCTTTCTTTCATTATGCGCTCAATACCGGGAGTAAGCCAGGGAGAGTGGAGTTTATTCATGCGAGCTGTGCGAAAAGGAGCGTGGATATTAAATAATTCTAATATGATATTAGTTAGATAATCTACCTTAACATCAATATCATCTATAAAGACAATATTATGCAACTGCTGAGAAAGAGCATTCAAAAAGATATCATTCTGAAAATATTTAAAATCCCTATGTGTGTAAAATTTTTGTTTAATTTTTGGTATGTCTAATTTTATATTACAAAAAACAAGCCTATGATCAGAAATATCGTCTGCACATAGCGTACCACATATGATGAAAATGCTGCCAAAGCTATTATTGATACAGCCGATATAATTATTGGGGAAATGAAAAAATATGTTGATGTGAGACTTATAAAAAGTGGAGAAGAAAATCACGCTATTTTCAATAAACAAAATAATGAGATGATGCAGAAAATGAAAATAGAAATCCAGAAATATGTTGATAAAGTAATTTTTGAAATTCTGAACATTCGACCAGCAACAGCTTAATAGCTAATACTAGAATCGCTAAATTAGAGCATATTGCCGCCGAACTCCAAACAAGGAAGGTGCAACACAAGCAGGGCCTAGCATTTCCACCAGAACTAATGACTGAAATTGATATATAGCTGAAGACAATTTTATAATGGAGGTTAGCAGCGAAAAATGACAAGTTGTTAACGAGTTACATAGAAATGCTCGACGAAATTTTCGTAGAAGGCGAACCATAATTAAGGGGTTTGGTGATTTGTGGCAAGCAGACCTAGCTGAAATGCAGCCATACGCTGATAAAAATAGAGGGTATCGTTATATTCTTGTAGTGATTGACTGCTATTCCAAGTACGTATGGACCAGATCTGTTAAAAATAAAACAGCTATAGAAGTTACTAAGACTATGCAGACTATTATTCAAGAAGCAAATTATTCACCGATAAATTTACAGACTGATAATGGTACCGAATTCTACAACAGAAAGTTTTCCGCACTAATGAAGCAGCATGAAATTAATCATTATTCTACATATAGCACAAAAAAGCAGCAATCGTTGAACGAGTAATCCGCACATTAAAGAATTGGTTGTATAAAGAATTCTCAGCTATGGGTAAATATAAATGGCTCGACATCCTACCCAATGTTACAAAAAGTTATAATAACAAAGTCCACCGTACAATTGGTATGAAACCTGTTGATGTCACACCAACTACACATTTAAATGTATATAATAACATTAAAATTGCTCTCAAACCGAAATTCCACTTCGGTGATGTAGTCCGTATTAGCAAGTATAAAGGTGTATTTGATAAAGGGTTTACACCGAATTTCTCAACAGAACTTTTTAAAATTGTCAAGATAAACATAACAAATCCCACAACTTACCTGCTTGCAGACATGCTTGGACATCCAATCAAGGGGTGTTTTTATGAGATGAAGCTACTAAAGGCAAAATATCCCGATGTGTATCTAGTAGAGAATGTTTTAAAAAAGCAAGGGAATAAAGTGTTTGTAAAATGGCTTGGACTCTCTAAAGAACACAACTCGTGGATTGATAGAGCTTCTCTTGTTTAAAATTGTCACTGTCTAGAAAATATATTATTGTATCATTAAGGATAATTCAGGGTAATTAAGGATAATTAAGGATAATTAAGGATAATTTAGGATAATTAAGGATAATTTAGGGCAATTAAGGATAATTGAGGATAAATAATGATAATTAAGGATAATTGAGGATAAATAATGATAATTAAAATTTAATAAGGATTCAAATAGATTCTTTGTGGACTCTCTAAAGAACACAACTCGTGGGTTCATAGAGCTTCTCTTGTTTAAAATTATCTATCTATCTAAATATCTTTTATGTATAATAAATAAATAATAAAACGAATGTGCTAAATTAATATATGTTTAATTTATTTCCCTAATTTTAAATTGTAAACATAATAAAAACACTTTTAAGTTTATTACATATACTACAAATACTTAACTTAAAAAACACCAATTATTTTTTCATAAATATATATTTTATTACACAATAAATCTACTTAAATATAATACAATATCTCACATTTAGTATGAATTTTCCAGTTTTATAACTTTAATCCGATTAATAATGCAAATTTATTTGATATGCTAATGTTATTGTGACTGGCTTAACTCATCTATTGCTGCAAGTAAAGCATCTAAAGGATCATATTTTTCCTTTTCAACAACATTATTTGTATCAGTTATTACGGCCAACTCATTTTGAAACATCGGTATGTCGCAATGCCCCCATGGTAAAGTTTTAAAGGTATTAGGAATGACGAATCTTTTGTCATCATAATGAGATAGTGCCACCTTATTTTTCATTTCTGTGTAAATATCATGCGAATAACTTCTAAATGTATTCATTTCTCTTAATATTACCCCACCCTGCTCAACTATTTTCTTATAATCACCTATTGATAAATTTTTATTAATAACTGATTTCTTTACCCCCTTAGCTTTTTTCAGTTAATTATTTATAGATTTTATGCAGTAAGCTTTAGCCCCCGTTCCATAAAAACTAATAATCGGGTCGGTGGGGAACTCATCTTTAAAATTCCCTAAAACCGACAGACCTTTAGGAACATCAAATTTATTTCCTTCTTTATAGTTGGATGTATCGAATTGATCGGGGTTCTCTTTTATAAAATCGTAATTGTTATCAGTAAAAACTTTAATAATCAGAGAATCCGTGTATAACATGTATATATCGGTGTATAACAGGGAAGCATTTTCGCCAAATTTTCTATTTATCACATCATAGAAAAAATTATATAACACCGTCTTGGATAATTCCAAAACACAAAACCCTACATAAATTGGCTTGTTGTATACTACTTTTAGTTTGTTCATATGAATCGCGACGAAATCTTCTGTAAAGATCGAACAAGTTTTAAAATTCGGCCGGGCTATAAGAGCATTTGCACCAAAGGACCTTCTAATACTTTCCCAATGCGTAACCAACTTTATATCCTTTCAATTATCCACGTTTTCCATAGTTTTACCGAAAACTGCATTATTCATTAATTTAAATTGATCTTTTTCGAATTTACTTGTTGCCGTGTTTCTCATCTCCGTATTTAAATCGATGTATTTTCTTAACCAGGGAGATTGATTAAATGCCAGCACCCTATGAGTCTTTAAAACTATCAAACCGTGATCCATTGCCTGCCTCAAATTTTTATAGTGTACAATGTACCTTTTCTTGTCCAACAAATTTGGAATCAACTTTGCCGATTTTGCATTAGGAGGAACCATGTTTTCTACTAGGAAAGGGAGGTCCGAATGTAGATCGTGTAATTCGTTGGGATAATGAATGTCTACTTCGAAAACGTACCCGCGCGGATTTTCATCTGAAATATTCGTAATGTCTAAGTTTATAATTTCTTGTTGGGACAACCAGGTGAATCCACCTGTCGGCAACGATTGAGACATACTGTGACCATATAGATTTGTGGCGTCCAAATAAGTTATAAACGACGAGGGTTCGTTGGAATCATAATGGTAAGAAATTTATTATTGTTTAATAAATCAATTTTTTGGAAAATATTAATAATAAAGAACCATCTATCAAATTCACTCTAGAAATAGAAAATAATAATGAATTACCATTTTTAGATGTTTTAATTAAAAAAGTCAATAATAATAATTTTCAAACTAGCGTTTACCGAAAAAAGACTCACACTAACAGATATTTAAATTTTAACTCAAACCAGTCTTTGGACGTTAAAAGAGGTGTTATAAAATGTTTGTATGATAGGGCAAAAATAATTTCTTCTAATGATGAAATATTCAAACATGAAAGGCAATTTGTCAGGGAAATTTTAATTAATAATGAATACCCGAAAGAATTTGTTGATAAGACTTTCATGAACATTGAAAATAGAGTTAACAATCCGGTGCAACCAAAACCAGAATATCATTATTCGATATTAATTCCATATTATATAAAAGATTTATCTGAGAAATTACGTCGTGTCGGTAAAAAATTTGGCGTTAGAACAATTTTTCAAACAAATAATACTTTAAGATCCATATTGACAAAAACGAAACCATTAAATCCTGAACAAAATTCAAAAAATTGTATATACAGTATCCCGTGCGAGTGTAGTAAACATTATGTGGGTGAATCATCCAGACCACTTAATGTACGATTAGGCGAGCACAGAAGTTATATTAGAAAAGGTGATTTTGAAAAATCTAAAATTTGTGAACATGCTTGGGAAAACGATCACAGGATAAAATGGGATTCAGCAAAAATTTTGACCAAAGAAGCAGACAGCAAAAAAAGAAAAATCAAAGAATCTGCAATAATTTTACTTAATGAAGATAAATGCGTATCAAATTGTTCGGTAGAATTTTGTTCAACTTGGTTACCAATGTTGAGAGAAGAACTCAATAAAATTAATATTATTTAGTATATTTTTCAACATTTCTATGGTAAGTATCTATGGAAATGATATAAACAATTTTTATTTTATGCCGTGTTATTCTACACGTTACATAAAAATCTAAAGCTTAAACTTTGAAAAAGGAAACGGATATAGTTTCCGAAACGTCAGCGCAGTATTTTTGTATTAATTTAATTCCTATTAGTGGTCAAAAAACACCCTCTAACTGATCCTCTGACATTACGTCAAAGGCGTAGAGGTTATTTCCCAGTTTTAAACTGGTTAATTTGAATATTTTTTAGATAAATCGAATTTTTTGGATAGGAATCTCGAGGAATGTGGTAATAAATCCCAAAAAAAGAAAAGGAAAGAAATAGTTGATAAGAACTTAAAACTATCAATAAATCGCAGTTGTAAAAATTTTTGCTTCTTCTCCCCCTTCCTATTAATGTAGTCATGCATATAAAGGTGTTTTGAAAAAGATATGTATTTCTCCTTATTTTGCGCTAGTACCTCCACTTTAGCTTTATGTACACATAGCTCTTTAATGAATAAATGTCCGTCGTATGAACTCATATTATGGAATATAATCGGTATGAAACATGGTAATTTATAATTTAAATTGCAAATAGAATGTGCAGCGATAAATCTAATTTTTTCGGTTAAGTGGCAGTGATCCTTAACTTTCACGTCACCCACTTCGAATGTCTTCTCGCATATACCGCATACGGTTGCGTTTTCAAAGTCTCGTCTTTGTTGCACAGTGAGCTTAGCCATTGGGACTATATCTTTCATATATCTATTATAGATATCTCTCGAGTCAGCCTCAGTACGTGATACGAAGACTTTGGCGGCGTCAGACCCCCGGTATAACTCAAACTTGTTGAGGGAATTATCAAACGAACATTTTATTAAATACGCGAAAGAATGTGGTTGATGTCTAAAAGTTTTATTTCCGAAAGACCGTTCTGGATTGGGTTGGCAGGTATAGATAGGACTTAAAATTGATTCGAAATCAGCATACACTACGAATGGAACTTCCATTTGCCTTTCAAAATGTTCAAATTTTAACATATTCTCGGGTACTTGTTTACCATATTTATCGATTCGAAATTGGGTGGTAGGTATTGTTGTATAAATGTGATTACAATCGTGTGTCTGGTGTTGCAATAACTGACGTTCGGTATTAAAATATAACAAACAACCGTCGCAAAAATGTTTTTATGATTGTGAGCAGAAATTTGGCGCGAAACTAATCTAGACAAATTTTTTATCCAGCAATAGTGAGTTTTAGCGCAATCTTTTTTACAATGGTGATTAATATTACACACCTCAGAAATTAGCAATAAATTTAAATGGATACGCAGTTTTTTTCCCCGAATAACGTAAAGGACCTACAACTTCATATTCCATTCTATTATTTTTAAATTTCTCCTCTAACCCGTATACGTTAATCGATATATTATTCATTTTCTCAAATTTTGATATATCCCGCAAATTTACTGGAAAATCCATACCTGTTACATTTAACACTTGTGAATAATGTGGATATGATGATAAGTTCGATGTATGACCATTTGCAGGATGCAGTGCTGAAGTCACCGCCCAGCCAAAACAACATTGATCTTGATTGTGCACGTTTACTACTGCATTCTTATTTTCAATGAATTTTGGTAATTTTATATATGATGAACCACGCAGTGGACTATATTGTTCACATTAATTTCAACAAATTCGATTCGTTCCAGGGCCCATCCTAAAAATATGTAAATGTTAAATGCAATTCTAATACTTTAATAAAAAATAATTACACACCAGAATCTCGCTCTTGAAACTCTGTAGTTTGGGTAATCATCTCTTCTACAAAACCATCCAAAACATCACTTAAATTCATAGCTTGATCCAAAATTTTGTTCGTTGTATTAAATGATTTCATATCCGTTAACTCTTTACTTTGTATCATGTATTTGGCGAACACTTCCAGATTTACTTTTATTGCCGTATGTATTTGTAGCGCTTCTTCTAGCAGATATAAAATTTTATGTTTGATTTAATTAAAGAACATTACGTAGTCCAGATGATTATGTTCACTATGCACTCGATATGAAATAATTCTGTATTTGAAAGCGCTTTGGATAATGCTTACACCATCCATTGAAGGAACACATGCATTTGCCTTATGTTGCAACGACCTCTTTATGGGAATGCATCTGAGCTGTTGTCAACGTCACATTACAACAATCACATGTTTGCATACTTGCGGATGTTGAAGGGGTCGAATCAAATTTAAATTGTTTAGCTGGTGGTCCAATTTCATCTAAACTCACACACGACTCTTTCTGATGACGACGCATACTGTGGCTTCGTGAAAAACTTTTACTGCAAGACGTACACTTATACATTTTGCGTTTTCACTAGGAGTCTATTGCTACTAATAATGGTTGTGACAACTCCTCTCACTGTTTATATATCTACAGAATATGACCCCCACCACCACATTTCAATATTCAAATACCCCCCATTATATTATACAAGTATAACTTGTTACGAATTGGTTGCAAATTCGAACAAAGACGTAGGAAAATTTATTGACCCAATTCTTGTTTTACCCTGTATGTTGGTATCTTGTAGGTAAGTAGGTAATTAGTAGAGGTACATATTCAAATGAATGGCTACATGGTTTTTATTATCGGTCGTTTTTATTGGGCGCTAGTTTTTGTGAAACAAAATAAAAAGATATCAATTTGGTATCGATCGCCGAGTCGGGCTGAAAATTATTATTTCGCGTGAATTACTATAGAATAGACACCTAGTGAATAATTACAACAAATTTTACGTTTAAAACGGTTTTGTCACTGGCAGGGCGATATTTATATGGGTTACCTGGAAGTTGGTTAAATAATATCGTCTGTTGGCATTTTTTTGGATATTTTCTTGGGAGGAAATTGTGGAAATTATAAAACGTCTCTTCAGTGCATAGGGACATAGCACTAGAGGTGAGTTTCACTTAGATTTCCTTAATATTAATTTAATTAATATCCGGCTCGCATAGAAGTCCGATTCGAGTACTATTTCTTTATTTCGTATTTTAGGCGTTTTTTTTTGGGTTCCTGGTGTGATTATAAAAGCGGACCTGGTTTTATAATAATATAGATTGTTTATGCTGGTCGCATATGGAGGCTTAGTGACGTGGAGGAAAATAGCTATTACTTCAGAACGGAGAATCCGGCAGCATACGCCGCGCCGGCCACGCTGTTATCGACGCTTAGTGGGGACGTCGTTGCTGTATAGGCTAAGTACCACATAGTGGACATTTTCCTATGACTAGTTTTACCATTGTTATAGTGCACCTTCGTTTGGAACTTTATTTAAATACCTACTAGACCTACTAAGTGAGGCTAAACATTAATATTGATACGGTACAGGTACATTGCAATATTTCATTAGACTTTCTTTAAAAGAAATCCAAGAAATATCTCATTTAATTAGATAATAATAAGTTTTTTTCATACTTACCACCCCCTCAGGGTGTAGGATTAGTGTTGCGAATATTTATTTAGGCAGGTTGAATACATAGTGTAACAAGCTGTCGATAAAGGTATTTATTGTGAGGGAAATTTTAAGAAATTAAGTAAGATACCTTTATCCCAGCTTTCACTCTCGAGAGTCAGGGAAGTTATAGGTTGATGAGGTAATAAGTAGTACCTATATACTAATGTCCTTATTAGATACTTAGATACTTAGTTACTTTAAAATATTGTAGGTTTAGCACAGGGGTGCAGCGGCTAATAAGCATATGTTCTTAATTTGTTTTCCCGTTTAAATAAAGATATCTTGTCAATTTTAGCTTTGGGTTGTTTGTTTATCGAAGCCTAATTGAACTTTTTTTTTTTGCTAAATAGAAGTTTTAGTAATTTGCGATTGAATTCATGGGTAAGGTACGTAAAAACAAATTACTTGGCGCCCATCATATCGTTGTTCACAACTGAAAAAAAACAACTAATAACCATAATACATTAATACCCACCCCGACTCCACTGTGTTGCTGGTCGGACATACCTTATTGGTCACCAACGCAAAAAGGAAAAAAAGGAACGTAACAAACTATTTAGAATGGCTTTTGTGTAATATATTTAAAATGATTCGATTTCGCTTGTTTGTTAACCCATAATGTGGTACTATTGACATACGTCGATTTCTTTTGTCTAATTTCTTTTGCCTATAATCTTGCTAACTTAAAATTTTAAGGAAGGATCCCTATGTAGGTATTCATTAAATGTATACAAAAGCAACAGTAAATAATGTCTTAGAAGTGGAGTCTTTTGCATGCATGCAAATACATATTCCATTGAATATATTGTCACCTTGACAATGAAGAGGGCGGGTTCATAATCTTTTGTTAGAAAGCCATCAATTTTAATACCTACTGTATCATTACATATTGCTCGCTTCTGTGCGGACTGCAAAATTCATGCAAACATTTTTTTTTTTTTGTCCAATTTTACCCACGGAAATTAGCGAACTATAGAATATAAAACGGCATTTAATATATGGTGTTTTACAGAATCAATTAATAAGTCAGGTTGGCCGAGTGGTTACGGCGTCATATTTAAGGTTTGATTCCCTAACGGGAGCGTGGGTTCTAATCCCACACCTGACATTTTTTTTCTTATTTACAGGTGGTTACTTGGTAATTAGGCCATTTATTTTTGACAAATAGGAGCGCATAATTTAGCAATTGATGCATACACTAATTAATATACAATTACACCAGTCTAATTAGTTGCATTGCAATTACACCAGTCTAATTACAGCGCAATAATCCAATTACTTTCATTTTCTCGCGATAATTGGGTTTTTTAATTACTCCCCTCCAGACTATATACATCAGTGTAATTAACGCGCAAATAGTCTAATTACCTCCCACCACTCTAATTCACATTAATTACAATTACAAATTACCTCCCCCCACTCTAATTATCCTAATTACATTTATTGCAATTACAAATTACCTCCCCTTACTTTAATTATCCTAATTACATTTATTACAATTACAAATTACCTCCCTCCACTCTAATTGCCCCCCACCCCAGAAAAAAGTGGTGGGGGGAGCAAAAGTGGTGGGGGAAAGTGGTGGGGGTGCCTCGGATCCGCTATTAGCTATCTACTTACCAATGACAAATGTAAACTATATTACATTTGTCATTGATATTACTTAGGCAAATATAAACAAAAGAGTGACGTTTAATAGGGTTTAATAATACAAGAGATAAGAATAATGCCATAATGCCGTAGACCCCAAAAATAAACATGATGCAGCTACGGACACGTGTTTCGGAGTTATTGATCCATTAAGCTACGCTACGCTGATGAGGAGCAATAACTCCGAAACACGTGTCCGTAGCTGCATCATGTTTCTATTTGGGGTCTACGGCATTATTCTTATCTCTTGTATTATTTAACCCTATTAAACGTCACTCTTTTGTTTATATTTGCCTAGGTAGAAATGAAGCAGTACGCATAGAGCTCTATGTGCTGACTGCTGTCATTTGAGGCTGCAATCGTGGTCCATGATGAACGAAAGCACGAATTTGAGTACTGTGTACTGTGCTTTCTAACCTTTGGTTATTGTTTCTGCTCCTATTCACACGGATCCATTAAGCTACGCTACGCTGATGAGGAGCAATAACTCCGAAACACGTGTCCGTAGCTGCATCATGTTTCTTTTTGGGGTCTACGGCATTATTCTTATCTATTGATGTTACTATTAAAAAAATATTCATCAAACACTGTAGCATGGTATAAAAGATATGAAAATAAAGCTGCGACTGGCGAGTTCTGTTTTCTGTTCTATCATTCAATGAGGTTATGGTATTAACAGTAATGACCAGTCAGTAACGCTAACCTTACTAATTACCAAAAAAAATTTTCTATATAACTACCAGGCCACAGAATCCCAGACCATTCTGTGAGCCGGCCTTCGCCTCTAATCTGTGATCCTACATTTTCGCGTGGTTAACTAACAACCGAAACATCCATCCCCACCACTTTAAACGATGACGTACTTACAACTTACATGTTACCAAGAAGTAACTCGCGAAAAAATGCAAATAGCTGAGGTCAGGAGTCGGAAGGGGTACCTTTTTTTTTGCCAGAGTGCCAATCTAGAGACCCACCTCCGTTTTCGAGGTCGCTGAACACAATGGTGGTGGTCTAAACTTTTTGTATCCTCGGCAACCCCTTCAAATTGGCAAAAAGCCACTCCAAATCGCCCTCCCGCTTCCAAATGATTTTCGAATTCCTCTTTTGGCCTGGTTAAGACTTCCTCGAGTACAGAGGTTCAGTCTTCCAGGCAGATGAGCCAAGCCACCCCCCACCCCTTAATTTCCACTCCCTCCGAAGGTGTGAAAAATGTATTTTTTCTTGAAA
Organism: Rhagium mordax; assembly: GCA_963680705.1. Taxonomy (NCBI): domain Eukaryota; kingdom Metazoa; phylum Arthropoda; class Insecta; order Coleoptera; family Cerambycidae; genus Rhagium; species Rhagium mordax. Next base: position 25,510,346 of record OY796662.1, read on the forward strand.
AATACATTTTCACTAGTAATTATTAAGTAAACCGGCCTCGTTTTTAAAGATATCGGGATAAAATTTTGTATGGTGAAACTAGGTAAGATTTACAACTTTTTTTGACCTATCAGCCATATTTGTCACTTTCGGTTTCACCGGAAATGACCCCAATAGTCTTTTCTAAATGGACCACTCAGTATGTTATTAAATTTTTGAAATGAATATCACATTTTGAAAACATTTATACTATTTTGAACAATTTATACAGGGTTGCACGAAAAATAATTCGAATTTTAGTTGTCAATCTAGATGGCTGCGAATATGTTAAAATTATTTTTGTTCCAATGTAATTCATATAAAAAATACGAAAACGTCAACATGTCCAATAATACATTATACAGGATGCTCTAAACTCGTTAAATAACTCTATTTTTTTAATATCATGATATGGGTCACCAGGATATTCAGAGAGCTCTATTTAGTAGGGGTTAAACGGTACCAAAAGTTCCGTACTGTGTAATCGTTACCGGCAGGAATGACAATTTTCCTTAAAAGAAATTTATGATTTATATCATAAAATATTAACACAAATATACAGGGTTGATCAAAATTTAATTGAAGTTCGATATAAATGGTAAATTTCTTAAGAAAAATTGTTATTCCTGCCGGTAACGATTATACATTACGGAACTTTTGGTACCGTTTAACCCCTACTAAATAGAGCTTTCTGAATATCCAGGTGGCCCATATCATAATATTTAAAAAAGAGTTATTTTGAAAAATGTGATTTTAATGAGTTTAGAGCACCCTGTATGATGTATTATTGGACGTTTTCGTATTTTTTATATGAATTACATTGGAACAAAAATAATTTAAACATATTCGCAGCCATCTAGATTGATAACATAAATTCGATTTATTTTTCGTGCAACCATGTATAAATTGTTTAAAATAGCAAAAATGTATCCAAAATGTGATCTTCATTTCAAAAATTTTATAACATACTGAGTGGTCCATTTAGAAAAGACTATTGGGGTCATTTCCGGTGAAACCGGAAATGACAAATATGGCGGATGGGTCACAAAAAGTTGTAAATCTTACCTAATTTCACCATACAAAATTTTATCCCGATATCCTAAAAAACGAGGAAGTTACAGGGGTCGCCCACTATTCGTTTACACCCGGTATATATAAAAATACAAAAAAAATCGTACAAACACGAGTCCGGTTTACTTAATAATTACTAGAGAAAGGGTTTTTTTCATAAGAAATACTGTTGTGAAATCAAATTATTTAATATGAAATAACAAGTAGGTATGAAAAAATGTCAAATAAAATATAATAAAATTGTCAACAAATTTAAAAACGTCTCGATTGATTTATCGAATTAGTATAAAAAGAATTTACAGTCCACTTAAAGAAACATTAAATAACATGGTCCTTCGAGCCGGATTCTGATTGAAGAAGAATCTGCGAAAAATTCTTCACCCGGTCTGTTCAAGCAGGTCAGCTAAACAGCAAGGACGAAAGGCGAGCGAGATCAGGAATACATTGGAGGCCTTGGCAAGTTGGTAGGACCAGCAACAGATTTCAAGTGGTGAGCCGACCATACGAGGAAAATATCACTGGTGGTAACTTTGATAATTGTGTATTAATTTAATTTAATTTGTTTATTATTGCTTCCACTTTGCAAATATTGCTATACCTAATATTACATAATTTATATTAATGACTGAAATCATAAGAAATTATACCAAGAAACGCGCATCATTGAAAGCTAAAATAACAAGTTTCACAAATTATATTAAAAAACTAGAAAATGAGTTATCGCCTGATACTAAGTTAAATGACATACAAATTTTACAACTTGAGGAACGAATTATGAAATTACAACAAGTTTTTAGCGAGTTTGATGAAGTGCAAACAAATATTGAATGTATTGTGGATGATGCTGAAGCCGAATATCAAGAACGTGAATTAGTTCAGGAGGCATACTACTCAATTTATGCAAAAGCAAAGTCAATGTTAATTACTACAACCAAAATTAAGTCATCCGATATTGATAATAAAATCGGTAGTAGTCAAAAGGTGTTATCAGTAAAATTACCAACTATCGATTTGCCTAAATTTAGTGGTATGTACCATTGTTGGCTTGAATTTCATGATACATTTTCATCACTAATACATTCAAACAATGATATTAACGAAATACAAAAATTTCACTATTTAAGGGCATCCTTGATCGAAGGGGCTGCTCAAGTCATATCTTCAAGAGAGTTTTCAGCAGCAAATTATAAGGTAGCTTGGAACTTTTGTGTGACCGGTTTAACAACATTCGATTACTGGTTAACAATCACGTTAAGGCTATATTCAATTTAGAATCAATTCCGAAAGAATCATCTAATGCAATACGCAAGTTAATTGATTCATACTTAAAGCATTTAAGGTCATTAGAACAATTAGGGCAGCCAGTAACTAATTGGGACACTCTAATAATATATATAATAACGAACAAACTCGATCCTGTAACTATAAGAGAATGGGAAGAATATAAATTCGAGAAAGAGGTTCCCACTTTAGAACAGATAACAAAATTTCTAAGAGGGCGATCAGATTTATTAGAAACAATTGAATCTACGGATAGTAAGAAAACATTTCATAAGCATCACATTCAACATCCCACGATAAAGGGTCTTCAATCATCCTTTTATACCTAGTTGTGTTTACTGCAATAAATTACATTTTATTTATAACTGTCCAGATTTCATAAAATTATCTATAAAGGAAAAATGTGAAAAGGTCAAAAAATTAAACCTTTGTAAAAACTGCTTAAAACCTGGACATTACAGTAATACATGTAATTTTGGTCCATGCAAAAAGTGTAATTTAAAACATAACACTCTCCTTCATGGAGAAACTAGGGAAATCGATCAAGTAGCGTCAACGTCATTGTCAGCAACAAATATTGAAAATGAACAGGTTTTGTTGTCGACAGCTTTAATCAAAGTACATGACCAATTTGGGCACACGCATATCGTGACCGCATTACTTGATTCAGGTTCCCAGTCTAGTTTTATAACACGGGATCTATGTAACAAACTAAAACTAAAAAGACAAAATGCAAATATATCTGTAGCTGGATTAAATAATGCAGTTTCAATGTTACAATTTAAATGTGGTGTTACGATCGAATCGTGCATCAATGCATATAAGGCAAATATATCATGTAATAAATGAAATTACAAATGACGTACCGGGGTCTAAAATCGACACTTCGAACCTAACTATTCCACCAAATATTAAATTAGCAAATCCCACTTTTTATAAGCATATGAAAATTGATATTCTAATAGGTGCAGACTTATTTTGGAATCTTATCTGTATCGGACAAATAAGGTTAGGTACGAATTTACCTACTTTGCAAAAAACAAGGTTCGGTTGGGTAGTTTCCGGGCCTATTGGAAATCAAGTTTCGTGCTATTTTTCGAAAATGTGCGATTTAGAAAGGCAACTTTCTCGAATTTGGGAAATCGAGGAATGTCCTCAAGCAAAAATATTATCGATTGAAGAAAAGGCGTGCGAAGCCAATTTCAAGAATACACTACAACGTGCAAATGACGGTCGATTTATAGTAAATATTCCTTTAAAAGGTTCGGTTGAAGAATTGGGAGAATCAAAGGCTCTAGCAAAAAGGCGATTTTACAGGTTGGAAAATAAATTCAAAAATAATGAAAGTCTAAAGGCGCGCTATGTCGAAGTTATCAACGAATATGAAAGCTTGGGTCATATGACTAATGTCACAGACCAAGTAGAACCACCATTTGCTTATTACATGCCTCATGAAGCGGTCATTCGAGAAGACGCAAAAACAACTAAGTTGCGTGTAGTATTTGACGCCTCGGCACATACTACTACCGGAATATCTTTCAATCAATTACAAATGGTGGGACCTACTATGCAAGACAGTATCATTTCAATTTTATTGCGTTTCCGAAAACATTCTATTGTTGTATCTGCAGATATTAAAAAGATGTACCATCAAGTGTTGGTACAGGAATCTCAAAAATCACTACAAAGAATTGTTTGGAGAGCCATCCCAAATGATTCTTTACAAACTTATCAGTTAAATACCGTTACATTTGGTACGGCTGCTGCTCCTTATTTAGCTATCAGATGTTTGTACGAACTTGCGTCTGAGCACAAATCGATAAACCCAATAATATCCGAAATTATTGAACACGATTTCTATGTAGATGACTTGCTCAGTGGTGCTGATACTCCAGAAGAGGCTATTGATATTTGCAAAAATGTATCAAAGGTTTTAAAAGGTGGTTGCCTAGAATTGCATAAATGGCAATCTAACAATGCCAATGTAATTAAATCAGTTAACTACGAAGAGGATATTAAGGTGGTGGATTTTTGCCCAGACGCTAATTCAAAGGCACCAGGTTTGGTTTGGCTAAGTGGTAAAGATTTACTTAAATATAGTATAAAATCTGAAATTATTGCTAATCGAGCAACGAAAAGATGTATTTTATCGCATACATCTAAAATTGTTGATCCTTTAGGACTGCTTAGCCCTTGTATAATTATCGCGAAGATAATTATGCAAAAACTATGGTCGGAGAAAATATCGTGGGACGAGGGTATTCCTATGGATATACAAGACATATGGAATAAATTTAAAACTGAATTACCAGTACTTAATTCATTAAACATTGACAGGCATGCAATTTGTAAGAATCCAGTACGCGTAGAATTACATGGTTTCGCTGATGCGAGCGAAAATGCATTCGGGGGCTGTATCTGTTTAAAGTCTGTTAATATAAACGGTAATTTACACTTGGAGTAGTTTTCCACACACACCAAAACACTTTTGCACACACTCGACGCGCGTTTCGCCAACCAAGTTGGCATCATCGGGAGATGATTAAAACTAAGCTTAACCTAACAATGGGACCTATTTATACCTAAAAATGCGTTACGCTTCGACGAACAATTACCGCGATAGTAACAAAAAAGGCGGGTAAAATATTTAGCTTCGTTGAAGCGTTAACGCTTGACTAACATAAATAGCGGGCTATTTGGAATTGGCCCTTTGTCACTATTCATACTATGTTTACATTTGTTAATTTCCAAGCTTTCGAATGCATCTAGTTGTCTAGAGTTTGTTAAATTTCTAATCAACCTTAAATTATTACTATCTATTTTATGATTGTTATCAAAAGCATGTTGGGCAACGCTAGACTTCTCTATTCTTCCGTATTTTAGATGAGCCATATGCTCCTTAAACCTCGTCTGGATAGAGCGTCTTGTTTGTCCAACATACTTTTGGTTGCAGTCCTTACAGCTAATTTCGTAAATCCCCGACCTTTCGTTCATTCCAATTTTATCCTTAGGGTTGCCTAAAAGTTGTTGTAGTTTATTTCCTGATCGATGAACCACCGTCATATCAATGTTGTTGAAAATTCTACTAAGACCTCGGGTAAACCGGGGTTCATATGGAATTGATACAAATTTTGAATTTTCTTTCTCAATACGAAAGGTCGAAGAATTTCGAAGTGCCTCCCTAAATTTACGCTTCCTAATTAATTTATCAATCAAATTAGTAGAAAAACCATTACTCAAAGCTATATCCTTAATTAACTCTTTTTCTTTTTCAAACCTCTCTCTAGTTAGCGGAAAACTTAATAATCGACTAATCAAAATATTAAAACTTGCCATCTTGTGTTGGTCACAATAATGAGAATCATTAGGAATATATCTAAGAGTGCTGGTATCTTTCCTATATACATCGAATTCTAAATTATTTTCATTATTTCTAATTACTAGTACATCTAAAAATGGTAGTTGTTGATTGTTTTCAATTTCATATGTGAATTTGACAGAAGCGAAACGACTATTTAATTTGGAAACAAAAACGTCTACATCCGCGACTTTTGTATCAAACACTGCAAAAATATCATCCACATACCTAAGCCAAACTCTAGGAAAATACTCGAATTCTTCTTTTGCTTCTGTTTCGAAGCGATTCATGAAAAGACTGGCAATGAATGGTGACAAAGAGTTACCCATGGCTGTCCCTTCATGTTGTTCAAAGAAATTATTATTGAATTGAAAGCAATTTTGCTTCATACAAAGTTTTGTGAGTTGAATATATTCGTTTACTACCTCTTGGCTTAAATTATTTGATTCGAGTAAATCCCTGAGATAGTCCATGGTTTGTGGAATTGGTACACTCGGAAACAATGAACAAACATCAAAGGAGACCAAAATTTCCCCATCTTGTAGCTGAATATTGCTAATTTTATTAATGAAATCATTTGAATTAATAACTGAAAAGCCAGGTTGTGAAATGGGTAAATTTTCGAACTCCTCCGACAACCATTTTGATAGGTGATAAGTCGATGATCCAATTGCTGAAACAATAGGGCGCACCGACTTACCGGGTTTATGTATCTTGGGTAGGCAATACAATCTAGGGACGCTTCTGTTAGATATATGTAATCTATTTTTTAAAGCTGGGGTAATAAGGTTATTACAGGATTTAAGTACATTCCTTACTTCGGTAATCATTTTAGGTAGTGGGTTTCTTGAAAGTTTTTTATAAGGACCATTACTAATCAGGTTGTCTACTCTTTCATAATAGTCCTTTTTATCTAAGATAACAACCTTATTACCCTTATCGGCTTTTAAGTAAAAACAATCTTTCTCTCGCAATCGCTTGACAATGTTTCTATTCTTTTTGGAAATTGGTTTTTTATTGACATTATTAATAATATTTGTAGAAATTTGATTTCTGCACGCTTCTCTGATAAAGCCCTTAGAGGAGTCGGGCAGAGACTGAATTGAACTTTCCACATTTGCCACTATCTCCTCCAAAACGTCTGTAGAGGCAGGTAAAGCAAACTTTAATCCCTTGTTAAGGAGACTAAGTTCTTCTTTGTCAAACGATTGTGAGGAATGATTTTCTACAATTGCAATGACTTTCTGATGAACATTGTCCTTTTGCGTTGCTGAAACTAGTTTTTTAAGTTTTTTATTTTGTGATGACATTTTCTTGATAAATTTTGCATTAATCGATAAAAACATATTCCTCTGAAAGTCACACCATTGTTCATATTCTAAATTATTTAATTTAAATGTAAGTTTTTTGAAAAATCCCAAAATCCTCAAGTATTTCAGATAAAGTTACATATTTTGCAAAACAAAAATGGCTAGATTTAGAAATCAAATATCTGTATAGTAAACGAAGTATGCTTGAATTACAAGCATATGGACTTTTCAAGAAACTTACATTTAAATTAAATAATTTAGAATATGAACAATGGTGTGACTTTCAGAGGAATATGTTTTTATCGATTAATGCAAAATTTATCAAGAAAATGTCATTACAAAATAAAAAACTTAAAAAACTAGTTTCAGCAACGCAAAAAGACAATATTCATCAGAAAGTCATTGCAATTGTAGAAAATCATTCCTCACAATCGTTTGACAAAGAAGAACTTAGTCTCCTTAACAAGGGATTAAAGTTTGCTTTACCTGCCTCTACAGACGTTTTGGAGGAGATAGTGGCAAATGTGGAAAGTTCAATTCAGTCTCTGCCCGACTCCTCTAAGGGCTTTATCAGAGAAGCGTGCAGAAATCAAATTTCTACAAATATTATTAATAATGTCAATAAAAAACCAATTTCCAAAAAGAATAGAAACATTGTCAAGCGATTGTGAGAGAAAGATTGTTTTTACTTAAAAGCCGATAAGGGTAATAAGGTTGTTATCTTAGATAAAAAGGACTATTATGAAAGAGTATACAACCTGATTAGTAATGGTCCTTATAAAAAACTTTCAAGAAACCCACTACCTAAAATGATTACCGAAGTAAGGAATGTACTTAAATCCTGTAATAACCTTATTACCCCAGCTTTAAAAAATAGATTACATATATCTAACCCAAGCGTCCCTAGATTGTATTGCCTACCCAAGATACATAAACCCGGTAAGTCGGTGCGTCCTATTGTTTCAGCAATTGGATCACTGACTTATCACCTATCAAAATGGTTGTCGGAGGAGTTCGAAAATTTACCCATTTCACAACCTGGCTTTTCAGTTATTAATTCAAATGATTTCATTAATAAAATTAGCAATATTCAGCTACAAGATGGGGAAATTTTGGTCTCCTTTGATGTTTGTTCATTGTTTCCGAGTGTACCAATTCCACAAACCATGGACTATCTCAGGGATTTACTCGAATCAAATAATTTAAGCCAAGAGGTAGTAAACGAATATATTCAACTCACAAAACTTTGTATGAAGCAAAATTGCTTTCAATTCAATAATAATTTCTTTGAACAACATGAAGGGACAGCCATGGGTAACTCTTTGTCACCATTCATTGCCAGTCTTTTCATGAATCGTTTCGACACAGAAGCAAAAGAAGAATTCGAGTATTTTCCTAGAGTTTGGCTTAGGTATGTGGATGATATTTTTGCAGTGTTTGATACAAAAGTCGCGGATGTAGACGTTTTTGTTTCCAAATTAAATAGTCGTTTCGCTTCTGTCAAATTCACATATGAAATTGAAAACAATCAACAACTACCATTTTTAGATGTACTAGTAATTAGAAATAATGAAAATAATTTAGAATTCGATGTATATAGGAAAGATACCAGCACTCTTAGATATATTCCTAATGATTCTCATCATTGTGACCAACACAAGATGGCAAGTTTTAATTTTTTGATTAGTCGATTATTAAGTTTTCCGCTAACTAGAGAGAGGTTTGAAAAAGAAAAAGAGTTAATTAAGGATATAGCTTTGAGTAATGGTTTTTCTACTAATTTGATCGATAAATTAATTAGGAAGCGTAAATTTAGGGAGGCACTTCGAAATTCTTCGACCTTTCGTATTGAGAAAGAAAATTCAAAATTTGTATCAATTCCATATGAACCCCGGTTTACCCGAGGTCTTAGTAGAATTTTCAACAACATTGATATGACGGTGGTTCATCGATCAGGAAATAAACTACAACAACTTTAGGATAAAATTGGAATGAACGAAAGGTCGGGGATTTACGAAATTAGCTGTAAGGACTGCAACCAAAAGTATGTTGGACAAACAAGACGCTCTATCCAGACGAGGTTTAAGGAGCATATGGCTCATCTAAAATACGGAAGAATAGAGAAGTCTAGCGTTGCCCAACATGCTTTTGATAACAATCATAAAATAGATATTAATAATTTAAGGTTGATTAGAAATTTAACAAACTCTAGACAACTAGATGCATTCGAAAGCTTGGAAATTAACAAATGTAAACATAGTATGAATAGTGACAAAGGGCCAATTCCAAATAGCCCGCTATTTATGTTAGTCAAGCGTTAACGCTTCAACGAAGCTAAATATTTTACCCGCCTTTTTTGTTACTATCGCGGTAATTGTTCGTCGAAGCGTAACGCATTTTTAGGTATAAATAGGTCCCATTGTTAGGTTAAGCTTAGTTTTAATCATCTCCCGATGATGCCAACTTGGTTGGCGAAACGCGCGTCGAGTGTGTGCAAAAGTGTTTTGGTGTGTGTGGAAAACTACTCCAAGTGTAAGTTCTACACCAAAGGTTCCAACCCCTCTTCAGGAATAAACGGTAATGTAGTCGTCTCTTTATTGTGTGCGAAATCAAAGGTAAGCCCATTAAAATCCTTGACAATACCGCAACTTGAATTATGTGGAGCATTGACATTAGCAAGATTAGCGAAAACGGTGATAGAATCGTTGAAATTTAAATTTGATAATTGTACATTTTGGACCGACTCCTCCATTGTACTTGGTTGGTTACGACATGAACCAAACACATTAAATAGGTTTATTAGTAACCGAATTCCAGAAATCCAAGATATTACGAACGGGCATACTTGGCGACATGTTTCTTCGAAAGACAATCCGGCAGACTTGTTGTCAAGAGGTGTGAGTCCTGCATTAATAATCAATTGTAAATTGTGGTGGGAGGGCCCTGTATGGTTACAGGGAGATGTAAATAATTTTCCATACATTATTGACGAAATCGAAGAGTTACCTGAAATCAAAAGGCAAAAGGTCGTTTCGCTTGTGGGAATTGACAATAATATAATCGCCTTTATTCGATTTTCAAATTTGAATAGAGTAAAGCGAACGATAGCTTACGTTCTACGATTTATAAAAAACTGTAAAGGTAACAAAATTGATAGAAAATTAGGGTCATTATCAGTTAATGAAATTTATGACGGATTTCAACTGCTCATAAAAACTTCTCAAATGCAATCATTTCAGTCAGAATTTGAAACGTTAAAAAAAATTCAATAGCGTAAACAAGAAATCTAAACTCATTGGTTTAAATCCATTTATAGATTGTAATAAATTAATACGAGTTGGTGGTCGCATAAGAAATTCTGACTTTGACTTCAATAAAATACATCCAGTAGTTTTATGTGCTAAGCACAGGTTAACCAAACTTATTTTTGTATATGAGCATCGTCGATTGATGCACTGTGGTCCGCAATTATTACTAGCTACGATACGAGAGCAAATTTGGGCAATCGGTGGTCGGAACCTTGCGAAAAATGTTGTTCGTAGTTGCACAATATGTTTCAAAGCAAATCCCAAACAAATTAATCCCATAATGGGGAATCTACCTGAAAATCGCCTTCGACCAAATGCTTCGTTCGAAATTTCTGGGACTGATTATGCTGGCCCATTTCTGATAAAGAATAGCAAAGGCCGAGGTGGGTCCATAACAAAATGTTGGATTTCATTGTTTGTGTGTTTTAGTACACGTGCAATTCATCTCGAACTTGTTTCAAGTTTAAGTAGTGAAACTTTTATTATGGCTTTAAGACGATTTGTAGCACGTAGAGGGAAACCAAAAATAATTTATTCAGATAACGTTCGTAGGTGCTAATAAAATATTAGCTTCCTTTTTTAAGGACAACGAAACTCAAATTATTAACCAAGCTACAAATGATGGTATAATTTGGAAATTTATACCAGCCTGCTCCCCACATTTTGGCGGAATTTGGGAAGCAGGTGTCAAGTCTGTCAAGTATCATTTAAAGAGGGTAATGGGAGATGCTAGTTTAACTTTCGAAGAGTTTTATACTTTATTAACACAAGTGGAAGCAATTTTAAATTCAAGGCCTCTTTTTCCAATTTCTACTGACCCCAGTGATCTTAATCCTATTACTCCGGCTCATCTACTCATTGGCAGATCGCTGACAACAATTCCATATCCCGATGTCAGATACTTACCTGAAAATCGTCTAGTGCGATTTCAACGTGTCCAACAACTTATCCAGCACTTCTGGGAGCGTTGGAGTAAAGAGTTTATTGGGGAATTGCAACAGCGTTGTAAATGGAAGCAAACCCAAGGCCAGCTCGAAGAAAACAGTTTAGTAATTGTTAAAGAAGACAATCAACCACCTATGCGTTGGATTCTAGGACGTATATTACAGCTTCATACGGGAACAGACAATGTCAGCAGAGTTGCTACGATTAAAACTTCACGTGGTGTAATAAAACGTTCCTTTTCAAAAATATGCCCCTTGCCAAATTGTGATATTTAAGTTTTGTTGTTGTATTATTTTGAAAGACAGTTCTTTCAACGCGGGGAGCATGTTGTGAAATCAAATTATTTAATATGAAATAACAAGTAGGTATGAAAAAATGTCAAATAAAATATAATAAAATTGTCAACAAATTTAAAAACGTCTCGATTGATTTATCGAATTAGTATAAAAAGAATTTACAGTCCACTTAAAGAAACATTAAATAACAAATACATTTTCCACCCATTCGGAGGGGGTGGAAATCAAGAAGTGGGGGTGGTTTGGCTCATCTGCCTGGAAGACCGAACCTCTGTACTCGAGGAAGTCTTAACCAGGCCAAAAGAAGGATTCGAAGATCATTTGTAAGCGGGAGGGCGATTTTGGGGTGTTTTTTTGCCAATTTGAAGAGGTTGCCGAGGAAAAAAAGAATTTGAAGCACCACCATCGTGTTCAGCGACCTCGAAAACGGGGGTGGGTCTCTAGATTGGCGCTCTGGCAAAAAAAAGCAAAAGCCCGAAAAAATCCCGACTCCTGACCTCGACTATATAGGTGGTATCGTTTTTATTGCCTGACCACGACTATTCGTAAAAAGAACCGAAAGGAATCTTACGATAGATATTAATAAATAAACATGTACATTTCATCGTGTAAAACTGACTATTGCGTACACCGTTCTGCGCTACTATAAAATTAATGGGACGGAGTCTATTTAAATCTGTTGGTGAAACAGATTATAGTGCGGTTTCGTTTTCTAGTTGGGAATTTGTAGAATTTTTAAAATTGAAAACTATTCTCCATTACTAGTGTAGAAGAATGCCAAAATCTAAATATCCAATTTGAAAATTATGATTTGAAGTTTACGGAAGAAGCAGGAGACAGTATATTAAAAATTATTGACAAAAATGGGGCCGTTAATATTACATTAAATGCAGAGAGTTTCAGTAATTTACTTCTAGAAACACTAATTAACCATAAAATAGAACAACTTAAACAGTTTGACCTAAAATGATACAGTTCCTGTCTACACCGATATTTGAATACCCTCTTTGTGCACACGCCCCACCTCACTCTACAAATTTATACCTCTACTTGTTTTATAGGGTAAATTTTTTAATGAATTTTAGTTTTTCTTTCATTGAAAACGGACATAATTTAAGGTAAGGCCCTTTTAACATATTACGGCAAACGAACTTATTTTATGTCTAATATATCAGTGTAAAATATTAGGTCGATCTGACGTCATAAAACTGAAATATTAAAGCTATAGGAAATTTACCTCTAGTTGTTTTATCGGGTAAATTTTTTAATGAATTTTAGTTTTTCTTTCATTAAAAACGGACAAAGTTTAAGGTAAGGCCCTTTTGACATATTACGGCAAACCAACCTATTTGATGTCTAGGGTACCACTGTAAAATTTTATATGGATCTGACGTCATAAAACTGAAATATTAAAGCTACAGAAAATTCACCTTTAGTTATTTTATAGGGTATTTTTTTAAAATTAATGTTTATGTTTTTGTTTCATTAAAAACGGACAAAGTTTAAGATAAGGCCCTTTTGACATATTTCAGCAAACGAGTTTATTTCGTGTCTAGTGTACCACCGTAAAATTTCGAACCGATCTGACGTCATAAAGCTGAAATATTAAAATACCATAAAATGTTGCTCACCCTGTACATCCCACTTAATGATGAGCAAATTCTTTTAAAAAATCAAACATCTCTTTCAGTTTCAAAGTTATGGGACTTTTACTAATCGACCAATCAGAACTAGTCTTTCTTTTTTGTATAGGTTGTAACAGTTCAATTTTGTATAATTAAAGTTACAAGGTTATTTCCCAAAAACTATTCTAACTTCAGATGGTCAAAATCAAAAATTAAGCAAACGCAACCTGCTTTACACCGAAATGTTTTGAAATTGCCTTAATTTGAAATAAATTAAAAAAAAAACTAAATAAAAAATTCGTTAAGCACTTCGCTGAAGAAAATAATTTCAAAAATCATTGAGTTTGAAAATCAAAGACACATTTTGATATTTTATTAAATATTCCCTAATTGTTGCATTATGTTAAATATAACGCGCCTTGCTAGTGGTTTAAGCAAAAACGACATATTCTTATCCTTTTTTTGAAACATTCCTTACTACGCCGGCTGACCGGGCTAAGAACGATTCTGCGAGGAGAGAAAGAATTCCTTGACTCGTGACCATCGAAATGTGAAGGTCCTTTCTTCCGAAAATAAGTTACCTTGTGGACTCCAGTTTCTTAAATACAGTGAAAATTGTTACAGGTAACTTTTGATTCAACACCTCAATGGTATAATTTCTAATATTTCTCGAGTTAAATAAATATTATTTCTTTAACTATTTAATTTAGTAGCCTTCGTACCCACCCACACATACAGTATAAAACTCTTCCTATTAGGCACTTTCATAAAATCCTATCATCGGTAGATTATTTGCTGTGTTTCTTTGTCCAAGTAGTGAAAATTTGACCGGTTACCTACCGTGTAACCACTCTGCATATTCCTCGTGAAAAATGCCCTATTAAACACAACGACGATACGGACAGCGCATAGTTTGGGAACTAAAAAGACCAAAAAACAAGAGAGTGCGTGGGGGAAGACGGTCACTTTGGTCTTAGTGAGCGTCGAGCACGCATTGTTAGTGGTGCAGCGGTATAACGTTTCCATTATCTGAGTTGAGATATTTCCTATTTGGGAGCTAGGAAGGTTGTGCCTTATTAAGTTGTGGTTTTTTTTTTTTTTTTTCCTTATAGGTTGCGGTCTTTTGGCCCGCTGTACTGAAGCTGAAGCTTATTGTACCCCCATAGTCTCCCTATTCCATGAGACCCGTTCCTCCCACGAAGGCGAGTATACGGTCGATGGGAGCATTGGCTATCTCTTCCGGTGTCACTGATGGTTCACCGAAGTGTGCAATCCTTCTCGCCGCTAGGGCCGGGCATTCACATATGATGTGGTGAGGTGTTTCTTCCTCTTCACCACACATCCTACAATCTGGATCATCCTTCACCTTTATGTTGGTGAGATGTTTGTTTAGCGTGCAGTGTCCTGTTAAAATACCCACTACACATCTTAGCTGTCTTCTGCTCAGCTTCAGCAGTTCGTTAGTCTTTGATTTGGATGGGTCACCTAAGAATATGCGTGATTGTCTCATTCCTGGTGCCTCTCTCCAATGCAAGTTGGGTTTCTGTCTTAAAAGTTCCTTTACTGCGCCTTTTGCGGTGCTATATGCGATCCCGCATGTCGGCTCGGGTTCTATCAAGGCTTTCTTTGCTCCTTCTTTGGCCAGCCTGTCAGCTTTCTCATTACCTGAATTTCCCTGGTGTCCTCGCGTCCATTCCAATTGCACATTGTTGTGTTCTGCTAGTTTCGCCAGGGGCTTCAGGCAATTTCTTACTGTTTTGGAACGTATTTCTACTGCCTCCAGAGCTCTAAGAGCTGCCTGACTGTCAGTGATGATACGGATTCTTCTGTTAATGTAAGACATCCGTACCATTTCTTGTGCACAAGCCTCTATGGCTGTTATTTCCGCTTGGAACACGGTTGCAGTGCTGCCCAGGTTCAGACTGAAGTATGTCCCTGGTTGGTCTCCCGCAATTCCTGCTCCGGCACTACTTGACGTTTTTGATCCGTCCGTATACCATATGGTATCATTTGGGTGACTTCGCATCTGCCTTTTACCCTCATCTTCCCTATCAGGTATAATCACCCTGAAGGTTTTTGTGAAGTTATAAGTAGTGCTGATTCTGTCAGACTGCATTTCAAGTAGTCGGTTATTTCCCAGTTGTTGGGCTATTTCTGTATGATATCCTTTTCTTGGAAAGGTCTCATACCCGTTGTTTCTTAGCCTGTAAGTCGCTATCAATGCCTCATTCTCCACCACTAGATTTAATGGAGGTAGGCATAGCAGCGCTTCCATAGCTGCGGTAGGCGTTGTTGTCATGGCCCCCGTTATCCCTAGGCACGCAAGTCTTTGTACCTTGTTTAGTTTCCTCAACGACTCTCCTTTTCCAGCTTTGTGCCACCAGATCAGGGAGGCGTAGGTTATTATTGGTATCGCAACCCTTTGGTACAGCCAATGTACCATTCGTGGTTGTAGTCCCCAGTTTTTGCCCACCATTCGTCTGCAAGCCCATAGGGCCCGCGTGGCTTTGGTGGTCACTTTCCCTATATGAGCTTTGAAGTTCAGTTTGGTGTCTAGAGTTAGTCCCAAATACTTGGCTTCACCGCTCATTTGTAATTCTTTTCCCCGAAGAAATAGTTTCTTCAGGTTTTGAATTTTTCTTTTCCTTGTAAAAGCTACCACTGTGGTCTTTCCTGGATTGACGGATAGACCTTCCTGGGTGCACCATTTTTGAGGGCTCTTTGCATCATTTCTGATGTGACGCCCTCAAATTTTCCTGTTGCCAGGATGGTGATGTCATCTGCATATCCCTGCGCATATATTCCTTGCTGTTCTAATTGTTCTAGGAGTTCATCAACAACCAGACACCACAACAGGGGTGATAGGACACCCCCCTGCGGACAGCCCCTGGTTGCCGACACCTCCTCTGTCGTGGAGCCCAGCATTGTTTGTATTTTCCTAGTTTTGAGTGCTGAGTCAATCCATCTTGTTATCGACTGCTTGACCCCGCGTCTCTTCACTGCTCTGCTTATAGAGTCGTATGAGGTGTTATCGAAAGCCCCCTCAATGTCCAGAAAGGTTCCTATAGCCGTTTCCCGGCTGTCCAGTGCCCTTTCTATTCTGTGAGTAAGCTCATGTATGGCTAGCTCACATGATTTTCCTGTCTGGTAGGCATATTGGTTTCGATGTAAAGGTTTTGAGTTCATAACATCGTCCCTGATATGCCTATCCACCAGCTTCTCCATGGTTTTCAGGAGAAAGGATGTTAGGCTGATAGGTCGGAATGATTTGGCCTGGGCGTAGGTCTCGCGCCCTGGTTTTGGTATGAATACCACCTTTACCATCCGCCAGCTGGTTGGCACATATCCTAGGGCCAGACTGGCCCTGAATAATGTGCACAGGAGTGTTGCAAGTTTGCTTATACCCTGTTTTAGTAGTGCCGGGAATATTCCATCTACCCCCGGTGACTTGTACGGTTCAAACGAATTGATCGCCCACTCAAGTTTTGTTATATTAATTACACTATTAGCATGTTTCCAGTCTTCTTTAGACGCCCTCTTAATAGGTATGTCTTCAATTGGACCGTTATGATTTCGTGGGATAGCTACACTACCCGGGAAGTGTGTCTCTAGGAGTAAGTCTAAAGTCTCCTTCTCGGTATTTGTGTAGTCACCCTGTTGTCTTTGCAGTGATCCAGTTTTACCTTGATTGTCTCTCTGTAGAATTTTCTGGAGTCTGGCAGCTTCCGGAGTGTTTTCTATTTCCTCACAGTGCTTCCTCCATGATTCCTTTTTTGCATCTCTTATGGCATATGCATAGTCGAGACGGGCAGTTTTATATTCTTCCCATCTGCCAGACTTTCTCGCCTGGTTGAAAAGCCTGCGAACCGCTGCTCTCCTGGAGGAGAGCTCGTGATTCCACCATGGGGTCTCACGTTTCTGCCTCCTCTCTTTCAGGGGGCAGCTTTGCTCGAAGGCTGATTTTATTGCTGATGTAATGAATTCATTCATCAGTTCCACTTCCACCGGTGTCTGTGGCTTCGATGGGCACTCCTTCAGCCCTTGCTCCAGGATCTCATTAAAGAGTCCCCAGTCGCAGGTCCTTGGATTCCTGCCCATCTTATTCACTTCCGGTGGTGTTTGTATTTTAAATCTTACGTACCTGTGATCCGAGAGCGATGGTTCCTGAGACACATGCCACTCACTGATCACTCGCCCCGCACATTGTGTCGCGATAGTAATATAGATAACCTCACTCCTTGTCGTCGTGACAAAGGTAGGCTCGTTTCCACGATTAACTACTTCTAGCTTATTACTAATGATAAATTCTAGGAGTGACTCACCTCTTGTATTGTTGTCCGTGCTCCCCCAGATAATGTGCTGTGCATTGGCATCACAGCATAAGATGAGCTGTGCCTGGCTAGCTTCACATTGCTGAACCAGTTCTCTAACTTCCTGGGTAGGAGGTTGATCAGGCTGATCGTATGGAAGGTAAACGGATCCTATTACCAGCTCTTTCGTTGACCCCTCCATTTCTATGCTGGTTCGTGCCACCATTAGGTCTCTTATACATAGTCCCCACATTGGTAACAGATTAATATTTTTCTTTGCGATAATGCAAGCTCTTGGGTGGTTACCGCCTGGGCTGATTATTTCCCAGTCTCTTCCCATCCCTAATCCCCTGATTTGCCCCCTGTACACCCAGGGTTCTTGTATCAGTGCTATATCTACATTGTTGTTTTCAATGTGTTGCTGCAATGCGGCCGATGCCGCTTTACAGTGGTGTATGTTCACCTGTGTGACGTTGAATGTAACGTACGGTGGTCGAGAGTTACTGCTGGTCCTCTCCCTTCGCAGCCTCTAATCCTTCGGGTTCGACTTGCGTCCCCTGGTTGACTTCCATCTGCTCCCCTCCCTTCTTCCTCCCCAGGGCCTTAAATAGGACACTGGTTAGGTTGAGGTAGGGTTTACATTGAAGATCCTCAATTCTTTTCCACGAAGCCTCGTCCATCAGTAGGACAAGTTGTTGTCCCTTCGGATCTGGCTTCGTGTCGACTACAGTCCAGGTATTTGTCTGAAGCCCTGGGTTCTGTATTCTCAGACGTTTGAGCGTTTTTTCCGGTTCCTGTGCTGGCCCCGGTATCCACACCAACGTTCTGACGGGCTTGGGTACATCCTTGGTATCACATGTGCTAAGTTTTGCACCCTCCCAGGGTACACATTTCTCCACCACCCGCAAGTTGTGGTTTGATTGTGTTGGAGGATTGCCGCATACTTATATCCATATTTTGTGTATGGGATTAAATTCACCCTACAGACGTCTCGCAGGAGAAATCTTTAATAAAGCCCGCCTTACATCTCCAGGTATGATGATTAACTTATTATTCCCTATGTAAATTTAAAACTTATTCTTCAAAGCATTCAATCTGAAATATAATTTCAGTTTATTCAATTTAACGTGATATTACTAACACGATAATGTAAATTAATGAATCGTATCGTGAACATATGTAAAATAGTCTTTCCTTTTAGGGCTTTTCTTTTGTATTTGATGTTTGTTCGGAATTTATTGGGTATGTTACTGGTTTTCCTTCGCCCCGTCCGTTCTTCTAAATGGTGAAGAAAACTACGTCGTCCCGATTTCGATCTACCTAAGGATCTACGGACAGATTGCTGACATCATAGATGAGCTATTGTCGTGGAATTGGTTATGTAAATTGGTGTCTGTTGGTCATTTTGGAGCGCATTCTAAAGGAATTTTGGGTGTGAGGCGCTGGACATCTTTCCACGTGGCAAGAATCCGGAAATTGTGGATTTTAGCCATCTTTGAAATCAACCCCCCACCTCGTATCACAGGAAAGGAACCTGCCGCCATCTTATTCGAGAAACAGCTAAGTTTTGAAACAACCATGACGTAAGAAAGCTATTATTTACCAATATACCAGTTGTATTTATTTCGTAATTTTTTTTAAGTTAAGCCCTTTCAGTACCGAATTTACTTCCCTTTGAGTTAAAATTCTGATATTTTCAACATTGGGTCTTTAATTTATTTCCAATTTTTTGGTACCACCCAGAATTTTGTACCATGGCCCATTTTTGGGCTATGGATTGTACACTATAGTGTACATTGTGACTCAGGGTATTATGATTGTGCAAAAATATTCAAGTGCAGGCATTGATTAGATTCGGTAAATGAATAGAATATAGTTTATTTATTTATTTATTTATTTATTTATTTAATTCAAACCCAACAGAAAACCATTTACAGGGTATTATATAAAAAAGAATACATGAAATATATATATATGTATATGTAAAATAAAATAAAAAATTACTTATATTTAACTTAAACATTGACAGCTAACTTTTTAAAGTAATCAGACTACAATGTAATGATCAAGACAAAATATACTCATACTATATAGAAAGTACAAAATATTTAATAAAAAAGGAAAATAATATTAATGCAGCTATTAAATCTCAGTTAATTGGTAATATTCCTGAGCAAATCTTAATAATGTCGCCAAATTACAATTATGTATGTCACAGTTGAATGGTAAATTATTGAAATAGGATGACATCAAAAAAACCGGTGATTTAGCCAAGATATTAGTTCTAGGTATCGAACAAACAAATGTCATACTTTGCCAGTTGTATTTATTTCGTAATTTTTTTTAAGTTAAGCCCTTTCAGTACCGAATTTACTTCCCTTTGAGTTAAAATTCTGATATTTTCAACATTGGGTCTTTAATTTATTTCCAATTTTTTGGTACCACCCAGAATTTTGTACCATGGCCCATTTTTGGGCTATGGATTGTACACTATAGTGTACATTGTGACTCAGGGTATCATGATTGTGCAAAAATATTCAAGTGCAGGCATTGATTAGATTCGGTAAATGAATAGAATATAGTTTATTTATTTATTTATTTATTTATTTATTTAATTCAAACCCAACAGAAAACCATTTACAGGGTATTATATAAAAAAGAATACATGAAATATATATATATATGTATATGTAAAATAAAATAAAAAATTACTTATATTTAACTTAAACATTGACAGCTAACTTTTTAAAGTAATCAGACTACAATGTAATGATCAAGACAAAATATACTCATACTATATAGAAAGTACAAAATATTTAATAAAAAAGGAAAATAATATTAATGCAGCTATTAAATCTCAGTTAATTGGTAATATTCCTGAGCAAATCTTAATAATGTCGCCAAATTACAATTATGTATGTCACAGTTGAATGGTAAATTATTGAAATAGGATGACATCAAAAAAACCGGTGATTTAGCCAAGATATTAGTTCTAGGTATCGAACAAACAAATGTCATACTTTGCCTTGAATTCAGTCGAGGAATGTGAAATTTTATTTCTGATAAGATATTGGGGCAGTCGACTTCATTATGCAATATCTTGAACAAAAAACTTAACGAATATAGAATTCTACGATGTTTTAGTGATTGCATATCAAACATATCTAATAATAGTTCCTGACTAAAGCCTCTTGCAGGGTATGTATGATTACACTTAAAATGCAAGAACTTCATAAATTTTCTCTGCACTGACTCTAAGGCCGCTGAATGGCAATTATAAATCGGAAAGAATACTAGTGAACAATACTCTAATTTTGAGCGAACTAAGGAATTATACAAAGTTTTTAAAGCTAATTCATTTGTAAATGACTTACAATTCCTAATTATAAATCCTAGAGTTTTAACAGAACTTGTTACTAAGTTGTCAATATGGGCAATAAAAGACATATCCGAATTAAAAATAATCCCTAAATCTCTAATTGAATCACATCGTGTGAGTGCAATATTATTTATATTATAATCATACAAGTATGGAGATTTTTTGCGGGAATAGGTTACAACCTTGCATTTGGATATATTTAATGATAACTTGTTAGAGTTGCACCACTCAACTACTCTGTTAAGCTGACATTGCAATGCCTGACAATCGTCAAGGTCCGATATGACACCATATATTTTTAAATCATCAGCATATAACAGCTGCTCACTTTCTATGAACTCAGTAAGATCGTTAATAAACAATAAGAATAGCAGTGGCCCAAGATTCGACCCCTGGGGCACCCCTGAGGAGGCTATAAACAAATCAGATTTGTGACCATTATATGCTACAAATTGCATTCTGTTTGTTAGATAAGACCGAAAGAGTTTCAGCAGTGATGTGCTAATACCAAATCTTTCAAGTTTAATCAAAAGAATTGAGTGATCAATACGATCAAAAGCCTTAGAGAAGTCCGTGTAAACCACATCAACTTGCCCTTGGTAATCCAAAGTATTAGAGATGTATTGAGTCACCTCGAGTAAATTAGACATTGTCGACCTTTTACTCATGAAATCATAGTTAAATAAACAGAACAGATTTACTGTAAAATTAGTGACAGATCTAATAATAATAATAAAAATATTATAAGGTGTATGATATTGGACGAAACAGTGTTGATTTTTGACTATACATAGATGCACATTGCACATCCTGCAAATAAAATGTATACTTGATTTACGTTCTGGATATTTACATCGAGAATCGAGATGCAAAAGTTTTGTCATCGATTTCTTGAAGGTGCCCAATAATATCCAGCCTCTTAGTGGACGAATATTCCACTGTAGGTTTTTACTTGGGAGGACCTGTCTGGAGTTGGGGTCCTTACTGGTCTTCAAGGCAGGACAAAAGTTTTGCTTCTGTAAGAGGCTTTTTCATATTATTCCTCCTCAACATATCAAGCAGAAAAACTATGCAATAATGAAATTTAGAAAAAAATTTAAAAAAGTAGGGTAATGTTTACCCGTTGCCAGCTACGCCTGTAAGTCACAGTGTACACTATCGTGTACATCACTTTTGGTCCAAAAATCACGAAAATTAAACTCTTTCCTACAATTTATTTAGCGTTTATTGAAAATATGCACTATTTTGAACTAGCCAAAATTATATTTTGAAAAAATTAGAAAGACAAACCTCTAAAACACCATCTTTAGAACTGCACTAATAGTATACATTGCTCATCCGTGTTACCGAAATTTATTTTACCGATTTGTCTTAAATATTCGCACATAGATGGGGCTAGTGTACTAAAAAGTGTAGCAGATAGAAACAGAACACTGTAGTTGGCAATACAACTCAACCCAGAAGCGTTCTTTAATTGGAAATAAATATATAAGTCGTGTACACTATGGTGTACACCATGACTGAAAGGGTTAAGACCTCTTTATTATTAAATAGGACATATCTAATATTTAATAACTATTATTTATCATGGCCTATACTCATCAGTTGTAGGAGAGTTTAAATTGTTGTTTTAAACAACCATGACGTAAGAAAGCTATTATTTACCAATATACCAGTTGTATTTATATATGACTGATGGTCGAGATGGTAGTGTACCTGCCTCTCACCCAAAAGTCCCGGGTTCGATTCCCGGCCGTGGCAATGGAAAATACAGTGAGAGGGATTTTTCCATTATACATGGATATTGGATGTGTGTCCCTTGTCTTTAAATGTGTAGCCCCCTCCCGCACAAGGCTCCTAGAGTCTTCTGGGATAAAGGGGGTCGTAATTACATGTGGTGTATTATTATTATTATTATTTTTATTTATTTCGTAATTTTTTTTAAGTTAAGACCTCTTTATTATTAAATAGGACATATCTAATATTTAATAACTATTATTTATCATGGCCTATACTCATCCGTCGTAGGAGAGTTTAAATTGTTTTTTTAAGGTCTTGAATCGTCTATCTGTAAACCAGAGTGATCACTGCGGTAACTAACGATTAAGTACGTTGAAAACGTACATATAAGCAAATAAGCGTATTTTCACAATTTTAGAATAATACTAATAACCTAAAATATACCCATCATATTCTTTTCTTTTGTACCTGTAATCTAGGAAATTAATAATTATAGTCTATACTGAGAGGTGAGATTGTTTTTTTGGCAAGTAGCAACTAACCACCCTACAACCCTTACTCACCCCACCGCCCACTGAGCTAGTCAGTGTCACTTTCGCACTTTGTTTCTTTTTTTTTAATTATTGTATCCGAAAGGGGCACTTTAAATACAAATTTTGTTATATTCACTCGAAGAAGCTAAACAACAAAAGTCTCTTGCCTAGTCTATCCAGGCTTGATCGAAAGTTGTACGGTAACAATGGCGCCCAAACGTGTTCAGTTGGTGATGTTATATTGCATGTGGGTGTGGTGATGTTGGCTAACTTGTAATTTTTCTTTAAATTCAGGTGATAAATTTAGTTTTTTGTTTTTGTCAAATCTTACACGTACCAACTTAAATAATAGAGGTATATGTTAATCTTTGTACGGAAAGTTAATATTGGCACATAAGCTTTTATTAAATGGCTATTTTACTTTAAATCAAGCCAATATTTTAAATAGCGTAAATTTTATAAACTTTACACCTGGCGTAAACAGTACTTGTTTTGGTCTCTGTGGTTTTTTTTTGTTGCGCCCATAAATTTATATGTATTGGTAAGAATGCATAAAAACAATGTATTGATATAAATATGTAATTAGCAAGGTATATAAACAAATACGTCACGGAAAATTGTTTCAAGTGTAAGTTGTTGAGCGATCAGCTGGCATTGTATTTGCTGGATTTTTTGTGTATATGATTTTGTTGGCGGTTGGTTTTTTGTTGTGTTCTTTCGTTTGCTCCGGGGAAGCGTGGGGATATAAATTCTGGGAATATAAATTCTGGGAATTTATCTTGCCTCATAATTAGACAATATTATTTTGGGGGAAACTAATAAATCTGTGAATGCCAGTACCACTGCTATTTGCGATTGTGATTTGATTTTTTTTATATTTATAGAATATCATTTGGTCGTAAACATGATAGTATTAGTTATTCAACGCCAGTACCCGTGCTATTTATTTATAAGCGAATGGTTGAAATATTTGTTTGATAAAGACTTTGCGAAAGCTACTTGATATTTATCTCGGTGCATATTTTTTATCCCTAGTTTTTTTGTTGTTTACGTTTAACAATGGAAATTAATTGACTTTTAAGTGACGAACTTACATTTGAATTGAGAAGTCGCGGTGTGGATATAGGTAACGGTACCGTAAACGAGAAACGTAGTTTATTACGTGAGGCGTTACGTAAGGAGCACTTAGGACTTAGCGCCCCTATTAACGTATATTTTGATCCAAAATCAGATATTAATATTTGTTCTAATAAATTAGATGAGTTACTCGGAAATATTCAGAAATTTAATGTTGCTAACAAAAATAACGAGTATAAACGAATTCAATCTCGTTTGTAACATGTACAGGGCCGTATAAACCGTATTGTTGATTTAGGAACTCAAACAGAAAAAGTTAAATTAGCCGAGTTTTGTGTTGATTTGTTGCGGGCATTGGATGAAACCTACGCCACAAAATCACCTCATCAATATCGAAGTGATAATAACTCACTTGAGGCGGTAACTTCTATGTCTATTATTGATCAACCGAACTTGCTGCTGCCTAGCATTTCACAAACTCAAGTAAATAGTGCGTTAAATAATCTTGTCGATGTAGATGTGGATAATTTACTTGACATAGACCAAGAACCGCAAACGTCAACTCACGGCCTTAGTCAAACGTCACAATCCGGTGAGAGGTTTACCAATTCGGCCAAGCGTGAACACAATTCGTATGTTAATAATTTAGTAAATAAACTGGCGGAAAAATTAAAAACCATTAACGTCAGTAATGTTTCACGTAATAATGAAAGTTCTCAAAAACGTCATGTTCATTTTCCGGAGAATTTTGAGGCCCAGCAGGAGGCTCTAAACTCTACCTCTCGTGAATTACCTTTCTCGCCAGGTTTACATTCGGAAAAATATATTGATGTGACAAGATGGAAACTTAGGTTTGACGGAACATCTAGTGTCACCGATTTTTTAGAAACTTTGGAGGAAATGCGTATTTCGCGTAATGTGTCCAAGGGACAACTGTTTAATTCATTATCAGAACTTTTAGAGGGAGATGCATCCGTGTGGTATAGATTCGCTAGAAATAAGGTTCGAAGCTATGACGAATTTCGAGCAGAATTTCGCACTAGCTTTTTACCTAGAAATTACGAGGAACGCATAAGGGAAATTCTTAGACATCGTACACAGACAATTACTGAGTCGGTTGTTATATATATAGCTCATATGGAAAACTTATTTAGTAAATTGGACAGTAAACCAACAGAGGAATCTCGTGTTAATTTTATAAAGGGTAAAATGCTCCCTCATTTACAAATAGCTTTGGCCGGCAAAAATATTTTAAACTTGGAATCCTTGATTAAAGTAGGTCGTGAAATAGAGGAGGCTAATCTTAGCGCACAGGAATATCAAGCACCACCGACAAACCCTAGGAATTCCGTGGAACCCGGTTTAGAATGTCGTCGCCCTAATTCGCGGATAACAGTTGTTGATTCACAAACAGAAAATCTGGTAGACGTCAATCTACTTACTCCTCTCCCCACTACTTCAGGACAAACAGTTACTACTACAGTTAAATGCTGGAATTGTGGTCAGCAAGGACATATTAAAAACTCTTGCCCTCAACCGTCCAGAAAACATTGTTATCGTTGTGGCAAACCGGAAGTCACTGTACGTACGTGTCCGACTTGCTCGGGAAACGGTCATCCGAACCACTAACTGGTCGCGTAGTAGGTTCTAAGTCACTTAAATTGGCGACTCAACTTAATGAAAATTATAATAAATTATCCACCAACGATATTCTACCTGTTCTTTCTTATATAATGGCTCATTGTGACGGAGATAATAGACCTTGCCTAGAAATTGACATACTCGGAATAAAAATTAAAAGTTTACTCGATTCAGGTGCGAATAATACGGTAATAGGTCAATTTGGTTGGGAAATACTTAAAAATTTTGGTTTCGAACTATTTACCTCAAAAATTACATCTTGTACGGTAGCAAATAATAATACCTGCAAAGTTTTAGGAACGGTTAGTTTGCCTATTAAATTAGAAAATAAAGTACAGACAATTCAAGCTCTAGTAATACCGGAATTACCACGTGGTGTGATATTAGGAATCGATTTTTGGATTGCAATGGGCATCATTCCGGATCTAAACCGTGATTGCTGGTCATTTAATAATACTTCGTCTATACAGGCGGTATCCTCGGTTGTACCACACGCAATATTAACTTCACAGCAAAAAGAACTGTTAGATACTTTGGTTAAAAATCATTTTGAGCTTCAAGGCAAAGCAATTGGTTGCACTAATTTGGTAGAACATAAAATCTTAACGGACTCGGAACCGATAAAATAACGTGCATACTGTTAGAAATGTAAACTAATATTATAAGTTGGCATGAATATGTTATATATATAGTCATGACAACAGATAATAAAAACATTCAATTGAGTTAATACCTTTTACAGTCGATTTATTCTTTCCTTAATATTTCACATATTAAAAACCTTGCCAATTCCAATAGGTTATGGGCCCAGGTTACGATAAGTAATAATATAAGTGAAATACAGAAACGAAAAGAAAATGTCAAACAATTTTTTGACGATGTTTGAAAAATTAAAAGGCAGAGAAAATTATAACACCTGGCAGTTTAGTATGAAGACTTATTTGCAACATGAGAATTTATGGTCCTGCGTATTGGGGGACGATTCCACAACAGACGCAACAGGAAGATTAACAAGAGATGTTAAGGCAAAGTCAAAAATTATACTAATGGTAGATCCCATAAATTATATTCACATCCAGAATGCCGAATCAGCAAAAGAAGTATGGGATAAACTTCAGACAACATTCCATGACTCGGGTTTGACACGAAAAATCAATTTAATAAAAATATTGATTAACACAAAAATGGAAAATTGTGATTCGAAGTCGAAGATTTTGTTAACAAAATAATGAGTACGGCACAGAAGTTAAATGACATAAAATTTGAAATTAACGATGAATGGTTAGCAACATTCTTATTGGCCGGACTGTCTGATGAATATAAACCTATGATTATGGCTATTGAAAACTCCGGAATAAAGTTAACTGCCGATTCAGTTAAAACAAAATTGCTACAGGAAGTAAAACATACGTCATCCACGACAGTTGCGTTGTATAACCAGTATAACCAAAATAGATTTAAGAAGAAATACAATCACAAAGGACCTAGATGTTTTGAGTGCAACAAGTATGGTCATATGGCTAAAAATTGTAAAATGAAGAAAGAATCAAATTCCAGTGCATCGTCGAAAGTCAAAAGCATGTCTATATATAGCAGTTTTAATTCAAACAACAAGTCGAAAATCGAAGCCCAAAATTGGTATATTGACTCTGGTGCATCAGCACACATGACTCTAAACAAAGACTGGTTGACAAATTTAAGATCATCTTCATTAAAAGAAATTACTGTTGCAAACAATCAAACAATATCTGTTGGTGGTGTTGGTGATACAAGAGTGAAATGGAATGGCGAATTAATTAATGTGAAAAATGTCCTGTATGTACTAAATTTAACAACTAATTTATTGTCAGTGAGTCAAATTGTTAAAAATGGCAATAAAGTAAAATTTGATGAAAATGGTTGTAAAATATTTGACAAGGAAAACTGTATCCTAGCAACTGCAAGCTTAGTTGACAATATGTATAAATTAAATTGTACTATGAACGAAAATGCATTATTTTCAAAAATTGACAAATCAGATTTATGGCATCGACGTCTTGGTCATATAAATTACAATTATCTTAATAAATTAAGAGATATAGTTGATGGTATTCAGTTTGCAGAAGTCAACAGGGAGTGTGCAATTTGTATAAAAGGAAAACAATCAGTGCAGCCTTTCAAGAATTCAGGTACACGAGCCACATCAATGTTAGAAATAATTCATTCAGATATATGTGGACCGATGGAAGTAAAGTCATTTGGAGGAGCAAGATATTTTTTAACATTCATCGACGATTTTACTCATAAAGTGTTTGTATATATGCTAAAAACAAAAGATGAAGTCTTCAATCGATTTAAAAGTTTCAAGCAATTGGTTGAAAAACAAACTGACAAGAAAATAAAAGTTTTAAGAACGGATAATGATGGTGAATATTGTTCTACAGATTTAAAGGAATATTTAAATATAGAAGGTATTCTGCATCAGCTAACAACACCATATACGCCGCAGCAAAACGGATTAGCTGAACGAATGAACAGGTCAATTGTTGAAAAAACTCGTTGTATGTTACTGGATGCAAAATTATCAAAACAATTTTGGGGTGAAGCGGTGGCAACTGCAGTATATTTAATCAATAGAATTCCCACAAAAGGCTTAGAAAACATTACACCAGAAGAAGCATGGTCGAAGAAGAAATTAAATTTAAATCATATCCGAGTGTTCGGTTGTAAAGCATTTATGCATGTTCCAAAACAAAAACGTCAAAAATTAGATTCAAAATCAGTGGAATGCATATTTCTTGGATATAGTTTGGAATCGAAAGGATATCGTTTATATAATCCTGAAAATGGAAACACATACATCAGTCGTGATGTGATTTTTGCCGAAAATCAATCTGAAGTCAACACAGAATTTGTTTCATTGGATTGCGAAGACGATGAACAAAATAAGAAAGAAATATCAGTTGAATCAGAAGATATTACCGTCAATAATGATGTCTCTGAAGATTCAAATACATATTTTTCTGAAGAAATTCAAAATGACGAATTTGAGGATGATAAAGATTACGAATGTGTAGCAGAAACTTCAAATCAAATAAATGAAGTACCAGGGACCTTACGACGTTCAATAAGACAACCGAAACCAAAGAAAATGAGTGACTATCATTTATACCATGTTGTGTCAAATTTGAAAGATCCATTAACTTTCAAAGAAGCATTAAATAGAACTGACGCTGAGCAATGGAAAGAAGCTATGCAAGATGAACACAAGTCATTATTAGAAAATCAAACGTGGATTCTGGTAGATTGTCCACCAGATAAAAATATTTTGGACACAAAATGGGTGTTCAAAATAAAGAAAAATGCTGATGGTAAAATTGAACGGTATAAAGCACGCCTAGTAGTTAGAGGCTGTGCACAAATGGAAGGAATTGATTATGAAGAAACTTTCTCTCCAGTTGTCAGATATAGTTCAATCAGATTTTTGCTTGCTTTAGCTGTAAAACTTAATTTGGATATACAACAAATGGATGTAACCACAGCGTATTTACATGGTGAAATTGATGAAGAAATTTACGTTAAACAATCACAGGAACTAGTCATACCAGGTGAAGAATCAAAAGTGTATTTGCTAAAAAAGGCAATGTATGGTTTAAAACAAAGTGGAAGAGCCTGGAACAATAGGTTAAAAGCAACATTAGCAGAAATGAATTTAAGTCAATCCAAAGCTGATCAGTGTATATTTTACAAAAATACTGATAATAAGATAATGATAGTAGCTGTTTATGTGGATGATTTATTGTTATTGTCAAATGATAATGAATTAATGAACTATACTAAAGAATATTTGAAGGGGTCATTTAAAACTAAAGATTTGGGAGAAATAAATCACTGTCTTGGTATGAAGATTACAAGAGATCATGAAAACGGAAAATTGTGGGTAAATCAATCAAATGAAGTTAATGAGAGACGATCAGTGTCTGGCAGTTTGTTTAAAATGCAAGGTGGTGCTATTTCATGGTTTAGTAAGAAACAGATTACCATTGCGCTTTCAACGACTGAAGCTGAATATATGGCATTATCATTTACTTGTCAAGAAGCCTTATGGTTACGAAAATTAATGAATGAATTAGATAACGATGGAGTTTTAAAGCCGACTATTTTATATTGTGACAACAAAGGAGCAATTGATTTGGCAAAAACTTCGGGATATAGACCAAGAACAAAGCATATAGATATACGCCATCATTTTCTTCGTGAGCGAATTGAGAAGAAAGAAATATTGATAAAATATATCTCAAGTGAAGAAATGATAGCTGATTCATTGACAAAGGCGGTGTTTACTGGGAAACATAGTTATTGTTCAAATAAAATGGGGTTAATTGAATGAAATATTTAGAATTTTTAGTTTAAGTGGTGATGTTAGAAATGTAAACTAATATTATAAGTTGGCATGAATATGTTATATATATATATATATAGTCATGACAACAGATAATAAAAACATTCAATTGAGTTAATAAACCTTTTACAGTCGA
This sequence comes from Rhagium mordax, assembly GCA_963680705.1. NCBI lineage: Eukaryota > Metazoa > Arthropoda > Insecta > Coleoptera > Cerambycidae > Rhagium > Rhagium mordax. The sequence goes on from OY796662.1 coordinate 25,540,755, forward strand.
TTTATTCTTTCCTTAATATTTCACATATTAAAAACCTTGCCAATTCCAATACATACCGGGTGTCCCCTATTATACAAAAACATATAGATGACGCTGTAAAAGCTATGATAGAGGATGATATCGTCGAGCCGTCACAGTCGGCTTGGTCTAGCCCTGTCCTGCTAATACCAAAGAAAGATGGCAAATACAGATTTTGTGTTGATTATAGACGTCTCAATTGAGTAACAAAAAAAGACGCGTATCCGCTACCTTACATGTCGTCAATATTAGATAAATTACGAAGTGAACTGAGGTACTTAGCACCTCAGTTCACTCGATATTAAATCTGCCTACTGGCAAGTCCCCGTCACCAAAGAATCGCGCGAGTATACGGCATTTACTATCCCAGGCCGAGGGTTATATCAGTTCAAAAGGATGCCTTTCGGTCTGTGCCTGCTACCTTTCAGAGGTTAATCGATAGAGTACTGGGTGCCGAATTAGAGCCCCACGCGTTTGTATATCTAGATGATATAATCGTTGTCACGGATACTTTCGAGAAACACTTTTGCAGGAAATTTTTGAACGCGTCAAGAGGGCAGGTCTTTCCGTCTCCGAAGAAAAATGTTTCTTCTGCCGACCTGAGTTGCGATATCTTGGTTACATAGTAGACCACCAAGGCCTACATGTTGACCCGGAAAAAGTCACAGCAATTCTTAATATCCCACCACCTAAAAACACTACCGAGGTATCGGAGGTTTATACCTTCATTCTCCACTATAGTGGCGCCCATGACCGCTCTTTTATGTAAAAATAAAAAGTGGCTCTGGTGCGCGGAATGCGAGCGTTCATTGCAGGACATTAAGACTGCGCTCGTGACTGCGCCGATTTTGACTTGTCCGGACTTCAATCGTCCATTTCTGGTGCAGACAGATGCCAGTGGTTTCGGAATTGGAGCAGCTTTGACGCAGCAACACGAGGACGGCGAACACGTGATATGCTATATTAGTAGATCTTTAACGCGCGCGGAAAGAAATTATAGTACGGTCGAACGAGAACTCTTATCTTTGGTCGTCGCGTTAAATCGTTTAAGACCTTATCTCGAAGGCTATAAATTTACTGTCATTACTGATCACCATAGTCTGATTTGGTTACATAACCTACGAGAGCCCACTGGTTGCTTGGCTCGATGGGCAGTCCAACTTCAACAATTTGATTTCGAGATAATACACAGGAAAGGTAAAGATCATGTTGTACCGGATTTACTATCTCGCACCGTTCCGGAAATAAATATCGTTACCCCTTCCAATGTAACCGACAAATGGTATCAGAAAATGATTACGCGTGTTAGTGAAAACCCCTTAAGATATCCTCAGTGGCGTACCTCAGATAATAAGTTATATAAATACGTATCATGTCCGTTTCCGAAACTTACAGATGAATACGATTCTTGGAAAGAAGTCATTCCCAAACAACGACGTAGTTCAGTAATTTATGATAATCACGACTCCACGTCTGCTTGCCATGCCGGCGTTTATAAGACATTTGAACGGTTGAAAGTACATTATTATTGGCCAAAAATGAGATCTGACGTAGCACGGTATATTCGAAATTGTTCAGTTTGCCTAAAGCATAAACCTTCCTTAAAGCCACCGCCTGGGCTCATGGGTAAACACCCCGAAGTGAAGAAACCTTGGCAAATGATAAGTATTGACCTTTTCGGGCCTTTACCACGGTCCACTCAAGGGTACAAATATATCTTTGTTGTAACCGACACATTCAGTAAATTCTCCCTGTTTTTCCCACTTAGAACAGCAACTGCAGCTGCAATTTCAAAAATAGTAGAAGAACAGATCTTTCTAGTTTATGGTTGTTCTCAATTTATTTTATGTGACAACGGGTCTCAGTTTCAATCAAGTTTGTTTAAAAAGTTATGCGAGAACTATAAAGTTATTATTAAATTCACCCCGTATTATCACGCTCAAGCTAATCCGGTAGAGAGAGTAAATCAAGTTCTAAAAACTATGTTATCTTGCTATGTGGAGAATAACCATAAAACTTGGGACAAAATGTTACCTAAGGTAGGGTGTGCAATACGCACCTCAGTACATGAGGCAACTGCTATACACCATTTTTCGTCAATTTTGGTCGCGAGCACATAATCTCGGGAAATAAATATGATCGTCCTAATTTTTCTGGACAGGATAATATTAATAATCGCCAGGAAATTGCACCTTCCGCAGCGGAATTTGCGAAAGTTTATGCCGATATTCGGAAACGTCTTGATGTTGCACATAGACGTGCTAAGCATAGGTATGATCTCAGAAGACGCCCGGTCTCGTACTCGGTAGGTGACAAAGTTTATCGGAAGAACTATGTTTTGTCGAATGCGGCCAATGAATTTACCTCTAAATTGGCACCAAAATACGTAGGTCAATTTATAGTTAAACGCAAGCTATCTCCCGTTACTTATGAACTGATGGATGATAAGAATAAAAACAAAGATTCTTGGCACGTCAAAGATTTAAAATCTCATCCACCTGATGTGACTGATAGTGATTCCGATTAGGCTTGGTAACAAATCCTGCATTTACTTTGAGTACTGCGCTACTGTGTGTAAATAGGTGGTATGTGTCTTATTGTAGTAATAGTTAGGTGTGATAGTAAGTTTTCATAGTATGAAGCTGGTAGAATTGATATCAACACTCGGTACCTCCAAGTTCTCCTTTTGGTATAAGGGTATTAGCATCTCAGTTTTGAACTGGATTCAGGAGGTCCTGATGTGCGTTCCATAGACGTTCTGATTTGAGTTTTCTTTTTTTTTGGATATTACCGTTCCGTCTATGATCCATTATTGGGGAGAAATTATCAAGTATCTATCGGCATTCATTGCTGGGTATCTTTCCCTACGGTGATAGTTTAGTTTATTTATTTGGTCACTTTAAGATCAGGTTTAGGTGGGCGAATATAGGTGATTAGCTGGCAACAGCTTAGCCCTGTGACGGGGGTGTCGAATACCGTCACCGCGGAATATACCTGCGTGGGGTAGAAGTCCCCTGTACGGCCACTTTTTTTCAGGCACAGAGGGACTCCGGGTGGACCAGGGGCGGCGGCATTTCGGCGGCTCACTTCGATGTGGGGTTGGCGGAGATTGCCTGGAACGTCGGGGTGGATTTGGGGCGCAGTTGGTCACCGGTTTGGTTAGCCAGGTCGAGGCCTGGTTAACACTGCTGCGTGCCCCCGTCCCGATGATCTGCTGTGGTCTCTTGCCGGCCGCCGTCGGAAGGGTCGTCGCCGTGGCCGACTTGGGGAGTACTCCCGCGCATCTGCGCGATAGGTTATATAGGCAGTTGTAGGGCCGGCTGTATATGCCCTTTTAAGCTCCGTTTTTGTTAATTTTTGTTTAGTATTAGTATTAGGGTTAGTTGTTAGTACCAGAATAGGATGGAGAGCATTCTAAGATTGTTTGCTAGCACCAGACATTAAGTCTCATAAATAGTTCGCTTTCTAATATTTTTTTTTTTTACAGAAGGCGATTAATGGGTTAATCACCTGGGAGTAGAGGGGGAATTGTTACAGGTAACTTTTGATTCAACACCTCAATGGTATAATTTCTAATATTTCTCGAGTTAAATAAATATTATTTCTTTAACTATTTAATTTAGTAGCCTTCGTACCCACCCACACATACAGTATAAAACTCTTTCTGTTATGCACTTTCATAAAATCCTATCATAGGTAGATTATTTGCTGTGTTTCTTTGTCCAAGTAGTGAAAATTTGACCGGTTACCTACCGTGTAACCACTCTGCATATTCCTCGTGAAAAATGCCCATAGACAGCGCATAGTTTGGGAACTAAAAAGACCAAAAAACAAGAGAGTGCGTGGGGGGAAGACGGTCACTTTGGTCGAGCACGCATTGTTAGTGGTGCAGCGGTATAACGTTTCCATTATCTGAGTTGAGATATTTCCTATTTGGGAGCTAGGAAGGTTGTGCCTTATAAGGTTGTGGTTTGATTGTGTTGGAGGATTGCCGCATACTTATATCCATATTTTGTGTATGGGATTAAATTCACCCTACAGACGTCTCGCAGGACAAATCTTTAATAAAGCCCGCCTTACATCTCCAGGTATGATGATTAACTTATTATTCCCTATGTAAATTTAAAACTTATTCTTCAAAGCATTCAATCTGAAATATAATTTCAGTTTATTAAATTTAACGTGATATTACTAACACGATAATGTAAATTAATGAATCGTATCGTGAACATATGTAAAATAGTCTTTCCTTTTAGGGCTTTTCTTTTGTATTTGGTGTTTGTTCGGAATTTATTGGGTATGTTACTCTTTCCGTTACTGGTTTTCCTTCGCCCCGTCCGGTCTTCTAAATGGTGAAGAAAACTACGTCGTCCCGATTTCGATCTACCTAAGGATCTACGGACAGATTGCTGACATCATAGATGAGCTATTGTCGTGGAATTGGTTATGTAAATTGGTGTCTGTTGGTCATTTTGGAGCGCATTCTAAAGGAATTTTGGGTGTGAGGCGCTGGACATCTTTCCACGTGGCAAGAATCCGGAAATTGTGGATTTTCGCCATCTTTGAAATCAACTCCCCACCTCGTTTCACAAGAAAGGAACCTGCCGCCATCTTATTCGAGAAACAGCTAAGTTTTGAAACAACATTGACGTAAGAAAGCTATTATTTACCAATATATACCAGTTGTATTTTTTTCGTAATTTTTTTTTAAGTTAAGACCTCTTTATTATTAAATAGGACATATCTAATATTTAATAACTATTATTTATCATGGCCTATGCTCATCCGTTGTAGGAGAGTTTAAATTGTTTTTTTAAGGTCTTGAATCGTCTATCTGTAAACCAGAGTGATCACTGCGGTAACTAACGATTAAGTACGTTGAAAACGTACATATAGGCAAATAAACGTATTTTCACAATTTTAGAATAATACTAATAACCTAAAATATACCTATCATATTCTTTTCTTTTGTACCTGTAATCTAGGAAATTAATAATTATAGTCTATACTGAGAGGTGAGATTGTTTTTTTGGCAAGTAGCAACTAACCACCCTACAACCTTTACTCACCCCACCGCCCACTGAGCTAGTCAGTGTCACTTTCGCACTTTGTTTTTTTTTTTTTAATTATTGTATCCGAAAGGGGCACTTTAAATACAAATTTTGTTACATTCACTCGAAGAAGCTAATCAACAAAAGTCTCTTGCCTAGTCTATCCAGGCTTGATCGAAAGTTGTACGGTAACAAAATAGCGTAGCGGCGTGAGCCCCCAACGATGCATATTTAGCGAGCAACCTATCAATAGAGTAGAACAAAACAAACTATATACGAAAATGTAGGTCATAACTTATTACATCAGAAAATTCATGTTATCCAGTGTGTAAGTTGGTATAAGGGGTAGTTACAGTCCAGAAAGTAATTTTTATTTTAAACATGTGTTTCTACTTACTATTTTTACTGTAATTCGATAAAAGTATACGGTAGAGGATATTTATTTTTTTATGCCAAAATGTTCTCAATTATTTGCTGAATTCGTCCATGTATATCAACTTTATCAAAATGGCAGAAGTAATCGTTCAGGGTAAATAGAAAGGGGAATAATAGTGTGCGTACTACGGTAAGTCCAAACTTCTATTGGCCATAACTTTTGATTTCACGCTTAGCAAAATTCTAATACATACACAGAAAACTTTGTTATTCTTTTAGCTTTTATTTAAGTACAAATACATTGATATACGTATTTCATTTCTTGATAATAACGGTATAACTTGTAATGCAACGTCACGGATCTATGCGTTTCAAAACAAAGTCGGTCTTATGAATGGTAGTCATGCGCGCTCGAAATCGACCTTATTGCTGATTTGTATAAGGACATGGAAGGGAAGATATGCCGTTAACTGATGATATAGGGTTTTGAGGTGTAATAATAAACAATTAAAATTAATTATGTAAAGTAAAATGTTTATCTCATGATTTTTAAACATATTTATCGGTTTCAGGATATTAATCCTTTGTTTGCATATGCAAAAGTAGGCTGGTAAATAAGTCATAACTAAAGTTGTACAGTAATATTTATTGCTTGTACGGTAATATTACAATACAGATCTGTCAATAACTGTCAACAGATGAAATAATAAATAATGAAACTATAGGGCTATTTATTAATACAAACAGACAGAAAACTCCAAACAATAATAATTATATACTGAAATCCAACTAATGTATTTTCAGGCAATCCAAGGTCCATTTTTATGTAGCCGTTGTGCCATTTAAAATGTAAACATTTATGTAATATGAAAAAAGATAACAAACAAAAACAAACAAAATATAACTGTAACCATGGCGACAAATCAACCCATATAGACTTGACCAACTAATGAAATGAAAACGTTATTAATAAGAGAATATCAAAAGGTAATATCTATTAATAATGTCTTCATTTTCTGAAACCGATAAACTATTGAACAAATCACGGATGTTATGAATCATAACAGCCTTAGATGTCTTAAAATCCTCGCTCTACGAGCTCGGATTTTAAACCGACATCTGCGGCAGTTATGATAGTCATAACATTCCTAGATATGTTAATAGCTAAAACAGTTTTAATAATAAATTGACAGTTACAAAATAAACAAAAAGTTCTTGTTAAAAAAAAATAAAGTTATTGTAGGAGACAAAACAAAGCAATTTTACATTTTTAGAATTATTATTTCGTACATATAGGATGTAATGTAATATAAAAATGTTGAACAGTAATAACATCAAACAGCAAAAGTTGTATAGACAGGCATTATGAATAACAATAACATTGTTCTTTGAAAATGAAAATGTTTATGTCTAAAACTTTAATTTGAATTAATGTCAAACAGTCAAGTAACAAGGAAAGCCATCATCCAAAACTACCGGCCCAATATTTCTTGGAATGTAAACTCCCTCGATATTAATTTGGTCTGCAGCAAGTGCAGTGGTGTATTTACGTATATAGTCAAAGGAAGTAGATAATCCAAACGAATTAAGTGTATTAACAAGATTTTTGCTGCCAGTTTCATGGTGAATAACATTTCCCAAACCAAAGAGCAAAGGAGTTTGAATGGGTAAATTTTGTGAAATTATTTGATGGTATATGTAAACTATTTTTATATTATGATTCAGCTACGGACACGTGTTTCGGAGTAATTGCTCCTCATCAGCGTAGCGTAGCTTAATGGATCCGTATGAATAGGAACAGAAACCAATTTATGGCCTCAAATGGTTAACACAGAGCTCTATGCGTACTGCCCAATTTCTACCTAGGCAATATAATCAAACAAAGAAATAAGTTTTTTGGGGAAGTTAAATAAAATAGATAAAGTTTTTGCCATTTACCCCAAGAAAGAAATATGATGCAGCTACGGATGATGAGGAGCAATAACTCCGAAACACGTGTCCGTAGCTGCATCATGTTTCTTTCTTGGGGTAAATGGCAAAAACTTTATCTATTTTATTTAACTTCCCCAAAAAACTTTTTTCTTTATTTTTATATTGTGCGGACAAAAAACAAGATTTGTGAATGACGTATTATCAACTAGCCATGAAACGAACTTTAGTAACAATTCAGATACAAAACTGGATACATTTTCAATTTCCATATCATGCTTTGAGTAAAAATAGGAGCTAACACTGGAGACCTCATTTTTAATATATTAACATTAAGAAATGTCATAATTATTTAAAATTTTAAGTGACATGAGGAAATGTCATAATTATTTTTAAACGTCAAATCGAAATAATTTTTTGTAAGAAAACCATTATTGTTAGCAATTAATAGTGATAATACAATTATGAAATTAAAAAACTCTATTTATTTACCTTTTATTACAATACACTTATTTTTACAAGCAATAAAAAATTTACGTTTACGTTTATCTGTCATCTCTGCCAACTACAAAAATCGTACAACAATGGATTACTTTAATGACTATTTCTATCATTTTAATGACGATTTTGACGTACTTTAATGCCGATTTAAAAAAAAGGTATTTGTTTAACTTTCATAAGTACGCTCAGCAGGCCGGAGGCCGGCGAGCTGAATAAGAATTCGCCGAGTTCGCGTGTCTAAAGTTACCAAGTGGACAAGCATCTGTAGAGAGACTGCGCTACAATTATTATTTGCGCCGCGCCACTATTTTGAATGTATTTATTACAAATCCAAATACTTAATATCATGTATTTGTACTTAAATAAAAGCTAAAAGAATAACAAAGTTTTCTATGTATGTATCATCATTTTGATAAGCGCGAAATAAAAAGTTCTAGTCAATTCGCGAAAATCACACAGGGTGCGACATCTCTTATGTAAATATGCAACCAGTATAGTGAGGAAAACAAATATTTGATGTTTTAGATTACGCGGTAATGTTATCCGATAAATAGTAAGGATTCATATTTGAAAGCCTAAAACTGTTTAATAACATCAATTAAAGTTGTGAAATTAATAGCAAATGCAAAAGATTCTGTTTAGTGCCTCAGTGCGGTACTTACAGCTCAAAAATAGTGTCCGCATGCACTGGTTTCCGAAAGACGCAAATACTTGTAATAAATGGAAAAAGGCTGTAAAAATTGCCATACCAATAACCAATTTGTATGTGTGTATGTAGCCAACATTTTATTCTTGATGATTCTTTCATTAGTAAGTATTATGCATATCAAATTACCTATATCTTTATTTTATTTTCTTATTTTATTTTCAGCTACCTACCTGATATTTTAAATAGTGACAAAAGACCAAAAAGTTGTTGTATTTCACTGGAGTTGACTTTGATGTGATAAAGTGTTGTGAACAATGCCTTAAAAATATTAGAAAATATAAAAATCAGCAAATTGAAATTTTGTTTGTCTATACTTTCACAGCTTTTGAAATCACACTTCTTTTAGGATGGCAAGACTTTAGGACTCCTTCACATTTGAATTCCTTGAATGGCATTCCGGAATCTGATTCCAGAAACGCTCTGAAACTTTCCATACAATTAAATAGAGTCTGTTCACACAGAGATTCCGTAGAATGCATCTATGTATGTGCATTGTACGGAATCTCTGTGCGACTTTATTTAAATGTATAGAAAGTTTTAGCGCGCTTCTGGAATCGGATTCCGGAATGCGATTCAAGGAATCCAAGTGTGAAGGAGTCCTTAGAAATTGGTTCAACTTCATACACCATTTTCAAAGCTTCTTTTTACTTACCCCATGGTCCCCATGCCTGCGTTACATCTGTGCAACTTAGCTCCTCTAATTCATCAATCCTCATAACTAATATGCATTTTTAGAATAATATTAAATAATAAGTGCCTATAATAAATACAAAAACTACTGAATTATTTTATAATTTAACAAATCTTGCCGGTTTATGTAAATGAGCGTGGAGATTATATGCTTACAAAACCCAGATTGACCTGCTTTGCAGCTGCAAACGCATTGCCATTTATTGGGCTCATCTCGTATACATATTTCTATTCAATGAGGTGGAGAATTTAATGCAGATATTTACAAACACAGGGCAAATATCTGTTGCTTGATGACATCTTCAACTGGCAGAGAATGATAAGACCAGCTTAAAATACGGCTTCGCCTTCTTTCATGGGTCTACTTTTGGTTCCAACATAACCAAAAATGTCGCTCAATTTTACTATAACTTTCGGCATGTCGGAAAACCTTTCTCATAAATAGTTATTTATACGAAAATAAATAAAGTCATTTATAAATAAATACACTTCAGGTTATGACAGCCGCAATGTTTTCCTCAATATATCCGACATTTTGAAAATTCACTAGCGCTATCTGTTGAGCATGATTTTCCCGAATAGAAGTTTGGACTTCCCGAAGCACACACATTGTTACTTCCCCTTCGATTTACATTGAACGATTAGTTTTGCAATTTTTATATACTTTGTTTATATGAATGAATTCAGTAAGTAGGTAATTGCGAACATTTCGGCATAAAAAAATATCCTCTGTCGTATATTTTTATCGAGTTACTGTAAAAATGACAAGTAAAAACACGTATTTCAAAAAAATATATTTCCTGGGCTGTAACTGTTAACGTACCCAGGAGAAGCTGTATAAGTAGTTTTAAGCAAAAGATCCCAATTAGACATAAGCATACAAGCTAAGGCTTGAATGGTGTATATGGAACATCTGTTCCATGTACACCATTTTTTTATCAAAATTATCTCGAATTTCACTTCAGTTCCTAAACACCAAAATTCCTTCTTTTTGCCTGATATGCATGATTCCGTGCATATCAGGATTTTTTATAAAATTTTTAAGACGATTTTCAGTACACTTTCCAAAATTCCCTTTATCTTTTTCGGCCCATATCTCATGTTTGAACGAACGCATCCAGGCACGATGCAGCATGTAGAGACGACCAAGGACATGCATTGTCCTCAGCCAGTACCGATTCCTCGAAGGACGGACTGCGCCACAACAATGATCATAGCGCAGATGATCATTGTCATAAGCCGGTCTAACGGATCACAGGAATACTCCACAAAGGCGCGAGAGTGAATCTACCGTAGATCGGTAGCTCTTGATCTGATCTATCATAGACTGATCCACCTTCGTGGTCGCACCGATCTACGGACCAATAGGTTCACTCTACCCTCGCGTTCTGGAATTCCTAGTGAGTCCGTGACCTACGGCTTCCAAGGATGGTTGAGCTGGCCTCGCCTACCCATTGGTCATCGTCTCTACCGGGATCGTGTCTGCCAGCACCATTTTGAAAATATTAGGAACTGAATAAAAATTGGAAATAGCGGAATTTTGCGACGCCACGTGGCGACGTGAAGTGGTCTCGGGTCTTTTCCATATCTATAGTGGGAGACCTCCCGATGATCTCGCAAAATGGAAATAAGCCATTTTTTATTAAATCAAGCCAGGATAAGCCTCAGTGCGGTACGCACGGGTACCGGGGGCTTTCCCCATTATTACCAGGTGACCGCCTTGTGAGATAGCATTCGAAGAGATTTCCCCTTTCTGAAATATCCACAGACGTCTAACGGCATATACCCCTTTTGGAGAATATTACCTTAAATTTTTAGTCTATAATTCTAACAGTAAATCTATAAAACCCACTCACTAAATTGCCAGTCACGTCCATGTAATAATTCTCTTTCAGCAATCGATCACTCGTCTTTAAGCGCGGCCGTCGCGGTCGCTGACCCCTTGTGGGGTATCGTGGTTATGGTGGCAGACCTTGCTAGGTGAGGCTCTATATGTACTATGATGATTGTTTAATATATACCCTTATTTATTATCCATGTCTTCTTATTGCGTTCTAGTATTAGTCTAGTATCTGTGTTGACCCCATAGCTAACGACCCTCGCAATTGCGTCGGTTTGACCATTCGGCTGAGCCAAAGAAGAGTGAACGAGCAAGACCTGTCTGGGCAGGTGTCAGAAGTGAATTGTGTATTGTGCAAAGTGTTTAGCTAGTGTTGTATCTTTAGTTCAGGACGTTGCGAAGCCTGTATACGAGGAAGCATTCATTGTCGACAGTTGCCGTTAATCTATCGATTTCGAGACTTCGATATATTAAGGGTTTGCCACGACCTGCGTTGAATTCAACGGCCAAGAGTTAAATCAGATGTGGTGACAGCGGTTGGTTGACTTAATACGAATATCGGTCGTTCCCTCCCACTATCACTGGTTATAACGAATGGTTAACTAACGTTGACACAGCCTTAGCAAATTAGTTTAGTTATTAAACGTTGATATGGCGCCCAACGTGGGGCTGTGCTTCGGTTGACCTCATCTCTTGCATGAATCGTAGTCATGAACGACAATCCTTTGATATCTTTGACCCCTAGTGGCTTCTACGAGCAAGAGACCGGGTTGATGGAAGATTCCTCCGTAGTGCCGGAGCGGCAGCCGGAACTGATCAGTAATGTTTCTCCCTCGTTGAGGTCCCCTGATAATCCTCCATCAATGGAAGATCTATTCGCCAAGATGGCACAAACTTTCGTAAACGCTATGCAGGACGCAGCACAGTGCACAACTTCAACGTATGACCGACCACGTAGTCCTAACGTGGAATATCATGGCTTAGACCATGAGAGTCCCGAAACTTTCATCCGAAATTTCGAGGACTATTGCCACAGAGCAAGAATTAATAACAGTACAGACCGATTCCATTTAATAACTGAACAACTCAAAGGGGAAGGCCGAAAATGGTTTGATCAATATCGAACTCTTATTACTTCGTACGAAGTATTCATTGAACGTTTCCGCAATAGATTTGATTCGGGCGATATCTACACTCAAGCAATCACAAAGCTTTATGGCGAAATGCAGCGTGCAGGTGATTCATCAGCGGTATTCATTACCAAGAAAATATGTCTTTTTAATAGGGTCGACCCCTTCAAACCGGAAGCTCGGAAGGCCAGTATCATACTGGACCAACTCAGACCGGAGATACGTTCTCGCTTACGCGGAACACATATTTTTAACACTGAATCACTTGTATCTATAGCATCTAGGGTAGAGCGAGATATAGCTGATGAAGGATCTGCGGCACGTTCAATCGAAACCAAATCTAAAGCAAAATCAAATCAAAATTATAATCAATCATCTTCTGGCAACTCCAATAATGGCCGTGTTTGGCAAAATTCCCACAGTGAGAATAACAATAGAGACACTCAAGACGTCAGGAACCGACAAGTCCATTTCCAAGAGCAGGCAACCTCTAGCAATCAATTCCGTACAAATTCCAACAATCAGAAAATTCCACCTACTCCATGTCGATTCTGTCCTGATGTCCAATGGCATTACCATTCCGATTGTCCTAACAATCCTTATAAGAGACGACAACAGGGAAACTTCTCGGGGGTTCGGGAACAGGGCAATTCCCGCAATCCACCTCCAGTCGGCCCTACGAGTACGCCTCGTCGTCAATAGACCAATCCCAAACTATAAACCCATTTGACCACTTACCTGACCTGACGTCAGAATACCCAGAATATGCCAAAGACCCTGCCAACTTTCAACCTATAATACTATCAGAAGCCATTAACCATTTATCAAATTTTTATCCTTTGCCTCGAATCAAAATTATCGTTAATAATAAACTTGTGTTCGCACTTCTTGATACCGGTGCTACAAGGAATATCGTTCATCCGCAATTTCTCTCATCGATGAATAATCTATCAGATCCTCAAACTTTCGCTCTTGCTTGTGGCGATCAAGTTATTGATTCGCAAGGCACTACTTCTCTAGACATCTTTATATCGGATGTTCGTTTCCATGTACCATTTCAAGTTATCGAAGAACTGAACGAAGGAATCATATTAGGAGCTCCATTCCTTTATTCTCAACATGTCGTATTTGACTATCATAGGAAATGTGTGTATGTGGGAATAGACAGACGTATAACCGTGTTCTGGAATCAGGCAACCGATAGAGCATCTAATGAAGAATTGCCGGAAACCCTCAAAATTTCTAACTCAATTTTCAATTCACTTTTCAAAGAATTTTCTGATCTATTTACGGTGGAATTGACTCAAGCAACCACCGTAAGTGTTAAACACAAAATTATCGTTAAGGACCATCGTCCATTTAATGTAAAGCCATATCCCATGTCGCTTAGTAAAAAGAAGATCATGTATGATCAGATAGAGGAAATGTTAAAGGCCGGTGTTATTGAATCAAGCACATCACCATATAGTTCACCCCCAGTTATCATTGAGAGACCAGATAAGAAACCGCGTTTCTGTATCGACTATCGTAGATTAAACGAAGTCACGCTTGACGAAGCCTCTGTTTACCAAAAATCTATAAAAGTATCAAGGACCTGGGGAAAGCATTACAGTATTTACTGTACTTGATTTGAAGAGCGGATATTGGCAAATTCCTTTAGATGATTCCTCCAAAATTTACACAGCGTTTACTACTCATGATGGAGCTGCCTATCAATTCAATGTTATGCCGTTCGGCTTGAAGACTGCCCCGTGCACATTCCAAAAATTCATGGCCAAAGATGTACTAACAGGATATTTGCACCATTTCTGTAAAGTCTATTTAGACGACATCATCATCTATAGTGAAGATTTGGAAGGACATGTGGAGCACCTCAGGTTGATTTTTGAACGACTACGGCTACATAACTTGAAGGTTTCTCCGGATAAGTGTGTAATCGCTACTAATGAGATTACCTATCTTGGGCATCAGATTACTTTAGATACCACTAGACCACTTGATAAACATAAATTGCAGCTTCAGAACTATCCTGTTCCTAACAATAAACGACAACTTCAGAGTTTTCTCGGTCTATGCAACTGGGTAAGAGAATACATCCCTAATGCAGCCCTCATTACCAAGCCGCTAACCAGACTACTCTCGAACGACGTCCGCTATAAATGGACAAAGGAGGCCCAGAACGCATTTATGAATATTAAGCAGATCTTAGCAGAACCCTTGGAATTTCATAGACCAGATTTGGACAAAACTTTTATTCTTCAGACGGATGCTAGTCTACTAGGCATGGCAGCAGTGTTATATCAGTTCGGCGATGGAGGTGAAAGACATATTATATCTTATGCAAGTCATACCTTGTCTCCTACAGAGAGAAAATATCACATAAACGGGCTAGAATGTCTAAGTGTGGTTACTTACGTTAAGCGATATAAGATTTACTTAGCAGACAAACCTTTCATCGTCTGAACTGATAATAGGGCTCTCCTGTGGTTGGATAAGCACCGAGATGAGAAAACGAAGTTTACAAGATGGTCGTTGTTGTTGCAAGAATATTCTTTCAAAATTGAACACTGTCCAGGCAAAGAAAATCTTTTGGCCGATTATCTCAGTAGGAATCCTCAAAATTCAAGTTTGGAGCATCTCGATGAAGAGCGAATGTTTCCGCCTAAATTCAAATCAAAGGAAAATATTTTGGCTATCACCCATTTGGAACTTTATCAATCAATTATCGAAAGTCAACAGGATTCTACGAACATCAGGGAGAAAGTTAGTCGTTGAATTGAACTCAGTCAACGCACTTTACAAGAGAGATCGGTTAAAGACCAGAAATTTTACTCAACTCATCAAGTGAGAAATGGCATACTTATGAGATTGATTTCAACCAAAATTTATTTAGTGGTACCTAAGCGTAAGATCAAAGAAACTATTTCACATTTTCACGACAAGACTGGTGTCGGCCATCCAGGAAGAGATGAAACCTTTCGGACCATATCTAGAACTTATTATTTTAACAACATGTCCAGGCTAGTAGGCCAATATATTCAAAATTGTTTAGTGTGCAAATCTGTTAAAGGACGACAAGTGCAGCCGGAAGCCCCATTACGGTGTCATGAACCTCAATACCCTTTTGAGGTGATCAGTATAAATATCTTGGGACCATACAAACGCGCTAAGGACACTGGTAATCGATTTATAGTCATGACGGTCGATTTATTTACCAAGTGGACCGAAGCGCAAGCTTTCGTAAAGGTGAATGGTGAAACTTTAGTTCGATTTCTGGAGGAGCACTGGATATCTCGGTTTGGCTTGCCGAAGACTATCATATCAGATCAAGGAGGACATTTCCAAAGTGGATGGTATACTCAGTTTAGTAAACGAAACCATATTCAAAATTTCTATACGCCCATTTATCATCAACAAGCAAACCCAATAGAAAGACAGGTGCAAGAAGCCAAGAAAATTTTAAAATCTCTTATGTTCAATCAGGCAACAGACACATGGGATATGTACATTGTACAAATGCTTTACAATTTAAGAACACGTAGGAACGCTTCCACAGGATATACCCCAAGCTTTGCAGTTCTAGGCTACGAACTAGCAGAAGCAGGCGACTGGCAGATAGAAAGCTATTTTCAAGAAAGGCAACCCACATTAACCAGACCAGCTATCGTTCAAAATATAAGTCAAAATTCACAGCAGTATAGACAAAAATACGCCCCTAAGGAAGCAGTCACTCCTATCGTTTTAAAAGTTGGAGACAGAGTTATGGCTAAAAATATGCGGAAAGACAAACAAGCATTTATACCATCGTGGACTGGGCCACATAGGGTGACAGAGAAAGTGTCAAATGAGGTTTATATTATCCAGAAAGACCAACATCTATCCCGATTACATGTGAACGATCTGAGACTTGTGAAACCAACGGAGGAAGTAGGATTCGAATCCAGTGAAGACGATTCCGATGACTCTTCAGTGGGCGATCCGCACGATGGACCAGAGCATTCCAATGATCCAATTCCCGTCCAAGTCCAAATTCATACCCCTAATACAGCCAGCGTAGCTGTCTCGAATGTAAGAAGGCATCCTGCGTCGAAGCAGACAAAGGGTAGCGTTTCCGAAGGGCCGGAAACCAGTTCGCAAGCAGCTTCGCATGCTGATATTTCCATTCATGATCCAGATCCTTCCACACTAGTACATGACCAAAATTCTATTCGAACCAATGATTCCAAGCAAACCACTGACCAGACTATTCCGCTTACAGAGGGTTCCTCTGAAGCAAATATCCTTTCTGAAAATATTCCACAAAATTCCTGTAATCCTTTCAATCTCGAGAGAGAGCGAAGACTCATAATTCCTTTGACAAATGTTAAACTCCCAAATTCAAGTTATTTTCCAAAAGACGTTCCGTAGAGAAGTCTCTCCTCCCGCTGTCCACACGCGAGGAGAAAATAAGAATGATGAGATTATGTCCAGAAATTTTAAAGCCCAAATTCATAGTCGGATACTGCGGTATCCTTTGTTTCAATTTTAACTAATACGTACTGATTTATGTTCATAGCCTGAACATAAATAGATGCATGCTGATCCTATCCTGAGATCCAAACCATAAATTCCCAATGCAATGATCCACCAGTCCCAATGGTATGTTGGCAGATTCCAGACGAACGAGCCAAGCAGTGGAGTGCAGCATTCTCCAAGAGGATGGACTCCCAAGACAGAAGACGAAGACGAAGACAGAAGACTAAGATCGAAGAACAAGACAGAAGACCCAGAAAACAGTGCATAAAGACACTATCATGTTTTCCTAATATGTTCATTCGATAATTATGTTAAGTCCACTTTTGACCAATAATTCTATAAATTACCAATGTTATGATCCATTTTACTTTTAAACCTATGAGGCCAATAATTATGAAAAATTCTTAATGTTAATGTCCAACTACCTTTCGGCCAAGAATTGTATAAATTATCCTAAGTGTTATATCTATGTAAACCATACCACCACCACCATATTCCCACAAGAGTTGTTATTAAATCCTATTCCCAAATATCCATTCTTTCATTTATATATAATAAGTAATCTTAAGCAGTGACACAGTGATATAGTGATCGATTCCGAAAGACGAATTTTCCAAAGGAGGGGAGTGTTAACGTACCCAGGAGAAGCTGTATAAGTAGTTTTAAGCAAAAGATCCCAATTAGACATAAGCATACAAGCTAAGGCTTGAATGGTGTATATGGAACATCTGTTCCATGTACACCATTTTTTTATCAAAATTATCTCGAATTTCACTTCAGTTCCTAAACACCAAAATTCCTTCTTTTTGCCTGATATACATGATTCCGTGCATATCAGGATTTTTTATAAAATTTTTAAGACGATTTTCAGTACACTTTCCAAAATTCCCTTTATCTTTTTCGGCCCATATCTCATGTTTGAACGAACGCATCCAGGCACGATGCAGCATGTAGAGACGACCAAGGACATGCATTGTCCTCAGCCAGTACCGATTCCTCGAAGGACGGACTGCGCCACAACAATGATCATAGCGCAGATGATCATTGTCATAAGCCGGTCTAACGGATCACAGGAATACTCCACAAAGGCGCGAGAGTGAATCTACCGTAGATCGGTAGCTCTTGATCTGATCTATCATAGACTGATCCACCTTCGTGGTCGCACTGATCTACGGACCCATAGGTTCACTCTACCCTCGCGTTCTGGAATTCCTAGTGAGTCCGTGACCTACGGCTTCCAAGGATGGTTGAGCTGGCCTCGCCTACCCATCGGTCATCGTCTCTACCGGGATCGTGTCTGATAGCACCATTTTGAAATTTTAGGAACTGTATCAAAAAGTGAAATTGCGGAATTTTGCGACGCCACGTGGCGACGTGAAGTGGTCTCAGGTCTTTTCCATATCTATAGTGGGAGACCTCCCGATGATCTCGCAAAATGGAAATAAGGTATTAAATCAAGCCAGGATAAGCTTCAGTGCGGTACGCACGGGTACCGGGGGCTTTCCCCATTATTACCAGGTGACCGCCTTGTGAGATAGCATTCGAAGAGATTTCCGGGAGCTGTTATGTAGGATTAAGAGAAAATTTTCTCTCTCTGGGATTTGAGACACCCCGGCATTTGTTTAAAATACCAACGTTACTCATCAGAAGAAATCAAAAGATAAGTACACTTTCTTATAACGTATGTTACATCTTGTAAAAAGCAGAGTCACCGAGTCCACGAAAAACTTTTACAATCTTTCTAATATTAGAGTATTTTTAGATAAGATAATATTACATGTACATTTCTTACCTGATTTAGCATAAGTCTTGGGTCAGTCGCCATTTTGTCACTTAGGCGAAACAAATTATATTGTAAGTTAGGAAGGTTAAGATTAATTTCTAATAAAAATAATAATTTTATTCGCTTTAATAATGGAAACAATAATAATTCTAATAATCTAAATAAACATAAATTTCATGATTCTTTTTGTAAATTATTCCAACACTCATTTTACTGATAAAGAGTTATCTTTACTAAACAAAGGTTTTAAATTTAACCCTTTAATAAACAATCAAAAACAAAATAAAAAAATCTAGAATTCTTAGCAGTAGAAACTGAAATAATCATACAATCTTTGGATATAACACAGAGAGAGGAAGTTAGAAACGAAGTCAAAAATATACTAAAAAATGAAAAGAAAAACATTAACAGAAACACTAATTCTTATAATAATAGTAATAATACAATAATTCGGAGTATAAAAATGAAAATCAAAGATAATGATTTGGTATTCACAAAAGTATTTTTCTTGTTTTCCCTTTTTTTGGCTTTGGCCCGTCAGCCATTTTCTCTTGGTTTTCACAAAAGTAGATAAAGGTAATTGTCTTATTGTTATGAATAGAGTTGACTACAACGATAAAGTACAACAGTTTATTTCAGACAATAAATTTAAAAAAACTAATATCAACATTTCTTCCTTTATTAATAAAGTTAAAACCTCTATAAATACTTACGATAGTTTTTTCGAAAAGAAAATGAAAACTAGTTTGAACCCAGACCATACAATGATACCTAGATTGTATGGCCTTTTGAAAATTCACAAGTCAAAGAATGTCCCAGACATCCCAATTAGACCAGCAGTTGCTTATAACAATTCCCCGTCATATAATTTATCCAAATGGTTAAATAATTTCTTAAAAGAATTATATTCAGGACATTTTTCTCATGTAGTAAAGAATAGTATTGAATTAATTGAAAACATTAATAATGTAAATATTAATAATGATAATATAATGATTTCACTAGATGTAATTAATCTATTTACTAATATCCCGATAGGAGAGGTAATCAACCTTGTTAATGAAAAACTTTTCGAAAGTGATTACTCAGATACTAACGTTATGGATATTTCTAATTTATTAACTTCTTGTTTAGAACAGAATTTCTTTAATTTTAACAATAATACTTTCATACAAGAAACTGGTTTAGCAATGGGAAGTCCTTTGTCCCCTATTTTAGCAGATATTTTTATGCATGGCCTAGAATCAACCCATATTTTGAAAAATAATCCTTTTACTCAACATTTACAATATTATTATCGTTATGTAGATGATATTTTAATTCTATGGTCTGGTCCTTCAGACTTGCTACCAGATTTTCTATATTATGTCAACTCTATACATAATTCAATTAAATTCACTTTGGAAACACAGACTGACAATAGATGCCTACATTTCTTAGATTTAACCATTACCTTAAAAGATGACAAACATAATTTTAATAATTATAGGAAACCTACTTACACAGGTGTAGTCATTGACAACACCTCCCTGCACCATTTTTCACATAAAATGGCAGCTTTCAATTGTTACATTAATAGATTATTAAAAATACCTTTATCAAAAATACCTTTATCGCTAGAAAACTATAACCAAGAACTTTCGGTTATAAAACGGATAGCAATTACTCACAATTACAATACTTCCATAGATACCTTACTAATTAAAAGATTGAATAAATATATACAAACTACAGTTTACATAAATTCATATAGAGATATTCCTACAGAAATCCCATATCATACACTCACTTTCATAGGACCTGCTTCGTTTCAAATTGTTTCAAAAATCATTTTCATATTGCTTTTAAATCATCCAACTCCATAGCAAATTTATTTATCAATGGTAAAGATAAAATAGACCCTCTTGATAGATGTGGGGTATACAAGCTTGCATATAATTCCTGTAACACCGTTTACATCGGATGTACAGGGTGTCCCAAAGTTGATGTCTCGGTACTATATCTAGAGAATGAAAAAAGTTATCACAAAACCGTTTACGTGGTTTAATTTGGGGTGCACTAAGGTACATTCTACGCTATAAAATTTTTTTTCGAGATCTGGAAAATGGCGAAACTGAGGTCATCAGAACTTTTTTCCCAGGAACATACACTTTTTTTGTGCTACCTGGAAAGTGCTATTTTTTCTGAACATTTTCTATTCAAAAAGTTTTTTCGTATCTCTTATATTTAAAAATATACAGGGCAAAATAATTTGGAAAATACCCTCAATTGCATACGAGTTACCCATGATGTAATCGAGTGGCCTATGGAAAACAATGAACAAAATCTATTTATATGTTTTATCAAAGATTTGTAACAGTATATTTTAATTAAAAAAAAATATTTTAAAACAGTAACAAAATTCTAAATCGTTTTTTTTTTTTGGCGTTAGGACAATTTTTTCAAACCAAAGAAGCAGACAGCAAAAAGAGAAAAATCAAAGAATCTGCAATAATTTTACTTAATTAAGTTAAATGCGTATCAAATTGTTCGGTAGAATTTTGTTCAACTTGGTTACCAATGTTTAGAGAAGAACTCAATAAAATTAATATTATTTAGTATATTTTTCAACATTTCTATGGTAAGTATCTATGGAAATGATATTAACAATTTTCTTTTATGCCGTGTTATTCTACACGTTACATAAAAAAATCTAAAGTGAAGGAAACAGATATAGTTTCTGAAACGACAGCGCAGTGTTTTTGTATTATTTTAATTCCTATAGTTGTCAAAAAACACCCTCTAACTGTTCCATTGACATTACGTTAAAGGCGTAGAGGTGTTATTTCCCAGTTTTAAACTGGTTAATTTGAGTATTTTTTAGATACTTACTTAATATAAATTGGATAGGAATTTCAAGAGATCTGGTAATAAATCCCAAAAAGAAAAGGAAGAGAAAAAAATAGATTAAAATCATGTCAACTTTTTCATTCGTTGTAAACATTTCGGTGCTATTTAAATTAATTCATACCCGTAAACTATTTGACACAAACAATATATTCACTAAACATGTCAACAGCCCTAGTTCATTGTTTTCCATAGGCCACTCGATTACATCATGGCTAACTCGTATGCAATTGAGGGTATTTTCCAAACTATTTTACCCTGTATATTTTTAAATATAAAAGATACGAAAAAACTTTTTAATTAGAAAATGTTCAGAAAAAATAGCACTTTCCAGGTAGCACAAAAAAAGTGTATGTTTCTGGGAAACAAATTCTGATGACGTCAGTTTCGCCATTTTCCAGATTTCGAAAAAAAAAAATTATAGCGTAAAATGTACCTTAGTGCACCCCAAATTAAGCCACGTAAACGGTTTTGTGATAAATTGTTTCATTCTCTAGATATAGTCCCGAGACATTAACTTTGGGACACCCTGTACATATAGAAATTTTAAAACACGTTTAAAAGAACTGTAACGTTCTTTTTCCGATGCACTTTGCTTTCGGTCAGATACTTACGTAATCTCTTTTATTCTTACGGAATTCTCGGGCGCCAGCCCTTCAATTTTTGAGTGCGAAGAACGACACTATCTTTTTGGTTCTCCTAATTGGGAGAACAACCCTGAGTAGCAAAACAGTGGATGATACGGAATAGCCAGAGGTCAAAGCTGGAGACCTATCTAATGGATTTCGGTCATACTGCTCAAACGGATTAATCAGAAAATAACACTACAGAAATAATAACTCGGGAAGTTTGCCTTTTTAACATAACGTATTTATTCAGGACTAAATAATGAACAAAGTAATTTATGCTTAGTCTTTCACAACGCTGCAATCGTGTGCGTATAAAATAATAATATAAAATATTCTCTTAAATAATTATAAATTAGTCAAGCTGGCAAGCAACAGTCTTTCCGCGGGGTTTTTACGGCGGAATTTATAGGGACGTTGTATGGATATTTCGCTACGTACGACAAGCAAATGTTTTCACGAGGACTCTAGACGGCGGGCAGTCCATCAGCTATAGATATTTGAGGCTAGACACAAGATTGAAACAAACGGTAAGCTACTGCCGCAGACGTCGAGCTATTTGTTACAGGATTATTGTAAATAATGACAGACAGCTTTGCGAGTCAGTTCTATGCAAAACCCAGTCCGTATGGCCCAAGTGAACAAATACAAACTGTTAATGCATATAGTGACTATTTTTCACGTAGGTTTTCCGGTAACCCAGTAGGCAAGGGAACCTTTGAGGTGGCACAAGTGAACAGACCTCAGCAGTCTTTACCTACAATAACATAATAAACAAACCAGCAGAGGTATTACTAATAAGCTCTAGTTTACTTTGGTAGCAAAATACGGTGATATTTACTGACAATAAAATCTCGCAATATCTATACTTGACTGACAGTAGTACCTGCAGAATGTAGCAGGTTGAGTTAAATTCTTACCAGTATTATACTCAAAGGAAATTACACTATTAACTCGGAGCGGTGATACAAAAGATTTACGGGTTCGGTTTGATCGTCAATTGCTGGCGGTCGAACGGATCTGATGCGGACTATTTCGAAATGAACCTGAACTGCTGCCGGTTTTCTCGGAATGCGAATGAGGACGGAATCAGCACAGAATGAGAGCGAAGTGACTGTGTTTCCCCTTTTTGTAAACTTTTATGACGTATCTGTCGTGTTAAAAGAGAGGTGGTCACCGACTTTAAACGACGTACTCGTATGCATATCCCAGCGTAACTTGCAGAGGTACAGCGGATTATGCATCTTAGTGCGTCGACTCAAAGCGTATCTAACCGGAAATGAGTTGCTTGTAATTTCTATACTCTGTTGCAAAAAGAAACGGATCAAAACGAGCAAGGATTAATAATTTTAGGAACGAATGATTTTTATTTCCGACTCGGTCATTATTTCTAATAATTCTCGGATTTTACTTATACGAGGGATTGTCGAAAATTAATCAATTAATTACTTGACTGCTTGTTTACCAGCGGACTTTTTAACAACTCATTCATAACTTAACTAGAACAGAACTTACTTACTAAAACAGCGGCAGGGTGTACCCAAGTGACGGTAATATTTAAAGCAAAATTGAACATTCCTGGATTGGAAAAAAATCACTTCGTTACAGAACATGTTCGTTGTATAAACTCATCTTCAGGCACATTTTGCTAAACACTTAGTAGATAATAATCATAATTTTGATAATAACCTTAAAATATTACACCTCGTGGGTAAGGGCCGTTTGATTAATACCTTGAAAGTTTGGAAATTCTGAAAGAATCGAAAAACCCAAATTCATCATCTCTTAATGCACAAGTACAATTTGAATCTTCGTTTACCTTTTCTGTTGTTATTTAATTTTGTATTTAGTCTAATCAATCCGTTATTATTCATAATTTAACTATACCACAGAACATAAAGGTCATGGAAGATGCAACACACGGGACTAGAGTTCTGTGATACCATAGGATAGTTTATTCTCCATTTTGTCAATAATTGTTATTTATGCCATCTATAGCCCAGCAAACATTTTTCATAAAATTAACTGTAACTCGAATTTACTTATTAAGGTAATTATTACGTAAAATTGACTAGAAAAATACACCTCCAATTTAAATTTACCAAATAGTTCTAATTTATATTTAAATTTACGTAAATTATACCAAGAAATCTACCTCGTACACAAATCTTCTTAGAAGTGACTTTAACCAAATTAGAAAGGGAAAAACTACTAAAGAAAATTACCAAAAATTACATCAAGGGTAAATTTCCTTTGAAGTAAAATTAGGTACCATAATTAGGTAACATATACCTACAGAATCCAAGGAGAAATTTTGATAAAATTGACGTAATATTTGGAAATTTTAGATAAATGCATATTTTTTAAGTTAGTTGTGACGTCACGTGCGCGTAAACCATTCACTCTATAATTCACTTGTGAGCACAAGTCAAATAAAAATTTACACTTAATAGGTGAAATTTACCAATAGGTAGTATTTTCAAAAACCGGGTGACCTAAATATGTTATATTTACCTATAGGTAAATTTTTGATGAAACTTACAAGTGAATAATTCTTTAAATATGTAAAGTTAACTAACATGTCGTAAACTTTAAGGTATTTCAACTTAATCAAAAGCTACCTGTAAATATCTAGAATTCCATAGTCATATTAACATTTAGGTCGAATTAGCGCAACACGCCATATTTTTTTAGCATCTTTGGAGTACGATTTCAAAATTAAAATTTTCAAAATGAATTTGTCTAGAACAAATGAATGAATATGCCAAAAAAAAACATAAATATTTTTCTGAAGTCATACACAACAAATATAACATAGTTTTAGCTCAGAATAATATTATAATTTTTTTTACCCGATAATGGGAATTTTCTTATTCAAGGATATTATGGAGGGGCATTGGTATTTTTCAAAGTAGAAGTGTTAACATGCACGACAAAATTTCCTTCGCATTAATTTCAACAAGCGTGAACTGTAGATACGTCGCAATTCATTACATATATTTTTATCACCGACATTTATTTATTTTGAATCTTTGCTATGAATTCGGTATATGTTTAAGTTGTGTTGGTGACTTCCAATAATATTTCTACTGGTTATAGATAAAAATACCAAATAAGTATAAAATTCTTCTTTTTGTGCACTTGGAGTCATACGTCATCTGCAAATATGTTCGTAGTTTCTACCTAAAGCCAATTAAGTCAACGTCGAATTGACGTCAAACAGACGTCAAATTTCCCTAGACAGGCATTAATTAACCAAACGTACTGGGCTACTACAATATGGATTTAGATGTAATTCTACTTATTTTGGTCAATATAACCAAATTTCGACGTCGTCTTATTCTCCACTTATGTCGAATCCACGTCGCGTCAACGTATATTTTACTTAAATATGGTGTAATTTAGGTAGTCTCGACGTCAAATTAAAACAAAATGTTTGCTAGGAGTGAAATAGAATAAGCTCCAAATCACATCGTTCTTTATACGTGGTTTCCTTTTTATTGATTTTTAACTTATATGTTTTTAAATTTACTTATGATAGTTCTTAGCGTAGGTGTTATATCAATCTCTTCTAGAAATGCGATAAGATAAAGAATGTCTCTACCGGGACACCAATATAACTCCTCCCGCAGAAGTGGTGACATCGTCTCCTGGCGATGAATTTCCTTGATTGGTCTGTAGACTTGGTCGGCTATTGTTGTTGGAAAAACAACATGATGAGATGCTAAGACGTTGTTTACAGCACTTGAAGTAGGTTACGATAACAATAATAAAGAATAATGTCACAAATAGAGTAATAAGTAACCAATAGTTTGTGGATTCCAAGATACTGATGTTTTCTGGGATGAACTGAGTCTTTATTGTAGCTTTGGCTAATTCTTTTAGGGCACTGATATTTGAAAGGTCAACTTCGTCTAATGGCAATGGTTCGTTTTTATTTACGGTAAGGTTCCATAGTTTAGGTACCTCAATTTTTGGTAACAGGAACATTGGAAGTGGGACTTCACTTCTCGTAGCAGTAAAGCGTTGATTTGCTATCGTTGTGCTACATCCTATGGGTAGATGAAGGACAACCGGTTGGTGAATGGTCTGAATTCCATTTTGGCAATCGGGGATTGACCGGTATGATCAATATGTGATTTTCTTCTAGTGTAGCAAATATGGGTTTTGTAACTGATACGTGGTGAACAGAACAGTGGTCATGATCAGCTTTTGATAATAACTGGATCAAACAACTATCGTCACGTGGTTGACTGGGTGAGTTGCAGATGTATGAGTCTTCTATTTTTGGACAGCTATGTGACGTGGTGATGTAAGTGTCAGTACTCATTCCTAGGTAAGGGTTAGTAGGGATTATAGTGAGGTTTTGAACAGGGACTGGAATTATATGGTAATAGGAATAAATCTCGGTTGTTAAGATTGGCAAATTAATTACAAAAATTATTAGTTCGTTTGAAAAATGAACAGTTATTCCTAAATAAGAATAGTAATTTTGAAAGTATTTTAGTTCTAGAATATTTTGGCTGTTATAAAGTTCTTTTGCTTTATTCAGAATATACATCAAGCTGCGTATAGGTAAAATTGAATTATGAACTAAGTTCCATAAAGCGAAAGTAATTGCATTTTCTAACTCGTCCAGGAATTCATTAATATGTTCCAAATTGATGAAAAGTTGTGATAGCACGTTTTGAATAGAAACACTGATTAAGGCGTGAGTCATTTCATCTCTGAATTTTGTTACCGTTTGGGTAAGAAAAGATTTAATTGTCTTTTGGTTTCGTGTCAGTGTCGAAATTGTTTCATTATAATTGTCAATTAGATGGGATGTTAAACTCATTTGAGCTTTTAGTTGATATTCAATTTGATTATCGTTTTTATTTAGCTTTATTAGAGCCTCGTTAATTGTTTCACGGTCATTATTATCTAGTGTGTATAAGTGCCAAATAGCCATTTAGATACGGTGCCTATATCATTTATTAAGCCTCGTTTGGTACGCGTTTTGCTTTGTGGAAGAAGATTGTCTAATTTTGATTTTGTTCTAGTGACTAATTGTCGAGCTTGCGAAAGCGACGTTAGTAGTCCAGTGTTAGCTGTACAATTATTAATTTGATAAATTGTAGCTTTAATCATGAGTAATTGAGATTCTGTAGATTTTAATTCATTATCAACTGATTGTAAGTTAACGTAGTGTATAAATTTATGTTGTGTTGAACGAGACCTCATTGTACCTAATTTTAGTGTCAGAAGTCCATTCTCAATTGGGGTTATTTTAATTTGGCAAAGGACTGTCGAAAAGGTAAGAAATAGGTTGAGCGTCAAGTGCATTGTCGTTGGCGTTCTTTCGTGGTCGTCCACGTGGGCGTGTACCTGGAACAAGGATACGTTTCTTTTTAACTCTTTTCTTATGATAAGTTCCTCGGGGTGTTTGTACTTTTTTATTTAAATCTGTCTCTACGTCCATTTTAATGAATCTCGGATTTGTTTTATTACGTAACTGATCGTTTTTAATAAAAATGGTGTCACCAGGGTTTAACTCCTCAGGGTCAATGCGTTTTTCATTTAAATTTTTACTACGTTTTTCTTTTTCTGTCGATAGTCTAGTATGAATGTTTTGGTAAAGTTTTTGTGAGTTTCTTGCATGATTTTCAACATAGTCAGTCAGTATATTTTCTTCATTTACGTCAAAGGGTAAGGTTTGATGTAGATGACCAAACAGGATTTCAAAAGGGGTGTGTTTAGTATTACTATGTGGGGTGTTATTATATCCCATAATTGCCATTTTCATCAGAGATTTTACATTTTCGTGTGGTTTTTCTCGTGTCAAACATCTAATTTGATCTAGAAGTGTCGAGTGTAAACGTTCTACCGGTGAGTTGGAAGTGGAGTTATGCAATGTAATATAATGTAACTTGATTTTATGTAGTCTACAAAAGTCAGAAATTATGTGATTTCTAAATTCTGTACCATTGTCGCAAATGATTTCTTTGGGAATGCCTACAAAGGATATGAATGTTATTAAAGCTTCCATGACTTCAATAGCGGATTTTTGTGCAACGTGTATAGTTTGTGCAAATTTGGAGAAAGGATCTAGAAATGTTAAAAATGCGTTACTATTGACAAAGAATATATCCACGTGAATTATCTCCATTGGTTTAGAAGGTGTAATGTGTAATTTCGAAAGGTGGGTTCTGTGGTTTGCGTTCGTATTTACAGGTTTGACAAGTGTCGCAGGTATTTATATAATTCTGTACATCTCGAAGCATGTTGGGCCAATAGTAGGTTTTAGTTAATGACAACAGGGTAGCGTTTATGCCTTTATATTGGGTTTTACCTTCGTGATGATATTTTATTCTTTGGTGTTGTTCTGCTGCTGTGATTTCATCTGACAAGAACAGGTTCGAAATTGTTAAATTTAATCTTGCAAAATGATTTTGCAATGTTCTAATTATCCTGAGTTTTAAAAGTTCGTCTCGTTTAGTACGGAAAAACAAACAATAGTGTCTTTTTGGGTCAATAACATTTTTGAACATTTTTATAATTTCTTCTTCAGTAGCACTTGATTTCATAGTGGCTTTATGTCGGGTATTGTTAAATATCTTTTCATGTATTGTGAAATTTGGAAGACAATTGATTGATTCAGTAATAATTACTTGGTGTGCATATTGATTGACACATTTATCTGTGTACGGAAATTCTTGAATAGGATTTTCCTGTGCAGAATGTATTGTTGCTGTTTCATCGTTTTGTTCGGTTGTTGGCTGTTGTAGTGGTGTAATGATGGATAGTGGAATGTTGTCTTCGAAATCCTCGCCTTGTGTTTCGTCTACGAGTCTTTCTGTTGGATCTAAAGAATTTAGAGCTTCTCGTAGACTTGTTTCGTCTACTTCTGGTATTTCGTCGACGTTATTCAACTTCGAGAGAAGGTCTTCTAAAGCTGTAGTCTTCGCTCTTGTTAAGACATTAACTTCGTGAGGTTCATCTTGAATTCTTATCCTAGATAGGGCGTCTGCTACATAGTCAGATTTTCCTGGTTTGTACTTGATATCGTAGTCAAATTCTTCTAGGTGTAGTTTCCATCTAATTAATCTTGTGTTTGGTGTTTTTAAATTGGATAACCATTCTAGGGGTTTATGGTCCGTATAGATCGTGAATTTTTTTCCAAAAAGGTATGGTCTAAAGTATTTACAGCTCCATACAATTGCGAGTAACTCTTTTTCAATAGTTGCGTAATTTGTTTCAGCAGGGTTTAAGGTTCTTGACGCGTATGCTATTGGATGCTCATTTTGTGAAAGCACTGCTCCAATGGCGAAGTTTGAACTGTCTGTGGTTAAAGGTTTTTCAAAATCTGGATATGCAAGGATGGGTTCGTTAGATAATAAGGTTTTGCAATGTTCAAAGCATGAGATGTATTCTGGTGTTGGTTCAACTTTTTGGTCTTTCTTTAGGCACTTAGTGAGAGGTTTGGTTAATTTGGCAAAGTTTTTTACAAATTTTCTGTAATATCCCAGTAAGCCTAAAAACGATTTGATTTCCTTGTGTGTTTTCGGAATAGGGAAGTTTTTTATAAATTTGATTTTGTCAGGATTTGGTTTAATACCATTCGGAGTGACAATGTGACCTAAAATTTCGACGTTTTTCTTAAGAAATTCCGATTTATCTAACTGTACTTTTAAGTTAGCATTGCGTAGGGTTTGAAAAATTCTTTTGAGGTTGGCAATATGCTCTTGAAGAGACGTTGAAAATATAATTATGTCATCTAGGTAAACTAAGCAAATTTTATTAATATGTTCTCGAAGTACGTTATCAATCATTCTTTGGAAAGTGCTAGGAGCATTTTTGAGTCCGAAGGGCATTCTCAGGAACTCATAATGTCCATGTTCAGTATTAAAAGCAGTTTTGGGTATTGATTCGGGAGCCATTTCGATTTGATGGAATCCTGAAGCAAGATCCAATGTAGTGAAATAACAACTTCTGCCAAGTTTGTCTAGGACATCTGTCACGTTAGGTATTGGGTATCTATCTGTGATTGTTTTCTCGTTAAGTCGTCTATAATCAGTAACAATTCGCCATTTTCTTTGTCCTGATGCGTCCAATTTTTTTGGGACAACCCAAATTGGTGAACTCCAAGGGGATATACTGGGACGTATAATTCCGTCTTGAAGCATTTTTGAAAGTTGCTTTTGGACTTCTTTGTAGATATGTGGGTAGCGATATGTTTTCGAATAACAGGGGGTTTCATCGTTTGTTTTAATTTCATGTTTGATGGTATTAGTAAAAGGTAGTCGAACTGTCGGATTTTGGAAAATGTCCGAATATTCTACGCATAAATTTATTATCGATTGTTTTTCTTCTCTTCTTCATATGCTTGGTTCTGATAACATTTTCTATATCAATTTGATTGTTAATGTCCTGGTTAATAGAACTGAGATTGCAACTAAAGATTTCGTAATCTTGATTTTCAAATTGAATAGATTTTTGAGGTTCGGTAAATGAAACTAATTTGTGTACATTGGTTAAATTGTGAACTTCAACTTCAGCAAAATAATTTGTACTAGTTGATAAGGTTTCAGGAACATAAAAGGAAGTTGAGTAAAATTCGGGGATCAAGACAGGTCCGTTTTCTACAACTACTGGAATTTTGATTCTGCGAATTTCTAATGGGTTTAAATCGTAACTGCAAGTTGAGAAATCTTCTCTAAAATATAATGGAATTTGTATGTAATCATTTTCTAAAGTTTGATTTGACAGATTTATATTTAGTTTAGCATTTATAAGTTCTTGTAGCCCTATGAGTCCATCAAAATAATTATGGAAATCATGTAAAATAAAATCAATAGGTACGTCAGAATTAAATTCAAGAAAAGGTGGAATTTTTGCTTTATAAAGAGCTTTAGTTTTACCGGCACAAGTTTGAATTACCGTTGGATCAAGGTGAATTTCTTGTGGAAAATTCATTTCTATTATGGCAGGTCTAATTATTGAAAAGGAACATCCGGTATCAATTAGAAATTTGAAAGTTTTATTTTTTAAAACGATATGGATGTATGGGAGTGCATTAATCGCGTTTAGGTCGGGTATTGTGTCGGCTCGGCATTCATAAAATTTGATGCGTTTTCATCTTGATCAAAATTATTCGGTGCTTGTTCTTGTTGTTCTAATTCTTGATCAATGTAGTTCTCTTCATAGGTTTCCGTAAAAGCTAGATCTTCGTTTCTCTGTTGCTCATACTCCATTTGATACACTTCGTTATGATAAGGTGGTACATGATCGGTGCTTTCGGTATTATTTAGTTAATGATTAACACCTGACATAGGTTTAAACCTTTGCTGAGTATTGTGAGATATACCAGACATTGGTGTTGGTTTTGGTAGGTTTGTGTTTTGATTTGGTTTCCAAACATTTTGTCGATTTGTTGGTCTAAAGGTTTGATTATTGGTAGGGAAATTTGGATTTGCTTGTCTTGGTTGCTGTTGCACATTGATAGGTTGCGAAGGAAACTGGTTGTAGGAGTGCGTTGGATAATTACTTGTAAACTGTGGTGTAAAATTTCTTTGTGTGGGGTATGCATTTTGGTTAGAGTTTTTTGCAAAATTATAATTTCGATTAAAATTTGGATTATAAGTATTTTTATATGGAGTAGTATTCTGAAAAATGGGTTTTGAGGTTGGTTGATAGATTTTACTAGTATATGCTTGGTGTAATTTAGCAAAATTTTGAAATTCTTCTTCTTCTAAAACATAATTTAGAGCGTCTTCCAAAGAGTTTGGATCTTTTATTCTAACAATTGTTTGAACATTAATAGGCAAGTTAGTGATAAACATTGTTTTGGCAATATTATTATAATTTTGTATTTGCAAGTCTCTAATTTGCGGATCTGGGAAATCCTCATTTATTTTTGTTATTATGACGGCTCGTAACTCTTGTAGTCGGAGTCCGAATTCATAAGGTCGTTCATTTTTATTAGGTCTTGTGGATGTCAATTGATGTGTCAAATACTGTAAGTCGCGTTGATCGCCGAAGGTCAATTTTAAAAGTCCTTCAATTCCTCCCCAGGTAACTAAGTCAGTACGGCTGGCTATTAAATTTTGAGCACGGCCTCTTAATTTATTTTTCACTGCCTGAAGAACGAGATTATGCGTAACGTGGTGCCCATCATCAGGAAAGTTAAGAAATGTACTTCTAACTGATTCAATGTAAGAATGCAGAAAAAAAGTGGTACCATGTCAAGATATAATTTCAATAATTGTGTATCTAAGGTTCGTTGCTCTGGAGGAGCCATTTGAATTTCTGGAATAGTTGTTTCTAAATTGTCAATACTTTCTTCAATTTCTGAAAGATTGCGATTTGCGTCTTGCAGTTTGTGTCTATTCAAGCGTTCGGTAATAAGTGACATCAAATAATGAAATTAATTTTGAAATTGCCACACGCCAGACCTTGACGTTCAGATTCCTATGTCACCAACAGTCTCAGTCTGCCTACTCTGTTGCTTAGAGACAAGGTTCTTACTAACAAGATAGGTAGTGAACAAATAATTAAATTAATTTTGAGATTTCCACACGCCAGACCTTGATGCTCAGGTTCCTATGTCAACAACAGTCTCAATCTGCCTACTCTGTTGCTTAAAGACAAGGTTCTTACTAACAAGATAGGTGGTGAAAGCTTTTCCAAAATAAATTGTAAGAAATGATTGTTTCTGAACTTAATGCTAATTGAATTCTATTCTAGTGATCAATCAGATCGATTTTCCTAACCTAATGACCAAACGGGTCAAGCTTTTCTTAAAAATAATGACCAATCGGGTCGAATTTGCGAATCGGGCAAGCGAGATTCGTTAGTAAAACGGAAAAAGTAAACAGGGATGAATGAGCACTTACCGTTGCCTTGCCTTGGTTCTTTTCTTGGTTTGAAATGGTTTATTGTGATGAACTCTTGCTAAACAGGCACTAGTTTTTGCAATAAAGTCACTCTCCCCAAGCCGTGTCGACTGCGCCAGTGATGTGGGAACGAACAACAATAAAAACTCAAGTGTTCACTTCAAACGTTTACTAAGATCTGATTTAATAAAGTTGCATGTGCTTATTTTATAATAAATTTATCTGTTAATATGAAACCACTATGATAGTTCTTAGCGTAGGTGTTATATGAATCTCTTCTAGAAATGCGATAAGATAAAGAATATCTCTAACGGGACACCAATATAACTCCGGTAACGTCCAATAAAAGAATTTTATGAGTAGTATTCTATTTTTTCCACAATATGAAATTATATTGTGTTGCGAATGAATAATCATTGCATTATCTATTGAATTTTGTTGTCTGAAGAGGACATTTTTTCTAAGGCCACAAAGAAAAATTTAAATGAGTGGGGAACTTAATAAATTTTTTTGTGTATCTTAAATAGTACCTACATTTTTAACTGCGCTAAATATCGTTTTAGCCTATTTTTATTTCCAAGTTTAATTAGGCTATAATTTTGATTTAAGATTTTTTGTGTAAATATTATTATTAAATATTTCTAGTAATATAGGCATTGAGTCGACCTGAATAGCGTTAATAGTTTTGTAAATATAATATTAAATATTTCTAGTAATTTAGACATTGAGTCGACCTGAATGGCGTTAATATTTTTTGTAGGTATATATAGTTATTAAATTTCTAGTAATTTAGACATTAAGTCTACTTGAATAACGTCCACTAAAAATGAAAAACATAAACAATTTTAAAGATAAAGTTCTTATTGTTATGGTTATTTCGTAATATATTAATTTTGTCCGAACTTCTTTCTTTTTTTATTTCTCTATTTTAATTTTTTTCTCTATTGGTTACTCCTGTGACCTGGCGCCCGCCTGGACTTCACCCCCTTGTCTCCGAGCAAACTTAGTAGCTAGCCGTGGTGTGAAAATTTATCACCTTAAGGGCAAATTTTAACAACAATAAAAATTTTGAAATTTTCTAATTTTTTTATTTAATCTCAAAGAACGTCATAAGGTAGAGTGGGGTTAGGTAAAAAATCATGTGATGAAATCCTTTTAAATAATCCAAATATCTCTTCCCGTTACCGGGCTATACGCTTTAAAGCTAGGGCCAATCAAACGTCTTCTTTGTTTTTGTAGGTAGGTAGAGAGGGGGTAGCCCGAATGAATATTCATTCTAGGTTGCCTGCTCCTCGTATGCACCTCCCACGTTAACGAGGAGCCGAGAGCCTGGAGTGAATGCATGGCAGAGTAACACTGAGTATGGCATGTAACATCCTCAGGAGTTCATTACGGAGTTACTACGGTTAATGAGAGATCATGAAACCGCCTACGGTTTCATGATCTCTACTAAGTGGGCGCATATTGTTTAAAGCAGCACAGAGGGCCGCAGATGAACTCAGTCTCGTCTTCGACTACAGATGTTGATAAATCCATGCACGGTGTGTGTGTTCAATAACATGGAAATATTGGGTTTATCGAAAAAACTGACCTTCGCGTGGATCAGTTGGGCTAAATTTTGAGACCGACGGATTCAACGTGGCCTATCAAGATCGTGTTATATTACTACCTTGGTCTTTCGAAGTCTCGTGATGGGTATAGAGGTGGTTGATATCAACTGCAGGACTTTTCGTCAGGCGCTCATGCATGTATTATCTGCTTGTCCGGTTTATGCGACTTCGGCCTATATCCGTTGATTTATAACCCTTGTACATGTATTCTTATAGTAGAACGGAGACATAGGCTAAACAGGCAATCGGAATTTTATTGATGGAATATTTGCAAGATGTCACCCAGTGCATGTTTTCGTCAGATTTCTCATAATCCTCACTAGCCTCACTAAATTAGGTTTTATTCGCTTTCTTGGAGATTTTACTAGGCGGCGCTATTAATTGGCAATAAGAGCTAATATTCTCGCCGACCATAGGCATGCGAACATAGGAATAATAAAATAAACAAACCAGTGGTGTGTGTGCAGCTTTACGGTGAAGATACATATGTTTTGTGCTCCTAAATAAGTTGTTAAAAATCCTATTAAAATACACGTTAAAATAATAGAAATTACACCATATATAAAATAAGCCGTAAGTAGTACAGCTAAATATAACTTATGCAAGATAAATCTGAATTAAAGCTATTACTTGAAATTAGTACTGGAATTCTGCTAGTATATAAACGTATAAATAAAATTGTTTTATCAATTACTGGAGATAAGAATTATTTCTTTTTGTCTTTCTTTCCTGCTTGCATGAATAAACTGTTAAAATAAGGTGAACCACACACTAGAAAATAGTAGTCTATCACAAAATACCCGTATAAAATAATGCAAGACTTCAGTGAAGAACAGAAAGAGTTCATGAAGAAATTATTCTCAAATCTAAATTCAACTATAAATGAAAAGGCAATTGAAATAAGAAAAGAGTTAAAAGAACAAATTGGTGAACTAAAAAATGAAGCATTATCTATGAAGACAAGATTTGAAGAAAAAATTAAAGAAGTAGAAACTGAAAATAAAGAACTGAAAAAAAATATCATTTATCTTGAGAGAAAGGTCCGAAAAAATAATGTGGTCATATTCGGAATAGATGAGGAAGAACCTGACTTATTTACAAACGCCATTGAAATATTTAAACAATTAGAAATAGAAATTGAACTCTCTGATTTAAATGACGTATACCGTATAAAAACAAACAGCAACTCCAAGAACCCAGTAGTTGTTGAATTTATCTCTTTTCAAAAAAAAAACTATTAGTGTTAAAGAATGCATACAAATTGAAAGGCAAAAATATCTACATATCAAGAGACCAATGCATTGCAGATAGAGAACAAGAAAAAATATTATTGCGTCATCAAAAAAAAGCTAGGGTTAAAGGAATATCAGCATATATAAAGGGTGGAACTTTATATCAGAAATGAACCTTATACAATAGATGAATTAGAAAACCTAGAGCTAGAAAGTGAAGAAGAAAATACACAAGAAATAGAAAATAAAGCGGATAGTGCACCATCAACACCAAATCATTTATCTCGGCAGAATTTATTAAATCAAGAATTTGGAATTGAAATTGATGACAATTCTTTGCAAAATCAATCAAGAGTTGTGAGACCTGTTGAAAAAGAGAGAGGCACTAAGGAAATCGTTTCCTCAGCAAATCGAATTACGCGATCAAACACAGGACCTAAGAAAAAACTAAATAAATAAAAATACATATAAATAGAATAATATAGCTAATAACAGCTGCGTACTTTGTTACATTCTTTTAAGTTTTAGATTAGAAATAGTGTATTAGATGTATTTCTTCTTTTATATAAATTAAATGTTTGCTATATTTTAAGTGTTTTCAGTAGGAAAAGAGAGGTATAGTTGAAAAATTAAAATCGGTGGTAATTGACCGAAATAAGGGGGGGTATAGTTTTATAGGAAACACCCTGTACATGTATAGACTCGTTTATAGGTATGTATATGTATGTATGTGTATATGTGTATGATATATAGATTCGGGTGAATATAATATGTGTGGTTAAATATTTTTAAATTTGTATAGAAATTATTAAAAAAAAATAATAATAATTTTTCTTTATTTTCAAAATTTCATAATGTATACTTATCTCATGTACAAGTATTTTAAATACTTAAATGAGTAAATTTTGTTGTTTATTTTTGTTATTCATATTATGTTTGTATTATATATATATTTTTTTTGAAATAAACATCTATTCTATTCTATTCTATTCTATTCTATTAAAAAAATAAGATGAATGAATATTCTTAATTTAATTAATCTTAATTTCAGATATTATGAGCTCTTTTATTTCCAATTAACACTATAGGAGAAGAAAGTAATTCATTGCATTTCATTTATTCGATACAGAAGAGAGAAAGGATACCTTCTTTCAATTTAAATGGAACGAATTTATTTACGAGGTGTTGTAGTTACAAATTAAATAGTTTAAAATGGGACCTTTGATTTATTATTGTAAAAATAAAAATTTCAGTTTAAATGAAGCAAATTCCTCATTTTATTTAAAGTAAAACAACCTGAGAGTATAAAAAATAGAGTTATTATAAAAATCATTTCCAACAAAAAAACATATAAAAGTAGATTGTGAATATAGGTATAAACATATTAATATTTTGTGGCTAACGGGCTACGTACCCAAAGCCAAAAAAAAAATATATATTAATATTTCATATTTAGTGATAATTCGTTAAAGGCTGTGAGTTTAAGTGATTCGGGGGAAAGTCGGGAAACAAAAGTTCCAAAAAATTTTTCGGCTCCTCGGGCCTTCAAGGCCGTCTGTGGTCGAAAAGTACGTTTGTTTCTTAAAATGTCAAAAAGCTAGACCTAGAATAACTTGGACCTGTGCCGAGTAAGTCATCTAAATGACGTCATAAATATTAACAGCATTTTTAAGTACAATTCCGTTTGACGGCAGTTTACCCATATTCTTTATTAAATTCATATACATTTTTAGTAGGTATCTAAAGGAAAAAAATTTCTGATTATTAATTCAAGCACGTGGGGATTCGGTAAGAAAATTGCACACCTATACATATACCTACAGGGTGAGTGAGGTTATATGGTAAAAAATTAATACGTGAAGTGAAGAGCATGAAAAAAAGTATTGACGTGTCTCAGCATTTTGCTATACAGGGTGATTCAGAATTATGGTGCAAAAAAGTAATCACAGATATAGGTCTTAAAATAAAGAGAAACGTGTATTTTCGTTTTGGCCAATTTCGATTTTTAAGGCCCGTACGGGCCCATAAATGTGACATTGGGAAAACAGTTTTTTTGAGATATCTCGATAAGTACTTGATCGATTTCAATGAAATTTGGAGGGTAGTCTCAAAATAACCTTTCCAATAAAACCCTTAAAATATTTTTAGACCTGCCGCAAGGGGGCGCTACATAGAGTCACTACATCGCAGTTTTTCGTGTCTATTTTTTTTATACAATTATCTTTTAGGTTTTTCTTTTTTTATTTTAATGCAGAATTCATTTTTACACAAAAAGTGTCCTCTTGTCTATTTTTCATATCATGCACCCATTTCGAGAAAAATGCGAAAAACTGTTTCAATGATCTGACTTACAATACTGCGAAACTACAAATTATCACAATAGCAATGGAAATAATTGTACACATTAAAACATCAACAATGACATTTTGACGTTTACTATTTTTATTTGCCAGTTAGATTGTTGTGCTGTGAGTTATTTAATTAAAAATTTTCCTACCCATATTTACCATTATAATGGCTGAGCGTTTTACGTTTCCTGAAACATTGAAACAGTTTTTCGCATTTTTCTCGAAATTGGTGCATGATATGAAAAATAGACAAGAGGACATTTTTTGTGTAAAAATGAATTCTGCATCAGAATAAAAAAGAAAAACATAAAAGATAATTGTATAAAAAAAATAGAAGCAAAAAACTGCGATGTAATGACTCTATGTGGCGCCCCCTTGCGGCAGGTCTAAAAATATTTTAAGGGTTCTATTGGAAAGGTTATTTTGAGACTACCCTCCAAATTTCATTGAAATCGATCAAGTACTTATCGAGATATCTCAAAAAAACTGATTTCCCAACGTCCCATTTATGGGCCCGTACGGGCCTTAAAAATCGAAATTGACCAAAACGAAAATACAAGTGTCTCTTTATTTTAAGACCTCTATCTGTGATTACTTTTTTGCACCATAATTCTGAATCGCCCTGTATAACCTTTATTTTTTTTATACAATGTACATATTAAAGTTGAAAATTTTTCGTAAACAAAAATTTATTCGCGCAAAATCATAAGCACAAGATCTTATCTTGATCGGACTCTTTCCCAAATAAGGAACTTTTATAATTGTGTTTTTGGAAGTGACATTCTCGACTTCTCTACTGATAATTTCGATTGACACTTCACCAACACGATTCATTTTCAAACGTCAAACGAAAAATTTATTTTTAAAGGAAAGTTTCTATGGATACATAGCAAAAAAATTTATGTTAGTGACTAAATCCAAGGGAGTTTTTAAAACTTTTGACGACAAATAAGCGTTTTCATTGAAGCATGTGACGAGAATTGAGCAATTTTATTGGATGTAGATAACTGTGGGAAATAGTCATTGAAAATTGTAAATGTTGAAAATAAAAATCGTCCCGATTTATAAATACGCATATTAACGTCAAAAATGAATTTGTTCATTATATTTGCCGCACTCTGTATATGAATACGAATTAAAAAGAATGTTTCCGAGACAAATACATCAGATATCATTATTTTGCCATCATGAAGGAGCACTTGAAAACTTTCTAAAAATATCATCCCTCTTTATCATTGTTCAAGCAATCACATAAAGGCGTGATCTCAAGTGAATGAGCTTTTAAAAACTAAAAAGAAGTGGGAAATCCAATCGAAATTTCCCAGATGTTAGAGATGTAATCAATAAGATTGCAAATTATAAAAAAACTATATTAAATAAAAATGAACTTTACACGTTAGCGTATATTATGAATAATAATCGTGAATAATGCTCCTTCAGATCTGTTGCCGATTGATTCCCCCGCACCGCTAACCTACGTTTTTCTTCCTGGGTAGGCGCCTACGAGACTTTCATAGCCCAAACAAACGCCGCCCAGCCTGCTGATACGGGAGTTGGCGTCTTGTAAATTTTAGGCCGCAACACAAATTTTCGAGTTCTTGAGGTTACAATGGTATCGACGTTATTGTAAAATGTATCTACGTAGGTATTCAGCATGTAAAAATTCAATCCTTTGTACTTACCACAGTTTATTATCCATTTTTTGGATCTGCCAACGTCTTTGGTAGGGAATTTATGTAACACTAAAATTTGGGAAAAGTCTTTTGGATGTATTACATCCGTACTATACACATTTGTTTCCAGACATTTACAATAAACGTGGAGAAATCTCGGGAGAAATATCATTCAATACAGTAATAATTAAATCAGCATTCCACTAATTATTATAAGACACTTTTAAAAAGAATTTTATTAATTGTAATTACGGAGAGGAATAGGCGCGTGATGTGATCGACAGTCAATTTATATCTGCCTTTGATTTTAAAATCTAACAGAAAGAATAATAAGAAGTGCCGTGTTAGCATAAAAAAGGGCATACATTACAAATAGATTTGAAGGGACGGGCCTAGTGGCTTATAATCATTTGAACCAGTTAAGATAAATATTTAGAATATATTTCACTAATTATGAGTAATGAAATATTATATAGATAGGGGTCTGTATTTTAGATAAAAGTCAGCATTTCTATAATTAATGGATATATTGGATATACTATACTTCTAAAAGAATATATTGAATATAATAATGTATCGTATTACAAAATGTAAATAGGCGTACATAACATAATAAAAAATACACGAAAGAAAACTTCAATCAAACCTATTGCTGAATTAAAAAGCACCCAGGTCCAGACTAGAAAGTCCGGGGACTCCGCCCGCCCTTCCAGGGAACTTTTTTTATTTATACCGAATTTGTTTTGTGTTCGACCTTATCTCGGGGCCATAGCAAGCAGCAAATTGCTGCGATGCAGTTTTAGTAATAATGTAATAAAATAATATAATTGTATTATTATATACAGGGGTAATAACTAGTAATGAATGTAGCATTGTAAATTGTTTTACAAAATATAATAAATAAAAAATGTGATGTTATTTTGCTCCTTTTAGCCATGTAAATAGCGGGAGCTGTGATTAATGAGTATAGCACTTTTATTTATATGTTGACAAATAATGTTATATTTTCAAAGAAATATTCAAGGTTTGGATTCAGACGATAGAGATATATTTTATTATATTAGACGATAGAGATATATTTTATTATATATACATATTAGCTGCAAAAACTACAAAATTAATAAAATTTCTTCAATCAATTTTTAAATTTAAAGTCAATGTTATTCGATTCTTGTGTTTGCGATTTTCCCCGTCATAACTAAAATTAGTATTTTATTAAAATGCATTCTTTAAAAATCGGTCATTTCGTAGTACCTCTACGTCCTCAATAAAAAAAAACATTGAAAAATTTTAAAATATCTACTTTGCTGTAAATAAAACCAAAATAAGTTTACAACTCATGCTGTCTTGATAGGATCTATCGGAATCTAACAAAATCAAGAAATACTTAACCACTGTTGCACATGGCGAACTTTGCTCTTCTAATACCTACCTAAGGAAATCCAAATAATATTATTTATAATTAATTATTAAACTTTAAATCATTGTTGGAATTTTAATGCTAATTAAAATTAATAAACTTTTAATTATTTAGGAATTTTAACGTTGTTTATTTGAAACATTGAGATAGAATATAATTCTATCTCAATGATTTGAAATTATTAATACCTAGCCTAGAAATTTAGGCACGCCCTTGGTTAATAATCTCAAATAATAGACCTAAAGGTCCCGCCCATCGGGACTAAATACAGTTTTCTTCTATTTATACAGTTTAGGCTCGCTGCCCTCTAGTAGTGAATGGATGATATAATACTTCTTTGTGGGATATAACTGGTAGCTGGTAGCTGCATCCACAACTACTAAGCTCTTGCATCCAAAAGTGATTGCCATAAATTTACATTGTACCGTTTTACTATAAGAATACATATACAAGGATATAACGTAGCTTTACGAATGCTAAACTACCATCTACGGCACTCGTACGAGATAAACCCAACATCATGCTTTATATTCCCGAAGAATTGAGTACGTTGTTGGGAATGAGAAATGCAGAATTTACTGGAACTACTCGTTCCCAATCGTCAGGCTAATTCGAGACAATATGCTTGACATAGTCCTCCTCGACCATCAGATCAATTGATGTATGTTATCGAGAATTCTCAGCACCTGCTGAGACAAACATCGCCTTGAGGGAGGAGGAGAAACGGACAAAATACAGGAATCTCCGGTATGAACTCCAACTGCTATACCCAGGCTACTTTGTCAATATGGTCGTCCTGTTAATCGATCCATTCTAAAGTATGAAGCCTACGCTGTTATCCGCATTGAAGAGATCAAAGGTAAAAAAATTGGCAAAGTGGTTGGCAGGTCAAATGCAGAAGGCGGTCATCCTGGGGACACTTCGTTTACACGAATCTGGAATGTACAGTCACTAACCAGTGAGGTGTCGGAGGCCACGGTTAGACTGTCCATCACAGATTGCCTATAATATATAATATATGATGTATGATGTGTGATGTGTGATGTGTGATGTGTGATGTGTGATGTGTGATGTGTGATTTGTGATTTAGGACATGTCTCGATGCTCTTATAATATTTTCCTTTTTCAATTTGTTGATATTCAGTATTCCATTTTTTTAAAACATATTAAGTCCTTTAATGTTTGTCACTGTTTTTAATGGTTCGATGGTAAATTCTTTAACGTCACTTTGTATTTTAGAAAGTTCATCTAACTGGATTTCTCCGGGAATCTGAATCTTCCGTGTAGCCTTGTCCGGGTGATAGGTGATAGGTGATATGTGATATGTGATGTGTAATGTGTAATGTGTAATGTGTAATGTGTAATGTGATATATGATATATGATATATGACATATGACATATGACGTATGACGTATAACGTATAACGTATAACGTATAACGTATAACGTATAACGTATAACGTATAACGTATAACGTATAACGTATAACGTATAACGTATAACGTATAACGTATAACGTATAACGTATAACGTATAACGTATAACGTATAACGTATAACGTATAACGTATAACGTATAACGTATAACGTATAACGTATAACGTATAACGTATAACGTATAACGTATAACGTATAACGTATAACGTATAACGTATAACGTATAACGTATAACGTATAACGTATAACGTATAACGTATAACGTATAACTTATAACGTATAACTTATAACATATAACATATAACATATAACATATAACATATAACATATAACATATAACATATAACATATAACATATAACATATAACATATAACATATAACATATAACATATAACATATAACAT
Source organism: Rhagium mordax (assembly GCA_963680705.1). Classification (NCBI taxonomy): domain Eukaryota; kingdom Metazoa; phylum Arthropoda; class Insecta; order Coleoptera; family Cerambycidae; genus Rhagium; species Rhagium mordax. The sequence continues at coordinate 25,583,806 of OY796662.1, forward strand.
ATAACATATAACATATAACATATAACATATAACATATAACATATAACATATAACATATAACATATAACATATAACATATAACATATAACATATAACATATAACATATAACATATAACATATAACATATAACATATAACATATAACATATAACATATAACATATAACATATAACATATAACATATAACATATAACATATAACATATAACATATAACATATAACATATAACATATAACATATAACATATAACATATAACATATAACATATAACATAACATATAATATATAAACCAGCAAAGGAAAAAAAGAAGTAAAAGAAACTGGCAGACAAATAAGGGATAATAAAATAAAAACTCGCTCTGGTTCTGTTTCTAATAAATAATCTGTTTTGGTTATTAATGTTTAAAACCATATTTTAGACTGTTTTAATGTGTCATTTACATAATCTATACTTTTATTGCTATTTAATAAGTTGTTTTTAATATAATTCAAGTATCCAAATTTAATCTAGTTTTAATTTAAGTACTATTGAAACTTACACCTTAGCAAATTGTATGGAAGCAAAAACAATTCTAAGTATAAATAAAAATGTGGAAAATTTTAAAATATTGCATAAAAATATAAGAAGTTTAAATAAGAACTTAGACGAATTTAAAATATTGCTGCATAATTTAGAAATAGATGTTGATTGTCTGATCTTGACTGAAACGTGGAAACTTGATGATCCAAATTTATTTCATATAAGTGGTTATGATATGCTATACAACTATGGTGATCTAAATCAAAATGATGGAGTTGTAGCATACATAAAATCCGATTTAATATATAAATATGAAATAAAACAAATTAACAATATTAAATTACTACAAATAATGATCAACATTAGCAAACATGATAATATCAATGTAACCTCCATATATCGATCTCCATCAACAGATCCACACGAATTCAACCATCTATTACAAAACTATCTTCAGACCATCAATATTGTTGAAAATGATTACTATGTATTAATAGGTGATATAAATATGGATATTTTGCAAACAAATGAGTTTACTAATGAATATATGGATATATTAAGTGAATTTGGTTTTGTCTCGACTATAAATAATGCCACCAGGGTTGATCAAAATCATAGTTCGTGTATCGATCACATCTTCATTAAACCTAAATACAATAATACTGATTTTTTAATTCCAATCATATTAGAAACGGACATCACTGATCACTATACAACAATATTACAAGTCATATTAAACACTAGAAAATGCAAGGAACAAAATGACAAACAGAATTTTATTAAAATTATAGATAATAATATGCTAAAAACTAAATTAAGTAGTATTTCCTGGGATTCAGTATATTCTGAACCAAACATTGAGTGCGCTACAAATAAATTCAATCAAATAATAAGCCAGGTCGTAACTGATTGTACTGTGATGAAAAAAATTAAAAGAAGCAATACCAAAAAAACAAAATGGATTACAAATGCAATTCTAAAGTCCGTAAACAAAAAAAAATGAAATGGCTAGAAAACTAAAAAGAGAACCAAACAATTTTGAACTAAAAACACAGTACAAAAATTACAAAAATATCTTAACAAAACTTATTAAAAAAACAAAACAAACGTATTACAAAAATATTATAAATAGTAATCAAGGTAATTCAAAAACGTTGTGGAATATAGTACAAGATATAACAAAATCCAAAAATAGTTTTGCTGGGGTATCATCTATAAAAAATGAGGAAGGAGAAATAGTAACTAATTTAAAAGATATATCAAATGAATTTAATAACACATTTGTGAATATGGGGAAAAAGTTAGCTGAACAAATAAATATAAACAAAAATATTAAATTTAAAAAAACATCTAAATTACATTCGTTAGTACTATTGCCAACAAACACATATGAAATAAAAACAATTATAAATGATTTAAAGAATAATAAGGCACCAGGATTGGATAATTTGCGGGCAGAAATTTTAAAATCAATAACTGAATATTTAGTAGAACCTTTAGTTTATATTATAAATATATGTATGTCGATAGGATATTGGCCACAGATATTTAAAGATTCACTAGTAATCCCTATTTATAAAAAAGGTGACACTAACATAACGGCTAACTACAGGCCTATTTCATTAATAACAAATTTTAGTAAGATCTTTGAAAAAGTTGTAAAAATTAGGTTAGTGTCTTACTTAGATAAATACGAAATACTTTCCAATAAGCAGTATGGTTTTAAAGAAAAAATGTCTACGCAGGATGCCATACTAGACCTAATATCCAATGTGCATACCTCTTTGGACAAAGGTACACCATGTTTATGTACCTTTATTGATCTGTCCAAAGCTTTTGATACAGTCAGTCACCCTCTACTCTTACAAGCCTTGGAAGACATTGGAATAAGAGGGAAACGTCTACTATTGTTTAAAAATTATATATCCAATAGACACCAATGTGTAAGAGTGGGTGCAGTCTGTAGCAATAGACAAAAAATAGAATTTGGTGTACCGCAAGGTTCAGTCCTGGGGCCTATATTATTTCTCATATATATTAATGATCTTTTTATGTTACCCAGTAAAGGAAATATTATAGGCTTTGCAGACGACACTGCTATCATTTATAAAGCTAATACATGGGTTGAACTAAAAGAAATGGTAGAAAGTGATTTATTATATATTAAAAGCTGGTTTGATCAAAAACTATTAACTTTAAACTTAGAAAAAACAACGTATCTACTATTCAGCTGTAATAAATCAAACGTACCTTCTTTTAATTCTTTAACTATTGAAATTGGGGGAAAAAATCATATCATACAACCTGAAACAAAATTTAAATATTTAGGAATAGTTATCGACGGACATTTAAGATGGGACTCCCATATACAATTTGTCGTAAAAAAGCTGCAATTTATTTTGTACAAATTCAAAAAACTAGGTGACATTCTAGACCAAAAACAGATGAAAACAATATACCATTCTCTAGTCGAAACTCATTTGATTTACGGTATCCTGGCTTGGGGTGCGGCAGCAAAAAATCACATTAAGCCACTTGAAATTATACAAAAGAGATTTTTAAAGGTAATGCTGCATAAAGAAATGACTTATCCAAGTGACCTTGTTTATAAACAAGCTAATATAATGGACATAAGGCAATTATTTTACTTAAAGAGCAATCTAAAATATCATAGTAAGAGACAACCATACCTAAATGTTCATTATTATAATACAAGGATAGAAATCAACATGTATCTCCATTTATGGCAAAGACTATCAGACAGAGATCCTTTGTGTTCTTGGGTCCTAAATTATATAACACTGTTCCCGAAGACATAAAAAGAATGACCAGGTTTTCATTTAAAAGTAAATTAAAAGCTCTTATTTTGTCCTCGACCAGAGAAAAAATTCATAATTACATTGAAGTGTAAACAACATCTAAGTTCCAAATCTAAATTGATCACAATTTTAATTCTATTTTAGCATCTTCCATAGTTTTCTCCAATCAATTTATTTTTTTTGCTTGCTATTTTTTTGTTGTATACTTATCGTCTTTGTGTACCTTAATGTCAAAGTTTATATTTTATTTATATAATATATTATATGTATATGTAGATATGTATATATGTGTGTACCTATTAGATATTAAAATATTTTCAAATATATAATTTTAAAATGTAGGCATATATTATTATTTTGTATTATCTCGAAACAAGTGTTATGATAACACTTATCGAGTAAATTTATTTATTTAATACTTCAATATGTATTTGATAGACGATATTTTAGGTAGGTACTTTATATTATTTATTTGTTCATTATTTATTATTAATGTATTTTATTGCTACCTGCCAATTTATTTATTTATTTATGTATGCATCTATTGTTATATTGTATTGCTATGTATATATATATACAGGGTGATCTACCACGAGTGTGCCAAACTTCAGAGGCTGGTAATTTATCAAAAATAAATGGACTTTCATTAATAAACATATGTCCTAAAACGCATAATAAGGGAGCTACAACCCCTTGAAGGGGGTTGATGAATATCAATTTTTCGATTATAAGTCCGATATGGTGGTGATTAAAATAATGAAATTTTCATACATTACGGCCTCGAGGTAGGCGCATAAAATTACAAATTTCGTAATTAACAGCTTGCTTTATTGAGGTAGTTTTGGGGGGTGAGGGATAGTTTTTTACCCGAAACTTTTTTTGACGTCACCTCCGAAGCAAAACTTTTACATAACATTATTTCCCATGCAATGACCCAGAAAAAAGTATTTTTCAAAATTTCTGTCACACCAGCCGTTTTTGAATAATTTGCGTTTTCATGTGAAATATGCAAAACTTAATTCGATCAATCTTCAAATCAAGTGGCTTGAAGTCACCTATATCTAAAAACAATTGATATTTCTGATTTGTAGTATTGTCATTTACATTGTTTAAGCGAAAAATTGATATTCATCAACCCCCTTCAAGGGGTTGTAGCTCCCTTATTATGCGTTTTAGGACATATGTTTATTAATGAAAGTCCATTTATTTTTGATAAATTACCAGCCTCTGAAGTTTGGCACACTCGTGGTAGATCACCCTGTATATATTGGATATTGGTAAATAATTATTATGATTATTATTATTATAATATATAATATATAATATATAATATATAATATATAATATATAATATATAATATATAATATATAATATATAATATATAATATATAATATATAATATATAATATATAATATATAATATATAATATATAATATATAATATATAATATATAATATATAATATATAATATATAATATATAATATATAATATATAATATATAATATATAATATATAATATATAATATATAATATATAATATATAATATATAATATATAATATATAATATATAATATATAATATATAATATATAATATATAATATATAATATATAATATATAATATATAATATATAATATATAATATATAATATATAATATATAATATATAATATATAATATATAATATATAATATATAATATATAATATATAATATATAATATATAATATATAATATATAATATATAATATATAATATATAATATATAATATATAATATATAATATATAATAGATAATATATAATATATAATATATAATATATAATATATAATATATAATATATAATATATAATATATAATATATAATATATAATATATAATATATAATATATAATATATAATATATAATATATAATATATAATATATAATATATAATATATAATATATAATATACAGGCTGTCTATTTTACGAGGGCCACACCAAATATCTCGCTTAATATCTATTGTTGTAGAATAAAGTTTTAGAAATAGTAATCCCATTTTTTGTGAGCTATATTTCAGTAAAAAGAAATTTGAAATCCATAGCCTACTTTGTGAGATATATTACAAAAACCTGAAAAGTAGGAAAACTACAAACGGTTATAGCTTCCTTATTTGAAGAGATACGAAAAAAGTTGAAGGGATGATAGTTGATGGCAAAGATAATAAGAATAATAATATGTATCAAAAAATTCGAAAAACGCAGTTGGCTTTGACATACGCTCTTGTGAAAAAATTAAAAGAACAAATCACAAAGTAGGCCATGACACCATTAATTCCGTTTATTTTTTCTCTTTCCAACGATATAAAACATGTCACAAAAATTTTAACTGATAGTGCCAATATTTAATATTTTACGAAAACCACAATTCATATCGTTAAATCGTAAAAATCTGCTATGCCATGATAGTAAAAATTCACTTTATAATAATTATAATTCAGTAATTATTTATTACAATTTAATACAAACTAACAAATGTCTCATAAATAAAAATAAAAGTACAAAATGAATATCCAAAAAAAACGAAAAATTTTGTAGGGACAGGGTTTCCACCGAAAATGATCACCACGATAACTTTTTAATTTGTAATTTTAGAAAAAAAAGTTTCAAGTAAAAGTTGTAGGATATGTGAAGGGATTAAAAATCCCATTTTTAGAAAAACAATTGAACATTGTATTTACGATCTACCGATACAAGTTATGTTTATTTAAATGGAACACCCTGTATTTTCTTATATTTTTGGATTCTATACGTTTTTCTGATTTCAACCATATGAATATGTCATATGTTTGCTCCGGTAGTTTATTTTAAATAATATTTTGCTATCCCTTCGGCATCTTGTAACAAACTGCAACTACGCTGAAAGCTAGTTTTGCTTTCCCAAAAAATTTATATTTTAATAACTAAATAATTTTTCGTTTTTTTGGATATTTATTTTGTACTTTTATTTTTATTTATGAGACATTTGTTAGTTTGTATTAAATTGTAATAAATAATTACTGAATTATAATTATTATAAAGTGAATTTTTACTATCATGGCATAGCTGATTTTTACGATTTAACGATATGAATTGTGGTTTTCGTAAAATAGTAAATATTGGCACTATCAGTTAAAATTTTTGTGACATGTTTTATATCGTTGGAAAGAGAAAAAATAAACGGAATTAATGGTGTCATGGCCTACTTTGAGATTTGTTCTTTTAATTTTTGCACAAGAGCGTATGTCAAAGCCAACTGCGTTTTTCGAATTTTTTGATACATATTATCATTCTTATTGTCTTTGCCATCAACTATCATCCCTTCAACTTTTTTCGTATCTCTTCAAATAAGGAAGCTATAACCGTTTGTAGTTTTCCTACTTTTCAGGTTTTTGTAATATATCTCACAAAGTAGGCTATGGATTTCAAATTTCTTTTTACTGAAATATAGCTCACAAAAAATGGGATTACTATTTCTAAAACTTTATTCCTCAACAATAGATATTAAGCGAGATATTTGGTGTGGCCCTCGTAAAATAGACAGCCTGTATAATATATAATATATAATATATAATATATAATATATAATATATAATATATAATATATAATATATAATATATAATATATAATATATAATATATAATATATAATATATAATATATAATATATAATATATAATATATAATATATAATATATAATATATAATATATAATATATAATATATAATATATAATATATAATATATAATATATAATATATAATATATAATATATAATATATAATATATAATATATAATATATAATATATAATATATAATATATAATATATAATATATAATATATAATATATAACATATAATATATAATATATAATATATAATATATAATATATAATATATAATATATAATATATAATATATAATATATAATATATAATATATAATACATAATATATAATATATAATATATAATATATAATATATAATATATAATATATAATATATAATATACAGAGAGGTCCTAAAGTCACCCCCTCCCCTGCTATCTCTTGAACCGTTTTGAATTTTTTATTGCAATTCTGGGGCGATATTCCCAGGCAGGTTAGGTACCTCGTGAGCATAAACTCGAATATTAATAATCCAATATGGCGTCTGGCCGCCATATTGGATTTTCCTACAGCGTGGTACAGGAGTGTGTTACATATCAAATTAAAGGTCTTTATGTCGCCAATGTCACTCTAAAATTTCATGATGATTCCTCTAAGCCTATGGAATTGGTGGACTAATCATTATTTTTGGATGAAAATTTTCCCCAATCGTGGATAGGTCGTGGAGGTCCAATAGGATGGCCCGCGCGCTCTCCCGACTTGACGCCGCTGGACTATTTTATTTGGGGTTATGTTAAAACCAAAGTTTATGCCACTCAACCCGAAAATATTGAAGAACTGAAAAGGAGAATACAACACACTATAGGCAATATTACTGCAGGTATGCTTCGTAATGTTCGCGAAGGATTTAAAAAAAGAATTCGACTCTGTCAACAGCAAAATGGGGGTCATTTTGCACAATTGTTGTAATAATAAGAATTAGATAAGTGTTTTATATTGTACTCACATTAAACAATGCCTTTTCCTAAATACAGTTGTTTTGGTTAATTGAGTTTTAATAAAAGAATATTACTACAATGTGTATATCACGAATATCACTCCTAGTTTAAATAACTCGATATAGTAAATAAGAACAATTTATTGAGATGTGTGATCTCAATTTGCAGCTTTCTGCATAATGATTGCTCTTCTAAAAACTCTGCTTACTGCTCAAATGTTGTGCCAAATTATTGCATCTAAAAATAATGATTAGTCCACCAATTCCATAGGCTTAGAGGAATCATCATGAAATTTTAGAGTGACATTGGCGACATAAAGACCTTTAATTTGATATGTAACACACTCCTGTACCACGCTGTAGGAAAATCCAATATGGCGGCCAGACGCCATATTGGATTATTAATATTCGAGTTTATGCTCACGAGGTACCTAACCTGCCTGGGAATATCGCCCCAGAATTGCAATAAAAAATTCAAAACGGTTCAAGAGATAGCAGGGGAGGGGGTGACTTTAGGACCTCTCTGTATAATATATAATATATAATATATAATATATAATATATAATATATAATATATAATATATAATATATAATATATAATATATAATATATAATATATAATATATAATATATAATATATAATATATAATATATAATATATAATATATAATATATAATATATAATATATAATATATAATATATAATATATAATATATAATATATAATATATAATATATAATATATAATATATAATATATAATATATAATATATAATATATAATATATAATATATAATATATAATATATAATATATAATATATAATATATAATATATAATATATAATATATAATATATAATATATAATATATAATATATAATATATAATATATAATATATAATATATAATATATAATATATAATATATAATATATAATATATAATATATAATATATAATATATAATATATAATATATAATATATAATATATAATATATAATATATAATATATAATATATAATATATAATATATAATATATAATATATAATATATAATATATAATATATAATATATAATATATAATATATAATATATAATATATAATATATAATATATAATATGATAAACAATAATTTCTAATTGGAAACGCCATCAAAGTTCGGATTTGCTTTTCTTTTATTTGTTACTGAACAGCATTGTTTAAAAATACCCCCCAAAAAAACAAAACAATTGAATACTGACATAAATATTATCTTACCACGTTATCTTGTCTATCCACATCAGCTCCTCTCGTGAGCAATAATCGAAGTACTTCCTCATGTCCGTCAGCTGCAGCTCGCTGTAATGCTGTACATCCAGCACCATCCGGACTATCCACTTCCCTAGGAGCGGCAATATTGAGTAGAAGTCGGATGACGGCACTGTGACCACCGCTTGCTGCCAAATGCAAAGCCGAACGCCCTTGTTCATCTCGAGAGAAACGGACACAACGAGCAGGTCCAAGATAGCGTTGACATATTACAACATCGCCTATACTTGCTGCTGCCCTGAGTGCTGCAGACCCATCCGTGGTAGCGCTTCCGCTCATTCAGAGCCATCTGACATAGTACCTATGAAGAATAATAGATAATAACACTTCGGATTAGTTATAGGAACGTTAATCAATGATTAACTGAACGAAGTTCGACATTTAAAATCAAATAATGCCATTGGTTGTTCCTAGCTCGGATTTTAACGACTGGCATAGTATTATTTTTGAATTTAAACCAATTTCAGCTGAACCACCGTACATTTGGCACTTAATATGAAGATAATAAATTAAACATATTTATAATTAATTATCCACTACTATAAATTTTTTATGACATTTTTATATTATGTATTTATAGTAGGTCACCTACTTATAAATACATAATATAAAAATGTCATAAAAAAATACGGTTAAGCCAGACAGTGACGTCATCATCGTTAAGTATGGAATCTACATTACCGGCCGAAACTCTGTAGGGGCCCCTCTAACTAATGGGTCCCCCGAAGGCTCCTCTAACTAATGGATTCCCCCTAGGGCTCCTCTCACCAATGTAGGGGGCTTCCCTCACCAGTGTAGGAGGCTCCTCTAACCAATGGGTCCCCCGTAGGGATTCCCTCATAAATAGGTACACCGTAGGGCTCCTCTAACCAATAGGTCCCATGTAGGGGGGGGTTTCCCTCACCAATGGATCCCCTTTAGGGCATCCCTAACTAATGAATCCCCGTAGGGGGCTTTCCTCACCAGTGTAGGAGACTCCTCTAACCAATGGGTCCCCCGTAGGGCTTCCCTCATAAATAGGTCCCCCGTAGGGCTCTTCTAACCAATAGGTCCCATGAAGGGGGGGGGGGTTCCCTCACCAATGGGTCCCCTTTAGGGCATCCCTAACTAATGGATCCCCGTAGGGGGCTTCCCTCACCAATGTAGGGGGCTTCCTTCACAACTGGGCCCCCGTAGGGCTCCGCATCCCGATAGCGCAGGCAAAAATTCGTAGCTCATCTCGCAGCCGTCATAAATTTGTAGCTCACCTTACAGCTGTCAAAAATTGCTAGGTGTCAAAAAAATTCGTAATCGTCTCGGGGCCCCCCATCTCAAAAAACCTCATAAGAACTGAAGGTATATGTATAGCATGCGTAGTAGATTTCAAAAAGATCGTTAAAAAAGTATTGAAAAAATTTTCTCGAGATATTTTTTGTAAAGTGGTGCCTCCCTGCCCTTCTGGTTCGGAAATTTTTGTCAGTATGAGTAAATGCTTAGCTTTTATAAATGAGAAAAGTCGGAGCTGGTGTGATTCGAACCGTTGTGATCCTGCAGCATTTCAGCGCCTTAACCGCTATCCATCAGGTAATTTCTGATATGCGTTTAACTATACTACATATAATGGGTGCATAACAAAAATTATTATTTTAAAAATATGATAATTTGATACAGTAACGTATGCTTAAAAGAACAAAGAATTCATTCATGCGAAACATTCGATTCGAAATCATTTTTCAACGTCAAGTTGTAATTTATTTATTTATTTATTTATTTACTCCATCCAACAATTACAAGAACCCTTTATAGGATGGGAAAAAAACACAAAATACAATACAAAAATCCTAACTAACACAAATATGAAAAATAAATATATGCAGCGTAACAGAGATTTGCAATAATACAAATCGAGGGGTTGACCGCGGAGGAAATCTTTTGTACAAGCCCGAGGAAGTCAGGAGGAAGTCAGAGGAAGTCAGGGGGAAGTCAGAGGAACTGAGGGGGAAGTCAGAGGAACTCAGAGGAATTCAGAGGAACTCAGAGGAATTCAGAGGAACTCAGAGGAATTCAGAGGAATTCATAAGAAATTTTTATTTAGTACGCATGCGCATTTGCGTTTTTGACATTTTTGACTCCTATCTCTCCATAGAGCTGAATGGCCACAACCTTATCAAATTTATTATAAAATCCAGGCAAAACAAAGACATTACAAATGACATGTTTTTACCTTGGCTATTCTCTAGCCAGTCCTGCGGAAAAGTTTTCAGAACTACCAGACCTCTAACATTAACATCGACGGTAGTTAACTTCAGCATTAATGACATTCTTCACCGCATTGACAGAATACAATCAATCAACAATATTCTTAAAGATTTCACTAAAACATTCAAATTTCCAAGAGAAGATAAGAAAATGAAATCAAACCATAGGGACTACAATCTTCCAGGATATAACATCCGTCTTTCTGACCAAGATATCCAAAGCATTGTTGAAAGAGCATTGGAAAAATCGACAGAAGATGCCACAGCCCTTGGGATTACGTTGACTGAGGTCTGCTCTTGTACCTGTTCCAATACCAAGTAAAGAAACCTCAAAGGAAACCGACACTGACCCAACCGAAAATTTACATGAACCTGAGGAAGAGGAATCTCGGGAACAAACGATAATTTTAAAGATGTAAATCTCGATATAAACAGAGACAATGATTTTGATAAAGAAATCGCAGATGTTGGTGATGGAGGGAACAGCGAAATGGAACCTGAAGATTTACATGAGCTGCGTTTCGATCTTTGTAATATTACGTTTAATAATGCTATTGGATCAAGTTTGCAGCCAAAAGATTACTCCGACAAAATATCAGATATATTAGTAGAAAAAGGAGGTATCGTGAGAGTTTCAATTGACAATAAAAAAAAACAACTGTCATTAGGAAGTGTTCGTTGTGTTGGTTGTTGGATCAAAATAAAGAACAAGTAAGCTCTGATAGATTGCGAAAGTTTATTAGGAACCAACCAAAGAGTCGAAGTAAATTACCCGAAACAACCAAGCACTTAGTAATTAAGTCTGAAATAAAGACGATTGGTGTCTGTTTGAACATGAATTGAGTAATTAGTTTAGAAGCCGGTAAATGTGTCATCGGAGGTTGTTTGCTTGGACGAGTGTTATCAATCAACTATTTAGAATGTCCTGCTGAGAGCAAGGTTTTGTAGACTTGGCCTCAGTTTAAAATGGAGGAGAAAAAATTGGATGTTTATGCACTTGGTACTCGATAATGAGGGAGTATTAACAGTAATGGACACTGAGAATAACGAAACCTGTGATATATCCCGATACAAATGTTCTATTCCTTGCCCCATAATAGACGAAAGAAATACACTCGGAAATAGAGAACTTGGTATGAAGATCCGCTCTGATACCATGGCGGCATTAATAACCCGATTTCGTGTGAGTAACAAGTCTAAGAGAAAGAGAACTGCAATTGCATATAAATCCAGTAAAGGGATGAAAACCACCAAGTTTTAGGATTCCCTCGACGATTCCTTAGAGGACTCGTTAGTAGTTGAGACGTCAGAAGAAGACGAATCGATTTAATTAGACGACAGCACTGATACCGAAATGTTCGATACTGATGAGTCAGATGGGGGCGAAATGCAAGTCGATAAAGTTCCTGTAAATAGTAATTGTCACGTCAACACAAAAGTTGTATAGATTTTAAATAACACAACAGTTATTACTTTAGAATACTATATAATAGTTCACAAGTTTTACAAGAAACTTTCAAGCACACGAAACATAAGTTACAGACTCCATTAGGTCTCGCCATAGATCATAGAACTACTCTTGTGCCAGTGATACCAATCCACTGACATCTCGTCATGCTAGTATTATTTTGCCCTATATCCATTTTTTGCGGCTATGGACCTTTTTACATATCCGGAAAGCTTAAAATGCACTTGGCCTAAATCCACTGTCATCTTAGCAATTATATTCGATATAAAGTGGTTTTTCAGTAAATTCTTGCTCTATATCCTAAAAATTGATCATGCGGAGAGTGTTTTTGGCACTATATTAACGTAGAGTACCTTTTAGCCTATATCCACTTCTTATAGTGCGTAAAATGCTCTATATCCCAAAGGTTTACTCAATGCTTTTGCATTAGTTTTGACCTATATCCATAATAATATAAGCAGTTGCCCTAACTCTCTAAAAAAATTGTTATAATGCAGTTATCCTATATCCATTCGAGAATACATTTGACCCATATCACGCAAAAAACCCGTGTTTTATTTGCACTATATCCTATGAAATAGTGTTACATTTGTCCTATATCCTATGTGAAATTGGCAACATGGCTTAATATTAGGCTCCTTGGCCTATAACCAAAATAAGTTTTTGTAGATTTCTTCGTTATTTTAAAAAATAATTAAGAACTTATAGCATATTTTTAAGTGTCTAAAGCAGTATTTAACCATTATGAAGCAAAAAAATGGTAAGTAGATAAGTAATGACAGAGCTGTTACAGTTTTATGTTGTGTTCAGTTCAAGATCAGTGATCAAGGTCACCCCCTCTACCCCTCTACCCCCTCAAAAAACCACCCCCTCAAAACTACCCCCTCAAAAACAACCCCTCAAAAAACCACCTCCTCAAAAAACCACCCCCTCAAAACTACCCCCTAAAAAACCACCCCCTCAAAAACCACCCCTCAAAAAACCACCCCTTCAAAACTACCCACTCAAAAAACTGCCCCCTAAAAACCACCCCCTCAAAAACCACCCCCTCAAAACCACCCCCTAAAAACCACCCCCTCAAAAACCACCCCCTCAAAAACCACCCCCTCAAAACCACCCCCTCAAAAAACCACCCCTTCAAAACTACCCACTCAAAAAACTGACCCCTAAAAACCACCCCCTAAAAACCACCCCCTAAAAACCACCCTTTCAAAAACCACCCCCTCAAAACTACCCCCTCAAAAAACCACCCCCTCAAAAACCACCCCCTCAAAAAAACCACCCCCTTAAAACCACCCCCTCAAAACCACCCCCTAAAAACCACCCCCTCAAAAACCTCCCCTCAAAACCAACCCTTGAAACTACCTCACACCCTCCTAACCCAACACAACCATATCGGGTTACAACTTGTCGGGACAAGTTTGTATACATGTCTAGACGACATCCGGTTAATGCACAAAGATGAATGACCTTTAATAATATCCGGAGGTATCAAATGCGGGGTCAATGTATTTAAACATCTGGTGAACACGTGAGACCAAATGCAAACGTCTATTCCCACGTAGATGTATAACATGTGTTCAACACGTGTGCGGGGTCAATGTATTTAGTCATCTGGTGAAGCCATGCGTGAGACCAAATGCAAACGTCTATTCCCATGATAACATGTGTTCAACACGTGTGCGGGGTCAATGTATTATACATGTCTAGACAGCATCTGGTGAGAACCGTAGCAAATGTTTATTCCCAGGGATCATATAACATGTGTTTAACACATCACGTGACCCCCCACCACGATATATAACACAGCGATAAGATAGTTCTTCAGTCTATGTTTAAACTTTATACAGCAATGAAGTGTGAGCATTGTGGAAACGGTTTCTCATGTCAAAGTAATCTAGTTCGGCATATTCGTCAATATTGTTCTGTTCTTCATGACAACAAAAAACGGAAGGCTGATAGTATGCCTTCTACAAGTGGTGTTAAAAATATTTGTGAACATTGTGGAAACGATTTTTCATGTGAAAGCAGTTTAGTTCGACATATCCGCCAATATTGTTCAGTTCTTCATGACAATAAACGAAAAAGTGACACTGTACATGACCAAAACAAAAAACAGAGGTTTGATAGTGGACCGTCTACAAGTGGTGGAAATTCTAATAGTGGTGGAAATAGAAACATTTGTAATCATTGCAGAAAAAGTTTTTCTTGTCAAAGCAGTTTAATTCGACATATTCGTCAATACTGCTCTGTTCTCCATAACAACAAAAACAAGTCTGCCCTTTCTACAAGCAATCCAGTTGGTAATAAAAAAATTCATCGACCTGTTGTTCAAAGTGTGGGACAGGGTGTTGACAAACTTCATCATGCATTTAAAAACAGGATAGCTAGTTACCGCTTTACTAGCCCTAGAACTCATATCGATTACTCTGATTTTCTGGACGAAGTGAAACAAAAGGTACTTGGAATAATTAATGAATACCTGCAGAAATTCAACTCCCTCAAAATTAATTTCGAAGTGTTTGGGCTTTATGTCATACCTGAAAAGGAGTTGTCTGACATTAAGTCATTTAATACAAAAAATAAAATAATCACTATTTCAACAAACCTGCAAGAGACTTTTGAGGATTTCGGGGAAGAGATGAAGCTGCAAGCATCTGAATTTCAAGAAAAGGATTCTGGCTGGACATTAAAACATATAATGTTTCTTGATGTGAACATAAATAAATATACACCAATGTCTGCTTCATCATATATTAAGTTACCCAAAGCCATAGAAGTAAAGAAAGCGGTTTTAAACATACAAAACACAGACAATGCATGTTTTGCTTGGTCAATTAATGCAGCAATATCCCCTGCAGAAAGTAATCCATTGAGAACAAGTTCATATCCACATTACGATACTTTACTAAATTTTAATGGTTTAGAGTTTCCTATGAAACTAAAGGACATCCCCAAATTCGAAAAAAATAAATAACATCTCCATTAATGTATTTGGCATTGAATCAGAATTCAAGGATGGAAAAATGATTACTGAAGTAGTTGGACCGCTACATTTTACATCATGTCGTCAAGCTACGCACATTAATTTGCTACTTGTATCAGATAATACAGGTAGAAGTCATTATACTCTCATAAAAGACCTATCAAAATTAGTTTCGAAACAAAAATCGAACCATGATGGACGGTTACATATTTGTGATGGATGTCTACAATCGTTTAGAAATACACAGCAGTTGAAAGCACATGAGAAAAATGACTGTAACCATACATGCACGAAAATACCAACTACCGATTTGAAGATAAATAAATATGGAGAATCAGTTCCAGAAAATATTCTTAAATTTATAAATTTTGAGAAACAGTTGCCGGTCCCATTCGTCATATATGCTGATTTCGAGAGTTTGCTGAAACCCATCCATCATAATGAACCTTGTGATGAAAAATCATTTACCTACGATCACTAATGTAAATAGCTGAAAACGCACTCTCCGCCACCTACGTAAATTGAACCTTATACACCGTAAACAAATCGCACGCTCAGCCGCTGAGGTGCAATGCAATGTGACCACGTGACCTACTTTACACAACACTTGTAGTTCATATTTCTGACACCAAGCTAAAATTATTAAAAATGGCAGGTGCAAAACTTAATTTTCTAGCTCTGTCAAAACTGACATAAGCAACAAATAATACAAAATTGTGTTTTAATTTCAATAAATACGATCGTAGGTAAAGTATAGTACATAATTCGAGTTGTAAAGCAATTACGCACTCATGGAATTGCCACACTCGCCGCTACGCGGCATCGTGCGCAATTTTTCCATTCGTGCGTAATATGCTATTTACAACTCTCATTACGTAATATACTATTACAGTGAAAGTATCTGAACATGTACCATATTCTTTCGCTTTTTACGTGAAATGTAATTTTGACGATAAATACTCGAAAATTGTGACATATCGAGGTTCCGATGCTGCTGAAGTATTCTCTAAAAAATTGGATGAAACAGCTCTAGATTTATATAACACACACTTAAAACATGTTAAAGAGATGCTCCCCCTTTCAGACCTAGAGAAAATGGAATACGAAAATGCTGTGTGCTGCCATATTTGCAAGAAAGACTTTAAGCTTGGTGGTATAAAAGTACGTGATCACTGTCATTTAACGGGTTGCTTCCGTGGAGCCGCACATTCAATTTGCAATTTGAATTATAAAGTTCCGAAATTCATACCAGTGTTCTTCCACAACCTGACAAATTACGACAGCCATCTGTTTATAAAAAAGTTGGCCTGTAAAAAGGAGAGTGTTTCCGTCATAGCCCAAACCAAAGAAAAGTACATATCATTCTCCAAATCAATTCTTGTCGAAAAATCTACAGATAAGAAGATGCCTGATACATATTTGAAACTAAAATTTGTAGACTCTTTTCGATTTTTACCAAAGTCCTTAGACACATTGAGCCAGAGTTTAGAGTCCCATCAGTGTGAGGAAACTAGAAAGCACTTTGAAAAGGATGATGAGTTTAATTTAATCAGGCGGAAAGGGGTCTTTCCTTATAATTATGTGAATTCTCTTGAAAAACTAGAAGAACCGCAATTACCGCCAAAAGATAAATTTTACAATGATTTAACAAACGAATCTATTTCTGATAAGGATTATAAGCGAGCTAATAAAACATGGAACTCCTTCAAATGCAAAACGTTGGGAGAGTATGCGGATATTTATCTGAAATCGGATATTCTATTATTAGCCGATGTGTTTGAGAACTTTAGAAAATTGTGTTTGGAACATTACAAATTAGATCCGGCTCATTATTTAACAGCTCCTTCTTTGAGTTGGGACGCCATGTTACGTAGTACCGAAGTCGAACTCCAACTTTTGACTGATGTAGACATGATCCATTTCTTTAGAAAAGGTATTCGAGGAGGAGTGGCTCAATGCAGTAAAAGAAAAGCTGTGGCTAATAATAAGTTCTTACCAAACTATGATCCTACGAACCCAACATCATATATTATGTACTTGGATGCAACCAATTTATACGGAGCAGCAATGAAAGAATACCTACCCACCGGCGATTTTAAGTGGCTTGAAAAAGCGGAAATTGAAAACTTCGACTGTTCAGCCATTAAAGATGATTCACCAAAAGGCTATGTTTTAGAAGTTGACTGGGAATATCCACCACACTTGCACAATGACCACAACGATTTACCTTTTTGTCCAGAGCAAATGACCCCTCCGAAAAGTAAAACTGCCAAATTAATCCCGAATTTGTGTAATAAAGAAAAATATATTATTCACTACAAAAACTTGAAGCAGTGTTTAAAATATGGATTGAAACTAAAGAAAATACACAGGATATTAGAATTTTCTCAATCGACTTGGCTGGGGTCATATATTGATTTGAATACAAAACTTCGAAGTTCTGCAAAAAACGAGTTTGAGAAGGATCTATTCAAGTTGATGGTAAATTCAATATTTGGTAAGACAATGGAAAACGTTGACAAAAGACAAAATATTAAACTATGTTCGTGCTGGGAGAATAAAAAGGGTCTGTTGGGTGCAAGAGCGTTAATAGCCATGCCACATTTTAAATCCTGTTCAGTATTTGATGAAAACTTAGTAGCAGTTCAATTGAAGAAATTGAAAGTTGTTTATGATAAGCCACTCTATGCAGGTTTTTCAATTTTGGATATTTCAAAGACTATCATCTATGAATTTCTATATGGGTACATCAAATCCATGTATGGGAATAGAGCAACTGTTTTGTATACTGATACCGACTCACTAATTTTGGAGATATTCACAGACAATGTTTATGATGACATCAAAGAGAACATTCAATATTTTGATACGTCGAATTATAGTATTGACAACATCCATAACATGCCCAAAACAAAGTCTGTGGTCGGAAAAATGAAGGATGAGTATGCTGGAATACCTATTGAGGCCTTTTATGGTACCGGTGCTAAAGCATACTGTGTTAAAGCTGGTGATGTAATGAAAAAGGCAAAAGGGGTTTCCAAAAGCGTTGTTAAACATCAAATACATTTTTCCGATTATGTCCAGATTGTTGAAAAGGGTGGTATAATATTTCGTAAAATGTCTATATTTACCTCCAATTTGCACACCATTCACACCGAATTAAAAAATAAAGTAGCGCTATCTTCTGCTGATGACAAAAGGTATGTCTTACCTGGAGATGTTAGGACCTTGGCTTGGGGGCATCATCATCTAATTACTGGAAGTAGTGATAGAAAATTAGAGGTTTTACTAAAATATGCTGACCGTTTGATGGAAATGGAAGAGCCTGAAGAAGGATGGGATAGTATTGATTTGGATTCATTAGATTTGTAATTTATAAAATAAAAAACATATACATTATAAATCGTTTTATTTGTTTTACATACAATGGTAATATAATAAATATAACATTAAAATTAACCACATCTTTCCAATCACCACTCACATATGTGGCATTTAGATTGTCTGCATGGAGGACAATCTATGTGGGTTTGCCATTCGGGACGGTTGTAATGTCCAAAGCAAGGTAATTGAATTTGTAATTCAAACTTGTCTGTGTACTCCATTGGTAATTTGGGCCATGCATATAAGAGTTCAACTGGACCAACTTTTTCAATTAGATACTGCAGTGGAAAATTACGAAGTTCTTCCTCAGTAAAATCATACAAACTTTTATCATTCCTATGCTTATCTATCAACTCCCTCGTTAGACAATTCGAACAAGTCAGATCTTGAGACATTTTAAAACACTTATATGTATTAATTTAAGCACGAGTGATGAACAACAAACTGCTATGTACCAAATTATTGATTCATTTCAGTATTTGTACTATTATTAACAGTCATGGGGGTTTGCTATAGAGTTCCAGCCATTCCGAATCTTGAGTGGAATCATTACCTTTTCTTAGCTTTAATTTATACATAGTACTGTTGGTGGGTATTGGATATCTGAGGGTTGCTGCATTAGTGGCTGCATACGGTTCCATTCTGCCCCATTTCGAAGGCCAGCTCTCATTTCGGGTTCCATTACTATCGAAGCATATAAACACTTCTTTCGCGGTTTAACGGTGTTGTATAAAAAGAAAACTTTGAAAAATTGCTTGTAAAGCTATGAATTGTGAAGCTATCATCGTAACATCTATAAACACACTAATGTTTTTGAAATTTTTATGAATTTGTATTCTATTATTGAAGATGGAGAGGGGGCATACATTTAATAAAATATTTTACTGAATTAAATAAGTCAGGTTGGCCGAGTGGTTAAGGCGTCAAACTTAAGCTTTGATTCCCTAACGGGAGCGTGGGTTCGAATTGAATCATTTTTATTACATCTAT
Source organism: Rhagium mordax (assembly GCA_963680705.1). Lineage (NCBI taxonomy): Eukaryota > Metazoa > Arthropoda > Insecta > Coleoptera > Cerambycidae > Rhagium > Rhagium mordax. The sequence goes on from OY796662.1 coordinate 25,604,149, forward strand.
TTCGGAATCATATAATTCTTCCCCTTCGCCACAATCGCAATCCTCGAAACATCCTAATATTTTAATGTAAGAATAGTTATCTTTTAGATTAAATGTTTCTTTAACACATTGAAGCTTATAACTCTTCATAAGTTTTTTTGATCAACAAGTTTATCGTTTTCATCATAAAACTTGACTACAATATAGTAAGAGTAAACCCATGCTTCTAATTAAAATTATGATCTTCAAACTGTAACATCTGGCAGGCAAATGGATGGTGAGTCATAACATATGCCTTAATTAACTTGTCTAGACAAGATACATCCGGCACCATGTACATAAATATTACACGTGATAACATCTGGTGAACAGATTACGACTTTGGGGGTCAATGACACATATCATGCTTCATTTAAATCTCTAGACTTGTTAATAAATAAAAATACATTGAATATGTTTAATTTTTTATTATGAAATTATAAAATGTTCATAAAGATAAAATACTCAGTTCAAATAATAATAATGGTTTCTTTTATAATAAGAAATATTAATGCAGACACACTGAAACTTATATATACCTATATACCATTTATTTCCAAAAAGAAATAACACTGCCTGTCCTTACAGGTTGCCTTAAGACACAGTAATAACATGATAAAATACTTAATCTAATAAAATAAAATACACTATTAATAATCATAACCTACTGACAGGCCAAAAAAAATACAATTATGTTTTATTTATTATTTTTTTTTTTTGGTCCATATAAATGGTTTCTTAATATATACACGGAACTTTTTAAAATTTTAAGTACTATTTCTTTATCAAGGATTTTTGGAAGATTATAAAGTTTTCTAAATTCAATATATTTTTTAGTAAGGGTTCCTCTAGATCCAAAAACTAATCCAATAACTGATATATTTTCTACATTAAATTTGTTTTTATAAAACGGAATTGTTGGCTCATAGATTTGACATTTTTCTATATGAACTTCTTCAGGCTGACTTTCATTATTTTCGAAACGGATTGTTGGATCAATTATAGTTGCACACTTCTTTTTCCTATCAATTACTATTATATCAATTCGTCGAATACTATCTTCATCCGAAATACCTAGAATTTCCTCATGAACCTCATAACCCTTATCTCGAAAAGCATTTGCGATCATTTCTCTGATTTCATTGTGTCGACTTATTCTAGCTGTTTCTCCATAGCTACAAAATCCTAACACATGGGCAAGTGTTTCATACTCATTACAATGTCTGCAATGGTTTGTGTTAGGACCTCGACCAGGGACAGCTCGAACTGCCGACACATTACATGTCATTTTCAGACAGTCTCTCCATTCAGAGATACTCAATCCTTTTTTTTTATATACCCACTGATTGGCTGATTTTACTTGCTGGTATAGAATTACTCCTTTTCCTTTTTGTTGACAACTACACCAATTATTAAATTCTTTTTCTCTAAGTAGTGCACGTATTGATTTGCTGTAGTTTTTATTTTTATTTGTATTTTCAAAATTAGGTACATCATTCGGGATTAAATTTAGTTTATTAATACATTCCATTTTCTCCTCACTGTAGTCTTCTTTTAGAACTCTACAGTTAGAATTTTGAAGAAGATTAAATTTATTTATTTGTTGAATAACAGCTTCCCAGGAAGCATTGAAAATTTCGAGACCCTTAACTGTCTTAGAAGAATATAAAAAACTATTAGGTGTATCTCCTGGAAGTTGCAAAATTTCTCTAACACAACTTCTTAATAATTTATCAATATTTTCTAGAAATACTTTTGGAATTTTGTTGTGTGGAGCTGTTTGAAACGGGTAAATAAGTGTTGGCGATATATATTGATTCAAAATATTTAATTTTTGATCACACTCCAGTAACAAAGATTTAGTTAGTATTTCCAAGCGATTTCCAAAATTTTTTAATATATTGTCCTGATCAAAAATTAAATGATCTGAATATGTTACTCCAAGATATTTAATTTTTTCATCTATCCCAATTGAGTTAATTATTTGTAAAGAATATGTAGAAATTGTTTTACTGCATAATTTTCCATTCTCAATAACGATAGCAGATGATTTTGAAGGGTTAATTTTGAGTCCAATTTCATTGAATTTATTTTCAGCCATTTGAAGTAAATTATCTGCAGATGTCAAATTTTTACCTATTATAACTAAATCATCTGCGTAACCTAAAACTGATAATTTTTTAATTATTTGATTATCGTTTATTAACTCAAATCCCAATTCCGACGTTACATCAGTTTCAGATAATTCATTAAGAATAAAATTTATGCAGAGATTAAAGAGAATAGGAGATAAGGGGGCCCCTTGAAATAGTCCCTTTTTAATTTTAAAAGATTTTGTTCTGCTTATACCTAAATCAATAAACGATTCATTATTGGTTTGAAGATCAATAATAATATTTTGTAGTTTAATAGGTATTTCGGATGCCTTAATTACTTTTCTCAAATGGTCATGTCCAATAGAATCATAAGCTTTATTTATGTCTAAGAAGATTAAGGATACGCATTCCTTTAAAACTTTTGACTTTTTTAGTATACTTTCAATAATAGCATTATTTATATGGCATCCCGGTAGGTGCATAAAACCTCTTTGATTTTCATTAATTATTATAAATTTCCTGATTTGTTTTTCAATAACCTTTTCAATGATTCGTCTTAATAAAGAACAAATAGAAATGGGTCTCCAATTGTTTAAATCATTGGGATCATCTTTTTTATAAATTAGAATAGTTCGTGCCAATCTGAAACTTTTAGGAACAAAGCCCGTCTGAATCATAATTGTACCAATTTTAGCAATAATTTGAATAATTTTACAATCAAATTTTATACATCTCATAATAACCCTATCAGGACCAGCTGCTGTATCAATTTTGATTGCTTTAATAGCATTAGTAACTTCATCATCGCTTATTTCAGGTTTATATGAACTATTAAGTATTCTAATCTCATCTCTGATTACAGAGTAAATAGTAAAGTGAAAAAATGAAAAACTGTTTAAGTTTTTACTATTTTTATTTAAGTTTTACAAGTTTCATTGTTTATTGTCATCATCTAATAGTAATATGTTTTCATATCCAGTTATGAGGGTGAAATTGAATTCATATCATCCGTTGATAGGGGCAATTATACCCATATATTGCAATATATTTATGTACACCTGATAGTTAAGGCCTAGACGTTTGGTAATTCGTATCATTTTGACTAAATCATTGGGATCAATATCTGAACCCCGCTGTAATATTTCATCAAACTCGGAACAACTTGTGAATGGCTTACTATGTTCTGATTCTATTTGTGGAGGTATATTTTCACTTCTAAATAAATCTAAATCATTTCTTGAGGTTTCCTGCATGTTATTGGAAGGGGCCTTGCTATGTAACCTTCGCATATGCTCCTTTAAGTTGTCTTTTCGTTTAAATGTTTTATTACAAGAATCACATGGGAAAGAGCGATTATTATGAACGTTATTATTATGTCTGCTTAATCCACTAAGACAAGAGAACGTTGTCTAAAAGTTATTTGTGGCATCTTTCTGTATTTTCGTTCTGTTCAATAAATTGGAATGGAGCAAAAATTTTAACAAAAGAACCGGACAGTAAAAAGAGAAAAATTAAAGAATCTGCAATAATTTTGCTAAATGAAGACAAATGCGTATCAAATTATTCTGTAGATTGTTGTACAATATGGTTACCGATGCTAAAAGAAGAACTTAGCAACTTGAATATCTAATCTAATCAACTTTTCTGTGAGCGTAGTAAGTATCTATGGTTATAATATAAACATTAAAATTGTGTAATTTCACGAATTACACAAGAGAAAGACTATTTAGCATTGAGAAAGGAAACAGACTAAGTTTCCGAAACGTCTGCAAAACATAATTGTTTTTATTTTATTTTAATTATATTTTATGTCAGAAAACCAACCTTTAACTGTTCCTTTGACGTAAAGTCACAGGCGTAAAGGTTATTTTTTAAATAATCCAAATATTTTTCAGATTATCAGATTAATGTTCAGAAGTGTGGCCGTAAATCCCAAATAAGAACAGAAAGAAAAAAAAAAAAAGAGAACGTTTCACTGCAAATATTACATGAATGCATGTTCATCGACTATCTTCAACTGATTCATAACTACCTATCAGATACCCTTATTTATCCTTCAGTAGTACCGTATTTATCCACATGTATCCTTAAACCACATCTGACTATAACCTTAATTATTTAATTTATCCTTAATTTACCCTTAATTATCCTTATTTATCCTTATTTGTATCCTTAGTTATCCTTAATTTATCCTTAGTTATCCTTATTTGTATCCTTAGTTATCCTTAATTTATCCTTAGTTATCCTTATTTGTATCCCTAGTTATCCTTAATTACCCTTAATTTATCCTTAATTTACCCTTAATTATCCTTATTTATCCTTAGTTATCCTTATTTATGGACGCGCGCGTCTACCGGTTAGGTTGGGGTAGACGCGCGCGTCTACCCCAACCTAACCTAACATTGGCCTGTTTTCATAAGTAAGGATAAATTAAGGATAATTAAGGTTAACTAAGGATAAAAATAAGGATAATTAAGGATAACTAAGGATATAAATAAGGATAACTAAGGATAAATTAGGATAATTAAGGGTAAATTAAGGATAAATTAAGGGTAATTAAGGATAACTAAGGATAAATTAAGGATAATTAAGGATAACTAAGGATATAAATAAGGATAATTAAGGATAAATAAGGATGATTAAGGGTAAATTAAGGATGAATTAAGGATAATTAAGAATAACTAAGGATGTAAATAAGGATAACTAAGGATAAATAAGGATAATTAAGGGTAAATTAAGGATAAATTAAGGGTAATTAAGGATAACTAGGGATACAAATAAGGATAACTAAGGATAAATTAAGGATAACTAAGGATACAAATAAGGATAACTAAGGATAACTAAGGATACAAATAAGGATAAATAAGGATAATTAAGGGTAAATTAAGGATAAATTAAATAATTAAGGGTATAGTCAGATGTGGTTTAAGGATACATGTGGATAAATACGGTACTACTGAAGGATAAATAAGGGTATCTGATAGGTAGTTATGAATCAGTTGAAGATAGTCGATGAACATGCATTCATGTAATATTTGCAGTGAAACGTTCTCTTGTCTTAGTGGATTAAGCAGACATAATAATAACGTTCATAATAATCGCTCTTTCCCATGTGATTCTTGTAATAAAACATTTAAACGAAAAGACAACTTAAAGGAGCATATGCGAAGGTTAGATAGCAAGGCCCCTTCCAATAACATGCAGGAAACCTCAAGAAATGATTTAGATTTATTTAGAAGTGAAAATATACCTCCACAAATAGAATCAGAACATAGTAAGCCATTCACAAGTTGTTCCGAGTTTGATGAAATATTACAGCGGGGTTCAGATATTGATCCCAATGATTTAGTCAAAATGATACGAATTACCAAACGTCTAGGCCTTAACTATCAGGTGTACATAAATATATTGCAATATATGGGTATAATTGCCCCTACCAACGGATGATATGAATTCAATTTCACCCTCATAACTGGATATGAAAACATATTACTATTAGATGATGACAATAAACAATGAAACTTGTAAAACTTAAATAAAAATAGTAAAAACTTAAACAGTTTTTAATTTTTTCACTTTACTATTTACTCTGTAATCAGAGATACTGTAGTATCCTTAAGTTTCAGTGTGTCTGCATTAATATTTCTTATTATAAAAGAAACCATTATTATTATTTGAACTGAGTATTTTATCTTTATGAACATTTTATAATTTCATAATAAAAAATTAAACATATTCAATGTATTTTTATTTATTAACAAGTCTAGAGATTTAAATGAAGCATGATATGTGTCATTGACCCCCAAAGTCGTAATCTGTTCACCAGATGTTATCACGTGTAATATTTATGTACATGGTGCCGGATGTATCTTGTCTAGACAAGTTAATTAAGGCATATGTTATGACTCACCATCCATTTGCCTGCCAGATATTACAGTTTGAAGATCATAATTTTAATTAGAAGCATAGGTTTACTCTTACTATATTGTAGTCAAGTTTTATGATGAAAACGATAAACTTGTTGATCAAAAAAACTTATGAAGAGTTATAAGCTTCAATGTGTTAAAGAAACATTTAATCTAAAAGATAACTATTCTTACATTAAAATATTAGGATGTTTCGAGGATTGCGATTGTGGCGAAGGGGAAGAATTATATGATTCCGAAATAGATGTAATAAAAATGATTCAATTCGAACCCACGCTCCCGTTAGGGAATCAAAGCTTAAGTTTGACGCCTTAACCACTCGGCCAACCTGACTTATTTAATTCAGTAAAATATTTTATTAAATGTATGCCCCCTCTCCATCTTCAATAATAGAATATAAATTCATAAAAATTTCAAAAACATTAGTGTGTTTATAGATGTTACGATGATAGCTTCACAATTCATAGCTTTACAAGCAATTTTTCAAAGTTTTCTTTTTATACAACACCGTTAAACCGCGAAAGAAGTGTTTATATGCTTCGATAGTAATGGAACCCGAAATGAGAGCTGGCCTTCGAAATGGGGCAGAATGGAACCGTATGCAGCCACTAATGCAGCAACCCTCAGATATCCAATACCCACCAACAGTACTATGTATAAATTAAAACTAAGAAAAGGTAATGATTCCACTCAAGATTCGGAATGGCTGGAACTCTATAGCAAACCAACATGACTGTTAATAATAGTACAAATACTGAAATGAATCAATAATTTGGTACATAGCAGTTTGTTGTTCATCACTCGTGCTTAAATTAATACATACAAGTGTTTTAAAATGTCTTAAGATCTGACTTGTTCGAATTGTCTAACGAGGGAGTTGATAGATAAGCATAGGAATGATAAAAGTTTGTATGATTTTACTGAGGAAGAACTTCGTAATTTTCCACTGCAGTATCTAATTGAAAAAGTTGGTCCAGTTGAACTCTTATATGCATGGCCCAAATTACCAATGGAGTACACAGACAAGTTTGAATTACAAATTCAATTACCTTGCTTTGGACATTACAACCGTCCCGAATGGCAAACCCACATAGATTGTCCTCCATGCAGACAATCTAAATGCCACATATGTGAGTGGTGATTGGAAAGATGTGGTTAATTTTAATGTTATATTTATTATATTACCATTGTATGTAAAACAAATAAAACGATTTATAATGTATATGTTTTTTATTTTATAAATTACAAATCTAATGAATCCAAATCAATACTATCCCATCCTTCTTCAGGCTCTTCCATTTCCATCAAACGGTCAGCATATTTTAGTAAAACCTCTAATTTTCTATCACTACTTCCAGTAATTAGATGATGATGCCCCCAAGCCAAGGTCCTAACATCTCCAGGTAAGACATACCTTTTGTCATCAGCAGAAGATAGCGCTACTTTATTTTTTAATTCGGTGTGAATGGTGTGCAAATTGGAGGTAAATATAGACATTTTACGAAATATTATACCACCCTTTTCAACAATCTGGACATAATCGGAAAAATGTATTTGATGTTTAACAACGCTTTTGGAAACCCCTTTTGCCTTTTTCATTACATCACCAGCTTTAACACAGTATGCTTTAGCACCGGTACCATAAAAGGCCTCAATAGGTATTCCAGCATACTCATCCTTCATTTTTCCGACCACAGACTTTGTTTTGGGCATGTTATGGATGTTGTCAATACTATAATTCGACGTATCAAAATATTGAATGTTCTCTTTGATGTCATCATAAACATTGTCTGTGAATATCTCCAAAATTAGTGAGTCGGTATCAGTATACAAAACAGTTGCTCTATTCCCATACATGGATTTGATGTACCCATATAGAAATTCATAGATGATAGTCTTTGAAATATCCAAAATTGAAAAACCTGCATAGAGTGGCTTATCATAAACAACTTTCAATTTCTTCAATTGAACTGCTACTAAGTTTTCATCAAATACTGAACAGGATTTAAAATGTGGCATGGCTATTAACGCTCTTGCACCCAACGGACCCTTTTTATTCTCCCAGCACGAACATAGTTTAATATTTTGTCTTTTGTCAACGTTTTCCATTGTCTTACCAAATATTGAATTTACCATCAACTTGAATAGATCCTTCTCAAACTCGTTTTTTGCAGAATTTCGAAGTTTTGTATTCAAATCAATATATGACCCCAGCCAAGTCGATTGAGAAAATTCTAATATCCTGTGTATTTTCTTTAGTTTCAATCCATATTTTAAACACTGCTTCAAGTTTTTGTAGTGAATAATATATTTTTCTTTATTACACAAATTCGGGATTTTTACTTTTCGGAGGGGTCATTTGCTCTGGACAAAAAGGTAAATCGTTGTGGTCATTGTGCAAGTGTGGTGGATATTCCAAGTCAACTTCTAAAACATAGCCTTTTGGTGAATCATCTTTAATGGCTGAACAGTCGAAGTTTTCAATTTCCGCTTTTTCAAGCCACTTAAAATCGCCGGTGGGTAGGTATTCTTTCATTGCTGCTCCGTATAAATTGGTTGCATCCAAGTACATAATATATGATGTTGGGTTCGTAGGATCATAGTTTGGTAAGAACTTATTATTAGCCACAGCTTTTCTTTTACTGCATTGAGCCACTCCTCCTCGAATACCTTTTCTAAAGAAATGGATCATGTCTACATCAGTCAAAAGTTGGAGTTCGACTTCGGTACTACGTAACATGGCGTCCCAACTCAAAGAAGGAGCTGTTAAATAATGAGCCGGATCTAATTTGTAATGTTCCAAACACAATTTTCTAAAGTTCTCAAACACATCGGCTAATAATAGAATATCCGATTTCAGATAAATATCCGCATACTCTCCCAACGTTTTGCATTTGAAGGAGTTCCATGTTTTATTAGCTCGCTTATAATCCTTATCAGAAATAGATTCGTTTGTTAAATCATTGTAAAATTTATCTTTTGGCGGTAATTGCGGTTCTTTTAGTTTTTCAAGAGAATTCACATAATTATAAGGAAAGACCCCTTTCCGCCTGATTAAATTAAACTCATCATCCTTTTCAAAGTGCTTTCTAGTTTCCTCACACTGATGGGACTCTAAACTCTGGCTCAATATGTCTAAGGACTTTGGTAAAAATCGAAAAGAGTCTACAAATTTTAGTTTCAAATATGTATCAGGCATCTTCTTATCTGTAGATTTTTCGACAAGAATTGATTTGGAGAATGATATGTACTTTTCTTTGGTTTGGGCTATGACGGAAACACTCTCCTTTTTACAGGCTAACTTTTTATAAACAGATGGCTGTCGTAATTTGTCAGGTTGTGGAAGAACACTGGTATGAATTTCGGAACTTTATAATTCAAATTGCAAATTGAATGTGCGGCTCCACGGAAGCAACCCGTTAAATTACAGTGATCACGTACTTTTATATCACCAAGCTTAAAGTCTTTCTTGCAAATATGGCAGCACACAGCATTTTCGTATTCTATTTTCTCTAGGTCTGAAAGGGGGAGCATCTCTTTAACATGTTTTAAGTGTGTGTTATATAAATCTAGAGCTGTTTCATCCAATTTTTTAGAGAATACTTCAGCAGCATCGGAACCTCGATATGTCACAATTTTCGAGTATTTATCGTCAAAATTACATTTCACGTAAAAAGCGAAAGAATATGGTACATGTTCAGATACTTTCACTGTAAATGATTTTTCATCACAAGGTTCATTATGATGGATGGGTTTCAGCAAACTCTCGAAATCAGCATATATGACGAATGGGACCGGCAACTGTTTCTCAAAATTTATAAATTTAAGAATATTTTCTGGAACTGATTCTCCATATTTATTTATCTTCAAATCGGTAGTTGGTATTTTCGTGCATGTATGGTTACAGTCATTTTTCTCATGTGCTTTCAACTGCTGTGTATTTCTAAACGATTGTAGACATCCATCACAAATATGTAACCGTCCATCATGGTTCGATTTTTGTTTCGAAACTAATTTTGATAGGTCTTTTATGAGAGTATAATGACTTCTACCTGTATTATCTGATACAAGTAGCAAATTAATGTGCGTAGCTTGACGACATGATGTAAAATGTAGCGGTCCAACTACTTCAGTAATCATTTTTCCATCCTTGAATTCTGATTCAATGCCAAATACATTAATGGAGATGTTATTTATTTTTTTCGAATTTGGGGATGTCCTTTAGTTTCATAGGAAACTCTAAACCATTAAAATTTAGTAAAGTATCGTAATGTGGATATGAACTTGTTCTCAATGGATTACCTTCTGCAGGGGATATTGCTGCATTAATTGACCAAGCAAAACATGCATTGTCTGTGTTTTGTATGTTTAAAACCGCTTTCTTTACTCCTATGGCTTTGGGTAACTTAATATATGATGAAGCAGACATTGGTGTATATTTATTCATGTTCACATCAAGAAACATTATATGTTTTAATGTCCAGCCAGAATCCTTTTCTTGAAATTCAGATGCTTGCAGCTTCATCTCTTCCCCGAAATCCTCAAAAGTCTCTTGCAGGTTTGTTGAAATAGTGAATATTTTATTTTTTGTATTAAATGACTTAATGTCAGACAACTCCTTTTCAGGTGTGACATAAAGCCCAAACACTTAGAAATTAATTTTGAGGGAGTTGAATTTCTGCAGGTATTCATTAATTATTCCAAGTACCTTTTGTTTCACTTCGTCCAGAAAATCAGAGTAATCGATATGAGTTCTAGGGCTAGTAAAGCGGTAACTAGCTATCCTGTTTTTAAATGCATGATGAAGTTTGTCAACACCCTGTCCCACACTTTGAACAACAGGTCGATGAATTTTTTTATTACCAACTGGATTGCTTGTAGAAAGGGCAGACTTGTTTTTGTTGTTATGGAGAACAGAGCAGTATTGACGAATATGTCGAATTAAACTGCTTTGACAAGAAAAACTTTTTCTGCAATGATTATAAATGTTTCTATTTCCACCACTATTAGAATTTCCACCACTTGTAGACGGTCCACTATCAAACCTCTGTTTTTTGTTTTGGTCATGTACAGTGTCACTTTTTCGTTTATTGTCATGAAGAACTGAACAATATTGGCGGATATGTCGAACTAAACTGCTTTCACATGAAAAATCGTTTCCACAATGTTCACAAATATTTTTAACACCACTTGTAGAAGGCATACTATCAGCCTTCCGTTTTTTGTTGTCATGAAGAACAGAACAATATTGACGAATATGCCGAACTAGATTACTTTGACATGAGAAACCGTTTCCACAATGCTCACACTTCATTGCTGTATAAAGTTTAAACATAGACTGAAGAACTATCTTATCGCTGTGTTATATATCGTGGTGGGGGGTCACGTGATGTGTTAAACACATGTTATATGATCCCTGGGAATAAACATTTGCTACGGTTCTCACCAGATGCTGTCTAGACATGTATAATACATTGACCCCGCACACGTGTTGAACACATGTTATCATGGGAATAGACGTTTGCATTTGGTCTCACGCATGGCTTCACCAGATGACTAAATACATTGACCCCGCACACGTGTTGAACACATGTTATACATCTACGTGGGAATAGACGTTTGCATTTGGTCTCACGTGTTCACCAGATGTTTAAATACATTGACCCCGCATTTGATACCTCCGGATATTATTAAAGGTCATTCATCTTTGTGCATTAACCGGATGTCGTCTAGACATGTATACAAACTTGTCCCGACAAGTTGTAACCCGATATGGTTGTGTTGGGTTAGGAGGGTGTGAGGTAGTTTTAAGGGTTGGTTTTGAGGGGAGGTTTTTGAGGGGGTGGTTTTTAGGGGGTGGTTTTGAGGGGGTGGTTTTAAGGGGGTAGTTTTGAAGGGGTGGTTTTTTGAGGGGGTGGTTTTTGAGGGGGTGGTTTTTAGGGGGTAGTTTTTTGAGGGGGTAGTTTTGAGGGGGTGGTTTTTAGGGGGTAGTTTTTTGAGGGGGTAGTTTTGAGGGGGTGGTTTTTTGAGGGGGTAGTTTTGAGGGGGTGGTTTTTTGAGGGGGTGGTTTTTAGGGGGTGGTTATTTAGGGGGTGGTTTTGAGGGGGTGGTTTTTAGGGGGCAGTTTTTTGAGTGGGTAGTTTTGAAGGGGTGGTTTTTTGAGGGGGTGGTTTTTGAGTTGGTGGTTTTTGACGGGGTGGTTTTTTAGGGGGTAGTTTTGAGGGGGTAGTTTTGAGGGGGTGGTTTTTTGAGGAGGTGGTTTTTTGAGGGGTTGTTTTTGAGGGGGTAGTTTTGAGGGGGTGGTTTTTTGAGGGGGTGGTTTTGAGGGGGTAGAGGGGTAGAGGGGGTGACCTTGATCACTGATCTTGAACTGAACACAACATAAAACTGTAACAGCTCTGTCATTACTTATCTACTATGGTAAAAAAAGCAATAATTGTAAGTTGGCAAATAAAAAAATCTTTAACCTCAATTATCCCAAAACATGATTTTGGCTCATAGGTCAAAAGAATACTAGCATGACGATCTGACAGTAATATTCCTAAAAATAAAATTTCGAATACTCGACAACAATGTGATGAAAGAAATATGGTAGAAAAAGATGCAATCGCAAGCGACACACTAGCAGATGACACTGTAACAATTAAGACTGAAATTCGGACTAAAAAACTGAAATTGAAAGCAAAAGGTGATGAAGATGTAATACATCAAACGGCTCAAGAAACGATTCTATAAACATAAACGATTTTATTTTAACAGAACTTACTTCTAAAAAAGGATTTAAAAGCCTTTTTGTAGGAAAAGTAACAGCAATAAATCTGTGCCATTGTATATTCTTAAAAAAAAAACTTGAATCTAAAATATGCTTTTACATATCCGGTTGTAAATGATGAAGGCGACCTAGATGAGAACGAAATTGTGACTAAATTGCCTGAACCGACCGAACTGAAAAGAGTTGGTTTTATCTTTGATTCACAAGTACTGGATCACTATAAATTTTATAAGTGATATTGAGACAGATATTTATGGTTTATCTGTTCCTATTATTAGGTATACTTAAGTAGGTGTACCTAAAGTACAATTTTTTGTAGGTATTCTTAACCTATATTTTTAAAGAGTTTACCGTTTATTTTTTATTATTTTTGAAAGAATGTTTATTTTTTATATTATGTACGTGCCTATGCTAATTATTTTCACATAGGTGCCTAGGCAGTGTATCTCAAGCTATACTTTCTGTGAAATTAAATTTCCTCCATTTTATTTCATTAGAGATAATGTATATACCATGAGCCAAGTAAAGTTATAATTTAACCTAACCTTTCACTATTACACTTTTTCTTTAATTGTCAAATTTTGTTCGGTATATTTATTTCATTAAAAAGGGTTCTTTCTCAGCAGAATAGTTTTTCCCTTGGTATTTCGAAAATGATTTACTGTTAGATAGGTACAGGGTGATTGACCGAGAATTGACCCCTCTATCTCCATTAATATATTTTATATTAAGATCTGGAGAAAAAATGTGAGTAATGTATTTGGCCTTAATGTAAATGTGTAATTAATTATACAACAGGTTTAGAAGTGGATTGTCAACAACCATAGACTTATTCTTTTTAAATGGAACCCCATATATTATTCTAAAAATATAATTTGATTTATCATAATCAGTAAGTCTATGGCTGCTGACGCTCCATATCTAAACCCCGCGTATAATTAATGACACTTAAAAAAAAATAAGGACACATACAATACTTTGATTTTTTTCTCGAATTTTTATCTCGAATAGTAAGGGAGATAGATGGGGAGTCCATTGTCGGTCGATCACCCTGTACATATCTTATTCTTTATTATAATTTGGACAAGATCTCTCTGAAATAGGTGTCATACAAATAGGAGATAGACATCAAATATTATTTTTGTAGTTAAATTCTCATCAGTATGCAGCATGTAGCAGGCAGCAGGCAAGTTTATTAATCCTTGCTCGTTTTGATCCGTTTCTTTTTGCAACATAGTATAGAAATTAAAAGAAACTCATTTCCGGTTAGATACGTTCTGAGTTGATGCACCAAGATGCATAATCCGCTGCACCTCTGCAAGTTACGCTGGGATATGCATCCGAGTACGTCGTTTAAAGTCGGTGACCACCTCTCTTTTAACACGACAGAGAAGTCATAAAGTTTACAAAAAGGGGAAGAACAGTCACTTCACTGTCATTCCGTCCTCATTCTCATTCCGAGAAAACCGGCAGCAGTTCAGGTTCATTCCGAAATAGTCCGCAAATCAAACCCAATCTACCGCCAGCAGGAAAAGATTCAGCCGCAGCCGTTATTATTTCCGTACCGCCGATCCGAGTCATAGTAAATTTCTTCGAATATAATCTTGGTAAGAATTCAACGCAACCTGCTACATTTAGTAGGTACTGCCTTCAGTTAAGTATAGATATTTATAGTTTTGATTGTCCGTGAGTATCGCCGTATTTTGCTACCAAAGTAAACTAGAGCTGATTCATAATACCTCCGTTGGTTTATTCTTTTTATTATTGCATAAATTGTACACCAACTGGTCAGATTTTCTCGTCGGGTGATCTGATAGGTTGTCATGTACAAGGGTTTCCGAAAAACCCATTGTAATTAAAAAGTCATTCCTAAATGTGCATCCACTGATTAGATTTTCTCGTCGGGTGATCTGTGATGTGCCAATGCACCAGGGTGACTAGTAAATTAGTTGTAAATGAAATAGTCAGTTAAACCATAGCTCTACGTTTGTGGCAGTAGTTCGCCGTATTTTTTAAATATTAGTAAAAGCCGTAAATATCTATAGCTAACGGATTACCCGCCGTCTATAAGCCATCCTAGTAGAAAGGTCCGTTTGCTTGTCGCACACTGTAATTTATTAATCTCACGTATTGATTACCAGCTTGCTTGATTTATAATTATTTTAAAAATAGTTTTATACATACTCGACTGCATAGTCGTAGAGGTTTAAGAGTAAATTAATTTGTTCATTATTATTCTTGAATAAACACGTTATTTTAAAGAGGTAAAATTCGCGAGTTATTATTTCTATCATTTATTTCTGATTGACCCGATTGAGCAGTATGACCGAATTCCATTAGATAGGTCTCCAGCTCCGACCTCTGGCTATTCCGTATCATCCGCTGTTTCGCTACTCAGGGTTGTTCTCCCAATTAGGAGAACAAAAAAAAAAGACAGTGTAGTTCTTCGTACTTAAAAATTGAAGGACTGGCGCCCGAGATTTCCGTAGAAATAAAAAGATTACGTAAGTATCTGACCGAAAGCACCGCGCTAGAAAAAAACACCATTACAAAAGTGACGCCCAAGAGCAGGGACACTTTTTTTTACGTTAATCAGAAATCCGAAATTGTAAAGTTATTCAGAAAACCGATCCGCCGAAAAATTACAAGTCTCGTGTGAAAGACACGTAATAGCTATTAACATATCTAGGAATGTTATGACTATCATAACTGCCGCAGATGTCGGTTTGAAATCCGAGCTCGTAGAGCGAGGATTTTAAGACATCTAAGGCTGTTATGATTCATAACATCCGTGATATGTTCAATAGTTTATCGGTTTCAGAAAATAAAGACATTATTAATAGATATTACCTTTTGATATTCTCTTATTAAGTCTGTATGGGTTGATTTGTCGCCATGGTTACAGTTATATTTTGTTTGTTTTTATTTGTTACCTTTTTTCATATTACATAAATGTTTACATTTTTAATGTCACAACGGCTACATAAAAATGGACCTTGGATTGCTTGAAAATACGTTTCAGTTGGATTTCAGTACTTAATTATTATTGTTTGGAGTTTTCTGTCTGTTTGTATTAATAAATAGCCCTATAGTTTCATTATTTATTATTTAATCTGTTGACAGTTATTGACAGATCTGTATTTGTAATATTACCGTACAAGTTTTAAATATAACTGTACAACTTTAGTTATGACTTGTTTACCAGCCTACTTTTGCATATGTAAACAAAGGATTAATATCCTGAAACCGATAAAATTAAATAAATACCGAAACACCAGAAATTTGCAATAAGACGCCGATTTAAAATAAAATACGTGAAGCCTGTTTTTTTCCGTTGTGAACGCTGGAATTTTTTTATAAAATACAGTTTTTTTATTGATAAGAAATAAAAACTTGTTCACCGTGCACAAGGGTTTTATCAATTTAAAATTAATAAAACCGAACAGTTTTATTTCCAGTAAAGAAATAACATTTTGTTATCAGGCGATTTAAATTAAATATCGTCTGTCCGTCTGCTAAGGAATAAAAACATTACTTACTGAACTGAAGAATAAAAACATTTTGCTATTGAACTCGGAGGATTTAAACATCGAAATAAAATTGAAATAAATTACTTCTAGGTTTTTACATCCGTCTGTCTGTCTGTAACCTAGCCAAGTGATTGCAACTTAACTTGTTAATACGTCCGCATTGCAATTACAACCGAAGGTGGTTTATTTTAATTTTACAAACAGCTGTTTGCCTAAGTACTTACTTCCGCAAAATACTCAAGCTGCTACCGCCGCCGTATACCGAATCGTTAGGTGATTTCCGAAATTATTTTGACGTTGCCATTTTGGTTTGCACCAGCTACTCTCTGCAGTTTTGAGTAGAAAGGCAATTTCAAAAATAATTGATCTGACATAATACAGGGTGTGCCTACTGTA
Organism: Rhagium mordax; assembly: GCA_963680705.1. NCBI lineage: Eukaryota > Metazoa > Arthropoda > Insecta > Coleoptera > Cerambycidae > Rhagium > Rhagium mordax. The sequence goes on from OY796662.1 coordinate 25,620,887, forward strand.
CTGGTACTGCATACCTTACTGTTACCGTATACCGAAGATTTAAACAATCTTAGCATTGTTTTTTTTGGCCTTGACGCTGTCATAGGGGACAGATACCGCTGTTGCCCTATGCCGAGTTGTTAAGCAACGCCAAACCTGATTTCTGTTACCATGTACTGAATTTTTAAACAATCGTAGAGTTGTTTTTTTTTCTATTTTGACATAACCAGAGGGGACAGATACCGCTGTTGCCCTATGCCGAGTTGTTAAGCAACTCAAAACCTGAAAACTGCTGACCGATACCGTGCTGCTAGGCACTCTAGCTTACAACAAATTATTTTGACGTGACCAGGGTGTGTTTACACCACTGTGACTTTATAGCAAGTAAGTAGGCAATTTCCAAAAATCTGCAACGCAGATTTACCGTCTTCTGTTAGCATCCGACTGCCCATCCGCTGGGTAGTGCACCGATCTGTTAGGTTTTCTTTGAATTCGGCACGCACCGAAAGCAACCAGATTTTTACCAGCCGCGGTAAAAACGCTTGCGACGTGTCGATTCTGATTAAACCGAACCTGAAGAACCGATTGCGACTACTTACATACCGATCTGAACCCTATTGAAGAAGTTACCCGTAACTCCTTGATTCTGCCCGACTTTGAAACCAAAGCGAGAGTTACGTGACTAGATTACGTGAGGAGAAGCTACGATTGCACTTTCTGAACCGAATTACCGTCAGTTGTATCCAAGGTCATCCAGCAAATACCCAGGTACAAACTAGCCTTGTGGGGTATCCTTTTTAGGGTAATCACACCCTAGAAACTGATTGATGATACTTACAACCGGATTCGACGCACCGCTTCTGAAAGACGCCTACCGTCGCGACGCCTGAGGTTGAATAACATCTCAGCCTGCAGCTTTCCGTAACCGTAGTAGCCATACCGTATCCGTGACTTCTTTTACTATTTTACCGGAGTTTTCACCGGAGTTTTCACCGGAGTATTTCGTGACTCCGGGGTCAGAATTTTCCGAGGGCGTGACCCCTCGTTTAATAGTAAACCGAGGACGCTAAAGCGAATGCCGATAGTTTCAACTCGATACGACCATCCGTTCCAGACTTAGGATTTTCCGACTCGTATCGTCCGTCCGATTCGTCTTGAACATGTTTTACCGATATCATTTGGGAGTAACAGCATGCCTACCGAAGGAGATAAAGCTGATACACCCGTATTACCTGTCGACGATGCCGCGAACCTTGATATGGGAGATATCCGGTTAAGCTGGATATATAAATTAAAGAAGGAGCAATTGGATGATCAGTTAGGGAAGTTTGGTCTACCCGTACCCGGTACCGTGGACGAGAAAAAGCGCCGTTTGGTAAAATTCATCAAAGAGGGGTGCTCTTCGCCCAGACCAAATACCGCCCTACCCGTTTTTCCGCCGCCGCTACCGCGACCGTTACCGACACCGACCAGCAGCATTCCGTCTGGAACACCACCGTTAGACCCTTTCCAGATACACGATTGGAATATTCAGTTTGATGGCACCAGCGATCCGACCGCGTTCCTGAAACGATTGGAAGAAGTCTGTGGATATACCGCTTTTCGCCGCGAACAGTTACTTCCGGTCCTACCTGAGCTACTGCAAAGATCCGCCTTGCTGTGGTACCGCAATAATAAAGCACGTTGGAACTCCTGGGAGCAGTATTTACGGGATTTTCGCATCTTCTATGTACCGGTTCACTATCAAGAGGATATCGAAGCGGAAATTAGCCGACGCCTGCAACGCCCAGAGGAGTATGTGATGACTTACATTACCGACTTGCAAACTCTCATCCGCCGCCATGGAGAAATTTCCGAGGAACAAGAGCTACGATGGCTGTACCGTAATTTGCTACCCGATTTCCGTCAGTACATTCGAAGAACCGACTTCACGAACGTGTCTATGTTAACCGCGAAATGCCGGGAATTCGAAATGTTGAAACAGGAAGTAGATCTAGTATACAATGAACCGTCCACCTCCAACCGATCTGCCACTAGCCACCAGAGGCGTGACAATCCTGTTACGCAACAACCTGCTGGCCTGTCTACCGTACCGACCGCTGTTCGACAGAGATGTGACAATCCTGTTGCATCTTCGCAACCGTCCGTCCAAGAACCAGCTCGTACTACTCCGTTACCAGACCGACCGAACGATATTCAAAATGGGCCACGAACCCATCAGCACCACCGACGTGATGACCGATCATCCACATCGGTTGCCACGATTGCGTTCGACCGAAATACCCAATGCTGGCGATGTGGTAAGACCGGACATTTCCGGAGCCAATGTCGTTCACCGCCACGCCTGTTCTGCTCCCGCTGTGGGCAGCAGGGCATCATGTCCCGAGACTGCCGATGTCCTTCAGCGAGGAAACCAGACCGACGCCACACTGCTACGAGGAAAGTATGGTTCCGAGATTTTGACACCTCAAAATCTGACTCTTCACCCGACCACGACAACCGCCCGCATGTATTAGTACATATCCGTAGCCAGACTTTTTCTGCCCTTGTTGACACAGGAGCCGTCCGTTCCTACATCGGCAATAAAGTGAAGAATTTGTGTACTACATGGGGTATTCCGCACCAGACCGTTACCGCACCGTCCGCTAAATTAATTAGCTAATGGTAACTTAGCTACCGTCACCCGAGCTTTTCAGCTGAAATTTGCCATCGGTAAAACACAATTCTCCGAAGATCTACTGCATCTGGAAAACCTCTCGTCCGACATAATCCTGGGGATGGATGTATTGCGTAAGCATAACTTTCTCATCACCCCAGGCACCGCTACCGTCTCGTTGAATGGTCAAGTTGTGTCGCAAGCGACAACCGTCAACGAACAGCCGCTACCAGTTTCCGTATCCAGACAACCGCTACCAGGACCGTCGTCCGCTCCAGATTCCGAGGGTTTAGGCACCCTGACCGAAATACCTGACCGTACTTGGGATACTCGTAAGCAGACACCTGTCGAACCTGATCTCTCCGATACATGGAAGCTACGAGTACCAACCGCACTTCGCCGTACCGTTTTGGCAGAAAACCATGATGCTCCGTCCGCTGGACACATGGGAATCGCCAAGACCATATCTCGGATGGCACCACGTTATTACTGGCCTGGCATGTTTCGAGACATCGCCCAGTATGTTAGAAACTGCCCAAAGTGCCAGCAGCGCAAGCCGTCCGCCGACCAGAAATATGCCGCCAAAATACCGACGTCTTTTCGGACCGTCACCGATACCGGAAAGCAGCTGCGACATATTCCAAGGAAACACCTCAAACCAGTTTCAGGAGAGGTAGTGACCGTCAGTACCGTCAGTCACCGTCCGCAACATCCGTACCATCCAGTTCCTCTCTCCCGCAACGAGGAGAATTCAGGAGGATATGCCACCACCCGAAGAAGTACCAGCCGACCGAACCTGTTTCCGTTTAGGAACCGAAGACCATGTCCTACGGGTGGTTGTCAGCGTCATTATGGCAAGGGCTAAGCCACGCCCTACGAACCGTATACCGACGTCCGTCTTGAGAGCACACTCATCTCGAGGTGTTCACTCCCTCCGCCGACCGCCGTAAATTAGCTTCACCATAGCTAACTGTTTTTCGTATTTTCAGAAGGACCAGCCAGGGAGTTTTGACCGTCCAGGACCACCTTTGGCCCAGCTGGTAAGAAGCACCGAATGAAGATTCCCGATAGGTAATGACACCGGTCCCGGGAGGCTAAATAAAATTGATTTTGTTTTTTTAAATACTAATTTAGAATTTAGTCCTATAAATACTAGATTAGGGAGCTTTCCGTTTTCAATTAATTTTGCCTTTGTTTACCTGGAGCCTTCGAGGGAGAAGAAAAAAAAAATGTATAATGAATTATTATTTTTTTTACCGAAGTAAGAGGGGGGGTGTAACGAAGTGATTTTTCCAACCAAGGAATGTTCATTTTTGCTTTAAATATTACCGTCACTTGGGTACACCCTGCCGCTGTTTTTAGTAAATAAGTTCTGTTCTAATTAAGCTATTAATGAGTTGTTAAAAAGTCCGCTGGTAAACAAGCAGTCAAGTAATTAATTGATTAATTTTCGATTAATTTTCGACAAACAAAATCCGAGAATTATTATAAATAATGGTCGAGTCGGAAATAAAAATCATTCGTTACTAAAATTATTAATCCTTGCTCGTTTGGATCCGTTTCTTTTTGCAACATAGTATAGAAATTACAAGAAACTCATTTCCGGTTAGATACGTTCTGAGTTGATGCACCAAGATGCATAATCCGCTGCACCTCTGCAAGTTACGCTGGGATATGCATCCGAGTACGTCGTTTAAAGTCGGTGACCACCTCTCTTTTAACACGACAGAGAAGTCATAAAGTTTACAAAAAGGGGAAGAACAGTCACTTCACTGTCATTCCGTCCTCATTCTCATTCCGAGAAAACCGGCAGCAGTTCAGGTTCATTCCGAAATAGTCCGCAAATCAGACCCAATCTACCGCCAGCAGGAAAAGATTCAGCCGCAGCCGTTATTATTTCCGTACCGCCGATCCGAGTTTCATAGTAGATTTCTTCGAATATAATCTTGGTAAGAATTCAACGCAACCTGCTACATTTAGTAGGTACTGCCTTCAGTTAAGTATAGATATTTATAGTTTTGATTGTCCGTGAGTATCGCCGTATATTGCTACCAAAGTAAACTAGAGCTGATTCATAATACCTCCGTTGGTTTATTCTTTTTATTATTGCATAAATTGTACACCAACTGGTCAGATTTTCTCGTCGGGTGATCTGATAGGTTGTCATGCACAAGGGTTTCCGGAAAACCCATTGTAATTAAAAAGTCATTCCTAAATGTGCATCCACTGATTAGATTTTCTCGTCGGGTGATCTGTGATGTGCCAATGCACCAGGGTGACTAGTAAATTAGTTGTAAATGAAATAGTCAGTTAAACCATAGCTCTACGTTTGTGGCAGTAGTTCGCCGTATTTTTTAAGTATTAGTAAAAGCCGTAAATATCTATAGCTAACGGATTACCCGCCGTCTATAAGCCATCCTAGTAGAAAGGTCCATTTGCTTGTCGCACACTGTAATTTATTAATCTCACGTATCCGAAAATTCCGCCGTAAAATCGCGTACAAACTTGATTACCAGCTTGCTTGATTTATAATTATTTTAAAAATAGTTTTATACATACTCGACTGCATAGTCGTAGAGGTTTAAGAGTAAATTAATTTGTTCATCATTATTCTTGAATAAACACGTTATTTTAAAGAGGTAAAATTCACGAGTTATTATTTCTATCATTTATTTCTGATTGATCCGTTTGAGCAGTATGACCGAATTCCATTAGATAGGTCTCCAGCTCCGACCTCTGGCTATTCCGTATCATCCGCTGTTTCGCTACTCAGGGTTGTTCTCCCAATTAGGAGAACCAAAAAAAAAGACAGTGTAGTTCTTCGCACTTAAAAATTGAAGGACTGGCGCCCGAGATTTCCGTAGAAATAAAAAGATTACGTAGGTATCTGACCGAAAGCACCGCGCTAGAAAAAAAAAAACACCATTACAATGCTATTTGAGGCTTTTCGCTTGTGGATATTATTGCGGTGTCGTCAGCGAAGGTGGCGATTGTGGTATTATTTGTAGTTGGAATATCAGCCGTGAAAATTAGGTACAGAAGGGGGCCAATGACACTTCCTTGGGGAACACCCGATTTTATAGGATAGTAGTGGGAAGTTTCTGTATTGAATTTTACTTGAAAGTATCGGTCAGTGATGTATGATTTTAGGATAAGGTAGTGAGGCGTAGGAAAGGACGATTTAAGTTTATAAAGAAGACCTTCATGCCATACACGATCGAAAGCTTGTTCAACGTCCAGGAAAGCGGCTGTACATAGTTTCTTCTCCTCGAGACTTATGAGAATGTTCCTGGCGATCCTGTGACATTGTTGTAGGGTTGAATGACTTTCCCGAAAGCCGAACTGATGAGTTGGTATTAATGTACTTATCTCAGTATCTTCAGATATTCTTTTGAGTAGAAGCCTTTCAAAGGTTTTAGACATGATCGGTAGCAAGCTTATTGGTCGATATGAAGTAACTCTATTTGGAGGTTTATTTGGCTTATTAATCATTATTATTTGTGCGAATTTCCATGTGATCGGGAAGTATGTTAATCTTAATATACCGTTGTATATTATGGTTAATAAAACAACTGCTTTTCTGGGTAGCTGTTTTAAGATCTGTCCGGTAATCAAATCAAAGCCGGGTGCCTTGTGGTTGTTACATTTTCCAATCATTTCTTTTACCTTAGCTGGAGTGAAAAATTTAATTGGTAGCATCATCGGGCAAGGAGTGTCCAAGAAGTTTTTAACGTGGTCATCATTGTGGTTATTGTTAGGCTCCGGTGTACGGAAAACTTTTGAGAGGTGTTCTGCAAAGGCTGAGGCTTTTTCCTGTTCAGTTTTTCCCCAACTTCCGTCGTCTTTCCTTAAAGGTGGAATATGTTGTACCGGTCTCTTGAATGATTTTGTTGCCTATCAAATGCTGTGGTCATCTTTTGATAGATTGTTAATGTATGATTCAAATGTGGCGTTTCTGGCTTCTTGTAGGACTGCTTTTAGTTGTCGTGTTAATCTATTATATTCATTTTTGTCTATGGGGTTTCGACTTCTTTGCCATATGCGTCTTGCTCTTCTTTTTTGGGCAACGAGGATTTTTATATGTACAGGTATACTGTTTTCGGTTTCCTTTTCATTATTTTTTTGGGGTGTAGCCCTTTGTGCTGCTGCCTGTATGGTTTGGGCAAGATAATGTACTGCATTGTCTATGTCTTCTGGTTGTTTTAATCTAATATTTAGGTTCAGATTTTCATCTATATAGGTTCTTAATGCATGCCAATTAGTTCTTGATGATGTTAAGCTTGGAGTATTTGGACGATTTATTATATGAGTGCTGAGTGTGGTGATTATGGGTGTATGATCGGTAGAGAGGTCCCAGGATGCTTGTACTGTAGTATAATTTGGAGCTATACCTCGAAGGACAAATAAGTCTAAGAGGTCTGGAGCCTTGTTTGGGTCTGTTGGCCAATAAGTGGGTTGACCTGTAGATAGATAAGAGCAGTTCAAGTTCGTAATGGCTTGTCTTAAATTTCGTCCTTTTGTCGTACATAATCTAGACCCCCAATCTGTATATTTGGCGTTCCAATCCCCTACTATGATGAATTTGCCTGTTAATTGTCTGAACACGTCTTCGTATTCTACTGTGCTAATCAAATGTCTTGGTGGACTGTACATTGCAGCAATATCAAAAGACCATGGTTGAGCATTGATATGGATTACTGCCGCTTGTATTTTATCTGTTTGGTATTTTGTTTCCTCATGGTGTGGTATGGTGTTACGAATAATCACAGCAGCACCTCCATGTGCTGTTTCATCAGGGTGGTTAGTTGAGTATATAGAGTAGTAAGGAATTTTAAACATTGTTCTGTCGGTGAAGTGAGTTTCCGATATAAGTAGTATATCGATTTTGTTTTGTTGAATAAAATTTATTATTTCCACTTTATGGTTGGCTAGGCCATTGGCGTTCCATTCGGCAATGCGTATTGATTTAATTTCCATTACTAAATTTGTTTATTACTGTGGATAGCATGCTTAAAATCATACTGTTCTGATTTATAAGTTGTGAGAACATTGTTTTGAATTCATTAAGGAAGGCATTCATTTGAGCTCCTAAGTTTGGTTATTTGTACTTGCACCACTTGCTATTTGGGCGTATGACACATGGTTTAGTATTCCTGAATTAATCCCTCCTGTATTTTGATCTTGCATTTGATACATTTTTGGAATATTTGGTGGTTGTCCTCTTGCTTTACTTCTTGCATTTAGTAGGTCTCTATAAACCGTGCATCCTTTATAACTAGCGGTGTGTTCTCCATTGCAGAGTGCGCATTTAGCAGCTGTGTTCTTAGGTTTTTTGCATTCGGCTGACATATGACTCCCGCCACATTTGACGCATTGGTAGGGTCTAGTACAGTATGTCTTCGAGTGTCCATATAGTTGAAATCTGGTACACTGAATTATGTTTCTCTTTTTATGGGGTGGTTCTTTAACTATTTTCATATTGTTTAAGTACTGTATGTCATATATTTGTTTATTATTTTCTTTTGCTTCGAGGTCTACATAGAACATCATTAGAGGTTGTTTGGTTACTCTATGTCTTATGTTTAGTATGTTACGTACAGTGTGTCCGTGTTTTTTTAGTTCGTTGATAATTTCTTCGGTTGGGACGGTGTAATGGATATTACGGATTACAACTTTGTATGCTATGTCCTCTTTTATTTGGTAGGTGTGATGAACTATTTTATTGCTATTTAAATGTCTTACTAGTTTTCTATACGTTTCGGGATCTTTAGTGTTTATTTTTATTGTATTGTTTTGTACTGCTGTGCACTGATAAGTTTCTATTTCTGTCACGTCTGTTAGATTTATAATCATTTTGTTGTAATCGGTAACACCATATATAAAAATAGGTGGGGGTTTAGGTATTGTGGGTCTTTTGTTGTTATTTACGGCACTGCTGCTGTTATTGTCTCTATCATTTTCGTTTAGTAAGATGTTGAATTTATTGCTGGTGCTTACCTGTTGAGTGTCTGTATTAGTTATTGGAGATTTTGGATTTCTTTTCCATTTCTTGGTAGGTTTTACGGTTTGCCAATCATGAGCTTCTGGAGGCTCTGCGTCGCTATCATCCATAGAGGACTCATCGCTTTGCGATGGTGGCATAACGAGGGGGTTTGGGAAATTTATGTTGACATTTCGTTGAGGTTTTGGGAATGATTGAGTAATGGGTCGATAAGTATGTGGAGGAAAAATATTTGATGTATTTTGAAGAAGTGGTATTGAGTTTTGTTGGAAGTTAACGTTTGAGGAGGATGGCTGATATTTTTGTTGATACTGATATTGTTGCCGATATTGCGGAAATAGCGGTTGGCCATTGCATTGCATTTCCGCATTTAGATTATAGAATGGGACATTCATTTCGAATGTTGAAGAGTATCGATTGTTTGGTACGCCACTGTTACTGGTACCTATGTTTATAAGTGTTTTTTTTTTGTTTGCACTGATAAAATTCGTAGGCACTATAAGAACTTGGCCTTGCGGCCTCACTAATCACCACTTCACTTTCGCCGGGACCGATACGATGTTTACAGGTCGAAAGTCACACGACGAATATTCAGCCATCTAATGAAATTCATTAAATAAAATATTTAGGTGAAATTCTTTCAATTACAATTGGTATAAATCTATGATTTGCTCCACAAATTTCAGAACATTGTCCAAAAAATAATCTTCTTCGATTAGAAGAAAAACTACCTATTTGATTTAATCGTCCAGGTGTTGCATCAATTTTTACAGCGAAAGCTGGAATTATTCAAGAATGAATAACATCAGCAGCAGTAACTAATATTCGAATTTGAGATTCATAAGGAATTATAACTCTACATCTAATAAGCAAAAGTAAAATTATTTTAATTCATTTGAAGGAATTATATAAGAATCAAATTCAATATTTTTGAAATCTGAATATTCATAGGATCAATATCATTGATGTCCAATTATTTTAATAGTAATTATAGGATTATTGATTTCATCTAAAATATAAATTAATCGTAAAGAAGGAAGAGCAATACAAATTAAAGTTACAGCTGGAAGAATAGTTCAAATAATTTCAATTAGTTGGCCTTCAAGTAAATATCAATGAGAAAATTTGTTAAAAAAAAGAGTTACTAATAATTGTCCAACTAAAACTGTAATAATAACTAAAATTATTAAAGTATGATCATAAAAAAATGAAACTTGCTCTATTAAAGGTGAAGCCCTATCTTGAAGAAGAGTTTTTCTAATTTTTTTTCTATTCTAATTTCTAAAAAAAGTTTAAACTTTGTAATTGGGGTTTAAATCCAGTGCACTAATCTGCCATATTATAAATTAGCAGTTATTATAGGAAGTTTAGAATAACTATGTTCTGCAGGCGGAAGAGATTGTAAACATTCAATAGAAGTTAATTTATTTAATGAAATTAAACTTTTTCGTTGAACTGAAAATGATTCTCAAAAGATAAATAATAAAAGTATTACTCCTACTAAGGAAATTAATGATCCAATAGATGAAACAATATTTCATAGAGTAAAAGCATCTGGGTAATCAGAATATCGACGTTATATTCCTCTTAATCCTAAAAAATGTTAAGGAAAAAATGTTAAATTAACTCCAATAAATATAATAAAAAATTTAATTTTTTGTAAATTAGTATTTAAACCAGTAAATAAAGGGAATAACTGAATGATTCCTGCTATAATAGCAAAGACTGCTCCTATTGATAAAACATAATGAAAATGAGCAACTACATAATATGTATCATGTAAAATAATATCAATTGATGAATTAGCTAAAACTACTCCAGTTAATCCTCCAATTGTAAATAGGAATACAAATCCTAATATTCATAAAGTTACTGGTCTGTATAAAATGTGTGTCCCATGAAGAGTTGCTATTCATCTAAAAACTTTAATACCTGTAGGTACAGCAATAATTATAGTTGCTGAAGTAAAATAAGCTCGAGTATCTACATCTATTCCAACTGTAAATACATGATGAGCTCAAACTACAAATCCAAGAAGTCTAATTGCTATTATTGCATAAATTATCCCTAAAGCACCAAAAGCTTCCTTTTTTCCTCTTTCTTGTCTAATAATATGATAAATGATAAAAAATTTAATATAAAAAAGAATTTTAAATTTTTATTGAAATTTAGAGCATTAAAAAGTTGTTTTAAATAAAAAATGTTGAATAATTTAAAAATTCTAATAATATTATTGATTTAATCCTAAAATTCCTCTAATTATTGAGGAAAAAATAATTACACAGGATAAAAATAAAGTTATTTTTAAATTATACATTAGTAAAATTATAGGGGCTACCTTTTGTCAAGTTAATATTAAAAGACAATTTATTCAATTTAATCCTTCTGTAACCTCGGGGAATCAGGCATGAAAGGGAGCTGCTCCTATTTTTGTAAATAAAGCTGAATTTATAATAATTATTATACAAAAATTTTAAAGAATTTTGGGGAAAAAATTCTTTAAAATTTAATATTATAATAATTGTAAATAATAAAATAATTGATGCTAATCTTCGGATAATAAAATATTTTAATGCAGATTCTGAAGGACAAATATTTTAATCATCTCTCAATAGGGGAATAATAGAGAGAAGATTAATTTCTAATCCTATTCATATTCTTATTCAAGAATATGAAGAAATGGGGATTAAAGTACCAATGATTAATGAATTAAAAGATCATATTTTATAAAATTTGAAAATTAAAAAAAAAAGATTAAAACCTATATAATAATTGGGGTATGAACCCAGTAGCTTAATTAGCTTATTTTGTTACATTTTAGTATATGATGTATACAAGTTTTTGATACTTTAGGGAATTGTTTCAATCAATTAAATGTAACATATTGTCTTTAGTGAAGGTGAAGGGGGGCTCACATTTTTAATTATCCTATTATTCAGGCACTTCACTAAAACTTTTAAGGAGTAAAAAATTATAAATTTAGTTGTTTAATAATTTTATGGCTTTTATTTACTTAATAATTTTTAATAGAATTATAAAAAAAGATGAAAAAATGTAATTTTATGTAATTTTTTTTTTATTTTAGTTAATTAATACTGAAAGTAAGTTAACTAAATAAGTTTTCCGAAATGATCGTTTTTAACCATTTTTTTTCTTATCCAAAATGATTATTATATAAATGGTTACATTAATATCGAGATTAATATACAGGGTGTTTACAAAAGAATGGGCCAAACTGCATGAGTAGGTTCCTTGAGTAAAAATAAATCATTTTAGCTGCACATATGTTACACTTGAAAATTGGCAGTAAAGCCTGGAATAAAAAAATATAGGAAATAAATTTTAGCGCATACATTTTCTGGAAATCATTTTTATTAAAATATATAAATTCTCACAATTTCGATTTAATATCTCACTGGTTTAATTGCGCCATCTTCTGACGCCTCGTATCACTTGTTGCCTGAACAAATTCCTCGTATATGCACGAAGCCTGCCGGCAATGTTTGGTTAGGATATCTGTAACAAAATTAATTAAGTAAATAAAGATCCAACACACACTAATTTTGTAGTAAATTGTTGGTATCCAGCTAGTATTAACAGATAAATAGTATCTTATTGGATTAGTATCCAGCGAGTATTAACAGATAACTATTATCTTATTCTTAATTATTTACTTATTATTAAACTTATTAAACTTTAAATTATTTACCTACTCTTGTCGAGATTTTAATTCAGTAGCTTCAATTGTGTACCTACCTATATCACACATCTCGGTCTTGGTTTGTAATTAATAAACGCTGATAGGCCTATTAGGATGCATCTTAATCTAGTAATGTTTCTCTTCTGTCATACAATATGATCGCACCTAAAATTAAAATAATTTATGGATAATATTTCACGTTATAACTAACCTAGAGAAGAAAGAAGAAGTGATGCAAAAACTATTTCGTTATTTCTTATCGCATAAAAGAATTCAGCAGGATACTTACCAGAACGTATTTGGAGACTCACTAATAAAAATTGTATGTAATATGTACAGAAACATTTGTATTTCAATCAGGTTATAATTTTGTTTTCAACATTCTGTCAAAAATCAGCCTGTACGCTATCGTCGCTATCCTTCCGCACGGTTGGTTGTCGTTACGCTCGCAACGTCGTATCGCAGGAACGTTAGACTCTACGTGAAGGCAACAGGACAGCACTAAGTTATGGTTTGATTATTACCACGGAGTATAATATAAGTTTATACTCTGTGATTATTACGCAGTAATTTTACTATATCTTTTATGTGGTTAGACGGATAGTGTCGTAACTTACTACGGACGCACCTCAGATGTACAGTTCTTTAAATTATAGGAGTTTTAGGTGTAGGTTGGTCTTAAATATTGGTGGGCTTCTGACCTTTGACATCTCCGGTCCTGTACTTCATGAACTATGACCTTCTAGTTTAAGATGTTAACTTGACTCTGCGGGTAGGAATAATTTTCTTGGTTGATTTGAATTTGTTGATAATGACTAATATTCTAATTAATAGATATTAAAGAAGAGAAAATGGTGATATTTATCTCGTATCGTGGTATAAATTCTAAACAGTTATAAGTCTTCAGACAATTACTTTTCGACAATTAGATGGTCAACGACTAAAGTAGTCCCTTGCTCATTTCCTCTTCAGGGGTTTTTCTAATTTGGTTTTGGTTTTTGTAATTTTCCGTTGGAGCCATATTTTATGATTCGATCTGCAGTTGCACATGTCTTTCGGAGACTAACCAATATTTAAATTGGGATATATTGTGATTTGCAGTGTTATTTTGTGATTTTTATTTGGTGATTTATTAATTCTCACAAGTTTCATTTTTGGATATAAGTCATAATCTTAGGGTAAGTTAATTTTGTCTTTTCTCGTACACGTGCTCCTTTTAACGGTAATAAAACCCTTACAGAACTAAGAAATTCCTCCTGGGTTCTGTTTGTCCGGAGGCCACATTCAAGCCACACAACACCTACGTAAGTTTTACCGGGGTTTTAAATGTTCGTTTCGGAAAAATGTATTTTGTTACAGGGCTTTTTCTTTTTCCCATCTTGTTCTTTCTTCATCTTGATTTGATCTTCTGGGATCATCTGTTACTAAGTAATCAACGGCAAGTGGGCCCGTCATCGTCCTAGTCATTTCGAGTGGAACAGGTAGTAACCATTGGATCTGGGGTTGTAGCTGCCCATGGGTGCTATCGACGACGACCAACGTCCCGTCCCACCCAGATAAGTCACTAGTATTTAGTACCTGCATACCTACATATTATTATATTTGCGCTTACCTAATTTTTATTCTGGTGCCTATATTTATTTTTTTCCTGCCGCATACTATGCAGTAATCACTATTATTAATTTTTTTTTTGTGATATTTTGGTTAGGCACTTATTTACTGTAACCTTGTTTAGAACCATAAGTTGATATCGTAATGCTTTAGTTGTGTACGTACCTATATTATTCTTTTTATTATTCAGTTGTGTATGTACGTATATTTTTTTATTGTTATTTAGTTGTGTATGTACATTTATTATTTATATCCAATGGATGTAATTTGTTATAAATAGACCTTGTTAAAATTTGATAGTAGCTTTCATTGATTCTGTTGTGCTTTGTTAACCACCTCATTGTCTAACTCACTCCCCCCACTAAGCTAGCGAGTGTGCGATTATAATTTACTATCAGTTATATATACAGGGTGATCAAAATAAACGACACTTATATCATAATAAACGGAATACTTGTTGAAATTGATATTACTGTGTTATCTATATGAAGTAGTATTAGTTAGGTATATATTTTATAGCGTATTATTGCATAGTATACGTATAGTTACTTAGGGGTAACAAGCTGTTTAAAGTCATACTGACTTCATAAACTTTGGATGGTTTTTACAAATCGATAATATAAGAGATTCGTATCTGTTTTTTGTTGCAACGTATAAAGAAATGTGATTCTATATTATCAGTCTTTAGATAATAATCAAGTAAACAATTTTATATTTTACATTCTGTGCTAACTGTGTTTAATATTTTAGTTTATTTTTTACCAGACACTTAAATGTACAGGGTGTCCCAAAATACGTTAATACTTATATTTGCTTGTTTACTTATTTAGTTTTCCGTATATTTTTTCGGTCAATAATTCCAGACATCCTTTATGAGTATTCTGCATTTATGTATATACAGGGTGTCCCCATACATCCGGTATACTTATATATTTTTTTAATTTTTTTTAGCGTAACTTTATATGTGGTAAGAGATAGTTTCACATATTACTAGATAATTAGATTGCAGGACACATATACAGGGTGTCTGAAATAATTTAGTATCTGTATACATTTAATATTTATATTTTCTCACATTTATATTTTTCACATTGTATAAAGGTCTGGTCTTTTAAATTTTGCAAGATACACACATACAGGGTGACCACAGATACACAGACTACGTAGATATTATCGATTTGCTTTTCGTACTTCACTTTGATATTAATTGAGTGAATTCGATTCGTACATGCCTATAAATATTTAGAAGGGGCAATTATATTAGTTTATTGGTTATTTACAGGGCTGCCAAATATAGTAGTTTACTGGTTATAACTAAAGTACAATTTCGTGTTTTAGAGTATTAAAATCAGGGCTAAATACTGGTTACGGTTATATAATAGCGTTTAGTCGTTTATACAGGGTGGTTATCTTTGGCTACGACTTCTAACAATATTATTGTAAATAGCATAAGTGAGCCCAAATATTCAACTTATTAGGTGCCTTCTCGTATGTAGTCGATATAGGGTTTGGTTCATTCGTGATTAGAGCTGTACGGGGTAAGCACTTACGTTTTGGAACCACACTAGTGCATTATAACGTGGCGTTATTTTGTTCCTCTAGATTTTTTTTTTTTTTTGGTTATTTTCATTATTTACATTTTATACCTGATGCCTGAACTCAGCAAGTCACTTGAAATTTATAAATTTTTTTTAATGTAAATTCGGGTTTTTCTTGTGTAGTACTTTTACTATTTCGGGGTTCACTGGTTCATTGGTTACATATCGGTGATATTCGGTGTTTTGGGTTAGTAGATACGTTTTTGGCGATTTTTTTTTTCTGGTTAGGGGGGAGGACTTTGTAAAATTTCCTTGTTTTTTATATAATATTAGGTATTGCATTTGGTTTACATATAATTTGTTCTTCAAAATGGAAGTAAATCGGTTGCTTAGCGACGAGCTGTCGTATGAATTATGCGTGCGCGGTGCACCCAGTGCGGGTGGTGTCGATGAAAAACGACAACGTTTACGTTCACTTTTAAGAGCTGAAAGACTTGACTCTGATACACAGTATGATGTAATTGGTCTTGACCCTCGGTTAGAACTTCAGATATGCGAGACAAAACTAGATGACTTGGAGAGCGCTATTAAGGATTTTGATTCTAATAATGCAATAAATGAGAATACCAAGTTTCAGACGCGATTAATGCATATCACTGGGAGAGTAAATCGTATTGGCGATCCAACAACACACCTAGCGAAAGGTCATCTGTTAAACCGCAGTAGATGTTTAATGGATACCTTAGGGTTAATCATGTATAATATCACTAATAGGCGGGATTCAGTTCAAGAGAGATCCATTTTGGATGAACCGAATATGCTATTGCCAGAGGTAGTATCGAGGACAAGTACCTTAAGAATATCAGACGAAGTTCCAATAACCAACTTAGTCGATGTACCGGTGAATATTAATAACCAACATTCGCGTGCTGATAGCTTGATATCTAACACTCATCACTCGTCTCCTATGCGCGTGAGTAATACGGAAGATCCAAATAACATTCACCAGGGTCATTTATCTCAAGCTTTGTTGACTTCACATACAGCGTATCCACCGGCCAATAATGGTTCTCTTCCATCTGGCGTTGGGCAGCATACTGGTATTACCAGATGTTCGTATCAGGGCATGTTTAGACCTCAAAACACAAGTTGTACATATACCAGAGCAAAAAATGTCGCGAATACTCAGAGTCAAGATTTTTCTTCTCCTAGACGCGAAAATTATGCCTCTCATAGAAATACGGATCAAGGTGTTACTTTTGCCCCGACTGTAAGTCAGTACTTCCCTCAAGCACCGATTGTGTCTAGTGAAGCACCCCAAAATATTAATTTTAACGTGAATCAGTTAAGTTCTCGGTCAAATATTAATCCGGGTTTGGTACGATCGGAGGAAAATTCTTACTTAATTCCAACACAACCTATCTACTCACTGGGAGAGGGCGTAACTTCAAATTCCGCGAGGCAAGTAAATTCTGGGAACAATTTAAATTCCACTTCAAATATTAATAACAACTTCCAGAATTCTTTCGAGCGTCAAATTCGC
Source organism: Rhagium mordax (assembly GCA_963680705.1). Classification (NCBI taxonomy): domain Eukaryota; kingdom Metazoa; phylum Arthropoda; class Insecta; order Coleoptera; family Cerambycidae; genus Rhagium; species Rhagium mordax. Next base: position 25,637,915 of record OY796662.1, read on the forward strand.
GCATTAAATCTTAACGATGCTACTAATATGCCAACTAAGGGACAGCATTCGCAGACCGAAAGTCGTTCACGTCCATCAGGAGTGGATAAGCAAGCACGTTGTTTTTCTGTCGTTTCTAAGTGGAACGTTAGTAAATTTACCGGTTTTAACAATGTCCTGGACTTCTTAGAAGAAGTAGAGGAACTGCGGATAGCTTGCGGTATGTCTAAGGAACAGCTATTGCGTTGCACTACAACTTTATTAACAGATGCGGCCTTAGTATGGTTTCGGGGAGTCAGGTCAACGATAAACTCCTGGGATGAGTTTGTTCTGCTGTTGAAGGATACATATTGGCCGACGGATTATGAAAAACATTTATTAGCTGATATACAAGCGCGAACTCAACACTTTAATGAAAGGTCAGCCATATATATCTCCATTATGGAAAATTACTTTAATAGACTTAAACGTAAGCCCGTTGGGTCCGAACGTCTACAAATAATCCTCGACAATATGTTACCGGACATTCAGAAAAAGCTTGCCCTACGACCGGTTAATTCTATTTCCGAGTTAGTCTCAAAATGTAAAGGTATTGAGGACGTCTTCTGGCGTACGGAACATTGGCGATCACCGCCAACTAACCCTCGAGTAGTTACAGAAGCTAACCTACTATATCGTCGGCCTAAGGTACATGAAATAGAACCTATTCATGCAGTAGCTAGCGAGCAGACGAATACACAGCAGGGTTCTAACTCTGGAGTTGTCCCCCGAGCAGTGGCCTGCTGGAATTGCCGTCAGCAAGGGCACGTGAAGAGGGATTGTAGCCAACCCCCTTCAGTGCACTGCTACAGGTGTGGTCGGCAAAACGTGACCATTCGAACCTGCTCATCGTGTTCGGGAAACACTCAACCGGGTCACAATTAGGTCGAGTAGTGAGGCCCGGGAAAGTTGAGAACTCGACCAGTCTCGATGCAGGAATTTTGATTAGCCTTGATTATGTCTTATCAAACGTTATAGGTGACGAGAGACCATACCTTCGGGTGAGTGTCTTCAACAGGGAATTTCTAGGGTTATTAGACGCTGGTGCTTCAAGAACCGTCATAGGTTGTAAAGGGTACCAACAGTTTAAGTCCTTTAATTTAGAGCTAATACCGAGTACGGTCGATTCATGTGGCGTGGCTAATGGAGATCAATGCCAAGTGATTGGTAGCTATAATGTACCGTTTTGTGTCCGGAATAAGGTCCAGGTGATTAATGTGTTGGTAATACCTTCATTACCTCACCTGTTGATCCTTGGTTCAGACTTTTGGCGCAGGATGGGCATTGTTCCTGACTTGCGGCATGGTCTTTGGCATTTCACAGACACCGACTCACTAGATCATCACATTAATGCTATCACTGACTGTACTCACCTTACGCCTGAACAGTCTGGGAGGCTGGAAGGCTTTGTTGAGGATATTTTCACTGAGGTCCCTGAAGGGTTAGGTTGTACAAATCTGGTTAAGCATAGTATCAAAACTACGGCAGAACCGATAAAACAAAGATTTTATCCGGTGTCCCCTGCCCTCCAGAAACATATTAATATTGAACTCGACGATATGTTACAGCGCGGAGTCGTAGAGCCGTCCTCTTCTCCTTGGGCATCACCCATAGTGATGGTTAGGAAGAAGGATGGTTCATACCGGTTCTGCGTTGACTATCGCAAGGTGAATAGCGTCACCCAGAGAGATGCTTATCCGCTGCCACAAGTTACAAATACGTTGGACAAATTGCGCGATGCTAGATATCTCTCTTCTCTTGATATCAAGAGTGCGTATTGGCAAGTGCCGATGGATGAATCCAGTAAACCCATGACTGCGTTCACGGTTCCGGGGCGAGGCCTTTATCAATTCTGCCGGATGCCTTTTGGGCTACACAATGCCCCTGCAACATGGCAACGGTTAATTGATCGGGTTCTCGGTTTGGATCTCGAACCTTACGTATTCGTTTACCTGGACGACATCATCATTGTCACTCCAACTTTCGACAAGCATCTTGAGGTCGTGAGAGAGGTATTTAGGCGCCTAACGAGTGCAGGTCTTACAGTTGGGAGAGACAAATGCAAATTCTGTCGCCCAGAACTTAAGTACCTAGGCTATGTGGTAAATGGTAACGGATTGCATGTTGATTCAGAGAAGGTTTCGGCGATCCTTAACATCCCACCGCCGAAAAATATTTCACAGGTGCGACGGATTTTGGGTATTACGAGTTGGTATCGCCGGTTTATACCAAACTTCGCGACGATGGTTGCCCCTATCACTGGATTACTGCGCAAGCATGCTAAGTTCGTTTGGTCAGAAGAGTGTAACTTGGCCTTTGACCGCGTCAAAGAACACCTGATTTCGGCACCTATAATTAGTTGTCCCGATTTTGACAGACCATTTGTAATACAGACCGATGCTAGCGATTTTGGCCTTGGGGCTGTACTCTGTCAATCCTACGACGAAGGAGAACGGGTAGTAAGTTTTATCAGCCGCTCCTTGAGTAGCAGCGAGAGAAAGTACAGTACCACAGAAAAAGAATGTCTTGCCGTCCTTTGGGCCACTGAGCGGTTTCGGCCATATATCGAAGCTACCCATTTTAGCGTCATTACTGACCACTTTGCTCTTAAGTAGCTTCATAGTTTGAAGGACCCATCTGGTCGGCTGGCTCGTTGGAGCGTTCGACTGCAGCAGTACGACTTCGATGTAGTGCATCGGAAAGGTAAGGACCATGTCGTACCTGATGCACTGTCGCGGAGCGTACCTGTTGTAGATGTGCTCTCTGTAAACCAGTCTACCTTTGAAGGCTATGTCGACCCGTGGTATGACAAAATGGTGCGGAAGATTACGGACAACCCGCTACGTCATCCACAATGGCGCGTTGAGGACGGCGTAATTTTTAAGAAATTGCGAAATGCGTACCCTGGATTGGAGGATCCGCTATTTGACTGGAAGGTGGTTGTTCCAAAATCTCACCGGACCGAGATCATTAGAAACCACCACGATCCCCCAACATCAGGCCACGCAGGGGTATTCAAGACCCACCATCGCGTTGCACGCAAATTTTACTGGCCAAAAATGACGTCTGATATTGCGTCTTACATTCGCTCTTGTCGGGTTTGTCTGGCGAACAAATCCGTAGCCGAAGCCTCCCGCAGGGCTTATGTGTCGTCGTACGGACATCTCGCGACCGTGGAAACTAATATCTGTTGATATTGTGGGGCCGCTACCTAGAAGTTCGAACGGGTACAAGTTTGCTCCTCGTTACATTGGTCCTTTGATCGTAAATAAAATAGTTTCCCCTTGGACTTACGAGTTAAAGGGCTTGGACGGCAGTGACGCGGGGATGTGGCATGGGAAAGCCCTCAAGCCGGACCCTGCTTGAGTGACTTACTGATTCAGTGTTGTGAGTAAGAATCTGGTATACCTCCCATCTACTGAGTACTAATAATTTAGTTCGTTGTAGGATTTTTGTGGATGGGGCTATTGGGGCCAATATTTTCGTTGGTGGACTTTTTTTTTTTGGGTTAGTTAGTAATTTGATATGGTAGTTAAGTGTAATTTGTTTTCTTGTCATATATTATATTGGTCATTGCGTTATGGATTATGAGTATACCGGTTTCTCAGATTGTTTTATCGTACTGTTTCTGTGTATTCTTAAAATTTCCTACGGGAAATTTTCTTTGGGTAAGGGGGGTGTTGTTACACTTGAAAATTGGCAGTAAAGCCTGGAATAAAAAAATATAGGAAATAAGTTTTAGCGCATACATTTTCTGGAAATAATTTTTATTAAAATATATAAATTCTCACAATTTCGATTTAATATCTCACTGGTTTAATTGCGCCATCTTCTGACTCCTCGTATCACTTGTTGCCTGAACAAATTCCTCGTATATGCACGAAGCCTGCCGGCAATGTTTGGTTAGGATATCTGTAACAAAATTAATTAAGTAAATAAAAATCCAACACACACTAATTTTGTAGTAAATTGTTAGTATCCAGCTAGTATTAACAGATAAATAGTATCTTATTGGATTAGTATCCAGCGAGTATTAACAGATAACTATTATCTTATTCTTAATTCTTTGCTTATTATTAAACTTATTAAACTTTAAATTATTTACTTACTCTTGTCGAGATTTTAATTCAGTAGCTTCAATTGTGTACCTACCTATATCACACATCTCGGCCTTGGTTTGTAATTAATAAACGCTGATAGGCCTATTAGGATGCATCTTAATCTAGTAATGTTTCTCTTCTGTCATACAATATGATCGCACCTAAAATTAAAATAATTTATGGATAGAATTTCACGTTATAACTAACCTAGAGAAGAAAGAAGAAGTGATGCAAAAACTATTTCGTTATTTCTTATCGCATAAAAGAATTCAGCAGGATACTTACCAGAACGTATTTGGAGACTCACTAATAAAAATTTTATGTAATATGTACAGAAACATTTGTATTTCAATCAGGTTATAATTTTGTTTTCAACATTCTGTCAAAAATCAGCCTGCACGCTATCGTCGCTATCCTTCCGCACGGTTGGTTGTCGTTACGCTCGCAACGTCGTATCGCAAGAACGTTAGACTCTACGTGAAGGCAACAGGACAGCACTAAGTTATGGTTTGATTATTACGCAGTAATTTTACTGTCTTTTATGTGGTTAGACGGATAGTGTCGTAACTTACTACGGACGCACCTCAGATGTACCGTTCTTTAAATTATAGGAGTTTTAGGTGTAGGTTGGTCTTAAATATTGGTGGGCTTCTGACCTTTGACATCTCCGGTCCTGTCCTTCATGAACTATGACCTTCTAGTTTAAGATGTTAACTTGACTCTGCGGGTAGGAATAATTTTCTTGGTTGATTTGAATTTGTTGATAATGACTAATATTCTAATTAATAGATATTAAAGATGAGAAAATGGTGATGTTTATCTCGTATCGTGGTATAAATTCTAAACAGTTATAAGTCTTCAGACAATTACTTTTCGACAATTAGATGGTCAACGACTAAAGTAGTCCCTTGCTCATTTCCTCTTCAGGGGTTTTTCTAATTTGGTTTTGGTTTTTGTAATTTTCCGTTGGAGCCATATTTTATGATTCGATCTGCAGTTGCACATGTCTTTCGGAGACTAACCAATATTTAAATTGGGATATATTGTGATTTGCAGTGTTATTTTGTGATTTTTATTTGGTGATTTATTAATTTTCACAAGTTTCATTTTTGGATATAAGTCATAATCTTAGGGTAAGTTAATTTTGTCTTTTCTCGTACACGTGCTCCTTTTAACGGTAATAAAACCCTTACAGAACTAAGAAATTCCTCCTGGGTTCTGCTTGTCCGGAGGCCACATTCAAGCCACACAACACCTACGTAAGTTTTACCGGGGTTTTAAATGTTCGTTTCGGAAAAATGTATTTTGTTACAGGGCTTTTTCTTTTTCCCATCTTGTTCTTTCTTCATCTTGATTTGATCTTCTGGGATCATCTGTTACTAAGTAATCAACGGCAAGTGGGCCCGTCATCATCCTAGTCATTTCGAGTGGAACAGGTAGTAACCATTGGATCTGGGGTTGTAGCTGACCATGGATGCTATCGACGACGACCAACGTCCCACCCAGATAAGTCACTAGTATTTAGTACCTACATACCTACATATTATTATATTTGCGCTTACCTAATTTTTATTCTGGTGCCTATATTTATTTTTTTCCTGCCGCATACTATGCAGTAATCACTATTATTAATTTTTTTTTGTGATATTTTGGTTAGGCACTTATTTACTGTAACCTTGTTTAGAACATAATAAATAGGATTATAGGAAACAACTACTGGACGGGCAAAGGCCCCTACTCCCATTGAATTATACCTATAAATCCAAATTGGTAGTCAAATTTGTTATTTGTCTTTTCTCCACCAGACACAGACCGGTTTCGAACTCTTTATGTTCTCATCAGTGTGCCACAGGTAGCTGAAAAGACAAATAACAGAGGCAAACCAAACTAGTCTATGGCAGACCCAGCACAAGTAAGTAATGAGAGATAAGTGCATCCCTCTGGTGGTCAGTTGCTACTACCAGTCGAGACATCGACGATGTCTCTGTGACCGATAGCGGCTTGCCAAGCAAGCACCAAGAGCGGCGACCTCTAGCCCTGATGGACTAAAACGTGCATAATAAATAGGATTATAGGAAACAACTACTGGACGGGCAAAGGCCCCTACTCCCATTGAATTATACCTATAAATCCAAATTGGTAGCCAAATCTGTTATTTGTCTTTTCTCCACCAGACACAGACTGGTTTCGAACTCTTTATGTTCTCATCAGTGTGCCACAGGTAGCTGAAAAGACAAATAACAAAGGCAAACCAAACTAGTCTATGGCAGACCCAGCACAAGTAAGTAATGAGAGATAAGTGCATCCCTCTGGTGGTCAGTTGCTACTACCAGGAGCTACTACCAGTAGCTACCAATTTGGATTTATAGGTATAATTCAATGGGAGTAGGGGCCTTTGCCCGTCCAGTAGTTGTTTCCTATAATCCTATTTATTATGCACGTTTTAGTCCATCAGGGCTAGAGGTCGCCGCTCTTGGTGCTTGCTTGGCAAGCCGCTATCGGTCACAGAGACATCGTCGATGTCTCGACTGGTAGTAGCAACTGACCACCAGAGGGATGCACTTATCTCTCATTACTTACTTGTGCTGGGTCTGCCATAGACTAGTTTGGTTTGCCTTTGTTATTTGTCTTTTCAGCTACCTGTGGCACACTGATGAGAACATAAAGAGTTCGAAACCGGTCTGTGTCTGGTGGAGAAAAGACAAATAACAAATTTGGCTACCAATTTGTATTTATAGGTATAATTCAATGGGAGTAGGGGCCTTTGCCCGTCCAGTAGTTGTTTCCTATAATCCTATTTATTATGCACGTTTTAGTCCATCAGGGCTAGAGGTCGCCGCTCTTGGTGCTTGCTTGGCAAGCCGCTATCGGTCACAGAGACATCGTCGATGTCTCGACTGGTAGTAGCAACTGACCACCAGAGGGATGCACTTATCTCTCATTACTTACTTGTGCTGGGTCTGCCATAGACTAGTTTGGTTTGCCTTTGTTATTTGTCTTTTCAGCTACCTGTGGCACACTGATGAGAACATAAAGAGTTCGAAACCGGTCTGTGTCTGGTGGAGAAAAGACAAATAACAAATTGGGCTACCAATTTGGATTTATAGGTATAATTCAATGGGAGTAGGGGCCTTTGCCCGTCCAGTAGTTGTTTCCTATAATCCTATTTATTAGGCACGTTTTAGTCCATCAGGGCTAGAGGTCGCCGCTCTTGGTGCTTGCTTGGCAAGCCGCTATCGGTCACAGAGACATCGTCGATGTCTCGACTGGTAGTAGCAACTGACCACCAGAGGGATGCACTTATCTCTCATTACTTACTTGTTTAGAACCATAAGTTGAAATCGTAATGCTTTAGTTGTGTACGTACCTATATTATTCTTTTTATTATTCAGTTGTGTATTTACGTATATTTTTTTATTGCTATTTAGTTGTGTATGTACATTTATTATTTATATCCAATGGATGTAATTTGTTATAAATAGACCTTGTTAAAATTTGATAGTAGCTTTCATTGATTCTGTTGTGCCTTTGTTAACCACCTCATTGTCTAACTCACTCCCCCCCACTGAGCTAGCGAGTATGCGATTACTACTTTTTTCTATTCGTACACTATAAAAAAAATATATTTGCTACCGGCACTGGAGAGGTAACCATCGAAAACCTCCCCAATTGGTTTTTTTCTTTTTTTTTGTTAATATATTAGTTTACAACGTAGCACATACCTTAGTACCATTTTGTTTCCCTAAAAAGTTATGGACCGTTAAATGCAATTTTTTTATTTAAATTTTTTGTTATATCTCTATTACTATTAACACGATTACATCCAAATTTGGTATATGGAGGTTTTTTGGGCCGCTGAGAAAAGTAGTGTAAACAATTGTGGCGAATAACGTAGAGGGCGCTGCGAACGCCTAATTATGTCTTATGTTTTAGTCGTTAATTTTTTTAGCATCAACTTTTAAAAAAAGTAATATTGGTTTTTAATGCAGCATTCATTTCTACGTTAAAAAGTAATACTTATTTTATGTCGGTAAAATGCACCGTTTTCGAGTAAAATGCATTTAAACTTCCTATGGCACAATGAAGAGAATTATGTAAAATTTGAATTGTTCATTAAAGAATGCGCCAAACGGTAACAGTAGGTTCTTTGAGTAAAAATAAATCATTTTAGCTGAACATACCTTAGTACAATTTTACGTCCTTAAAAAATTAGCAAGTTATTTATTTAAATTTTTTTAAATTGCTTAATTTGTTAAATTAATAAAATCTCTTTTCTTAACAACTGCGTTTTATCTATTATACTGAATTATTTTACTGTCAGTTTTAGTCATGTACCTAGTAGAATCATAATTTAAATTTTACATAATTTTCTTCGTTGTGCCACAGAAAGTTTAAATGCATTTTACTCGAAATCGGTGCATTTTACCGACATAAAATAAGTATTCCTTTTTGACGTAGAATTGAATGCTGCATTAAAAACCAATATTACTTTTTTAAAACGTTGATGCTGAAAATATTAACGACTAAAACAAAAGAAATAATTATGTGTTTGCAGCGCCCTCTACGTTATTCGCCACAATTGTTTACACTACTTTTCTCAGCGGCCCAAAAAACCCCATATACCAAATTTGGTTGAAATCGTGGTAATAGTAATAGAGATATAACAAAAAGTTTAAATAAAAAAATTGCTTTTAACGGTCCATAACTTTTTAAGGAAGCAAAATGGTACTAAGGTATGTGCAGCTAAAATGATTTATTTTTACTCAAGGAACCTACTTCTACAGTTTGGCCCATTCTTTAGTAAACACCCTGTATAATTCATAAATATTATATTTTAAAATAAGTTATTTATATTAAATATATAATTATTTATATATCTTAGTATATAAATATTTAAAGGTTTAATTAAGTATAACATTTTAAATAAATAGTTAACAAAGAATGCACGTCTATTAAACTATACTTGATTATATATACAAGGTGTTTCCAAATTGACTACCATAAATTTAAGAGCTTGTACAGTTTCGTCGGAAAACGCTTCGTTTTCAAAATACAGGGTGTTATAGTGTCGACTGGCAGATCAGTTATTTAGCTATATCTCTAAACAGAGTAGGCAGAGCAATCTAAATTTTTGTGAGCAAGTGTTACTTAAGTTATGGGGTTTTATCAATCTAGACAGTCTTGTGACCAGGTAAAAAAGAAAAACACTTTTTTCTGTTCAAGCTTTCGAAACCTTTATTGTTTCTTCATCAGGAACTCTACAATAATAATATTGTTTAAGATATGTATAAATTAAAAGTGAAAAATTACTTACGAAAGTAAGGTTTAAATTAAAGTTGAAAATCATGAACAAACCAACAAAACAAACAAGATAAATTGCAGAAAAAATCACTAACTGACTGCAATTATTAACATGACACTACTTTATTATTAAATATTATAAAAGATTAATTGGATAAAACCAAATTAATAAACTTAAAAGATTAACAATATGAAGACATCCTGTGCCATCATATAAAGTAAAAACTCGACTGTAAATGTAAAAAATATCTAAAAACTCTTATGAGTGAGAGAGCACAAATAAACAAGGATACCAAGTGCCTGTGTTTTAGGTAGGGACATTAATAACTATTATATACTGTACTGGATGTTTTCAAAATTATGGCTATTTTATTGAAATTTTAATAGGTAGGTATAAATGATACTTAAATTGTCAATATTTTTTCTGGAGTTAATAGTATTCGATTCTTTGAATATATGACACATTTCTAAAAAACTACGTTTATCTGAATTCGTTTCAAACGTGAACCCAATGTGAAGGACATCAATGTGCCAAAATTTCTGTCAGACATTGATTATGTTGCTAGTAAAGTACCTGATGATGATAGAAACTTAATTTTATCACAAACCACTAACTTAATTACTAATTTTGTCCACAAAGATCCCAAAAACAATGATGCAATCTATAGTAGGTACATCAATTGTAAAAAATTTCTTAAAGATCATCGAGAACTTAAAGTGATTCAATCGGACAAAATTAATGTCACCACAATTATTTTTCACATCAGAATGTATACCGAATCGTTCAATTTGCTCATAAAACATCAGCGCAGCGGGAAGACAGCAAGAATAATATTTAAATCTTCTAAATACAGCCTCCATAATTTCGTTTATTTTGTTGGCTGGAATAATTTCTTCACGAATTGGAGTGGACATGACACACTTTTTAGCATGTCTCTTCATATGTTTCTTAGTTGTAAAAGATTTTGTGCAATTATTACATCCTATCATTTTGTATAATGTGCGAGGATAAAAGAGTTAAACTAACGAACATATCTTATCGCTGTGTTATATATCGCACATTCATCGCGGTGGGGGATCACGTAATCATCTGGGTTCCTATTCTCGAAACAAGGGAATTTATTCTCATGAGAAAATGACGTCATTTTCTCTCTATAATAGTAACTCAACCAATAGTAAATGTTAACTCATGTTATATGATCCGTGGGAATAAACATTTGCTACGGTTCTCACCAGATGCTGTCTAGACATGTATAATACATTGACTCCGCACACGTGTTGAACACATGTTATCTACGTGGGAATAGACGTTTGCATTTGGTCTCACGTGTTCACCAGATGTCTAAATACATTGACCCCGCACATTAATTTGATACCACCGGATGGATATTATTAAAGGTCATTCATCTTTGTGCATAAACCGTTCATCTTTGTGCATAAACCGGATGTCGTCTAGACATGTATACAAACTTGCCCCGACAAGTTGTAACCCGATATGGTTGAGTTGGGTTAGGGGGTGGTTTTGAGGGATAGTTTTAAGGGGGTAGTTTTTAAGGGGGTGGTTTTTGAGGGGGTGGTTTTGAGGGGGTGGTTTTTGAGGGGGTGGTTTTAGGGGGTAGTTTTTTGAGGGGGTAGTTTTTGAGGGGTGGTTTTTTAGGGGGTACTTTTTGAGGGGGTAGTTTTTGAGGGAGTGTTTTTAGGGGGTAGTTTTTGAGGGGGTGGTTTTTTAGGGGTGGTTTTTTAGGGGGTGGTTTGGAGGGGGTGGTTTTTGAGGGGGTGGTTTTTGAGGGGGTAGTTTTTGAGGGGGTGGTTCTTGAGAGGGTAGTTTTTGCGGGGGTAAGGGGGTGACCTTGATCACTGATCATGATCTGATCACAACTGAACACGCAGCTCTGTCATTACTTTGCTACTAATGGTAGACAGTTATCGTTTAATTGAAAAGAGAAGAAAAAACCAAACAAAGTTTTCCAATTATAATCCTTTTTATTTCTGTACACAATCAAAATTTATCCCAACTAGTTTCGGCTACAAGCCATCATCAGGGGAATATTAATAATACGAACATTTTCAATATAAAAAGGTTAAATGATTGTCAAAATCGAGGTCATAATAGTATTTCATTACTGTTATAACATTAACGTTGAACAATTAGATGTAAAAAACAACGACACATTCTTTCTAGTTGACAAACGAACAGTCTTATGTTCGTATTATTAATATTCCCCTGATGATGGCTTGTAGCCGAAACTAGTTGGGATAAATTTTGATTGTGTACAGAAATAAAAAGGATTATAATTGGAAAACTTTGTTTGTTTGGTTTTTTCTTCTCTCTTCAATTAAAAAATTTTTCTGTACTATAATGGATTTTCGTCAAGAAAAGTTATCGTTTATATCGTTATATAAACCACCCAAAATTATGTCTTCAGAAATTTTGGAATCATTTTTCAATAATTTAGAGGGGGGATGCATAATTGGCGGAGACTTTAATGCACATCATGGCGTGTGGGGAGCTAATATCTCTAATAGTCATGGAAATTATTTAGTTAATGTGCCTAATGCGTCCAATCTTATAGTAGTAAATGATGGATCAGCAACAAGAATAACTCCACTGAATACCCAACCTTTCGCGAGTCTCTGGATAATCTTATACTGGTCACCCCACCAATGACGAACAATGCTACTGATAAATTAAATTTCTTTATGGAAGCCTTAAATAAAGCTGGCGAAATTTCAATTCCTGTTAATTAACCTTTTACACCCTCCCACCCCAAAAAATCTATTTGGTGGGACAATGAATGTGATAGTATGCAGAAAAAAAAGAAGCAGCTCTTAATGAGTATAAAAAGCAAGCTACTACAGATAATTTTCTCTTGTATAAAAAATGAGAAGCCAAAGCTAAAAAACTCTATAAATCTAAAGCAAAAAATTCTTGGGTACAATTTTGTAGTAGCTTGAATGCAAATACTTCCATAAGTACTGTCTGGAAAAAAGCTAAGAGATTAAAAAACGCGCCTGTAACAAATATAAACGTTTCTGATGACATAGCCGAACAAATTCTAAAGAAAATAACACCCTTATCCGATTTTAAAAACAAATATAATGTTATCTTCAAATGACCTAATTCTAAATGAAATAACAATGGAGGAATTAAACTTTGCCATCAATCAAACCCACGATACCGCTCCTGGGTATGATCAAATAACTTACTTACAAAAGTTGATTTTAAAAATCAAAAATTTGTGAACATGCTTGGGAAAACGATCACAGGATAAAATGGGATTCAGCAAAAATTTTGACCAAAGAAGCAGACAACAAAAAAAGAAAAATCAAAGAATCCGCAATAATATTACTTAATGAAGATAAATGCGTATCAAATTGTTCGGTAGAATTTTGTTCAACTTGGTTACCAATGTTGCGAGAAGAACTCAATAAAATTAATATTATTTAGTATATTTTTCAACATTTCTATGGTAAGTATCTATGGAAATGATATAAACAATTTTTATTTTATGCCGTGTTATTCTACACGTTACATAAAAATCTAAAGCCTAAACATTGAAAAAGGAAACGGATATATTTTCCGAAACGTCAGCGCAGTATTTTTGTATTAATTTCATTCCTATTAGTTGTCAAAAAACACCCTCTAACTGATCCTCTGACATTACGTCATAGGCGTAGAGGTTATTTCCCAGTTTTATAGATAGATAGATAGATAGATAGATAGATAGATAGATAGATAGATAGATAGATAGATAGATAGATATCTTTATTTAACCACTTTACATATAAAAAATACATTTGTGGCAAGTCAACAAAGGAATACAAAGTAAATACAAAACATCAGCAATTACAAAAAAATATATTTACGGTATATGAGACATCTACAAATAAAACACAAAAGTAAAAAGGTACAAACATTATGGTTACATGTGTATAAACAAGGATTACACAAAAAATAAAAATAAAACACCATAGTATAAAAATACAAATAGACATCCAACTAGACAATATCACACCACGTCAGTGTTTAAGTATTCATCTACAGAATAAAAACAATTGCTTTGCAGAAATGATTTGATTTTCATTTTGAATTGTGCACTAGCTAAACCTTTCCAATGACTAGGTAGTCTATTATATAAATTATTATTATTTATTATTATTATTTATTATTATTTAAACTGGTTAATTTGAATATTTTTTAGATAAATCGAATTTTTTGGATAGGAATCTCGAGGAATGTGGTAATAAATCCCAAAAAAGAAAAGGGAAGAAAAACTTACTCCATGTTACGTAACATGAGCTATTTAGCTAAAAACTACTTATTAGATATTTTTAATCTGATCTGGTTGTATGCAGATGGTCCAGAGGTGTTAAAAGAATGCTTAGTAATATTAATTTTAAAACCTGGAAAAAACCCAAAACAGATAAACTCATATAGACCGATAACGCTGTTATCCTGTATAACAAAAACTCTGGAGAGAATAATTAAACTCCGTCTAGAATGTTGGTTAATTGTCTTACACCGTGGTTAAAACATAGCAATATACTTCCGGCCAACCAGTATGGGTTTAAACGAGGATATGGTACCATAGACGCAAGCGCTCAACTTGTAACAGATGTACAACTGGGATTGTCCAATAATTTAATAACAGGAGCTCTGTTCGTGGATATACAAGGTGCATATGATAATGTTAATAGATATATTATTACAGAAATTATTATGTATTAAAATTCCTCCAAAAATTGCTCACATAATTGTTTGTCTTTATCAGAACAGGTGTGTACGTATACGTACTAACAATAACGTAATAGGTCCCAGATATACTTCTGTTGGAATACCACAAGGAGCGGTGTTAAGTCCCATGTTATTTAATATATACACGATGGATATACATCAGCTCTGGTCACCTAATATCACATGTATACAGTATGCCGATGATTGGTGTATTTATTCAAGAAACAAATCGTACCATTTTCTTTCTGTTCTTATTTGGGATTTACGGCCACACTTCTGAACATTACCCAGATAACCTGAAAAATATCTGGATTATTTAAAAAATAACCTTTACGCCTGTGACTTTACGTCAAAGGAACGGTTAAAGGTTGTTTTTTTGACAAAATATAATTATATTATATATATAATAGTCTCTCTCTTGTGTAATTTCACGAATTACACAAGAGAGAGACTATTTAGCATTGAGAAAGGAAACAGATTAAGTTTCCGAAACGTCTGCAAAACATCGTTTTTATTTTATTTTAATTATATTTTATGTCAAAAACCAACCTTTAACTGTTCCTTTGACGTAAATTCACAGGCGTAAAGGTTATTTTTTAAATAATCCAGATATTTTTCAGGTTATCTGGGTAATGTTCAGAAGTGTGGCCGTAAATCCCAAATTAGAACAGAAAGAAAATACAGAAAGATGCCACAAATAACTTTTAGACAATATTTAAATCGTACCATGAATGCAAACAAGAATTAAAACATATCATGTATAATATTAATACATGAACTTTTTCTGTATGGTTTACAATTTCATATGAAAAATGTGCAGTATTATTCTTTACGAGGAAAAGAACACCCGGTGGTAATACAATCAATCTTTGCAGCAAAGAAATACCTGTTGTTTCGTCATAGAAATATCTAGGTATATTTCTAGACAGGAAATTACTATGGAGTGATCATCTAGATTATATAGAGAAACGATGTGAGAAAGGAATAAATTTTCTAAAGATGTTATGAAAAGTGGCGTGGGGAAGTGACCAATATATATCACTCATTTTTTATAGATCATACATTCGTTCCATAATTGATTACGGGTCAATCCTCTATGGTTCAGCATGTAAGAGCAAATTGACTAAAATAGATAGAATATAGTACAAAGCACTAAAAATTGCAGGTGGACTAATGATGTCAACCCCAAATCAAGTAACTCTTGTTGAAACTTTAGAACCACCATTATCACTTAGAAGGGAGTATTTAGCTAGCAAATTTATAATGAAGCAAAATTCTCATTGTAATCAAATCTTCATAAAAATTGTGAACCTAACGACACAAAACTTAATTTCTCCATATTTTTTAAAGAAAAGCCTCTAGCAGATTGCCCTCATGAGTATAAAAGATAAAGACCTGCTAATTAACTTCCAAACACCTGTCAAAGAACTCTTAGATTTAAACATTAAAGAGATTACTACTGTTCATGACGCCTGCGTTCCGAATTATGATATTGGTCCACAAATTACATTTAAGGAAATATTATATAAGTATCCTGACCACTTTTACAGATGGCTCAAAATCAATTGAACAAACATCCTGTGCTTTATCGGTCGGTCAGTGCAGTTGTGAAGCGTGCTGCAGACGTGCTCTAACAAACTACTGGAATGATGAAGTTTCTAGTGGCCGCCGTATAGTCGATCGATAGAGCGCGCTCATCCATTGGATGCAATGTAAATAGTTGGTCGCACCCAAGGATTTTATAAAATCCTTACAGGATTTTATAAAATCCTTGGGTCGCACCTGCCACTCAGCCGCGTGCACGCCGCCACCGATCTCACTGGCTGCCGCTGCCATGACGGCCAAGTGCGCGGTGTACCACTAAGCGGAGAACACATACGCGCGATCTCGGAAACAAAGGAAACAAATGAACCCGCACATATTGTTCTCCGCTTTAAAGACAATGTAATCATTTGGTCGCCGCGACCCTGGCCGCGCGACCTGGCCGCTAGTGCGCGGGCGCTCTTATTATAAATTGCATCCAAACAGTACTATATTCAGTGCAGAGGCAGTGGCTATACAACAAGCTCTCAAGTGCATATTAGAGTTTAAGATACAGAGTTCAATTATATGTACTGACTTCCCTGTCAGTTATTGAGTCGTTAGTAAACTTAAATAAGCAGAATAGAACAAATACCTATATTCATTTTAAGATATTATGTGTATACTACAAAACTTATACGAGAACAAATTCTTATGGGTAAAAGGACATAATGGTATAATTGGTAACGAGCGAGCAGACTATATAGCAAAAAATTATAACGAATTCCAATATATAGATTTACAGGAATACAATCCTTCTGATGTATATCACAATCTTAAAAGCAATATACAGTATATTCACTTTTGAACCAAAGCAGTTTGTGAGTGAATAGGAGATAGCAGTAAAGCGAGAGCACTACACATGCGTAGTAAAAATTAACCACGATGAATGGCGTCAAGGTACTCCATCCTATTTGTCCAAGGGAATCGTCTGGTATACCGATGGTTCCAGGACAAATGAAGGATCAGGAGCTGGAATTCATGGCGTGCGACCTAGGGTGAATGTTAGTTTATCCCTAGGGACTAATGCCACCGTCTTCCAGACGGAAATGTATGCCATCATGACATGCATTCGAGAGAATGCAAAGCGTCGGTATACCCGACAGCATATACGCATTCTGTCTGATAGTCAAGCAGCATTAAAAGCACTTGCAGCCCCACGTATAAACTCTAAAATAACATGGGAGTGCCTACAGGAATTGATATACCTGTCCCGGGTGAACAATGTCGAACTCATCTGGGTACCAGGTCACTCGGGGGTTGAGGGCAATGAAAAAGCAGATAACCTGGCAAGAACGGGTTCTGCGACACTATTCACAGGGCCTGAACCTGTGATTGGTATTTCAAAACAGGCAGTCAAAACGGCGGTTCAAAGATGGTCTGTCAAGGAACATCTGCAACGCTGGGACATGACACCTGGCCAACACCAAGGGAAGGCCACTATTGGAGTACCTTCCCAAAAACTGACTTCTGAAGTCATCCATTTGGGACGACCTCAAATCAAATATGTAGTGGGCCTTTTAACAGGACACTGCCACAGGAGAAAGCACCTGCAACGTATAGGCGTGCATAGGGGCAGTCCGATGTGCAGACTATGTGAAGAGGAGGAAGAAACCTCCTCGCACATAGTGTACGACTGCGAAGCACTGGGCCGAAGAAGATTCGCTCATTTCGGTGATTTACAATGCGGGGACAATCTTCCGCATGAAAATCTTGCAAAGAAGCTATTAAACCTCATTAAAGGGACGGAGCTCATGTAAGAATCGGAGATGTACAATAAGCCAATTGAGCTGCAGTGCAATTTGGGTTTGACCCAACCCCGTTATTAATCAATCAATCAATCAATCAACACATACGTGACTGTATGTCGATCTCAGAATGTTAGCGCTCTCGCTTTGTTCTCTCCTATTCACTCACAAAGTGCTTTGGTTGAAAAGTGAATTTACTGTATATGCAAAATGGGATCAAATCTGGGAAGAATATGGAACATTAAGCAAGATAATGTATTTTAAAATACATACAAAAATCCCTAAACAAGTATGGTACAATTACAGTCAAGCTAACAGGGGAATGATAACAACAATCGCAAGACTTAAGTCAAATCATGGTTCTCCGCACATATATTTAAAATAGGCATATTGCAAAGCCCAAATTGTACCTGTGGAGCATTCGGTGATCTAAATCATATATTTTTTAATTGCCAATTAAATCAAGCTCATACAGAGTGGCTTTCTATGGAATTGAGAAAAAAAAGGAATTATAGGCCCGATGTGGCTACCATCAATACTTATTACTAACGAATATAATATTTACTGTAACGTTCTAGAGTTTTAAAAAAAAGTTAAATTACAAATTTAAAAAAAAATAAATTATAGCTTAGATTCGTATTCCCAATTATTTAACCTGTGTCTATAATAACCAATTTTACCGTGGTCTACCTGTGTGTATGTCTTTAATGTCCTGAAAGACCCCTGGGCAAGAAGAGAGTATCCTTGTCACACATCCCGTTGATTCTTCTTAAAACTTAATGACGACGTCGTAATTAGGGTAATAGGTATTGGTAATTTAACAAATGAAAATGAGTTAAAGATTTAAAGTTATATGTGGCTAAAGGATTGGAATCCAAAGCCAAACAAGCAGAGGAAAAAAACCTGTTTTATTTCTTTCCTTTTCTTTTTTGGGATTTATTACCACATTCCTCGAGATTCCTATCCAAAAAATTCGATTTATCTAAAAATTTTCAAATTAACCAGTTTAAAACTGGTAAATAACCTCTACGCCTTTGACGTAATGTCAGAGGATCAGTTAGAGGGTGTTTTTTGACAACTAATAGGAATTAAATTAATACAAAAATACTGCGCTGACGTTTCAGAAACTATATCCGTTTCCTTTTTCAAAGTTTAAGCTTTAGATTTTTATGTAACGTGTAGAATAACACGGCATAAAATAAAAATTGTTTATATCATTTCCATAGATACTTACCATAGAAATCTTGAAAAATATACTAAATAATATTAATTTTATTGAGTTCTTCTCTTAACATTGGTAACCAAGTTGAACAAAATTCTACCGAACAATTTGATAGGCATTTATCTTCATAAGTAAAATTATTGCAGATTCTTTGATTTTTCTTTTTTTGCTGTCTGCTTCTTTGGTCAAAATTTTTGCTGAATCCCATTTTATCCTGTGATCGTTTTCCCAAGCATGTTCACAAATTTTAGATTTTTCAAAATCATCTTTTCTAATATAACTTTTGTGCTCGCCTAATCGTACATTAAGTGGTCTAGATGATTCACCCACATAATGTTTACTACACTCGCACGGGATACTGTATATACAATTTTTTGAATTTTGTTCAGGATTTAATGGTTTCGTTTTTGTCAATATGGATCTTAAAGTATTATTTGTTTGAAAAATTGTTCTAACGCCAAATTTTTTACCGACACGACGTAATTTCTCAGATTGTAACGAAGTTATTTTTTCCAATCCAGGAATGTTCAATTTTACTGTAAATATTACCGTCACTTGGGTACACCCTGCCACTGTTTAAGTAAGTAAGTTCTGTTCTAGTTAAGTTATTAATGAGTTGTTAAAAAGTCCGCTGGTAAACAAGCAGTCAAGTAATTAATTGATTAATTTTCGACAATCCCTCGTATAAGTAAAATCCGAGAATTATTATAAATAATGACCGAGTCGGAAATAAAAATCATTCGTTCCTAAAATTATTAATCCTTGCTCGTTTTGAACCGTTTCTTTTTGCAACATAGTATAGAAATTACAAGCAACTCATTTCCGGTTAGATACGTTTTGAGTCGATGCACTAAGATGCATAATCCGCTGCAACTCTGCAAGCTACGCTGGGATATGCATACGAGTACGTCGTTTAAAGTCGGTGACCACCTCTCTTTTAACACGACAGATACGTCATAAAAGTTTACAAAAAGGGGAAACACAGTCACTTCGCTCTCATTCCGTGCTGATTCCGTCCTCATTCGCATTCCGAGAAAACCGGCAGCAGTTCAGGTTCATTCCGAAATAGTCCGCATCAGATCCGTTCGACCGCCAGCAATTGACGATCAAACCGAACCCGTAAATCTTTTTGTATCACCGCTACGAGTTAATAGTAATTTCCTTTGAGTATAATATTGGTAAGAATTTAACGCAACCTGCTACATTCTGCAGGTACTGCCGTCAGTCAAGTATAGATATTGCGAGATTTTATTGTCAGTAAATATCACCGTATTGTGCTACCAAAGTAAACTAGAGCTTATTAGTAATACCTCCGCTGGTTTGTTTATTTTGTTAATGTAGGCAAAGACTGCTGAGGTCTGTTCACTTGTGCCACCTCAAATGTTCCCTTGCCTACTAGGTTACCGGAAAACCTACGTGAAATAAATAGTCACTATATGCATTAACAGTGTGTATTTGTTCACTTGGGCCATACGTACTGGGTTTTGCATAGAACTGACTCGCAAAACTGTTATTATTTAAAATAATCATTTAACAAATAGCTCGACGTTTGCGGCAGTAGCTTACCGTGCTCATACAGAGTGGCTTTCTATGGAATTGAGAAAAAAAGGAATTATAGGCCCGATGTGGCTACCATCAATACTTATTGTTAACGACTATAACATTTACTGTAACGTTCTAAAGTTTTAAAAAAAAGTTAAATTACAAATTTAAAAAAAAATAAATTATAGCTTAGATTCGTATTCCCAATTATTTAACCTGTGTCTATAATAACCAATTTTACCGTGGTCTACCTGTGTGTATGTCTTTAATGCCCTGAAAGACCCCTGGGCAAGAAGAGAGTATCCTTGTCACACATCCCGTTGATTCTTCTTAAAACTTAATGACGACGTCGTAATTAGGGAAATAGGTATTGGTAATTTAACAAATGAAAATGAGTTAAAGATTTAAAGTTATATGTGGCTAAAGGATTGGAATCCAAGGCCAAACAATCAGAGGAAAAAAAACCTGTTTTATTTCTTTCCTTTTCTTTTTTGGGATTTATTACCACATTCCTCGAGATTCCTATCCAAAAAATTCGATTTGTCTAAAAATTTTCAAATTAACCATTTTAAAACTGGGAAATAACCTCTACGCCTTTGACGTAATGTCAGAGGATCAGTTAGAGGGTGTTTTTTGACAACTAATAGGAATTAAATTAATACAAAAATACTGCGCTGACGTTTCGGAAACTATATCCGTTTCCTTTTTCAAAGTTTAAGCTTTAGATTTTTATGTAACGTGTAGAATAACACGGCATAAAATAAAAATTGTTTATATCATTTCCATAGATACTTACCATAGAAATCTTGAAAAATATACTAAATAATATTAATTTTATTGAGTTCTTCTCTCAACATTGGTAACCAAGTTGAACAAAATTCTACCGAACAATTTGATACGCATTTATCTTCATTAAGTAAAATTATTGCAGATTCTTTGATTTTTCTTTTTTTGCTGTCTGCTTCTTTGGTCAAAATTTTTGCTGAATCCCATTTTATCCTGTGATCGTTTTCCCAAGCATGTTCACAAATTTTAGATTTTTCAAAATCATCTTTTCTAATATAACTTTTGTGCTCGCCTAATCGTACATTAAGTGGTCTAGATGATTCACCCACATAATGTTTACTACACTCGCACGGGATACTGTATATACAATTTTTTGAATTTTGTTCAGGATTTAATGGTTCCGTTTTTGTCAATATGGATCTTAAAGTATTATTTGTTTGAAAAATTGTTCTAACGCCAAATTTTTTACCGATACGACGTAATTTCTCAGATTGTAACGAAGTGATTTTTTCCAATCCAGGAATGTTCAATTTTACTGTAAATATTACCGTCACTTGGGTACACCCTGCCACTGTTTAAGTAAGTAAGTTCTGTTCTAGTTAAGTTATTAATGAGTTGTTAAAAAGTCCGCTGGTAAACAAGCAGTCAAGTAATTAATTGATTAATTTTCGACAATCCCTCGTACAAGTAAAATCCGAGAATTATTATAAATAATGACCGAGTCGGAAATAAAAATCATTCGTTCCTAAAATTATTAATCCTTGCTCGTTTTGAACCGTTTCTTTTTGCAACATAGTATAGAAATTACAAGCAACTCATTTCCGGTTAGATACGTTTTGAGTCGATGCACTAAGATGCATAATCCGCTGCAACTCTGCAAGTTACGCTGGGATATGCATACGAGTACGTCGTTTAAAGTCGGTGACCACCTCTCTTTTAACACGACAGATACGTCATAAAAGTTTACAAAAAGGGGAAACACAGTCACTTCGCTCTCATTCCGTGCTGATTCCGTCCTCATTCGCATTCCGAGAAAACCGGCAGCAGTTCAGGTTCATTCCGAAATAGTCCGCATCAGATCCGTTCGACCGCCAGCAATTGACGTTCAAACCGAACCCGTAAATCTTTTTGTATCACCGCTACGAGTTAATAGTAATTTCCTTTGAGTATAATATTGGTAAGAAATTAACGCAACCTGCTACATTCTGCAGGTACTGCCGTCAGTCAAGTATAGATATAGCGAGATTTTATTGTCAGTAAATATCACCGTATTGTGCTACCAAAGTAAACTAGAGCTTATTAGTAATACCTCCGCTGGTTTGTTTATTTTGTTAATGTAGGGAAAGACTGCTGAGGTCTGTTCACTTGTGCCACCTTAAATGTTCCCTTGCCTACTAGGTTACCGGAAAACCTACGTGAAATAAATAGTCACTATATGCATTAACAGTGTGTATTTGTTCACTTGGGCCATACGTACTGGGTTTTGCATAGAACTGACTCGCAAAACTGTTATTATTTAAAATAATCATTTAACAAATAGCTCGACGTTTGCGGCAGTAGCTTACCGTTTGTTTCAATCTTGTATCTAGCCTCAAATATCCATAGCTGACGGACTGCCCGCCGTCTAGAGTCCTCGTGAAAACATTTGCTTGTCGTACGTAGCGAAATATCCATACAACGTCCCTATAAATTCCGCCGTAAAAACCCCGCGTAAAGACTGTTGCTTGCCAGCTTGACTAATTTATAATTATTTAAGAGAATATTTTATATTATTATTTTACACGTACACGATTGCAGCGTCGTGAAAGACTAAGCATAAATTACTTTGCTCATTATTTAGTCCTGAATAAATACGTTATGTTAAAAAAGCAAACTTCCCGAGTTATTATTTCTGCAGTGTTATTTTCTCATTAATCCGTTTGAGCAGTATGACCGAAATCCATTAGATAGGTCTCCAGCTCAGAACTCTGGCTATACCGTATCATCCGCTGTTTTGCTACTCAGGGTTGTTCTCCCAATTAGGAGAACCAAAAGGATAGTGTCGTTCTTCGCACTCAAAAATTGAAGGGCTGGCGCCCGAGATTTCCGTAAGGATAAAAGAGATTACGTAAGTATCTGACCGAAAGCAAAGTGCATCGGAAAAAGAACGTTACAAGATAAACCTTTTATATATGGAATTAATGTCGAATAATGATATTCTGGTTTTGGTTGCACCGGATTGTTAACTCTATTTTCAATGTTCATGAAAGTCTTATCAACAAATTCTTTCGGGTATTCATTATTAATTAAAATTTCCCTGACAAATTGCCTTTCATGTTTGAATATTTCATCATTAGAAGAAATTATTTTTGCCCTATCATACAAACATTTTATAACACCTCTTTTAACGTCCAAAGACTGGTTTGAGTTAAAATTTAAATATCTGTTAGTGTGTCTTTTTTCGGTAAACTCTAGTTTGAAAATTATTATTATTGACTTTTTTAATTAAAACATCTAAAAATGGTAATTCATTATTATTTTCTATTTCTAGAGTGAATTTGATGGTTCTTTATTATTAATATTTTCCAAAAAATTGCAAAAATATCGTCAACATATCTCCACCAAGTTACCGGTTTATGAATATTATTTTCAACATATCTGTTTTCAAAATCCTCCATAAATATATTACTTAGTATTGGTGACAAAGGGGAACTCATTGCCATCCCGAAATCTTGTTGATAAAAATCATTTTTTAATTGGAAATAGGTTGTTTTTATTGATACCGTTAACAGTTCCATTATACTATTTACGCTAAGTTTAGTCCTGTTTGCCAAATTATTGTCGTTTATTAATTTGTCTCTAATTATTTTCAAAGTTTTGTCCACAGGGACATTTGTAAAAGGGCTTACTACGTCAAAACTAACCATCAGATGTGTATCATGAATATTATTTTCATAAAGTTTTTCTAGAAAATGCTTACTATTTTTTATATATGAATTGGTATTGCCAGAAAGCGGATTAATAATTTTTAGTAAGAATTTTGCCAAGTTATGACACGGAGAATTAATAGAACTAACAATTGGTCTTAAAGGAATGTTTGCCTTATGTATTTTTGGTAAACCATAAAAATGAGGAGGTTTACTATGATGTGGTGTAAGCTTTCTGCGTTCAAAGTCATTAAATTCATTTTTGTATTTAAAAAGAGTTCTGTAAATTTTGTTTTCAATTGATTTGGTTGGATCTTTATTTAATTTTAAATAAGGGCCCTCAGTTATGAGAGTTGTAATTTTTGAATCATATGTATCCGTATCTAAAATGACTGTAGCATTACCTTTATCCGCTGGTAAAATTTTTATACTAATGTCCTGTTTCAAAGAAGAAATTGATTGTTTTTCTTCAGAACTCAAATTATCTTTAATTTTAACTTGATTCTCTAAAATAATTTTTGAACATATACGGTATTCATTTCCTTCATCCGCTGGTAAATTTGGAGCAGTTTTCTCTATACTTGCTATTAAAAGAAAAAGGAAACGGATATAGTTTCGAAACGTCAGCGCAGTATTTTTGTATTAATTTAATTCCTATTAGTTGTCAAAAAACACCCTCTAACTGATCCTCTGACATTACGTCAAAGGCGTAGAGGTTATTTCCCAGTTTTAAACTGGTTAATTTGAAAATTTTTTGACAGTTCTAACAACTAATTAAATTTCGTTATTTCTTGTCATGTGACACAAATCACCCAATCATTTTAAGATTACACTGATAATTACCATCCAGGGAAATTTTCAATCACTATGACAACAAAATTATTCAACTTTAACGACTTCATAATAACTGCCAAATAAATTTCAAAATGTCACGTTTTGGCAATGCCAATTCTCAATCTATAAACTTTTAATAAATAAATAATTGTTTTGGTGTGTTGCGACATTTTGATTTTATTTTTTCAAAAAATTTTCTGACCGAATATCCCTCAGACATTGACAAATGCCTCATAATTTTATGACAACCTCAAGCAAGTTGCTTGGTAATAGCCCTCCGCCTTCGGCGTCGGGCTATTACCAAGCAACGCGCTTTCGATTGTCATAAAATTATCTCGTACATTATCAATGTCTTAGGGATATTATAGCTGAAAATTTTTAGATAAATCGAATTTTCTGGATAGGAATCTCGAGGAATGTGGTAATAAATCCCAAAAAAGAAAAGGAAAGAAATAATTTATAAAATGCCACAAATAACATTTAAACAATAAAAACCTGTTTATTAAAAACATGGCTTTTTGATAATAATTTAAAGTCTAACCTGCCCACTGAAAATTTGAATGGCCGCGGTAATTTGACCGTGCAAAGGTAGCATAATCATTAGTTTTTTAATTGAAAGCTGGAATGAATGGTTGAATGAGAAAAAAACTGTCTCAATTTAATTTTTATAAAAATTTTATTTTTAAGTTAAAAAGCTTAAATATATTTAAAAGACGAGAAGACTCTATAGAGTTTTATATAAATTAAGTTTATTATTTTTAGGATTATTAATTTTAATTATTATTTAATTTTGGGGTGATTTTAATAAACTTTTTTTAAAATTTTACATTAATTTATGAATTTTTTTATCCATTTATAGTGATTATAAGATAAAATTACCTTAAGGATAACAGCGTTATTTTTTTTTAAGAGTTCAAATCGAAAAAAAAGATTGAGACCTCGATGTTGGATTAAAATTAATTCTTGGTGTAGAAGTTAATAATTTTAGGTCTGTTCGACCTTTAAAATTTTACATGATCTGAGTTTAGACCGGCGTGAGCCAGGTTGGTTTCTATCTTTAAAATAAGTAAATATTTTAGTACGAAAGGACCAAATATTTAATTTAGAATTTTTTATTTGAATATTATTATTATTTTGGCAGATTAGTGCGATACATTTAGAATCTTTATATATAATTTATATTATAAATAACACTTGATATTTAAAGATTTGATTTTAATAATTTTATCTAGTGTGATTTTATTAATTTGTGTATTAATTAAAGTTGCGTTTTTAACTTTACTTGAACGGAAAGTTTTAGGTTATATTCAAATTCGTAAAGGTCCTAATAAGGTAGGATTTATTGGATTAGTTCAGCCCACGGTGTAAGATAATTAGGTGGTGAAACGCCTCAATGTATCGTATGGTTAGAATGTCTCCAAACTGTTAACGCTAGAGACGCGAAATCGTAAGACAAAGAGAGAGAGTATGGGGCCACCAGGGCCGCGCGGGCTGCGGCCCGTACCGTCCCTAGTTAATTTCCACTTCATTTTACCAGGTCGAAAAATATACCATTCGATGCAGAAAAATAAGTAGAACACGATTGTTGAAAAATTATGTGTCTAAATTGTCGGCTAGTCTGCAAAAAAAAAAATAAAAACCGAAAATGAAATTGGACGCCGGCACGTTTAACTCGAAACGCTGCTAAAACCGTTCGAGTTATGAAAAAAATTAACATAAACAATTTTATAGAGAACTAAATTTCCTATAAAAAAGTCAGTGACGGCATATGTCTATCTTAAATATTTTAGGCGTGAGCACGGTGTAAGACAATTCTTACACCGTGGGCCTGAAAGTTGTGCGCTGGAAAACGATAAGTTTAATTTAACAAAAGATCAGCGCGCGAATTTGAGGCGCCCTCACACCAAAACTATTAAAGATAGACTAATGCCACCACTGACTTTTTTATAGGAAATTTAGTTCTCTATTAAATTGTTTATGTTAATTTTTTTCATAACTCGAACGGTTTTAGCAGCGTTTCGAGTTAAACGTGCCGGCGTCCAATTTCATTTTCGGTTTTTATTTTTTTTTGCAGACTAGCCGACAATTTAGACACATAATTTTTCAACAATCGTGTTCTACATATTTTTCTGCATCGAATGGTATATTTTTCGACCTGGTAAAATGAAGTGG
Source organism: Rhagium mordax (assembly GCA_963680705.1). NCBI lineage: Eukaryota > Metazoa > Arthropoda > Insecta > Coleoptera > Cerambycidae > Rhagium > Rhagium mordax. The sequence continues at coordinate 25,664,860 of OY796662.1, forward strand.
AAATTAACTAGGGACGGTACGGGCCGCAGCCCGCGCGGCCCTGGTGGCCCCATACTCTCTCTCTTTGTCTTACGATTTCGCGTCTCTAGCGTTAACAGTTTGGAGACATTCTAATTGAGGCGTTTCATCACCTAATTATCTTACACCATGGTTCAGCCATTTAGGGATGCTATTAAGTTATTTACTAAAGAGCAAACTTTTCCTTATATATCTAATTTTAATTTATATTATTTATCTCCAGTTATAAATTTATTTTTAGCTTTATTTTTATGGATATGTACTCCCTTTTTAACGGTTAATATAAGATTTAATTTATCTTTTTTATTTTTTTTTAAGAATTTCAAGTTTAAGGGTTTATACTGTTATATTAGCTGGTTGATCTTGAAATTCTAATTATTCTTTGTTAGGAAGGTTACGAGCTGTTGCTCAGACAATTTCTTACGAGGTTAGACTGGTTATTATTTTATTATCATTTTTATTTTTAATTTTATGATTAGATTTTTTATCAATAGAAAAATATCAAGAATATATTTGATTTATTATTTTTCTTTTGTCTTTATGTTTAATATGATTAGTTTCTAGATTAGCTGAAACTAATCGAACTCCATTTGATTTTGCTGAAGGAGAATCTGAATTAGTTTCAGGTTTTAATGTTGAATATAGAAGAGGCATGCTAACACACACGTACATAATATTACAAATTACAATTCTTGCTGAATCGCATGTTGACGGCGAGCGTAACATATTGTGTCAAAGAAGGCAAATCAAATCCCTAATTTTTATTTCATTGTTGATTTGAGGTCTTTAAAAATATGAAAGAAGCAAAAAAATACAAAAAATGAATGTAAATTCGATGGATGTTACTTCATCAGCAGTAATTCAAGCAGCCAAAAATTCTTCGTTAAAATTATTACCGAAAAAATCCCGAACAGGATACCAAATACAGGGTGCTTCACGCTTAGTGGACTATTAGACGTTTCTCGGAAACCGCAAATAATTTGGACCTGATAATTTATACATAGGGGTTTTCAGAGGTGCTCTATTCAATGAAAAAAATGACACGTATGTAGCACTTCCGCTTATACCGGAAGTCGACGTCAACTTCCTTATTTGAAATGGATTGCTATATTTTTTATGCCAAATTCGAAATTTGCTCATTAATTTGAGATAATTTTCATTAGCATTCTCTATCTCTAAAATTAATAGTTTTAGAGATATTTCGATTTTATTGAAATCATCTACAATGACGAAGCCATATTTGAAAATTAAAAACTTCCGTAAATTTTAGTTGTCAAAATTTTTACCATATCTTTTCAAATGTTTGAGCTTATCTCTAAGCAACCTACAAATATGGTAAGATATACAGGGTGCTCAGAAATGGAAGTCGAACTTCGGCAACTTCAACCTCTATTATGTCGCTTATAATGACATCAATTTACGCATTTTTATAAGAAATCTAAGATAACTTTAAAACCGCACATTTTAGGTATAGGGAATGTCAATATTGGTAGAAAGGTAATAAAACAGTGCATCGAGTAGCATTATAAAAAATGGTATGTTCCATTTGAAATAAGCGACATAATAGAGGTTGAAGTTTCCAAAGTTCGACTTCCATTTCTGAGCACCCTGTACAACTTACCATATTTGTAGGTTGCTTATAGATAAACTCAAACATTTGAAAAGATATGGTAAACATTTCGACTACTAAAATTTACCATAACGGAAGTTATTAGTTTTCAAATATTGCTTCGCCTTTGTAGATGATTTCAATAAAATCGAAATATCAGTAAAACCATTAATTTTAGATAGGGAATACTAATGAAAATTGTCTCTAAATAATTAGCAGATTTCGAATTTGGCATAAAAAAATATAGCATTCCATTTAAAATAAGGAAGTTGACGTCGACTCCGGTATGAGCGGAAGAACTACATACGCGTCATTATTTTCATTGAATAGAGCACCTCTAAAAACTCCTATAGATCTATAAATTTTCAGGTCCAAATTATTTGCAGTTTCCCAGAAACGTCTAATAGGCCACTATGCGTGAAACACCCTGTATACTATTGTCCTGGGCTGAGAGAAATATACACAACTCGCTGAAAACGTTGAAGGGATTAAGGGATATATTAAAATAAAAGCATTTTTGATTTGAGACACTAGCAGCTTCTAATTTTGTTACTTTGCTCAACGAATGCCTTTATTATGTTTAATATAGTTCTAATTTGAAATTTGTATTATTATATATATTTAAGAATCTTATGAATACCAACGCTCCCACTCATAATTTTAAAACCAAGCTATTATTTTTGTTTAATATTAAACTGGGACAAATAGTTTATGGCCTAACATTTGTTGCATGGGTTGGTAAACACCCAGGAAAAAACAGCCCTCCATTGATATTGAAAGGTTTATGATATTTTAACATTATAAACTGACTATATCCAGAATCATATTTTTTTTTATTATTGTGTTTACACACTTTAGTGACATATTACTTTAATCCAATATTCATAAAATACGTGTACAAAACTTATAGAAGCCTTGTTACTCACCTTGTTATTAAGAAGTTATTTACTTAGGACGTTATTCCGTTTCAGGCGCCTAACTTTTTTAATGCTTTGCTTTATTTGTGTCGTACACATTTTTCGGATTATCGCAAGAACAATAAAATTGTACATTCGAGCAGTTTTTATAATCATTTTGATTTGACATTTTAAGGGGTGATTGTACTTTATAAGAGCTATATTTTTCCTAAATTTCATTAAAAATTATCTATTATTTGTGATTTGGTTAAAAACGCATAATTTTTCAATATTCAATTTTTTTTTTTAAATAATAATAACAATTGGAATGAATTATAGTTTACGTACTTTTGTTATAGAGCTCATAAAGAACATTTTCCTTCCTCTGTTGGTTTGCATAGGCCTTATAGATTTCAATATATTCAAAGAAAGCCGATGGAAAACAGGGTTTAAAAAATTAAATTATTTAAATAGACAATACGCCGACTTCGTAAAAACTGCAAAACTGAACTGTGAATTTAAGTTGACCTCCTGAACACGTTAAATAAAAAATGCCCTGACCAGACAACGAGCCAGACAACTCACATTAAAATCCTAATTTGACTCCACTATTCAAAGTATTTGTCAAATTAAAATAAATAACAAATACATTATTTAGTTGCTTCTAAAGTGGCCGGTACTGGGAACATAGTAATTAGTAATGATACATTTTAAATAACAAGTTAGTGATAAAAAATCGAAAAATGCATCGAAAAATTTATATAGGGCATAATATCATTTTTTAATACATTTTGTGCCATTTTTCTAATTAATTCTTATACATTTTAGCGTCTTAGAATAATACGTTATAGCACACTCATGTGTGGTTATGTAAATCATTTTCAGTTTTTTTCTGCTGTTCCTATTACAATCATTTTATACAATAATTAATGTTTCTAAAATAGGTGTAATTATAAAGTGCAATAATAGATGCAAACATTTTAATAAAATGGATTTCTTTCCGTGCACATATTATTTTTATTTTTATTTTTTGTATTATGAAATCTGACCTAGATACAGTTTTTTTAGGTTCACGTAAATTATCATTTCTGATCGACTACTCATTTAAAGAAAAACTGTCAAAACTCTAAATTTAAAAATCGACCATAAAAATGAGTAATAATCTCGGTAATAATTGATAACAACTCATAATTTAGGTAAAAAAAATCTATTCGTTCAGATTTCATCATGCAAAATAAAGAGCAAACTGTAGGCAATTTGAAAAGCTAGAAAAAAAAGTATCTTAATAATTTGTTTAGATAATATCGAAATTTCTTAAAAAATGTATGCTGCATATTGTTATGTATTTTTAATAGGTAAGCTATTTATAGAACACTTTCTTTAAATTATTGTTCTTTTGTATACCTACCTACCGACCCTATATAAGCAACGTTGCCGTCTGGGACAGTAGGTATGGGGTCACTTGAGGCAGGGCTCCGCTGCGCCCCCAGAATGGGGCCCCGTGCTCCGTAGGGCTCCGCTGCGCCCCCTGAATGGGCCCCCAGAATATGTGTTGCGGGTTGCCTAACTTAACGTACCCCCAAAGGGCCCCTCTAACCTATGGGTCCTCTTAGGGCTCCTCTAACCAATGGGTCCCCAGTAGGGCTTCCCTCCCCAACTTAACGTACCCCAAAGGGCCCCTCTAACCTATGGGTCCCCCGTAGGGCTTACCTCACCACTGGGCCCCGTAGGGGCTTCGCATCTCCATAGGGGGCAGTCAAAAATTCACCTCAGCCGTCAAAAATTCGTCGCTCACAGCTGTCAAAAATTCGTAATCGTCTAGGGGCCCCCCTTTGCGCTGTCAGAAAAATCTATAACCTCATAAGAAAAGCATGCGCAGCATATTTCAAATATGTTTATCAAAGATGGTTTAAATTTTTTTTTTCTCGAGATATTTTTTGTAGTGCCTTTTTGGTTCTGAAATTTTTATCGGTGCGTAGATTTTTGTAATGAAAAAAGTTGGAGTCGGTGGTGTGATTCGAACCGCTGTGACCCTACAACATTTCAGCGCTTTAACAGCTGAGTCCATCAGGTAATTTCTAAAACTATACTATAATGTGTGCATAATAAAATTATTTTAAAAGCGTCACGTTACCTATATGTGAGAGCAGCGCCTCTACTGACTGTTTCATGAACTAATTCAGATCACTGGATTACTGCAAACGATTAACACATGCAAATATGCTACGACGAATATAGGCATTCTAAAAATAACTATTTATCTTAAAAAGAAGGCTGGGTTATATATTAGCAGAAAAACACAACTGAATTAATAATTGAATAGAATGCAGTGCGAAATCTCTTAAGTAGGTTAACGAGTTCAATCTTATCACAAGGCGCATGGAATTCCTCTTATCTACAGGGGTCACAGGTTAGTATGCATTTAGGTGTGATTTTAAATTATTAATTTCTCAATGTAATTATTTAACAAAAATATCAATATTTATGAATTAAAAATATGTCAAAGAGTTACTGTCACCCAAAAACGAAAGTATTGCATCAAATTCATAGTGATGTACCGCTTTCCTTATTTTAATACGACAAAAATACAAGTACCCTATAATTTATTACTACAATTGAGTTATAGAAAACTGTAGCCGGGCAAATAAACGTTAAGTATTTTCAGAAAGTAATATACAATTTACCAAACAGTGTATTACAATGGTATTCACAGGTGTTTGTAAGGTGTTATCGCGCGCGAGACAATTTTCTGAGAATTCTGGAATGTTCTTAATTATCTGGGAGGCTATAAATAGATAGAGGGCAAAGGGTATTCATTTTAGTGTCATCTAAATAGTTTATTAATTGTTTTCATATCAGTGAAGCGTGCTAATTTAAAAAAAAAAAAGGTGAGTATTTAATTTGTGGAGTATTAAAGCTCTCGTTTTTATCTATTAACAATTTGATAAATTTATATAATAGAAGCCTATTTTTAATTTCTTATATATCATTTTTTTACAAATATTACATAATATAACTAATCATTTTATTAACGTAAAAATTTGTATAAAAACAATTTGATTGAAAAAATACACATTGCTTAATGCATAATTGCATATTTTAATATTCTGATATATTTTAAACAATTTGTACATCATTTTTAAGAGATTCACTAACTTTGCACAATATTACACAATTATTGGTAATATACATGTATGCAGGTGTTATCTTGAGCTACGAGACAATTTTCTAAGAATTCTGGAATGTTCTTATCTGGGAGGCTATAAATAGAAGAAAAAGATAGAAATTTATTCATTTTAGTTCATCGGTAACAAACTTATTGCAACCTGTGCCATCTAAATAGTTTATTAATTATTAATTAATTGTTTTTCATATCAGTGAAGCGAGATCGGAGAGTACCTACTTCAGTTTTAAGAAAAAAATTACCCCAATCCTTTAATTAAAAAATCGTGTCTTACATTAAAGTAAGTACCTTATAGCATCTTCATACGAAATCTAGACAATTCAGATCGGAGAGTAGGCGCTTTCATTTTGAGAAAAATTACCCCCACTTCCTTAATTTAAAAAAAAATCGCTATGTCTAACATTAGAATAAAGTATCATATTATAGCAGTGCAGTTCATCCGAAATCTAGTCAATAGGATTCAGATTGGGTACATAATTATCACAACAACGTATGAAGGTGGAAATATTTAGGTAATAGCGAGAAAGGTAGGTATGTATGTAACTTATAAAAATGTCTAATGACGCATACTGGAGGTACTCTCAGAAAAGTTTGTCATCTAGGTAAATTTTAATTAAGCATCCCCACCCAGTATAACCTTTGTATGAATCAGCTTCCGCCAAGTATTCAATAGCAACCATCATCCTAATGTAATGATAAAATTTTCAAAACCCTAGTGGGCTACAGTTTTGACTAGTAGTGCAAAAAAAAAAAAATCAAAGTGTAGGTAAATACAAGCATTTTTAATTTCAAAAGACAAATTATTATTAAGTTCGTATAAGATACGTAATACGAAATCATTTTTCAAGGTCAAGTTGCACGGATCCACTTTGTAATTGCATTGAATTAAATATTCGCCTAGAAAGCATATTTGGCTAGATGCAAACGTGATAATTTTATTTCAATGGAATTTTTACACAACGTAAAGTGCAGGGCTATTATTAAGTTATAATCATCGTAAAACGTTTATTAATTTATTGTGTAGTATATATACAGTACAAAAATAATTGAAACATTTTTTCATAGGATATATCTATACTTAAGTATGGTTTTAAAATAATGCCTTATAATAAGTGTGAAAAATAGCGATCAGTACAGGGTAAGTAAATATCTATTATTAAATTTAAAAAATAAAACATCGGTAACTCAGTAAGGGCATGCTATTTAGTTCATTTTCTGTTAATTTTACACTCGATTTTTCTAAAATGCTAAAATGATTATATACTGTATAAAATTCCCGTTACTTTGTAAATTAATTTACGTACAAGACAAACTTACATTACATTACATTAATAAAAAAAAATTGCCTATTTTCTCAAATTATAATGAAATTGCGTTCGCTTACTTACTCAGCAAAAATTTTTACACGTTTAATCACTTGGTGTCAAAAAGTAAATAAACTAATTATTCTATAGCAACTTGGGATTTTTTCTTTGAGGATTCTTAAACTTTAGGGTACCTATCGAAATATAAAAAAGGAATGCCTTTACCCCTACTAGGTGAAAACAACCCCTGAATTTCAAAACTTAATACGGACTCAAGTAGTTATTGAAAAAATTCATGTTTTTGATGTTGCCAATTACGAATTTGAAGGCAGATTTTTAAAATTCGCTATTGCACCCCTAATATAACCTATATAATTGGAGTATCTGACAGCTCTCGGAGGGAATGATATGTATAAGTCCGCAACAGAGAGTGAGTGAAGTGGGTGATCGGTATTTTGAAACAGTAAAAAGCATGTCAGAAATTTAAAATTAGCGATTGTATCCCTAATATTATAATGGAAAAATTAGTTATATTTTTTGTTTTAGAGCAAGTATAACTTTTTTTTTGCAAGCTCTTATATTTATATCCTAATAAGAAAATTAATTGCTCCTACCCTCGCTCCTACCCTAAGAGGATGAAAACACCCTTATAATGTCAAAAATATAAGAAATAAATTAATGAAACTCATTTATTTTTTAATTTGATTGGCACTAAAAAGAAAATGAATACTTTTTGCGTAAATGATCAAAATTTTGCCTTTATTTCCCTTGTATCATTTTTTTGTTTAGTAAATATCAAAATTTGTCAAAAAAAAAAAAAGAAAAATTTTGGAACTCATTTCCAATGAAAAAGCAACCTTATTAATTTTTTTTTAATAGAATATATTTAACCAATTTGAATCAAACTATCCAAAAATATTTGAATTTTAAACTATTTAGAAGTCCGAAGTGAGATCACCATTACTGTACCATAATTACTTAGTCTGTTTTAAATTTTGTAAAAGTGGTTATTAACAATAATTATAATACAAAGTAGGGTATCCTCTTTAAAATAGGCTAAATTGAGTTTCAGTAATAAAATCAATTTATCTTTTAATACCTATACTTATAATTTTGTACCTATTAGGTAGCTTACTTTTGTTAAATGAAGTCGATTTACCTAAATAAATAGTGATAGGTAAGGTAGACATCATATCTCTGCATCAAAATACTCAGCAATTATTGTATTATTATATTATTATAATTTCTTAATTTTGCTACAAATAAAAAAATCGATATTTCTTAATTATTTACCAGTACCACATAAAAACTTAGTAATTTTGTATTATCTTAATTTTGCTAATTTAAATCGATTTATTTTAATAATCAGTGATAGGTAGGTACCAAAGTATACATTACTGAAGTGACAAAAAAAAATATATGATTTGACCATTTTTACACAAAAAAAAGACATTTAAACTCATCCGCCAACTATTATAAATTTTCACTGTACTGTATATGAAGGACAGCCTAAAAATGGTTTTATGATATTTAGGCAAAGAGAGTTTAGCTCTAACAACTTATCACCCCGAAATGTAAAGACTGAGCTCACACTTACAACTAAATATATGAATTTGATTCATTTTTACAGAGGATCTAACGTTTCTTACCTTTTTAAATGTATATCATGAGTCCTTCAAATGTAGATACTCAGTGCATGGAACATATTATATTTTTCATATATAATGGAATATGTATGTATTGTAAATTTTACTACGTTCCTACAAGCAAGAACAGAAACAGAGGCCTTTTTTACTTTATGTAAATTATAGATAATAAGGTATGCGTATTTATGAGATTTTTAATTAAAAGTGGTTATAAAAGATAGTTAACGCTATAAAAATGGATTAACAATAAAACTTTATCAACAATGTACACTATATATTTATATATTTGTTAATTAAAATGTATATTATTTTTGAGTTTGCGAACACCGGCCGAGGACAAACGATGGAATTCGAATATCACCGATCTGGGAGTGTTGTAGTTACTGTCATTTTTATGATAGGGTTTTAGATTATTTTATGTTCGTCGTGCGTGTACGTTTCAATTTGTGATTTCAGTGTTAAATATTAACATTTCTCACGGAAAAATGAGTGGAACAGATTTTGTAAAAGCCCAGAGTGATAATTTGCCCGATGTTGCTCTCTTTGTTACTTTAGATGGAGGCGTCTTTTTCTATCAGCTTGGCAAGCAAATTACATAACCTTTTAAATATATGTATGTAACTAACCTTTAATTTAAACATAATATAGTTTTCCTTACCTTTCTCTGACTCTAACTGATGCTTAATATCAATAATACCCTTCTTTTTCATTGTAAAATATTGCATTAAACGCTATTTTAACATGCTTTACACATTTAACATCAATCATTGAACGGAAATGACAACTGACGTCACAATACCACATCAGCCATTTGTATGACGTCACAGCCGTTTCTGCGACTGTTTAAAATAATCATATTTGTTAATTTTTTGGACAATGGGCTACATTTTAGCAGATATTTATTATAGCGATAGCCATTTAGTCAGTTAATTTACAAAATTGCATTTAATTAAAAAAATCATGCGCATATCTTATTGAATCGAGAAAATGTACAAAAGTTTAACTTTGAAGATTAGCTAATAAAAACAAATTTTTTTATCATAGTTGTACTTAGTAAAATTATTTCATTTGAGGAGTAGTAAAAAATGTATATCAGAACCCGGTTTCGAACCAAGCAAGGGTAGGTTTTCAGTATAATACGCTCTCTCAACATTCTGAATAAATAATTTCTTTTTAAAAAACACGTTTAGAGTAATGAATCTTTGAAAAGATGTAGGTAATTCTTCAGTCTGATTATATATTTTCAGTGTATACTCTAAGTGACCAAAACGAATGAGGATTAATTAACAATTTCTAAAAAGAAAACACTGCATTAGAGTGAATTCGAACATTTTGCTTATTTGTATTCGTGATAAATCTGTTATAAGTACAGGATCTATTAAGGATTTAAATATGCAGAATGTCCCTTTATTACACCGTAGGTACGCAATAGAGTGAAATTGAACAGGTGTAAAAATCAATTATCTACAGTTTTTCAATCAGCTATTGGGAGCTGGATTAAATATACAGGGTGATGTAATGCGGAAACCTTTTTATAAATTCTACAGACAAAGGCTATGAAAAACACTCTTCCACAATTTTATTTAATCAAATATTTTACATCTTAGCTGTATAAACTTTTTTTTTTTTATATATAAATTCTACAGAGTCTAGGAATAACACTGTTTCGTTATTATTTAATTAGATGTTTTATATTTAGAAGGAGCTTTATCTGTACGGTGTATTTTCTGGAAAAAGAATACCTCTGCTCTTGTATTATAATACTTCTTATAGGGAAACCTAATATACAGGGTCTTTATTATGAAACTAAAATTATCAGAAATTATTAATTTAAAAAACTCAATGTGCTCTGTTTTTAGTGAAAGACAGCCTCATGTCTTTTTCATAAATGCCAAAATATGATGATAGGACTGACAAAAAAAAAATATCCGGTTTATTAATTTTAGTGTTTTTTTAAACAGAATATTCTATTTTTTAATATATTTATATACAGGAGCTCCTCTGTAAGCAATTCTAGTACCCTATTTTTAAGAATGTCCTAGAGCAGTAAGAGGTGGTAAACAAACCTTTAATATGTTTTACAACCTTAGCTTGGGTTAACAATTTTATTTCCTTCATAATGTATGTTCTTCCCTATACCTACTTCAAAGCCCCTGAGAAAAATATTGTGTTGTAGATTTTACATCGTCCATTTTCGTAAAACACTACATCATATTTAAATTCCTCAGATTTTTCAGTTTTGACTCGACCCTTCATATTAGTATATTTGAAATATCTATCTCTGGCATATGGTGTTTAGTTATCTTCATTGTCGGATCATACATATGAACGTTATACTGCTCGTTCAAAAATGATTTTTTCTTTTCGCTGGAAAACAATTTGAAATATTTCAAGAGTAGGTTTTACTCAAAGTACGTTATCATTTTTCCTCTTGCGCACGTTTGTAAACCATCATTTTCAAAATGGTTCTCATTCTTGGTTAATAATTCAGTTGTCTAATAGATGACATTTCCTCTGATATCATCGAAACAGGTGTTTTACATGTCTTAGTCCGTAGCTATTAGACTTAATATTTAATAGAAAGGACATGTTGATACCACAAGAATCTTTAGGATTACCTCAGTTATACCCCCAAATACTCTTTATGTTAAACAGTGAGGTTACATAAAAATTAAACAGTTAGGTGAAGTTGGGGAATGCGCAGAATGAGTACATGTAACCAAATATTAAATATGTTGGGTTAGGTTAGGGAAGATACGTGAAAAATTAAGTATTTGGTATGTTAGGTTAGGTTCGGACAGTCGCGAGCGTCTTCCCGAACCTAACCTAACATACCAAATACTTAATTTTTCACGTATCTTCCCTAACCTAACCCAACATATTTAATATTTGGTTACATGTACTCATTCTGCGCATTCCCCAACTTCACCTAACTGTTTAATTTTTATGTAACCTCACTGTTCAACATAAAGAGTATTTGGGGGTATAACTGAGGTAATCCTAAAGATTCTTGTGGTATCAACATGTCCTTTCTATTAAATATTAAGTCTAATAGCTACGGACTAAGACATGTAAAACACCTGTTTCGATGATATCAGAGGAAATGTCCTCTATTAGACAACTGAATTATTAACCAAGAATGAGAACCATTTTGAAAATGATGGTTTACAAACGTGCGCAAGAGGAAAAATGATAACGTACTTTAAGTAAAACCTACTCTTGAAATATTCCAAATTGTTTTCCAGCGAAAAGAAAAAATCATTTTTGAACGAGCAGTATAACGTTCATATGTATGATCCGACAATGAAGATAACTAAACACCATATGCCAGAGATAGATATTTCAAATATACTAATATGAAGGGTCGAGTCAAAACTGAAAAATCTGAGGAATTTAAATATGATGTAGTGTTTTACGAAAATGGACGATGTAAAATCTACAACACAATATTTTTCTCAGGTGCTTTGAAGTAGGTATAGGGAAGAACATACATTATGAAGTAAATAAAATTGTTAACCCAAGCTAAGGTTGTAAAACATATTAAAGGTTTGTTTACCACCTCTTACTGCTCTAGGATATTCTTAAAAATAGGGTACTAGAATTGCTTACAGAGGAGCTCCTGTATATAAATATATTAAAAAATAGAATATTCTGTTTAAAAAAACACTAAAATTAATAAACCGGATATTTTTTTTTTTTGTCAGTCCTATCATCATATTTTGGCATTTATGAAAAAGACATGAGGCTGTCTTTCACTAAAAACAGAGCACATTGAGTTTTTTAAATTAATAATTTCTGATAATTTTAGTTTCATAATAAAGACCCTGTATATTAGGTTTCCCTATAAGAAGTATTATAATACAAGAGCAGAGGTATTCTTTTTCCAGAAAATACACCGTACAGATAAAGCTCCTTCTAAATATAAAACATCTAATTAAATAATAACGAAACAGTGTTATTCCTAGACTCTGTAGAATTTATATATAAAAAAAAAAAAGTTTGTACAGCTAAGATGTAAAATATTTGATTAAATAAAATTGTGGAAGAGTGTTTTTCATAGCCTTTGTCTGTAGAATTTATAAAAAGGTTTCCGCATTACATCACCCTGTATATTTAATCCAGCTCCCAATAGCTGATTGAAAAACTGTAGATAATTGATTTTTACACCTGTTCAATTTCACTCTATTGCGTACCTACGGTGTAATAAAGGGACATTCTGCATATTTAAATCCTTAATAGATCCTGTACTTATAACAGATTTATCACGAATACAAATAAGCAAAATGTTCGAATTCACTCTAATGCAGTGTTTTCTTTTTAGAAATTATTAATTAATCCTCATTCGTTTTGGTCACTTAGAGTATACACTGAAAATATATAATCAGACTGAAGAATTACCTACATCTTTTCAAAGATTCATTACTCTAAACGTGTTTTTTAAAAAGAAATTATTTATTCAGAATGTTGAGAGAGCGTATTATACTGAAAACCTACCCTTGCTTGGTTCGAAACCGGGTTCTGATATACATTTTTTACTACTCCTCAAATGAAATAATTTTACTAAGTACAACTATGATAAAAAAATTTGTTTTTATTAGCTAATCTTCAAAGTTAAACTTTTGTACATTTTCTCGATTCAATAAGATATGCGCATGATTTTTTTAATTAAATGCAATTTTGTAAATTAACTGACTAAATGGCTATCGCTATAATAAATATCTGCTAAAATGTAACCCATTGTCCAAAAAATTAACAAATATGATTATTTTAAACAGTCGCAGAAACGGCTGTGACGTCATACAAATGGCTGATGTGGTATTGTGACGTCAGTTGTCATTTCCGTTCAATGATTGATGTTAAATGTGTAAAGCATGTTAAAATAGCGTTTAATGCAATATTTTACAATGAAAAAGAAGGGTATTATTGATATTAAGCATCAGTTAGAGTCAGAGAAAGGTAAGGAAAACTATATTATGTTTAAATTAAAGGTTAGTTACATACATATATTTAAAAGGTTATGTAATTTGCTTGCCAAGCTGATAGAAAAAGACGCCTCCATCTAAAGTAACAAAGAGAGCAACATCGGACAAATTATCGCTCTGGGCTTTTACAAAATCTGTTCCACTCATTTTTCCGTGAGAAATGTTAATATTTAACACTGAAATCACAAATTGAAACGTACACGCACGACGAACATAAAAGAATCTAAAACCCTATCATAAAAATGACAGTAACTACATCACTCCCAGATCGGTGATATTCGAATTCCATCGTTTGTCCTCGGCCGGTGTTCGCAAACTCAAAAATAATATACATTTTAATTAACAAATATATAAATATATAGTGTACATTGTTGATAAAGTTTTATTGTTAATCCATTTTTATAGCGTTAACTATCTTTTATAACCACTTTTAATTAAAAATCTCATAAATACGCATACCTTATTATCTATAATTTACATAAAGTAAAAAAGGCCTCTGTTTCTGTTCTTGCTTGTAGGAACGTAGTAAAATTTACAATACATACATATTCCATTATATATGAAAAATATAATATGTTCCATGCACTGAGTATCTACATTTGAAGGACTCATGATATACATTTAAAAAGGTAAGAAACGTTAGATCCTCTGTAAAAATGAATCAAATTCATATATTTAGTTGTAAGTGTGAGCTCAGTCTTTACATTTCGGGGTGATAAGTTGTTAGAGCTAAACTCTCTTTGCCTAAATATCATAAAACCATTTTTAGGCTGTCCTTCATATACAGTACAGTGAAAATTTATAATAGTTGGCGGATGAGTTTAAATGTCTTTTTTTTTTGTGCAAAAATGGTCAAATCATATATTTTTTTTTTGTCACTTCAGTAATGTATACTTTGGTACCTACCTATCACTGATTATTAAAATAAATCGATTTAAATTAGCAAAATTAAGATAATACAAAATTACTAAGTTTTTATGTGGTACTGGTAAATAATTAAGAAATATCGATTTTTTTTATTTGTAGCAAAATTAAGAAATTATAATAATATAATAATACAATAATTGCTGAGTATTTTGATGCAGAGATATGATGTCTACCTTACCTATCACTATTTATTTAGGTAAATCGACTTCATTTAACAAAAGTAAGCTACCTAATAGGTACAAAATTATAAGTATAGGTATTAAAAGATAAATTGATTTTATTACTGAAACTCAATTTAGCCTATTTTAAAGAGGATACCCTACTTTGTATTATAATTATTGTTAATAACCACTTTTACAAAATTTAAAACAGACTAAGTAATTATGGTACAGTAATGGTGATCTCACTTCGGACTTCTAAATAGTTTAAAATTCAAATATTTTTGGATAGTTTGAATCAAATTGGTTAAATATATTCTATTAAAAAAAAATTAATAAGGTTGCTTTTTCATTGGAAATGAGTTCCAAAATTTTTCTTTTTTTTTTTTTGACAAATTTTGATATTTACTAAACAAAAAAATGATACAAGGGAAATAAAGGCAAAATTTTGATCATTTACGCAAAAAGTATTCATTTTCTTTTTAGTGCCAATCAAATTAAAAAATAAATGAGTTTCATTAATTTATTTCTTATATTTTTGACATTATAAGGGTGTTTTCATCCTCTTAGGGTAGGAGCGAGGGTAGGAGCAATTAATTTTCTTATTAGGATATAAATATAAGAGCTTGCAAAAAAAAAAGTTATACTTGCTCTAAAACAAAAAATATAACAAATTTTTCCATTATAATATTAGGGGTACAATCGCTAATTTTAAATTTCTGACATGCTTTTTACTGTTTCAAAATACCGATCACCCACTTCACTCACTCTCTGTTGCGGACTTATACATATCATTCCCTCCGAGAGCTGTCAGATACTCCAATTATATAGGTTATATTAGGGGTGCAATAGCGAATTTTAAAAATCTGCCTTCAAATTCGTAATTGGCAACATCAAAAACATGAATTTTTTCAATAACTACTTGAGTCCGTATTAAGTTTTGAAATTCAGGAGTTGTTTTCACCTAGTAGGGGTAAAGGCATTCCTTTTTTATATTTCGATAGGTACCCTAAAGTTTAAGAATCCTCAAAGAAAAAATCCCAAGTTGCTATAGAATAATTAGTTTATTTACTTTTTGACACCAAGTGATTAAACGTGTAAAAATTTTTGCTGAGTAAGTAAGCGAACGCAATTTCATTATAATTTGAGAAAATAGGCAATTTTTTTTTATTAATGTAATGTAATGTAAGTTTGTCTTGTACGTAAATTAATTTACAAAGTAACGGGAATTTTATACAGTATATAATCATTTTAGCATTTTAGAAAAATCGAGTGTAAAATTAACAGAAAATGAACTAAAAGCATGCCCTTACTGAGTTACCGATGTTTTATTTTTTAAATTTAATAATAGATATTTACTTACCCTGTACTGATCGCTATTTTTCACACTTATTATAAGGCATTATTTTAAAACCATACTTAAGTATAGATATATCCTATGAAAAAATGTTTCAATTATTTTTGTACTGTATATATACTACACAATAAATTAATAAACGTTTTACGATGATTATAACTTAATAATAGCCCTGCACTTTACGTTGTGTAAAAATTCCATTGAAATAAAATTATCACGTTTGCATCTAGCCAAATATGCTTTCTAGGCGAATATTTAATTCAATGCAATTACAAAGTGGATCCGTGCAACTTGACCTTGAAAAATGATTACGAATCGATTTCTATTCTTCTATACGAATGACTTTTTTTTTAAATTTACCACAAAAGACGATTTCGTATTACGTATCTTATACGAACTTAATAATAATTTGTCTTTTGAAATTAAAAATGCTTGTATTTACCTACACTTTGATTTTTTTTTTTTTTTTGCACTACTAGTCAAAACTGTAGCCCACTAGGGTTTTGAAAATTTTATCATTACATTAGGATGATGGTTGCTATTGAATACTTGGAGGAAGCTGATTCATACAAAGGTTATACTGGGTGGGGATGCTTAATTAAAATTTACCTAGATGACAAACTTTTCTGAGAGTACCTCCAGTATGCGTCATTAGACATTTTTATAAGTTACATACATACCTACCTTTCTCGCTATTACCTAAATATTTCCACCTTCATACGTTGTTGTGATAATTATGTACCCAATCTGAATCCTATTGACTAGATTTCGGATGAACTGCACTGCTATAATATGATACTTTATTCTAATGTTAGACACAGCGATTTTTTTTTTAAATTAAGGAAGTGGGGGTAATTTTTCTCAAAATGAAAGCGCCTACTCTCCGATCTGAATTGTCTAGATTTCGTATGAAGATGCTATAAGGTACTTACTTTAATGTAAGACACGATTTTTTAATTAAAGGATTGGGGTAATTTTTTTCTTAAAACTGAAGTAGGTACTCTCCGATCTCGCTTCACTGATATGAAAAACAATTAATTAATAATTAATAAACTATTTAGATGGCACAGGTTGCAATAAGTTTGTTACCGATGAACTAAAATGAATAAATTTCTATCTTTTTCTTCTATTTATAGCCTCCCAGATAAGAACATTCCAGAATTCTTAGAAAATTGTCTCGTAGCTCAAGATAACACCTGCATACATGTATATTACCAATAATTGTGTAATATTGTGCAAAGTTAGTGAATCTCTTAAAAATGATGTACAAATTGTTTAAAATATATCAGAATATTAAAATATGCAATTATGCATTAAGCAATGTGTATTTTTTCAATCAAATTGTTTTTATACAAATTTTTACGTTAATAAAATGATTAGTTATATTATGTAATATTTGTAAAAAATGATATATAAGAAATTAAAAATAGGCTTCTATTATATAAATTTATCAAATTGTTAATAGATAAAAACGAGAGCTTTAATACTCCACAAATTAAATACTCACCTTTTTTTTTTTTAAATTAGCACGCTTCACTGATATGAAAACAATTAATAAACTATTTAGATGACACTAAAATGAATACCCTTTGCCCTCTATCTATTTATAGCCTCCCAGATAATTAAGAACATTCCAGAATTCTCAGAAAATTGTCTCGCGCGCGATAACACCTTACAAACACCTGTGAATACCATTGTAATACACTGTTTGGTAAATTGTATATTACTTTCTGAAAATACTTAACGTTTATTTGCCCGGCTACAGTTTTCTATAACTCAATTGTAGTAATAAATTATAGGGTACTTGTATTTTTGTCGTATTAAAATAAGGAAAGCGGTACATCACTATGAATTTGATGCAATACTTTCGTTTTTGGGTGACAGTAACTCTTTGACATATTTTTAATTCATAAATATTGATATTTTTGTTAAATAATTACATTGAGAAATTAATAATTTAAAATCACACCTAAATGCATACTAACCTGTGACCCCTGTAGATAAGAGGAATTCCATGCGCCTTGTGATAAGATTGAACTCGTTAACCTACTTAAGAGATTTCGCACTGCATTCTATTCAATTATTAATTCAGTTGTGTTTTTCTGCTAATATATAACCCAGCCTTCTTTTTAAGATAAATAGTTATTTTTAGAATGCCTATATTCGTCGTAGCATATTTGCATGTGTTAATCGTTTGCAGTAATCCAGTGATCTGAATTAGTTCATGAAACAGTCAGTAGAGGCGCTGCTCTCACATATAGGTAACGTGACGCTTTTAAAATAATTTTATTATGCACACATTATAGTATAGTTTTAGAAATTACCTGATGGACTCAGCTGTTAAAGCGCTGAAATGTTGTAGGGTCACAGCGGTTCGAATCACACCACCGACTCCAACTTTTTTCATTACAAAAATCTACGCACCGATAAAAATTTCAGAACCAAAAAGGCACTACAAAAAATATCTCGAGAAAAAAAAATTTTTAAACCATCTTTGATAAACATATTTGAAATATGCTGCGCATGCTTTTCTTATGAGGTTATAGATTTTTCTGACAGCGCAAAGGGGGGCCCCTAGACGATTACGAATTTTTGACAGCTGTGAGCGACGAATTTTTGACGGCTGAGGTGAATTTTTGACTGCCCCCTATGGAGATGCGAAGCCCCTACGGGGCCCAGTGGTGAAGTAAGCCCTACGGGGGACCCATAGGTTAGAGGGGCCCTTTGGGGTACGTTAAGTTGGGGAGGGAAGCCCTACTGGGGACCCATTGGTTAGAGGAGCCCTAAGGGGACCCATAGGTTAGAGGGGCCCTTTGGGGGTACGTTAAGTTAGGCAACCCGCAACACATATTCTGGGGGCCCATTCAGGGGGCGCAGCGGAGCCCTAAGGGGGGCCATAGGTCAGAGGGGCCCTACGGGGGTACGTTAAGTTAGGCAACCCGCAACACATATTCTGGGGGCCCATTCAGGGGGCGCAGCGGAGCCCTAAGGGGGCCATAGGTCAGAGGGGCCCTACGGGGGTACGTTAAGTTAGGCAACCCGCAACACATATTCTGGGGGCCCATTCAGGGGGCGCAGCGGAGCCCTACGGAGCACGGGGGCCCCATTCTGGGGGCGCAGCGGAGCCCTGCCTCAAGTGACCCCATACCTACTTGGGACAGATCTCATCTCTACGTAATACATCTATGATTTTAAATCGAACCGTCCTGCCTCTACAGCCGAGTAACGTGAACTACGGATGTATAAAATGTGAAATATTTGGTAAAAACGAGATCCTGTTAAAAATTTGAAATTATCTGCCAATGTCTCAATTGATCCGCATGACAGCGATATACACGCAAAACAAGACGAGATCCAAAATCGGATCTCACCTTTCGAAACGGATCTCAACTTATCCACGAAATATATATAAAGGATCTCTACTTGTAGGAAAATATATATATATATATATATATATATATATATATATATATATATATATATATATATATATATATATATATATATATATATATATATATATATATATATATATATATATATACGTGCACGGCTATCTTAATCGCCTCCATACATCACACAGGCACCCAAGCCTCCACGTTAAGGAAGTACGTTTTTTGTGTGTATTTTGTGCAAATGGTAAATAATAACACACCTCTACACAAGCACCAAGAGAGGGGTAAGGAATAAGCATTCTGAATATATACAAATTTTTGCCATACTTGTAAATGTAACACACCTCCAAATACTGAGTAGCGGAAACGCCTCTTTTGTATAAGTTTTTGTACACTAGAGTTCGGTTACGCCTCCAGCAGTGTTGCCGCATATATTGAGCGGGAGTGGGGGGTGAGTTCGTATTAAGATGATGCGCTAGAATATTATTCGTTTGTGTAGCAGACCAGGTGGTATGGGTGCAGGCGTTTCGAAGTAAATTCGGACTTAATTTTTTTGCTGGAATCGGTTTTGAAACTTACCAAATGGTAACCTGGTCTGATATTGTTTAAAACAATTTTTGTTATAACAAATAGAAAAATTACGATTTTTTACTTAAACTAATTTTTTTTATATATTTTGACCGATTTCCAACAAGAACTGTTCATATTGTTTAAGTGCTAATTGTGGCATTTCATAAATTTTTTCTCTTCCTTTTCTTTTGGGGATTTATTACCATATCTCTTGAAATTCCTATCGAAAAATCTTGATGTATCTAAATAATACTCAAATTAACCAGTTTAAAACTGGAAAGTAACCTCTACTCCTTTGACGTGATGTCAGAGGGACAGTTAGAGCGTGTTTTTTGACAACTAATATGAATTAAAAGAATACAAAAACACTGCGCTGGCGTTTCTTAAATTACATCTGTTTCCTTTTTCAAAGTTTAGGCTTTAGATTTTAATGTAATGTGTAGAATAATAATAATAACAATTTTCATTTACACCGTGTTATTTGGTAGTGGTGAGAGAAAGAAACATCCCTCTGGTGGTCAGTTGCTACTACCTGTCAAGACATCGATGATATCTCTGTGACAGATAGCGATTTGCAAAGCAAATACCAAAAGCAGGCGACTTCTAGCCCTGGTGGACTAAACTACATGCTAAATAATAAGTAGAAACTACTCAACGGGCAAAAGCCCCGATTTGCATTGAATTACACTTGGAAATCCAAAATTTATAGCCAATATTATTCGAATAATATTGGCTATCAATTTTGGATTTCCAAGTGTAATTCAATGCAAGTCGGGGTTTTTGCCCGTTGAGAAGTTGTTACTTGGATTTCTACTTATAATTTCTCTGCACTTTTTCTAAACTCTGAATATGGACATTGTAGAAGGGACTCCAAATACTGGAGGCATACTCTAAACGCGATCTTACAAAGGAATAAAAAAGCAATTTTAATATGCTAATATTGTTGAAGTCGTTGGAGTTTCTTATAATGTACCCTAGAGCTCTAAAACAGTCTGAAGTAAGATTACTGATGTGATTAACAAATGAAAGTTTCTGATCAAATGTCACTCCCAAATCTCGGTAGGTAACAGGTCGATTTAAATTTGTGTCGTTTATAGAATAATTAAAGGTAATTAGATTTGCTTTGTTGCTATATGTCATGACATTACACTTTGCTACATTTAAGGGCAACTTATTTGCAAAACACCAATTACTGATGCTTACTAAGTCATTTTGCAGCTCCATACAATCCTCAATGCTTTTGATGTTACAGTACAGTTTCATATCATCGGCATACAATAAGCCATCTTTAGACTACAAGTGATATCATCAATGAATATGTTAAAGAGGAGTGGCCCTTGGGGAACACCAGATGTTACTGAAATCTCGACAGACTGATGACCAGAACATTCAACATATTGCTTACGATTCGTAAGATAGGATTTAAAAAATTCTTGGAGACTCGAAGAGAAACCATGAGCTTTAAGTTTAGTAATAAGTATGTTATGATCAAGTATGTCGAATGCCTTAGAAAAGTCAGTGTAAACAACATCAGTTTGTAGTCCTGGATCAATAGATTCTGCTATGAATTGAGTCACACAAAAAATATTTGTAATAGTGGATCTACATCTACACGTAACATAAAAATCTAAAGCCTACACTTTGAAAAAGGAAACAGATAGATTCCAAAACGTCAGCGCAGTGTTTTTGTATTATTTTAATTCCTATTAGTCGTCAAAAAACACCCTCTAATTGTTCCTCTGACATCACGTCAAAGGTGTAGAGGTTATTTCCCAGTTTTAAACTGGTTAATTTGAATATTTGTTAGATAAAACAAGTTTTTTCGATAGTAACTTCAAGAGATATAATAAATCCTAAAAAAAGGAAGAAATATTTTCAGTTATTAATTTTTAAAAATTAATAACATTGAAAATATCAAGTTTACGGAAAAAAGTTATTGTTGGAAATCGGTCGAAAAATATAAAAATGCTTAATTAGTTTGAGTAAAAAAATGTTATTTTTCCCTTTTTTTAAACTGTTTTAAACAATATCAGACCAGGTTACCTTTTGGTAACATAGATTTTCATAATCGGCACTGTCTCCTGAACCGATTCCGGCAAAAAAATCAGTCCGAATTTACTTCAAAACGACTGCGCCCATACCACCTGGTCTAAAATATAGTAGGGCCAAAAAGAGTAGTCAGTAAATCCAGGGGGAACTAGTTGTGGTTTTCATCTCTGGTAGGCGGATAAAACTTGATATATTTCTCTCAATTATATGGGATTATATGGTAAAAAGAGCTGCCACTTCTGTATTCAATAAAAGCTAAATGCTTTGAAGAATTTCCGGTGAATTTTTTGATCTACTAACTACTCTTTTTGGCCCTACTATAAGTTAACAGTTTAAATTATGCTCAGCATATTGTTGTGAGCGGGTTCGATGTTCTGGTGGTTTGGACGAAAACACAAAGTCTAGTTCACAAAAATTAAGTTTATTTAATGATTTTAATTGATGGTGATTCACAAAAGTTTACTAAACACAAGAAATTGGATAACACATAAATTTAGTCACAAGAATTTAGAATTTAGAACTTAGTTACAAAATTTAGCAGGTTCGAAACAACTTTCTCGCCGACGAAAATAGTTATCTGCCTTTAGTTGCATGTCTTTTGGTTTTACTGCCGTTCTTGGTCACGTGCCCCTAACTATCGTTAGTAACTATGCGTTATGAAAAACTTGTCAAATTGCAGTTTTGTAGAACAAAGGAAATGCAACGTTTAGGCGATTTGTGCAATACATAGAACAAAGGAATTAAATGCTGATCTTGCATCGTACGACGTTACTTGGACTTCGTAGATAAAACTAAGCAAAATATGTGAGCATGATGAAATAATTATAAATCGTAATATTACCCATGAACTAATGTATGAAATGATATACAGGGTGTAAAGGCAGGCAGTGCCGGCTTTACAACAATATGAACACCTTTAAATTTAATAAAGCAAATTATCTGGGCTCTACAAAATCCTCGTGCAGTTTGTCAGATTAAAAGCACTGGGTCGTTCATCGGTAAATGTATGGTGTGGAATTTTAGATAATAGAGTAATAGGGCCAATATTTTTTTAGACACTTTAAAAGGAGACATAATATTTTGCAATATGTCATTCCCAGTTCTTGCGCGGTTTATAATTTATCGCATTTTTGTCACTCTGTAACATTTTTGTATTGGGTAATAATATTTTACTTGCTTCCGTGTGGTTTAGTAAAATAATAGCTTTTATTAATTTAAATAGAATAGAAAACTAGGTACTCTAGATTATTGGATTTTTTTTGTTAAAAATGACAAGAGTAGAAGAGGAGTCCAAATCCAGCCAATAACCAAATTTTCGATTTCCATTTGTTATAAGCTGAACAGGAAGTTGCCATATTCGGGTAGGGAATAAAAAACTAAGACAGGAATGTAGAAGTTATTTTACTTTGAGTCTCACCGGTTAGAATATACAGCATCTGAAAGTACCCTGTATACTCGGAAACAGTTAATTTTGATGCATGGTGATATGACAAAGAATGCTTATAATTTTTAGTAGAATTCGAACATGCAAATATACCGGGTGACCACGAAATGACGCTCGCCCTTATATCTTCTTTGTTTTACAAGATATTAATTTAGATTAACTAATTACCTATCTGAAGATTTATTGTTTTTTTATCATTTTTATTTAATTTGTTTTTGTCAATCAAGTAATAAGGTCTTTCTTTAATCACTCTTATAATTTATTTTCTCCTCATACAGAGCATTTTTGACATTTCTCGAAAACTACTTTGTTGGTAAAAGGGTAAAATCTATAGAGTTAATTATTTTTTAAACAGAGTTTATATCATATGGTGTCCTATGTAAAAAAATATTACTGTTATAGCTGTGTGAAATATGACGAAGACAAATTGTCAATATTATAGAAAAGTAACACTTTTTATAATATGATAGTTGACCTATATTTTGCTTTTTTAAAAGGCAAACAAAAAAAATAAAAATTAAATTCGTTACTTTTGGGACACAAAACATACCGTGCCTTCATTTCAAAACACTACACAAGAAAATATTCGGTAAAGCTCGTGAGTCCGACCGTAATAGTGGAGATAGCTGCCATGTATCATCGTCCATACGCAAACGCATTCATACGCGTTTGCATTCGTGAACGTGAATTTACCATGCACACGATACTCCCCTCTACTTCTAATGAACACGATCACTTTATCTCCATGTAGCTACGAAAATTGAAGGCACGGTATACCTGGTGACCACGAAATGACGCTTGCTATATCTTCTTGGTTTGACAAGATATGAATTTTGAAAATTTGGGCACGTCAAATAACGGTTAAATGTGCATTATCTCGACCAATTTTACATTTCCCGTCACTTACGGTTTCACCGGAAATTAAACTAACTTTGATTTTTTAAATGGAACACCCTATATATTTTTACATTTTTTGATTCAGGTTAGTTTGGATACAGTTATGGCATATTGAGATAAAAATATTAATGGCTGATATTTTTATGAGCAAACTTAATATTTCTTCTAGGCGGCCGTGACCCCAAAAATATGTTTTATTTTGCTTCAATAATTAATCAAAAAATACAATTATGGTATTATGTCATATGAAATTTGTGTTATAAGATCTCGAACATTTCGGAAATCATTATTTCAAAATAACTATTTTTTTTTAATGAGTCCGTGGTGGCTCTATACGTTATTTCAATAAAGCATTTAATGTTGTTCATATTTATAATACATAGAAATACATATAGTGCATTCTGTGAGTCGGAAAAAAACTCGAAAAATACAAATATTTGGGGAGTCAACCAAACTACTTCCCCCCTCCGTTTTCGAGGATGCTGAATACGATGGTGATGTTGGTTCTGCTCCCCGACTTGACCCTACCCCCCAAACGGCCAAAAAACCACCCCCAAAGGGGGAGAATCGCTTATTCGACGTCTTCCAACGGCAAAACTTATGTCACTCCCCCATTTTCGAGGATGTTGAACACGATGGTGATGTTGGTTCTGCTGCCCGAGTTGACCCTACCCCCCAAATGGCCAGAAATCACCCCCAAAGGGGAATCGCGTATTCGACACCTTCCACCGGCGAAACTTATGTCACCCCCCGTTTTCGAGGATGCTGAACACGATGGTGATGTTGGTTCTGCTCCCTGAGGCGAACCAACCCCCCGAACGGCCAAAAACCACCCTCCACGGGGGTGAAAAATGTATTTCGTGCTACAAATGACAAAACCGGCGTTATCTCTCGTTTTTGAGTGTGCTGGACAAGAGGAAAACATTACAAAGTCACCCCGACAAATGTTAGAAATGATATATATTTACATATAGTAAATAAGTAATTTTATGCGTCAATAAAAATGTTTATGATTTAACTTACTTCACTTACTTCATAAAACCGCGCGTCAAAGGGGTAATTTGTGTCCATTCGAGGGGCTCGCGGTGGTCGAGGTGACTTCGTAATATATTTCTCTTGCCCATCATACTCAAAAATAAGAGATAACGCGGGTTTTCTCGTTTGTAACACGAGAAACATTTTTCACCCCCTTGTAGAGTGGTTCTTGGCCGTTTGGGGGGTTGGCTCGCCTCGGGGAGCAGAACCAACATCACCATCATGTTCAGCATCCTCGAAAACGGGGGTGATATAAGTTTTGCCGGTGGAAGACGTCAAATACGCAATTCTCCCCCTTTGGGGGCGGTTCTTTGGCCGTTTAGGGGGTAGGGTCAACTCAGGAAGCAGAAAAAACGGGGGGGAGCGGTAGTTTGGCTGACTCCCCAAATATTTGTATGTTCGTCCGACTCACGGAATGCACTAATAAGAATATTATAACATTCAACAAGATATAAATGAAAAAAAAAACTCATAATATTTAACAGTGGATCTCTATGAAGCAGACGCCTTTGACCCCCTGAATAAAAAAATGTGAAAATATACGGCGTTCCATTTAATAATCCAGTGTTGGCATCATTTCCTGTGAAACCGGAAGCAACCGAAAATGTTAAATTGGTCGAATTAATGCATATTCAGTCGTTATTTGACGTGTCCAAATTTGAAATTCATATCTTGTAAAACCCAGAGAATATACCAGGTGAACACGAGATGTCACTTGCCTCTATCTATATCTTCTTGGTTTTACAAGATATGAATTTCAAATTTGGGCACGTCAAATAACGGCTAAATATGTATTAATTCGGCCGATTTAACATTTTTTGTCGCTTCAGGCATTGAGTAAATAATATAAAGAGGCGCAACCGTCAAGGGGCCGAGATTTTAGTGTTGTATTTTTTTGTCAATAACTATAGAATTATCTACAATATTTAGGGCTATACCGAATAACAAATACCTTCTCATAGCACTAAAAATTGAAAACAATCCTGAAGCTATTGGCAAAAAATACAATACTAAAATCTCGGCCCCTTGACGGTTGTGCCTCTTTATATTATTTATTTACTCAATGATTCAGGTTTCGCCGAAAATGATGCTAACTTTGGAATTTTAAATCGAACACCCTGTATATATTTTTACGTTTTTTGATTCAGGAGATCAAAGGCACCTACTTGATAGAGATCCATTGTTAAATATTATAACTTTATTTCATTTCTAGTTGAATGTTATTCTTATGTATTTTAATGTATAATTATATGAAGATATTGTGAATTATTTGGTACCACGTAATCGGTAATTAAATTCTTTATTGAAATAACGTAGTGAGCCACAATGGTGCCATTTAAAAAAAATTAGTTAATTTGGAAAAATGATTTCCGAAATGTTTAAAATCTTATAACACAAACGCCATGTGGCATAATGTCAAAAATATATTTTTTGATTAATTACCCAAGCAAAGCAAAACATTTTTTGGGATTACGGCCGCCTAGATAAAAAATTAATTTTGCTCATAAAAATGTCAGCCATTAATATTTTTATCTCAATATGCTATAACTGTATCCAAAATGACATCCTGAATCTATAAATGTAAAAATATGTTCCAAATAAGGTATCACAAGTCCTTACTTTAAGTCCATTAAAAAATTTAGGGTTTGCAACTGCCACTTGAACGGGGTTGAATTAAAAGATGAAATTTGTACGTTGCAGGATGTCATTTCAGAATCCAAAATCGACGTAGGTACCTAGGGATTTTTAAAAAATATTCACAATAATTGAGATAATGAGTTTATTTCATTTGGCTGTTCCACACTGTATGTATTAAAACAAGAACATTACTTAACTATTTGATATGACATGTTGCTAATAAAATCTTAAACTTGTTTTTTATGCAATATTGTATATCCACTTACTTTTGAATAATGTCAAACCTGCAAATAAAGTCATAATTGGTTATAAAAATTTAAAAGGAATAATACTACTTACCCATATCTGTATTAATAGATTGTCGAGTTCATCATCTTCAGGTTAAAGCTGATCTTTGAACACCTTTGTATAAAATGTGTATGTGTATCTATTTAATCTAATTCAGAACAGTTTACAAATATTTTTGATACTGTTCATTTACAGATGATTTTATTATTGCTAATTTACATATTTTATACTGGTTTAATAACTGCAATTTTAGTTACTTTTTTATGAAAAACATATTGAAATACTACGTACACTACCAACATTAATTTTCAACCAAAGGAATAAATAAATAATTTTACACACACCAAAATCATTCACACAAATTTTTGTTCTGAATAAATAAAAACGTTAAATTATGTTTATTCTTATTTTGTTTTAAATAAGCTACTTCCAAATTATTTTTGAACTAATTGTATTTTTTGAGCCTGAGTAATAATAAAATTGTAATACTCGTCTATTTTAATTAATCATTAATCAATATGTCAATCTAGTACTAACACTAGTTACTAGTTGAACAACGATATTACTTCATAAACAAAGCTAGTACGTATACATGTTAATAAAACATTATTGAAGTCAAATCGCACGCGAGCGCTTTTCCACAGAAGGTAAAATAACACCAATGAATAATATTTACACACATATTAAACTAACGTACTAACTTACCTCCGTACACTGTTGCCAATTTTCTGAGGTGTATTGGTGTAGAGAACATGTGGAGGCAAATTCTGCTTAACCACCATTTGTAGCGTATATGCGTATTAACTGGTGGCGCCTTCTGATGGAATTACAGTGAACTACATTGTATAACTGTATATGTACACCATACCAATTGGCCTCCGACATAAAATTTGGGAAACGCCTACTAATGACGTAATAATGACAATGAACATGTTTTACACATAGGTTCGTATTGGTCACCGATTTTTCGAAGTCGCCTCCGATTTTGGAGGCGTATTCGTTAAATACGTATATCATTTTGGAGGTGTATAAGACACTTTGCATATATATATATATATATATATATATATATATATATATATATATATATATATATATCTATACGCGGTATGTTGTCACCTCCACTACATGGAAGAGGCGACCTCGCCTCCGGGTCTCCCCGTTCAACTAGAGAAAAAAAAATTTCATATATGGGGTGAGGAGAGGGTCACGAATCTGTATTTCAAAAGAGGGGAAGAGAAATTTGACTTTTAAGGAGGTCATATATGGAAACCACATAAAGTACTATGTGACCTCCGAAATCTATATATAAGCGCTCACGTTAATAACGTTGTCGGCTCCGACAGTGTTGTCACATTATCGGAGGTCACAAAGACACCTCTGTATCCGTGCATTATAAGGGCGTGTTTTTAATATGAATAT
The DNA here is from genome assembly GCA_963680705.1 of Rhagium mordax. Lineage (NCBI taxonomy): Eukaryota > Metazoa > Arthropoda > Insecta > Coleoptera > Cerambycidae > Rhagium > Rhagium mordax. The sequence goes on from OY796662.1 coordinate 25,693,679, forward strand.
AAATTCAGTTTCAGAATGTTTTACTCATGAAATATTAGTTATCGAAATATTAAATAAAATGGGATAAATGAGGAACATGACTTTTGTAAGGTAGGGAAGGTCAAGGAAATTGTGGTCACTTAAGGAGAACTGTAAAAATCTGAGTCAACAAAATATATTTGTTTATAAGTACGTTTGTTTACAAACATGACAAAGAAATATAATTTTCTTAATTTAAAAGTAAGTTGTTTTGACTCCCATTGCCCAAGATACGTGGTACCTAATCATGATTGGGGGTGATAAGAACCAGAGGAATTAAGATATAAAACATAAGGAAAATAACAAACTACTCCTTTAGGGACTTAAAATACACAATAAAACATTTCAACTATTGTGGTTTATACATGGTGTCCAGGAATGGAATTCCCTTTTTAAAGGCTAATAATAAATTTGCTTGAAGTTTTAAAATAAATTTATTACTGCAAAAATACACACAATATAGGCGGATTTTATGTTTTAAAAATTATATTGTCGAAGCGCCTTCCATTTCGGTCAAAACACTCCTGCAATACCTTCTCCATGTGATTAAAAACTGCTAAACACATCTCAGGTGGAATTCTATTAATTTCTTCTCATATTTTTTGTTTTAATTCTAGCAAAGTCATAGGCCTATTAACATAAACTTTACATTTAATTAGTAATTACTGATAAAATTGTCCTATTATTATTTTTTGCAGTAGCGCCCTGGAAGCGATCATTTCAGCATAATTCTATTATTAATTAGATACTAAGTACCTAGAGAACTGTGCATCCTACTCGTTCCGTTGTGATTTTTTTGTGATTATTGTTTTCCAGAAACTCAAATAACTCGAAAACGGTGCGCCATATCAAAGTACAACTAGAATACCTTTATTGCAGAAAAAACTCTGGTATTCCATAATTTGCTACCAAAATTTGGAAAAACTTACATGCGAAAAAGTTGTGGGACATTTTACTCCACCCCCTCCCTGTTTGACCCACCCCTGAATGAAATTTTTGATTCATTTTTACACTACCTTATTGGTCATAAAATGATTAGTAATTGACCAAAATTTCATGTTTTTAATTTCACCGGTTTCGGAAATATTAACTAAAAACCATCATCAAGGAAGCACTTTTAAAGGGTTGTAGCTCCCTTAGGAAGCCTTTCTGTGGCTATATTTGTAGGAACTTCTTCCTTATTTTTGAACAAGCTGGTAAAATGATGACCACTAATTTCGGGACACCCTGTATATGCATAATAATTTCACTCCTGTTAACTTTTACCTATTAAGAAGACCTTCAATAAGTACAAAGTCGTGCCCAAATTTCATTCCGCCAGCTATAGTCACTTTCGAAAAAAAAAAAAAATCAAATCACTTTTTGGTGCCCCCTTTTGAGGAGATCTAGCGGCTCAAGGAGGCCGTTCTCGACTTTACATAAGAGATTATATTTATTTCTTGATGAGGAAATACCCTTAAGAGGTTTTCACGTTATTTCGGGACACCCTGCAGTTTTAATTTTGTAGATTATTAAAAATAGGCAGCTAATTATAGATTGGATTTCCAACCAACAAAAACAATCTTATTTTATTAGATTAAGGCAATTAAAACTTCATTAATAATGCACTGAACAAGATTTTAGTTCATAGTACAGGAGCAGAAATTTTGATAAAAGCAGCATATTTGAAAATCGTAAAAATTACATATTTTTGAGGTTAGTATTGTGACGTCACGTGCACGAACGAATTTATTTGGACTTTAACCAATAACGAGACCGTCCGTTTTTGACGTCATTAATGGAAAACTGGCGAGACTTTTGAAATTGATACAACTTATTAATATTTAAAGCAACTGTAAGAATGCTATATTATTGGAATTTATTGCATTATTATATTTAATATGTATTCAACTTTGACGTAAATCTATTAAAAACCTTTAATTCAATTAAGGTGTAAGAGTTTATTGTCAAAAGATTAAACTAAACAGACATTTATATTTATAATTAAAATAAGTCGTCAATTTAATTCAATTTTCCATTAAACAACATCTTGCCAGGTTTCAAGTTTTTATACATTTCTAATAACAAATAGGGAAATAACTCAAAATCAAATACATTATGGTTAACACTTGTAGAAACCTAATTTACTTAGAATTGACAAACGATTATAAAAATTATTATAAATCTTTAAAAAAACCCAGACGCGTCCACTTTTTTAAAAAAGGGGATCAGATGGCCCCGATTTGTATGCCACTGGATCTTGTGTTAATGTTAAGGAGCACAAGAATGAATGTGGTTTTGTCCAAAACTATCATATACCAAATTTGACTGAAATATCTTTTCCCGTTTCAAAGATAAAAAATAAAAACACTTGGTATCTCACAAACTAAGCAATTTTGAGGATATGTTTATATAACAAAATTTTATTATTATTATTCGTTTGCGTTTATCCCATTAAAACTGATTCACCCTGTATATGTATTGTATATTTGATCCAACCTTTTTAGTCCATACGGCGGCAGGTCGAAAAAACCCACAAAAAAATACAAATTGATAATACATTTTTTTTCTTAATGATCTTGTTTCAGAGACATAAAAAACATATCAAAAGTGTGATTACCCCCGATGTCGGCGACTACCCTTAATTGTGCGATTTATGTATTAAAATCTGGTTTTTTAACGATAAGGTGCTTCCTATTCACCCTACGAGAGAAATAGTGGTATACAAAATTGAAGACATTAAAATTCTCTATAAACTTTACATATTTTTGCTCAGACCAAAGATTTTCGCTCGCTGTGACCGTCACGAATTTTTCAATTTTGTGCGGTTAGTATTAAAAAACCGTTGGTCTGAGCAAAAATATGCGTAGGGCATCTTTTATAGAGAATTTTAATATCTTCAATTTTGTCGACTGATTTTTCATTTTCTGTCACTTCCGGTTTTACCGGAAATGTGACTAACTTTGGTTTTTTAAATGGAACACCCTATATATTTTTACATTTTTATATTCAGGAGGTCATTTTGGATGCAGTTATGGCATATTGAGATAAAAATATTACTGGCAGACATTTTTATGAGCAAACTTAATTTTTCATCCAGGCGGCCGTGATCTCAAAAATATGTTTTATTTTGCTTCAATAATTAATCAAAAAATGCAATTATGGTATTATATCATATGAAATTTGTGTTATAAGATCTGAAATATTTTGAAAATAATTTTTTCAGGATAACTATTTTTTTTTAATGGCACCATGATGGATTTGTTCATATTATAATACATAAAAATACATAAGAATAATATAACATTCAAAAAGATATAAATGAAAAAAAAAACTCATATTTGTGGATCTCTAGCATCTGACCTGCTGAATAAAAAATGTGAAAATATACAGGGCGTTCCATTTAAAAATCCAATGTTAGCATAATTTCCGGTGAAACAGGAAGCAACGGAAAATGATAAATTGGTCGAATTAATAAATATTATTCAGCCGTTATTTGACGTGTCCAAATTTGAAATTCATATCTTTTAAAACCAAGAATATGACCACAAGATGTCACTTGCCTCTATCTCTTCTTGGTTTTACAAGATATAAATTTCTAATGTGGGCACCTCAAATAACGGCTAAATATGCATTAATTCAACAGATTTAACATTTTTTGTCGCTTCTGGTTTCACCGGAAATAATGCTAACTTTGGAATTTTAAATGGAATACCCTGCATATATTTTTACATCTTTAAATTCAGGAGATCAAAGGCATCTGCTTGATAAAGATCCACTGTTAAATATTGACTTTTTTTCATTTCTAGTTGAATGTTATTCTTATGTATATTAATGTATTACAATATAAAGATATAGTGAAGTCCTTGGTACCAAGTAATCGGTAATAAAATGCTTTATTGAAATAACGTAGTGTACCACCATGGTGCCATTAAAAAAGGATAGTTAATTTGGAGAAATGATTTCCGAAATGTTTAAGATTTTTTAACACAAATGCCATATGGCATAACGTCATAATTGTATTTTTTATTAATTACTGAAGCATAACAATAATAATTTTCGTCACAAGTCCGGAAGGTGACTTGTTACAGTCGAGTAGATATTATGGACGAGGCGACGTCAGGAGCCGAGTCTAGAATATCTAAACGAGGCTGGAATAACACCTTACGGACGTGTGTCGAATGATATTTTATTTCATCCCGTCATTTCTTGTATATTAGCATTTTTGTATAATTTGACACTTGGTTATTTTCTTATGTCATTTGACATTTGACACTATTTTTTAATTTACGGTTGATTTTTATATGTCAAACAACTGTCAAAAGGTATAATAACAGTTTGTGATTAGTTCGTAATAAGTTTCCGGTGGTTTCCGGTACTTTGCCGGCTCTGATACCGTAATGTCTCATTTTCCGGCCTCATATGAATACTGTACTGTTGTACTTTCCGGACGGGATGAAATAAAATATTTTTTTGGGATTACGGCCGCCTAGTAAAAAATTTAATTTGCTCATAAAAATGTCAGTATTAATATTTTTATCTCAATATGCCATAACTACATATATCCAAAATGACCTCCTGAATCCAAAAATGTAAAAATCTATAGGGTGTTCCATTTAAAAAATCAAAGTTAGTGTCATTTCCGGTGAAACTCAAAGCGACTGAAAGTAAAAAAGCGGTCAAAATAATGCATATTTAACTGTTATTTGACGTGCCCAACTTTGAAATTCATATCTTGTAAAACCAAGAAGATATAGAGATGAGCGTCATTTCGTGGTCACCTGGTATATCGTCGGAATCGGGATAATGCGTAGATTTCAAAAATATAAAAACATACAGGGTATTCCATTTAGAAAAACAAGTTAGGTTTGTATCTCCAGAACGCCCTGTATAATTGTAATTTCGATAAGTACGGTGAGATCGCGGGAAAATTTCGCACAACTTTTGTATTTACCATTATTTTCTTAGAAGAATATACGTCATAAGGGGTTAATCTTTCGATAATATCCCTGCACTGGCCTGTACAGTCTGACTCGTTCTCACCCATTTTTTAGTCTTACATTACATTTTACAAAGAATCTCCAGATGTGCATGAAATTATACGTCTCAAGCTAAAAGTAAGTTATATTGTTTTATTTCTCCAAAAATATATAATATATTATACTTAATATCTATTCCAATCATATCTTGAAATATAGCTTCTTGAATTATGAAAAATTTCAAAGCTGATATATTGTATCATTCCGGTTTTTTTTTTTTTTTTTTTTTTTTTTTTTTTTTTTTTTTTTTTTTTTTAATCGTCTTATTTATATTAACGTCCTGGCGAAGTTTAGCTTAGAGCTATTCTGACACTTAACCAGGACACACCACATACACCCATTCCCTCCGACATTGCCATCTGCCGGAGCTGGGACTCGAACCCAGGAGAGATAGGCAGTAACTAGTCGCCTTGTGCCACTCAAGGGCGATCTAGCCCGCTGCACTATCCTCGGTAATGTAATGAGATACGGTCACCCATCCATTCCCCGGCTCCGACCACCGCTGCTTTGCTCCGAAGATCGAAGACCGGCAATTGTACGCATGACCCCATCTCACTACAAACTTCTGCAAAAATTTTCAGTATGCCACGTAAATAAAACAATAACTATAATTTAGGATGTTCAAATGACATAATTGATGACATATTTAAATTATCACTATCCAATCTCATAGGGCGAGTTGCTTTATTCACCGGTGGATCCATCAGATGTGTTTTATCTCGTTCTATGTCCGAGGTTAGAACGAGATAAAACACATCTGGTGGATCAACCCGTGAATAAAGCAACTCGCCCATAATATGCTGAAATGTCCTGCGACGTTGCCTTTTTAAGGAGGCGGGAACGCTACGCTTGTGACAAAAAATTCAGCTTTATATATCAGGAGGTGACAACGTGCTCTCATTGAATACTGAATGCGACATCAGCGCCAGCGTTATATATAGGAACTAAAATATTTATTTGTGAGTATGGAAGGTACTTTGTCGCCTCCGAACAAATTTTCGTTTTTGAACTCTAGATGTCACCTTCTTTCCAAAACCGATGAAAAATAGGAGAAACGTTGTCGCCTCCGAAATCGGAGGCCATAACGTTATATATGAGGTGACAAGGTATCTTTGGTATCTACTTTGGAGGCCACAACATACCCTTTATCAATATATATATATATATATATATATATATATATATATATATATATATATATATATATATATATATATCGACTGATTTTCCCGTTGTAACTATGGTTCTATTCAGTGTCGCATCAATCCCAATTTTTTATTAGTGTCAACGTCATTTGTCATATTAAGCAAAAATAAATTTTTTATTACTTAATCATGCCTTATCTTGTTTTGAGTGAAGAAGAAAAAGGCTACATCATCGCCAAACTTGGAGAAGGGTGGTCTCAACAACGCATAGCAAGTGAAATTAATTGCAGTAAAAGCACGATTCAAAAACTAAACAAAAAGTGGGTTCTGGGCGGCCAAGAAAGAGTTCTCTAGAAAACGACAATACCCCTGGTTAACTATGTGAATTTAAACCCATTTTCTAATTCTATTGAAGCCAAAGAGCAAACCAACTTCCCAGCGTCTGTTAGAAAACGGTTGCGAGAGCAAGGTCTATTTAACTGTGCCAGTGCTAAAAAACACCGACTAACAGATGATAATAAAGAGGCAAGAATGCAGTTTGCAAATACTTTTATTAATGAATAAGATCGTTACTGGGAGAGAGTGGTCTTTCAGACGAAAAGATATTTCAGTCCTGCTACAATGGTCAACTGCGAGTTTACCGTCCCAGGGATCATAAGTTTGATGAAGAATATTTGTACAAAACAGATAATAGCGGAAGGTCTGTCTTTTTGTTTAGTTTTTGAATTGTGCCTTTGCTGCAATTAATTTGACTTGCCATGCGTTGTTAAGACCACCCTTCTCCAAGTGTGATGATGCTGTAGCTTTTTTCTGCTTCTCTCAAAACCATACTAATTAATTGTTTTCTTATAATAAAAAAATATTAACAACTTATTTCTTATTAGTTTTTTTCAAATAAATACGACCCCACCAATGATTTCTTGTCAAAATAATTTAATTGACATAACTGATGTAAACACTCCCATTTACAAAGGAAAATTTTTCGAAAAAACATACTACTTGATAAAAAATCGATTACTTTTTTTCGACCGCGATAGTACATTCAAACTCGATGTCTCGTTAATATTCCGCGAAAACGGAAAAAGAAAATCCAAAACTGTCTTAAGAATATTAAATGGAACCAATCAAAGAACATTTTTTGATGAAAATATTTGGCTCCCAACCCTGACAAGAAATATTATTTTTCCAGAAACATGGCAATATTTTTCCACGGTTGGAAAGACCATTCTTTTTCCTATCTGTTTCATGTAGCAATATTTTTGTATCTTTTTTAGTTTAAGGTAGCCGTCATTCTTATAGAACTTCAGAACATTTTATTGTGTTTATAACTATGTATAAATTGAATGGTCGCATTTAACTAAATTGTTTATAGAACGTAAGCCGGAGTAAATCACGGAAATATTTTAATTAAAAATGTTTATTAATTATGATATGTCAAATTGTTCTTTTATTTTTACAGGTTTCATATTCTCATTCAGCGGAAATATATATGTATGTTAAATTTCTAGATTCTTCTAGCACGAGAATAACCCAACAAATTGTCAGTGAGCAAACAATCGCTCTATACACATTATTTTTATTAACGTCCTGGCGAAGTTTAGATTAGAGCTATTCTAACACTTAACCAGGACACACCACATACACCCATTCCCTCCGACATTGCCATCTGCCGGAGCTGGGACTCGAACCCAGGAGAGAGGCAGTAACTAGTCGCCTTGTGCCACTCAAGGGCGATCTAGCCCGCTGCACTATCCTCGGTAATGTAATGAGATACGGTCTCACCCATCCAAACCCCGGCTTCGACAAACGCTGCTTTACTCCGTTGATCGAAGACCGGCAATTGTACGCATGACCCCATCTCACTACGAACGTTATTATTATCTCATATAAACGTAAATACTGCTCAACTGACGCCATAATTATATTCAATAAATCTGACAACATCGCATTGGCTCAGAATAGTGCATTCGTTTTTATATTCTTGTATATTTTGGCTTAACTTTGTTAGAAATATGGTGGGGTTCAGGATTGTACTATTCGTAAAAATAGTGACATATACATCTTCCTTGTTTTAACATATTTCGAGTGTATATGTATCTTCAAGGCGAAAAAAGTCCTTAGCTAATGAATATATGTCGCCAGTAGTTTGCTAACTGTATTATTTAAGGGTGGTTCAGGATTGTATGAACTTCCAAATGGCTCGGGATTGATAGAAAGATCTATATATATATATATATATATATATATATATATATATATATATATATATATATATATATATATATATACGTACCCAACTACCTATACCAAGCCCGGTACATATCACAGGCTCTCAGAAGCCCAGGCTTCCTATTGTAGTTAGAAGTGTGTATTTCACGCGACTGCGCATAGGACAATTTATATACATTTAGCAACAGGAGAGGGGTAACCTTATTTAATATTTACTTAAATATATATTTCCCAGTTCTTCTCAAGCCACCTCAAGCCACTTCATATAACCACCTTACTAAGCCCGACTGCATATAGTTAATACAGTTTACGCATTTTGAGAAGCCCACCAACGTTGCCTTTATTTTCATGTTCTCAAGTATTTTATAAGAATAATTAACGTTTTGAAAGATTTGTAGCTGTTCAACAAAATTATTATAATAATAATTTGACCTCAACATGGAGAAAACTAAAGGGCCCCGCACAAAATATAGGTAAAAATGGCTCTCGGTGAATTTTTGCTAAAATGTTAGTATGTTGCAGATTTTAATTTCCTGATCAGAACTGTCAAGGTCCCAACTCAATCCTGTGACTAGTTTTTGAGGTACAGGGTGTTAAAGATATAAAGTGGTTATTTTTATAAAAAATATTTATAGCAATTTAAGGATTCGATTGAAATTTTTTGCATGAATGTTATTTCTTTAACTTCAAATAATATATTGTGACAAATATGTGTTTGTATACAGGGCGAGACAAACAAAATAGAGTAATTTTTAAAAATCGATTTTTTTCTGCTCAAACCACAAAATATTACAAAAATCTATTAGGATTTAAATATAATTTTTTGATATTACCGAAAGCCCTATTTTGTATTTCATACAGGACGAGTCAAAAGTATGGCATCGCAAATGACCCATTCTAATGGGACTTCCTGTATATTATCATATTAAGTTGGGCAAACCAGGTGTGTCTCTGGATGAGGTACCGCAGTCTTGTAAACTCTCTTATTTTTGATTTGCCGAGAAAAAGTTATTCTTTATAAAAAGTTTTCCTTGTCATAGGAAGTCATAAACAGTCGTCAAACTTAAGATAAATTATACAGGGTATTCTAAAAATTTTAAAATTTATGGACTTTTAAGTGAATTGCTTTTTTACATCTTTATTGGACATTTTATTTAGCAAAGTGTTTCCAATTATTTAAAAAACTTAATTTCAAAAAAATTACATTTCATTTAACTAAGTTGAGAACTATTCTACATGTAGACCTCCAAAAAGTACACATTTCTCTAATCTTTTTCTAAATTCTTCGTATGCATTGGAGGTCACATCTTCATTTGTGGTTGCAAGAGCTTCCACAATTTTTTGCTTTAATAAATCTACGTCGTCTTCGAAATCGTTGCGGCCGAAATGCTCGAACTCGAACTCGAATTGTAGAATGTGCTGGACATCCGTCTTGTTGAAAAATTATTCTTCTACGTTTTAAATTTTCATTGTCCAATTTCCAAAACAAAATTATTTAAAAGTTCTAAATAAGTATCTTGGTTCAAAATTCTATCAATAAAATAAGGACCGTTTATTCTATGATGCAATATGTCATTTTTAAACTTTCGACTGTTAGTGGTAAATCGGAAAGTAGGATTTTCCTGAGCCCAGTACCTACAATTTTGAGAGGAAACTATCCCATGGCCCATTAGTCTTAAAAGTAGATTCGTCCACGAATAAAATGTTTCGATAAAATGATCTATCTGCTAAATTTTCTCACCCATAGTTAAACAAACGTCCAAACGACTAAAATCTTCTGAATATGAGATTTGCTAATACCTAAATTTAACGACCATCTTGGGTGTTCTACAATCTACAGAGTCTAAAACTACACCGGTAGCAGCGTCATCTTCATTTAATTGTTTTTGTTCTTTTTTCACATTTTTTACTTCCCCGGTGGTATCAAATTTATAAATTAATTTACATACTGTGAATCACTGTAACATCTGGATACTTCTCATTGAAAACTTCAATTGCGTATTTATAAGAAAAATTTCCGATTCCATAGCATTTGATCAAGTAAATTCGTTTTTCCAAGGTTAAGGCGCTTTTAGACGGTCATGCAAATTGTGCCAATTGGCTTGTGCATGCAAATTTGCACAAATGTACTGAGTCGTTGTACTTCTGTTTAGATGCTCATGCAATTTGCGCAACTGATTTGTACATGCAAATTTGCACAAATGAACGTCGTTGTATTCATTTAACGTTGTCTACCTTACACAGTTAGCATACCAAGAGTGTTGATTTTTTGACAAAAAAGAATGGAAAATATTGATGAGGAATTACTTTTTGCTACAGCTGTGGTTTGTGTTATATCAGACGTGCGACGTCAGCTACATTGAGATTTTGACGGAGAAGTTACGAGGATCTGAAATTTTTCACATGTATTTCCACACCAGCACGACGGGCAATCGGTAATAACAACAAATTACACTGAACAAATACGCCAACCTCATATACGTACCCAACAACCTATACCAAGCCTGGTACATGTCACAGGCTCTTAGAAGCCCAGGCTTCCTATTGTAGTTAGAAGTGCGTATTTCACGTGACTGCGCGTAGGACAATTTATATACATTTTTATTTTTTATTTAATATTCACTTAATCATATATTTCCCAGTACTTGTAAAGCCCACCTGAGTAATATATTACACGCATTTTGGGAAGCCCTTATTTTCAACTCATAAGTCTTGAACAAAATTATTATAATAATAATTTGACCCAACATGGACAGAACTAAATTCTTAATGAGTTTAGTTAGGCAGCAGAAAGTAGGTAAGTAAATCATTTTGTAATGAATTTAATATAAAAAATTAAATAAATAAAAATATTTAAAAATTGTATAGATATAATTTCAACAACTAAATCTTTAGAACAAAAATTCAGATAAAAAAGGTAACCCACATCTTTGTATTTTTCTTTAAAAATTTCTGATATTAAAAAAAGTGTAAGTTAATGGTATATGCTTATTTAATTTTCCTATGAAACGAATATCTTGACAATTATTTAAATTATGAATAATATTTTCTGCACATATAAATAATAAAGCTTTAAATAAAGCATGAGTTAATAAATGAAAAAAAGGTAATTTATACTCTCCTAAAGCTAAAATCCTTATTATTAAACCTAATTGACTTAATGTTGATTAAGCAATATTTTTTTTAAAATCAAATTCAAAATTAGCTCCTAAACTTGATATAAATATAGTTAAACTTGAAATTAATAATAAAATTAATATTAAGTTTGAAGAAAAACAAAAATTAAAACGAATTAATAAATAAACCCCAGCTGTAACTAAAGTTGAAGAATGAACTAAAGAAGAAACTGGAGTTGGAGCTGCTATAGCCGCAGGTAATCATCAATTTTATAGAAAATTCATCTTTTATTAGATCCAAATAGAAAATAAAATTTCATCTTCCATAATTTATTATTCAAGCAATAGATATAAGTAAAGCAACATCTCCAATACGATTAGATAATGCTGTTAATATCCCAGCAATAAAAGATTTAACATTTTGGTAATAAATTACTAAACAATAAGAAACTAAACCTAATCCATCTCAACCTAATAAAATTGAAATTAAATTAGGTCTAATAATTAATAATAAAATTGATAAAACAAATATAACCACCAAATAAATAAATCGATTTAAATTTTCATCACCAAACATATTTTCATGACTATAATAAATTACTATAGAAGAAATAAATAAAACAAATCTCATAAATAATAACGACATTCAATCTAATAAGATAGTTATAATTACAGATAAAGAATTTAATGTTAATAAATTTAATTCAATAATTAAATTAAAATCTTGGATTAAAAAATGTAGCCTAAGAGAACAAAAATGATAAAGAATTTAATAAAAATAAATTAAAATAAACTTTAAAATAGAATAAATTATCTAAAATAGAAAACTATATCTTTAAAATCACAAATCAATATTTTTTTATAAACTACTTAGATTAAATTCATGACACCAAATAATCACCTTTTAAAATTAATAAATTTAAAGGTATTCAATGTAAAAATAATAATAAATATTCTCGTAAATATTCCTTGATAAACAGAAAATGTCCCTGAATAAAAATTACCATGCTGAGAAAAAGAATATAAAAATAACGAATACACAGCTCTAAAAAATGAAATTAATGATAAAAATAATATTAAACTATTAATTAACAACATTTCTCCTATTAAATTTAAAGAGGGAGGAGCAGCTATATTAGAAGAACAAAGTAAAAATCATCACAATGAAAGTCTTATATAAAAATCCCTTATTTAAATAAAGTCTTCGTCTCCCTATTCGTTCATAAGAAATATTAGCTAAACAAAATAAACCAGAAGAACATAATCCATGAGCAATTATCATTACCAGAGAACCTCAAAACCCTCAAATATTTAAAGTTATAATACCTGCTAATACTATCCCTATATGTGCAACTGAAGAATAAGCAATTATATAAGATTTTATATCTCTTTGACGAATACAAATCAAAGAAACAAAAAATCCACCTACTAATCTAATAATAATAAAATAAAAATTAATTTTTATTCCAATTTCAATAAATAATATTATTAAACGTAAAAATCCATAACCTCATAATTTTAATATAATACCTGCCAAAATTAATGACCCTGAAACAGGAGGCGCTACGTGAGCTTTAGGTAATCATAAATGAATAAAAAATATAGGTATTTTAACAAAAAATACTAAATTTATACATAAATATATAAAAACTCTATTTACATTATTATTAAAAAAATAAATTTAAAGAATTACATTTTTCATAATAAAAAAAAATTTAAATTATTATAGGTAAAGAAACTAATAAAGTATAAAATAATAAATAACAACCAGCTTCAATTCGCTCAGGTTGATAACCTCAACCAATAATCAAAATTAAAGTAGGAATCAATCTAATTTCGAAAAATATATAAAACATAAATAAATTTAAAGAAGAAAATGTTAAATACATTCTAATTATAAGAAAAATTATATTCTAATTTTTAGAATTAAGTGACTGGCTGCATGTAGAAATACTAATGCCATAAAACAATTTTAGAATACCCTGTAAAATTATCTCAAGTTATGGCTTCCTAAGACAAGCAAAACTTTTTACAAAGAATGACTTTTTCTCGGCAAATCAAAAATAAAATAGTTTACAAGAGTGCGTTACCGGATCCTGGGACCCACTGTATTTTTCTCTTTAGATAATAGACTATTCTTAAATTCCAAACACTTTATAATTTTTTAATCAGTAATACCGTTTAGAAAAAAAAACATAATGTTCTAATTCTAACTCTAATTTTCTCTTATTTGATTCAGTTGCTTCCTTATGCAAAACTTAAATGGATAAACAGCTTTAACAGTTGAATAAACTGCATTTAACCATAAATTAAAAGAGAATTAAAATTGACATCGAATTACATCAACTAATTTAAAAATAATGACGGTTCGAGTTTCTTGATTATACAGGGTGTTTCATGAGGAACTGTACATAGTCCAATGGTAGATAGGGCCCATCAAGGTTAGTAAAAAACCACTATTTAAAATCATTTTAGCCAAGTATTTAGGGTTGTACAGGGTGATTTATGAATTTTTACCAGAATTTGTTTTCGTTGCCTTTTAGAAACTAATTGTCCGATTCAATTTATTTTCGGTACACATTAAGTACTATCAAATACCAACAGTTCGCCGCCATAATTACAAAACCAAAATTCCAGGTCCGTATTAGAAAAAATTTCATTTTATCTGTGCCCCCTAAAAAGTTCACCCTGTATATATTTTTTTTAAATTTTATTACTATAGTTTGAAAGTACATAAACTACTAACAAAAGTGGAGTACTTCGTTTTCTTGTCACACTTACAACAGATACAAAATAAAACATTAAATTTAAACATTATCTTGTTAAAGTTCAAACTTTCAGTAATTCAATGCTAGTTGTCAAAGTTCCTATCAGTTTAAGTTTCTAAGTAATTATAACTATTATTAGTTAAAAATAGTATGAAATACCAACAGTTAGTCGCAATCAACAAGACTCCAGGACCGTATTAGGAATCATCATCTCGTCGATTCCTCCTAAAATTTTCACCCTGTATATCTTATTCTTAACTTTACTTGCTATAATTTAAAAGTACATAAAGTATCAACAAGTAGTGTAGTATGATCCGTTTTCTTATTACACTTTCAAAAGGTTTTAAACCAACAAAATTTATCTCGATAAAATTGACATTTTCAATAAATTGGTTTCAGTTAGAGCAGCTATTCTGTCTGTAAATAATACTCTTTGAATTTTAAAACAATTTAATAGTAACAGAACAGAACAAGCAAAATAAAAAACGCAACATGAATACAAAACAACATAACAAAACAAAATAATACATATTAACATAATAAAAAGTAAAAATCTATAACTTATTTTCCAAATGTAAACCCCCCTCTTCACGGCATTTTATTTGTCTAACTACTAAATGTCCCACAGAATTTCGTATAACGTATGGGTAGTTTCTCATTACGTTACAATACTGTTCAATTCGGTCTATTAATTGCTACTCTCAAGTTGGACTAATGGCATTAGGAACGTAGAAACAAAAGTTATACCTCATCAACAATTTTACCTGTCAAACTATTGCCAAAGCCGGCTACTCCTTTTGTTAACAGTGTCATTAGATAAAAAGTCTATTATATTCCTACTGTAGAAAAAATTGACAAACTTTCGCAGAAATCCTGCACAAATGTCTTTAGCTGCACACTAAATAAAATAGGTTCATTTCTTAAAACTAGAACTGAACATGAAAATATTCTACATTACAAATTAGAACAGAATGTACTAGATTACCCTTTAATTACTACACAACTTATGTGTCGGTAGTTGGATGTTCATAATTATTTTTGAAAAGTGTGGATCACACTACACTACTTGTTGATACTTTATGTACTTTTAAAGTATGGCAATTAAAGTTAAGAATAAGATATACAGGGTGAAAATTTTAGGAGGAATCGACGAGATGATGATTTTTCTTAATACGGTCCTGGAGTCTTGTTGATTGCGACTAACTGTTGGTATTTCATACTATTTTTAACTAATAATAGTTATAATTACTTAGAAACTTAAATTGATAGTAACTTTCACAACTAGCATTGAATTACTGAAAGTTTGAATTTTAACAAGATAATGCTTAAATTTCATGTGTTTATTTTGTATCTGTTGTAAGTGTGACAAGAAAACGAAGTATTCCACTTTTGTTGGTAGTTTATGTACTTTCAAACTTCAGTAATAAGATTAAAAAAAAACATATACAGGGTGAACTTTTTAGGGGGCACAGATAAAATGAAATTTTTCCTAATACGGACCTGGAATTTTGGTTTTGTAATTAAGGGGTACTGTTGGTATTTGATCGTACTTAAAGTGTACCGAAAATAAATTGAATCGGACAATCAGTTTCTAAATGGCAACGAAAGCAAATTTTGGTAAAAATTCATAAATCACCCTGTACAACCCTAAATATTTGGCTAAAATGATTTTAAATAGTGGTTTGTTACTAACCTTGATGGGCCCTATCTACCATTGGACTATGTACAGTTCCTCATGAAACACCCTGTATATACAGGGTGATTCACGTTGACCGCCTATTAGAAGTATCTCGAGAAAGAAAAAAGATATTGATTTGAAATTTTGGTTATGGTCCTCAACTGCAAAGTTCCTAAAATTAACGATACCTATCGACCTCATAGAAACAGCAATAAGTCATTTTTTTAAATGGAACCATAATTAAATACACCAATCGATAGCGAGAAAAAATGCGCATCTAAACATGTATCATGTTCCTATACCCAAAATGTATGATTCTTTAGATATTTGCGATTTTCTATTTGATCGATGAAAATTGAAGAGTATGCTTTGACTTTGACTGTGGACGAAACAAAATACAACAAATTAAACAGATGTGACAGCTAATACATAACTCGTGTTATTGTTTTTCATTATAAATATTCTGTATTGTGTCTTATTGTGGAGAAAGTGGCAAATAATTACTCAAACTCAGATATTTTTCATTTATTTTACATTCATGGACAATGTGACAGAATAATTAGCAGAACATGCAGAACATTTAATGAAATGTATCCTGAATTACCATCAATAAACCCAAAACAATAACACGAGTTACATATTAGCTGTCACATTAGGCTTGTTCTGGTTCTCATTAGAACAGTTCTGGATCAGTCCCCGTCATGCGCAATGAAGAAACAACCATGCGCTGTGTATTAAAATTGGTAATTTTTTACATTGCGCAAGACGGGAACGGTTTTAGGACTGCGAAAATTTTGAACCAGAACAAGCCTATTTGTTGAATTTGTTGTATTTTGTTTCGTCCACAGTCAAAGTCAAAGCATACTCTTCAATTTTCATATGGCACTCTTCAATTTTCATCGATCAAATTAGAAAATCGCAAATATCTAAAGAATCATACATTTTGGGTATAGGAACATGACACATGCTTAGATGCGCATTTTTTCTCGCTATCGATTGGTGTATTTAATTAGATATGGTTCCATTTAAAAAAAATGACTTATTGCTGTTTTTATGAGGTCGATAGATATCGTTAATTTTAGAAACTTTGCAGTTGAGATGTTGACAATTTTATTACATGATGGATAGCTCCAATACCTTGTCTTACCTCATTAAAAAATTCAACGTCTTATCATTAATTGTTACTGAGATATTGATTTTTACATTATACAACTATTCCGTCAATATTTTGGGAAAAAAATTAATATCTCAGAAAATATTCAGTTTAGACATAGGGAACCTTTAATGAAGTGACCTTTAAATTTTCCGAGGAATCTAAAAAAAAATTGAAAATGGGGGCATCTCATTTAAAATAACAAAGTTAGGGTCAACTTCCGGTATAACCGGAAATGCCACCATTTTGGAAATATTTTCATTAAATAGATCCTACCCATTTAGGACCATAACCAAAATT
Organism: Rhagium mordax; assembly: GCA_963680705.1. Lineage (NCBI taxonomy): Eukaryota > Metazoa > Arthropoda > Insecta > Coleoptera > Cerambycidae > Rhagium > Rhagium mordax. The sequence goes on from OY796662.1 coordinate 25,711,104, forward strand.
TCAAATCGATATCTCTTTTCTTTCTCGAGATACTTCTTATAGGCGGTCAACGTGAATCACCCTGTAGAGTAATCCACCTACAATGAACCCATTAAAAATTTATTGGCTTTTATTTTTATAAACAAAACTGCACTTGCCAATTATTAGTGAAAATTGTCATACTTTCAGTTTTTTAATAAAATTGATGTATTTCTTAATAAAATGAAATTGTTCAGGGTAACTTCCAATTGTTTAATTAGAAGAGACAGCTACTTTACCTGATGCGATGTTGGCAAGTTTTCGGGCTACGCATCATACGAATAAAATACTGGGCTTCGCTAAATCGGTCATATATTATCATTGTATATACTGATCAAGTTGTGCGCCCTCTATATGAAATTTTCGGAATTAATTCTGTATATCTTGAGAGAAATACCGACCTTACCAAGCCCATCAAAAATTTGGGGAGGACGTTCCATTAGCCCTACCAAGCTTAACCACTGAAATATACACGTAAGTTTTTACCAAGCCCGGAGTCGGGCTTCGTAAGTAGGTGTCGGGCTTCCTATACTCTAAAAACATACAATTTTGGGACTGATAATGCCGGTTTATATGTATATATATATATATATATATATATATATATATATATATATATATGTATATATATATATATATATATATATATATATATATATATATATATATATATATATATATATATATATATATATACATATAAACCGGCATTATCAGGCCCAAAATTGTATGTCTTTAGAGTATACTAAGCCCGACACCTACTTACGAAGCCCGACTCCGGGCTTGGTAAAAACTTACGTGTATATTTAAGTGGTTAAGCTTGGTAGGGCTAATGGAACGTCCTCCCCAAATTTTTGATGGGCTTGGTAAGGTCGGTATTTCTCTCAAAATATACAGAATTAATTCCGAAAATTTCATATAGAGGGCGCACAACTTGATCAGTATATACAATGATAATATATGACCGATTTAGCGAAGCCCAGTATTTTATTCGTATGATGCGTAGCCCGAAAACTTGCCAACATCGCATCAGGTAAAGTAGCTGTCTCTTCTAATGAAACAATTGAAAGTTACCGGGAATAAATTCATTTTATTAAGAAATACACCAATTAAAAAACTGGAAGTAGTCAGTACTATGATAATTTTCACTAATAATAAAATTGTCAAGTACAGTTTTGTTTATAAAAATAAAAGCCAATAAATTTTTAATGGGTTCATTTTAGGTGGATTACTCTATAAATAATCACGAAACTCGAACCGTCATTATTTTTAAATTAGTCGATGTAATTCGATGTCAATTTTAATTCTCTTTTAATTTATGGTTAAATGCAGTTTATTCAACTGTTAAAGCTGTTCATCCATTTAAGTTTTGCATAAGGAAGCAACTGAATCAAATAAGAGAAAATTAAAGTTAGAATTAGAATATTATGTTTTTTTTTCTAAACGGTTTTACTGATTAAAAAATTATAAATTGTTTGGAATTTAAGAATACTATTATCTAAAGAGAAAAATACAGTGGGTCCCAGGATCAGGTAACGCACTCTTGTAAACTATTTTATTTTTGATTTGCCGAGAAAAAGTCATTCTTTGTAAAAAGTTTTGCTTGTCTTAGGAAGCCATAAGCAGCCGTCAAACTTGAGATCATTTTACAGGGTATTCTAAAATTGTTTTATGGCATTAGTATTTCTACATGCAGCCAGTCACTTAATTCTAAAAATTAGAATATAATTTTTCTTATTAGATTTTATTTAACATTTTCTTCTTTAAATTTATTTATTTTTTATTTATTTTTTGAAATTAGATTGATTCCTACTTTAATTTTGATTATTAGTTGAGGTTATCAACCTGAGCGAATTGAAGCTGGTATTTATATATTATTTTATACTTTATTAGTTTCTTTACCTATAATAATTTCAATTTTTTTTTATCATGAAAAATGTAATTCTTTAAGTTTTTATTTTTTTTTTAATAATAATGTAAATAGAGTTTTTATATATTTATGTATAAATTTAGTATTTTTTGTTAAAATACGTATATTTTTTATTCATTTATAATTACCTAAAGCTCATGTAGAGGCTTCTGTTTCAGGGTCAATAATTTTGGCAGGTATTATATTAAAATTGGGAGGTTATGGATTTTTACGTTTAATAATATTATTTATTGAAATTGGAATAAAAATTCATTATAATAATAATAATAATAATAATTAATGCTTTTATTGACCTCACAAAAATGTTAATAAATACATAGTAGTGAAATAATAACATTTGTTAGTCAAGGGCAGAGTTCAAACAATCTGTCGCGATGACAAAGGTTTGCTCTTCCACTATTATTATTATTATTTTATTATTATTAGGTTAGTAGGTGGATTTTTGGTTTCTTTGGTTTGTATTCGTCAAAGAGATATAAAATCTTTAATTGCTTATTCTTCAGTTGCACATATAGTGATAGTATTAGCAGGTATTATAACGTTAAATACTTGAGGGTTTTGAGGTTCTCTGGTAATGATAAATGCTCATGAATTATGTTCTTCTGGTTTATTTTGTTTAGCTAATATTTCTTGTGAACGAATAGGGAGACGAAGACTTTATTTAAATAAGGGATTTTTAAATTAAATTATACCTAGACTTTCATTGTGACGATTTTTACTTTGTTCTTCTAATATAGCGGCTCCTCCCTCTTTAAATTTAATAGGAGAAATTTTGTTAAATAATAGTTTAATTTCATTTGTTGAATAAGAATATTATTTTTATCTTTAATTTCGTTTTTTAGAGTTGTGTATTCGTTATTTTTATATTTTTTTTCTCAGCATGGTAATTTTTATTCAGGGACATTTTCTGTTTATCAAGGAATGTTACGCGAATATTTATTATTATTTTTACATTGAATATCTTTAAATTTATTAATTTTAAAGGGTGAATATTTGGTGTTATGAATTTAATCTAAGTAGTTTATAAAAAATAATGATTTGTGATTTCAAAGATATAGTTTTCTATTTTAGATAATTATTCTATTTGTAAATTTATTTTAATTTATTTTTATTAATTTTTTTATCACTTTTTTTCTCTTAGGCTACATGTTTTAATCCAAAATTTTAATTTAATTATTGAATTAAATTTCTTAACATTAAATTCTTTATCTGTAATTATAACTATCTTATTAGATTGAATGTCGTTATTATTTATAAGATTTGTTTTATTTATTTCTTCTATAGTAATTTATTATAGTCAAAAATATATGTTTGTTGATGAAAATTTAAATCGATTTATTTATTTGGTGGTTATATTTGTTTTATCAATAATATTATTAATTATTAGACCTAACTTAATTTCAATTTTATTAGGCTGAGAAGGATTAGGTTTAGTTTCTTATTGTTTAGTAATTTATTACCAAAATGTTAAATCTTTTAATGCTGGGATATTAACAACATTATCTAATCGTATTGGAGATGTTGTTTTACTTATATCTATTGCTTGAATAATAAATTATGGAAGAAGAAATTTTATTTTTTATTTGGATTTAATAAAAGAAGATTTTTCTATAAAATTAATTTCATATATGGTAGTTTTAGCTGCTATAACTAAAAGAGCTCAAATTCCTTTTTCTTCTTGATTACCTGCTGCTATAGCAACTCCAACTCCAGTTTCTTCTTTGGTTCATTCTTCAACTTTAGTTACAGCTGGGGTTTATTTAGCAATTCGTTTTAATTTTTGTTTTTCCTCAAATTTAATATTAATTTTATTATTAATTTCAAGTTTAACTATATTTATATCAGGTTTAGGGGCTAATTTTGAATTTGATTTAAAAAAAATTATTGCTTTATCAACATTAAGTCAATTAGGTTTAATAATAAGAATTTTAGCTTTAGGAGAGTATAAATGAGCTTTTTTTCATTTATTAACTCATGCTTTATTTAAAGCTTTATTATTTATATGTGCAGGAAATATTATTCATAATTTAAATAATTGTCAAGATATTCGTTTCATAGGAAAATTAAATAAGCATATACCATTAACTTGCACCTTTTTTAATATCAGAAAATTTTCTTTATGTGGGTTACCTTTTTTATCTGGATTTTATGAATTTAGTTCTGTCCATGTTGGGTCAAATTATTATTATAATAATTTCATTCAACACTTATGAGGTGAAAATAAGGGTTTCCCAAAATAAGTGTAATATATTAACTCAGTTGGGCTTGGTAAGGTGTCGCTATGAAGTGGCTTTACAAGTACTGGAAAATATATGATTAAATGAATATTAAATAAGGTTACCCCTCTCCTCTAGCAAAATGTATATAAATTGTACTACGCGCAGTCACGTGAAATACGCACTTCTAAATACAATAGGAAGCCTGGGCTTCTGAGAGCCGGTGATATGTACTAGGCTTGGTATAGGTTGTTGGGTACGTATATGAGGTTGAAGTATTTGCATGCTCGTGTAAACGAAGTTTGACAGTCGCACGTCTGATATAACACAAACCACAGCTGTAGCAAAAAGTAATTCCTCATCATAATTTCCCGTTTTTTTTTGTCAAAAATCAACACTCTTGATATACTAACTGTGTAAGGTAGACTGAACGTTAAATGAATACAATGACGTTCATTTGTGCAAATTTGCATGCACAAATAAGTTTCGCAAATTGCATGAGCATCTAAACAGATGTACAACGACTCAGTACATTTGTGCAAATTTGGATACACAAGCCAACTGGCACAATTTGCATGACTGTCTAAAAGCGCCTTAACCTTGGAACAACGAATTTACTTGATCAAATGCTATGGAATCGCAAATGTTTCTTATAAATACGCTATTGAAGTTTTCAATGAGAAGTATCCAGATGTTACAGTGATTCACAGTATGTAAATTAATTTATAAATTTGATACCACCGGGGAAGTAAAAAATGTGAAAAAAAAACAAAAACAATTAAATGAAGATGACGCTGCTACCGGTGTAGTTTTAGACTGTAGATTGTAGAACACCCAAGATGGTCGTTAAATAATTTAGGTATTAACAAATCTCATATTCAGAGGATAGCTTAGGCTAGACTCCGCCTGAAATAAAGTCATTTTATTATTATGATTATTATTATTATTTCGTGCATTCGAACCTAAATTAATTCACAAACTTCAAGTTGGAGATGATGCTCGTCGTTTGGACTTTTGCTTAACGGGGTGAGAAAATTTTAGCAGATAGATCATTTTATCGAAACATTTTATTCGTGGACGAATCTACTTTTAAGACTAATGGGCCATGGGATAGTTTCCTCTCAAAACTGTAGGTACTGGGCTCAGGAAAATCCAATTTTCCGATTTATCACTAACAGTCGAAAGTTTAAATACGATATATTGCATCATAGAATAAACGGTCCTTATTTTATTGATAGAATTTTGAACCAAGATACTTATTTAGAACTTTTAAATAATTTTGTTTTGGAAATTGGACAATGAAAATTTAAAACGTAGAAGAATAATTTTTCAACAAGACGGATGTCCAGCACATTCTACAATTCGAGTTCGAGTATTTCGGCCGCAACGATTTCGAAGACGACGTAGATTTATTAAAGCAAAAAATTGTAGAAGCTCTTGCAACCATAAATGAAGATGTAACCTCTAATGCATACGAAGAATTTAAAAAAAGATTAGAGAAATGTGTACTTTTTGGAGGCCTACATGTAGAATAGTTCTCAACTTAGTTAAATGAAATGTAATTTTTTTGAAATTAAGTATTTTAAATAATTGGAAACACTTTGCTAAATAAAATGTTCAATAAAGATGTAAAAAAGCAATTCACTTAAAAGTCCATAAATTTTCAAATTTTTAGAAAACCCTGTATAATTTATCTTAAGTTTGACGACTGCTTATGACTTCCTATGGCAAGGAAAACTTTTTATAAAGAATAACTTTTAGTAAATATAAGAGAGTTTACAAGAGTGCGGTACCTCATCCGGAGTCACACCTGGTTTGCCCAAATTAATATGATAATATACAGGAAGTCCCATTAGAATGGGTCATTCGCGATGCCATACTTTTGACTCGTCCTGTATGAAATACAAATTATTGCTTCCGGTAACATCAAAAAATTATATTTTATTCCTAATAGATTTTTGTAATATTTTGTGGTTTGAGCAGAAAAAAATCGATTTTTAAAAATTACTCTATTTTATTTGTGTCTCGCCCTGTATACAAACACATATTTGTCACAATATATTATTTGAAGTTAAAGAAATAACATTCATGCAAAAAATTGCAATCGAATCCTTAAATTGCTATAAATATATCGGGTGGTCCAAAAATAACCGGAATTTTCATTTTATCCCATAACTTCTTTATTTTTTCATCGATTTTCAACCTGTTGGGCTCGTTTGGCAGCTAAAGTCTCCAGCTAAATGATTCTCTGTCAGACACTGATATAATGATCATAAATGTCAAGGCTGACGTATTTAAACTTGAGCAATTTTTAATAACTGATGGAATTTTGTTGAAATGCCGTATTTACAAACGGTTTGCTTTATGATCATGGCTGGTCTTCTGGCAATATTTTGGTGGGCAGTTTTTAAAAATCGGTCATGGAACTACGGAGCTGCACCAATAAATGTAGAGACGTGTTGTAAACGTCTCGGCAGCCATAGTAAAAATCCAAATTTTCATTTTCCTTTATAACTTTTTGATTCCATTACCGATTTTAATTTTTTTCAGGTCACTTAAAACCCAAAGCCTTCCACTACAATCATAAATGTCAGAAATTGACATGAATTATAAATCCAATATGGCAGAAGTGGTTAAATTTACCTAATATTTAAAAGCCTTAAGAATTTTTTAAAATGACAAATTAAATGACTTTTTTTTAACTTGAAGCCTATTCTAAGAACATTGTGACGCAGAACACGAAAATCGGTTAAGAACTTATAAAGGTGTATAACGTAGTCATGTACACTGTACACCACAACAACAGTATCAAATTAATTCTTAACAGAGTTACCTATGCAGTTATCGTCATGGTTACATAACAAATGAACATTGATTCATAACTGTTATTTCAGTCAGCTGTTTTTAAATAAAAAATGTCTTGTGGTACCTAGTTTTGTTATAATGGTGATGTCAAATGAAGACAAGATTTTCATTAAGTATCTGTGGGAATTTGTAGAGGTTTTAAAACTAGCATAATTTTTATTGAACATGGAATACGGCTTAATTTTCAACAGTATTGCGAAGTTGTTCCGAGTCAAATGTTACCTTAAATTAGTGATTTCATACTCATGCAAATTAGTCGGTCTTGGTAACTACAATGAAATTTTAGGATGGACACTTGGATTTTTAAGAGAACATGCAGCAAATTTTATTGAACAAGAACACTGGCCTCCTAATAGTCCAGATCTTAATCCCCGTGACAATTACTTTTATATTTACAAGAACGGTTGTATAAGAATGGTCGTCATTTCAATAATTTAGGCGAATTGCGACAAAGAATTTTAGACTGTTGGGAAGAAACTGACCAGCAAATTATTAAATAAGCAATAGACGGTTGGCACAGGCAGGTTCAGCTCGTTCTGAACGCTAATGGAGGTCATGTTCCATTATTTAAGTATTAATTTTGACAATAAGTTATTGTTATTTAGTTAAATGATTCGTAATTAAATTATGTTTCTGGTTCAGCCCGTTATTTAATTAGATTTCATTTATTATTCATATCTTCGTAAGTCCTTAACCGATTTTCGTGATCTATAATACGTTCCAATGTTCTTAGAAGACAAGGCCTCAAGATAAAAGAATTCTAGAGGCTTTTAAATATTAGGTTAATTTGATTACTTCCGCCATATTGGATTTATGATTCATGTCAATTTCTGAGATTTAATATTGTACTGGAAGGCTTTGGGTTTTAAATGACCCAAAAAAAATTAAAATCGGCAAAGAATAAAAAAAGTTATAAAGGATAATAAAAAATTCCGGATTTTACCATTGCTGCCGAAATGTTTACAACACGCTTCTACATTTTCTGGTACAGTTCCGTAGTTCCTTGACCGATTTTTAAAAACTATCCACCAAAATATTGGCAGAAGACCAGTCATGACAAACCGTTTGTAAATGCGGCTTTTCAACAAAATTCCAGCAGTTACTAAAAATTGCTCAAGTTTAAATACGTCTGCCTTGACACTTATGGTGATAATATCAGTTTTTGATAGAGAATCAAATAGCTGGAAAATTTATCTGTCAAACGAATCCAAAAAGTTGAAAATCGGTGAAAAAATAAAGAATTTATACGATAAAATGAAAATTCCGGTTTTTTTGGACCATATTTTATAAAAATAACCACTTTATATCTTTAACACCCTGTACCTTAAAAACTAGTCACAGGATTGAGTTGGGACCTTGACAGTTCTGATCAGGAAATTAAAATCTACAACATACTAACACTAACATTTTAGCAAAAATCACCTAGAGCCATTTTTGCCTATATGTATATTGTGCGGGCTCTTTAGTTTTCCCCATGTTGAGGAAAAATTATTATTATAATAATTTTGTTAAACAGCTACGAATCTTTCAAAACGTTAATTATTGTAATAAAATACTTGAGAACATGAAAATAAAGGCAACGTTGCTGGGCTTCTCAAAATGCGTAAACTGTATTAACTATATACAGTCGGGCTTAGTAAGGTGGTGATGTGAAGTGGCTTGAGGGGGCTTGGGAAGAACTGGGAAATATATATTTAAGTAAATATTAAATAAGGTTACCCCTCTCCTGTTGCTAAATGTATATAAATTGTCCTATGCGCAGTCACGTGAAATACACACTTCTAACTACAATAGGAAGCCTGGGCTTCTGAGAGCCTGTGATATGTACCGGGCTTGGTATAGGTAGTTGGGTACGTATATATATATATATATATATATATATATATATATATATATATATATATATATATATATATATATATATATATATATATATATATATATATATATATGTGTCATATGAGTTAGGTAGAGTGTAACGTTTATCGTCGAATGGATTAAGAGCTATTTTCGTCTGCTCAACGCTGTACACATTATGTAATTTTGATTGTATACAGCGCTGTGTTTTGTGGAGTAAACATTCATCTTCCCGGTGCTGTTTATTTGAGGCTTTCTCAAGGCAAATAAAATAATCCTCGTAAGTGATTTTGTTTCTCACCACATTAGTTTTTACGCCTTTAGCCTTCTTCACAACTTTACCTTGCGCAAGCTTATACGTGTACTGCTTCGATCGCAAACCAACAAAGTGAGTCATCAGTACTCCGTTATTTTCATCTTTCATTAGGCCAGGAATTTTTTTATTCATTTGAGGTATATTCCAGCGATTATCTGAAGGATAGTCACTGGTGTCAAATCTATGAATGTCTTTCTTGATGACCTCTTCATACGCGTCATTACACTGTACTTCATATGTTAGACTGTCAGTATCGGTATATAAAAGTTTACAATTGTCTACGGGGAATTTTTCCAGCATGTAATCATAGTGAAATTCGTAAACACATGTTTTAGAAATATCTAATATAGCCATTCCTATATACAAGGGTTTATCGAATATAATGCGAGATTTTTTCATTTCTATAGCCATAAGTGTTTCGCTGAAAATGGATCTATTTTAAAAATTTGGACTTGCTATTAAATTTTTAGCCCCGTAACGCCCCTCCCGTTTTTTGATTAATTTAACGATTCTATGCTTACGAACATTCTGCATCGTCTTGCCGAATGTACTGTTATTCATAAATTTATAATTATTTTTCTCAAAATTAGACTCTGCCAGAGTCCTCAGTCTAGTGTTTAATTCTATGTAAGGTTTAAGCCAGGCAGACTGTTTAAATTTCAGCACTTTATGGATACGAACTAAGCGTAATCCGTGCTGCAAGACCTGTTTTAAACTTCTATAATGTAAAACATAATTTTGCTTAGGATGTAGAGTGGTCATTAATTTTTCAAATTTAGAATTTGGAGGAGCTCGATGCTCAGCGCAAAAAGGTAAATCTTTATGAAGATCGTGGAGATTTTCGGGATACTCAAGATCAACGTCAAGAATGTACCCAATTTCGGCATCATCAGGTACCGAGGTGACGTCAATATTGGTATCATCTACCCATTGAAACCCTTCATATGGAAGAGGTTGATTCATGGCCATCCGTAAAGGTTATTTACATCAAAATAAAGCAAGTATGTCGAGGGCTTTGTGCTATCATAGCTGTCTAAATGTTTATTATTAGCCTCGGCATGTCTATTGCTGCATTGACTGATACTCCCTCGGATGCCGCGTTCAATGAACATTAACATATCCACGTCTTGGATGGTTTCTAGTTTACACCCTGTATATTTAAGCATACAATCCCAAGTGTAATCTGGAATGGTGTAATAGTGAGCGGGGTCTAGGCCGTACGTCTTGTGACAAGTACATCGAAAAGTCTCAAACACACAAGTTAACAGCATGATGTCTGTTTTCATGTACAGATCGCTGTAATCACCTAAATTTTGACAGTTAAATTTATCCCAAACTGTTTGCGCGTGTTGATAATCATTTTCGTTAATGTCTGAGTCATTTAATTTATTGTAAAAGTTTGTCTTGTCTGGTAATTGTGGCTCGTCAAGTCGTTCTAAACTGTTTATGTAATCGTAGAGAAACATTCCCTTCTTTTTAATAATTTTAATTTTTCGTCATTTAAATTCGGAAATTCTCGTTTTAAATTACTGAAATTAGCTTCCTTTAACGTGGAAGCAAGCTCCTCTAATGAACAGCCCATGAATCTGAATGAGTCTATAAATCCGAATTTTAAATTAGTTTCTTCATCGTAAACGGTGAAACTAATGTATTTTTCCTTATTTTCAGGTAATAATGTAATTTGATATCTCTCGGCAAGCTCTCTAATTGCAAAATGGGCGTCATACCCTCCCAAATTGTGGAATACCACAGGAATTACGAAGGCATTTTTATAATTTAAATTACATCTATTATGCGCAAACCCTCTGAAATTTCCAGTAAGATGGCAATGATCGCGAACAATTTTATCTTTTTCGTTGAAGTCATCCTCACATATATGACATGTTTTACTGGCATCCCGTAAACTAACTATAGTATTCAGAGGTTCCACATGTTTCAATTTTGAAAAGACAAATTTTGCAATATTACTTAATTGATCCGCGAACCAAGACATGCAGTCCAAACTTCGTTCACTTTTATAATATGACCACTCATCATTATAATTACATTTAAAATAATATCCTGCACCGTATGCAGTATGCTTCTGATATCGATTTGTTTTACAATGACTATCTTCATTGAGGGGCTCTAGCAGAGATTCAAAGTCCGTGTACATTATAAAAGGTACATTTTCCTTATAGACGAAATTTTTAAACTTAACAAAAGGTTCGCGCGAAAACTCTACTTTACAATCGTTAAATTTTTCACACATGGTGGAATGTTCTTTTAATTTATCATCCGAACTAAAATAATTTAAGCATCTATCACAGAAAAAATTTTTTTGATGTTTTGTAGACAGTTGACCACTTAACAGTCTAGATAAATCTTTAATTAAAACATAATGATATTTGATTTCCTCAGGTTCATCATCTTCTGGAATAGTCTCGAATTCTTTTAGTTTAGGATCATATTTATCTTGCACAATTAATAAATTTGCATGTTGAACGTGTTTATTTTTCGTTAAACGTATGGGAACTACTGAAAAATTCGCCTTATAATCCATTTCCAGCGCAAACACATTAACCGAAATGTTATTTTGTTTTTCAAATTTAGCTATTTGAGGTATAGTCATGGGGAACTGAATGTCTTTTAAATTTAGCACATCTGCGTAAAACGGATACGAAGAGATCCGTTCAGGATGGTTTTTCATATCTACAGGATATAAAGCGCTGACGATGCTCCAAGCAAAGCATGCTTCATCGTACATATTTTTTACGTTAACACACGCATGCTTTTTTACAATTTGCCCCGGTAATCTAATGTAAGATGAAACACCATTTCCCACCTCATATTCATTTAAATTTATTTCTAAACATAATATTCGCGAAAGAGCCCAGCCCGATCCTGATTCGGAAAATTCTGAAATAGCGTGAGAAATATCGGCTTTTATGTTGCGGTCAAACCATTCGGAAAAATTTGTAGAAATGTCCACCTGTTTGTTTTTCGTATTGAAATATTTCCTCTCTATTATTTCGATTTCTCCTGATTTCCTGATAAATTCGGCACAAAAGCAAGCGTTAATTTTCAGCATCGGTAATTTCTTTAAAGCATTTTTAACTCTGGCGCTGAACAGATGTGAAGCATCATTAAAAAATTCCTCGATATGTTTATAGTTAGTGTAGTTAAATTAATTATCACCCCGGTACGAACGCGACTTATAAAAGCAGTGGTTAGATCCTCCCACTGTACGCGGTTCCCTCGTATATGAGTTTTCACGACATTTCCAGCACCCACAGTATAATTTCGAATGATATATTTAAATCTTTTTAAATGACCTAAATTGGTTTGCAATTTTCGCAGTACACCTACAGGTAAAGCCGCACTGTTAATAGCCTTATTGAACAGTCTAATGTGACAATTTATTTGTCTTGCCCATATGAGACGTTGCGTTGGAGTGCATCCTTCTTCTAAGAGAGCCTCCACTTCTTGAAATTTAGACGTAATTTGGGTGCTAAGGACTGCTATTTCATTTGAGTTCATCGTTCTGCTGGTGCACGTTTTGTCTGCACGAAAGACGTCTACTAAATGAAATTATACTACTACGTCTATTATATTTTATAAAAATTTTCACCACTAAAAAAGATAAAAACTTATTAATTTTAAAATATTAAATTAAAAATGCTTTTTACTTACATTTCATTGTGATTCTAAGAATCTAAATCTGGATCCTAATGCCGGCTTTCCTTCCTCAATTAGTCCTTCGAATATTAGACTGTATTTCCCGTCAATAAATTCGTCCAGGTTGTCTTTCATTAAGGCTACCATACGTTTGGGTAAAAATAAATTTTTATCATGTAATTCCACTAACACGCTATCACCGTATTTAGTTTTAATGACCTGTGCTCGATATATCGGGTGAGCCACATTAATCGGTAATTCGTAAATTTTAACGAATTCTTTGGTCTTTAAAAGAGATACTTGGTTCAATTGATTTAAGTCCATTTTTCTAAAAAAAAATATCTTACATTACTAAGTCATACTTTAAAGAAATAATAAAAAATAACTTACATTTTTATCTACTGGAGCACAGCACGTTTGAATATTATTTAAAATTGGCAAAAGCACACCAATGTAGATTTATAAAAAAGTATTTTTTAAATGTCTGTAAAATTAACTGGTCAGTTAATATTAATAAACACACAGAAGCACGCGATAAGATAACTGATACGTAGTTATGAGGAGAATCGCGCTTGCGGTGACGCGTACGGCTTATTTATATTATCTGTGACGTCATCTTGATTACGTATACCCATCATACGAGGGGGCTTTGTTCTACAAGTGCAGCTGCGGGGCTTACGTCACGCTTTTTTCTAAGAAAAATACGTGCCAATTACTTATTTCCCATATGTCGGTATTTAAACGTAAAGGCGCTGATTTGTTTAATATTGACATGCATTAAGATAAATGACTTAAATTGTTTATATTAACCTAAATTTTAATTACACTCGGACTAAATTCCCGGAATATCGCCTACTGCCGTTTTTGCTAAATGCGCATTTAAAATTTTTTCTCATGGTTTGGTGGCCCTGAATCTCATTTATTTGCCACGTGTTTCGTATTTGTTTTGCGTCTCTGAGATATTACGATTTCGTTCTAGAAACTTTTATTTTAGCTTATTCGGCATAAATGTCCCTCCTCCCCACACACCGTTTCTTTAACGGTTTTCTAATCGCAGTTCATTCAGTTTTGTTTCATCATTGTTACTGTATGTGCGCACGTACCTAAGTTTAAAATGTCGAGCGAAGAGTTTTACAGTCTAAGTTCTCTTATTAATCGATATACTCCACCTAGGAACCTGGAGGAATATCTATTTGAAAAGTAAGTTGATATTTGTTCTTCTTTACATTTCTGTACTTACAATATATTTTTTATCGTGTTTAGCGGATTGAGCTTAAATGATGTTGTCGATTTACCACCAAGTCCATCTACTTCATCTACGTCCGATTTCTTCAGCATGTCACCATCAGACCGTTGACCTTGATTGGTCTAGCTTGCCAGATTTAAGAATGCCGTAAGTAAAAATAATAACGTTAATTTTTCCCGCTGCTTTTTTTTTTCTCTAAGTAATAATATATACTTATATTTTTCTTATTGTTGCAGTGATACAAATGTCTACCCCCATCGATTTCCGTCACCAAATTTATTTCGTACATCAGAAGACGCTCATTTCTCGTCTACCAGTGTACCAGATTTAAGAATGACGTAAGTTTAAAATAATAGCGTTCATTTTTTATGCTTCTTTTTTCTCTCTAAGTAATAATATATACTTATATTTATTTCTTATTGTTACAGCGATACAAATATCTACTCCCCCAGCCAGTCACCAGATTTATTCTGCATGTCCCAAGATACTTTAAGAATAACGTAAGTTTTTAAATAGCGTTCATTTTTCCTGCTATTTTTTTTCTTGAGTAATAATATATACTTATATGTATTTCTTATTGTTGCAGCGATTTGGAACCACAGCCTCCGAAGCTGATTCCTCTAAGTTTGTTCATGGAGCCTCCACCTCAGGTTCCCTCCCTCGAAGAAGAAGAAGCCTCCACAGTTGTAATTATTCACAGTGATGCTTGCGATGGGGATGTCGCCAACCTGGATGACTTCGAGGACGATGAAAAACCTACAATTCGATCTACAGTTATTTGTTGGGCGCATAAAAAGTAGAATTTTAAAAAACTCTGTTTTTAAAAATTAATATATCCGCTTATTGTTATATCAACTGTTTTATTTCCACAGTCAAAATTAGGTAAATATATATGTAAAAGTGCAACTTAAAATATTAAATAATAAGAAAATAAAATCTTTATTTGGCGCACGGTGTAAAATGGATTGTCAGGCGCTAAGCAGGTATAAAAGCACGTATCGTTTTAGTCAGCGATAAAAATTCAATGTCAAGTAGCTTCAATTGATTCATTGACAATATACCGACCTAGTTCTGTGTGTAATAAATACGTCTTGATTTCATTTGGCTTATAAACGAAAGACTTCATTAAATAATAACTTACACAATAATGTATTATACCATGTGTGCATTATTTTATCACTCTAAAATGTAATTGCAAGTTCAAATTTTTAATTCTAACTAAAAAGCATTTATTTTTTAATTTAATTAACCTAAATATATTAGCTAATAATAAAATGACGCATTCAAACTGAGTGAAGGTGATGTTTGTACCTCAAGATACCTAAATAGCGTCATTGATTTTTTTTTCTCTGCCATAGGCGTACTCTAGCAAAATTAATATAATGATATCCCCTTTTAAAGCAGGTACGCCTATGCTCTCTTCATATACAATACTCTTTGCTCAGGAGTACCAACTTAGAAACTAAAAAACCTTCTGGTCATTGAACTAGTTCTTAGAGGTTCCAGGGCCAGGGTGCAGGATGCAGGATGCAGCAGCGCATTGAACCTCTTGCATTAGACCTGAAGAACGCCATCTTAAGACCTCTTGCATGACCTCCAGAGTGTAGCGGTGATATATAACCCCTATCCGAGGGCTTGTTAACGTACCCAGGAGAAGCAGTATAAGTAAATTTAAGCAAAAGATCCCAATTAGATATAAGTACACAAGCTAAGGCTTGAATGGTGTATGTGGAACATCTGTTCCATGTACACCATTTTCTTATCAAAAATATGTCGAATTTCAATTCAGCTCCTAAACCCAAAATTCCATTTTTTTACATGATATGCATGATTCCGTGCATATCATGATTTTTTATAAAATTTTTAAGACGATTTTCAGTACAGTTTCCAAAATTCCATTTATCTTTTTCGGCCATTATCCCATGTTTGAACGAACGCATCCAGGCACGATGCAGCATGTAGAGACGACCAAGGACATGCATTGTCCTCAGCCAGTACCGATTCCTCGAAGGACGGACTGCGCCACAACAATGATCATAGCGCAGATGATCATTGTCATAAGCCGGTCTAACGGATCACAGGAATACTCCACAAAGGCGTGAGAGTGAATCTACCGTAGATCGGTAGCTCTTGATCAGATCTATCACAGACTGATCCACCTTCGTGGTCGCACTGATCAACGGAATAATAGGTTCACTCTACCCTCGCGTTCTGGAATTCCTCGTGAGTCCGTGACCTACGGCTTCCAAGGATGGTTGAGCTGGTCTCGCCTACCCATTGGTCATCGTCTCTACCGGGATCGTGTCTGCTAGCACCATTTTGAAATTTTAGGAACTGACTTAAAAAGTGAAATTGCGGAATTTTGCGATGCCACGTGGCGATGTGAAGTGGTCTCGGGTCCTTTTCATATATATGAGGGGCGACCACCCAATGATCTCGCAAAATAGAAATGCGGTATTTTTGATTAAATCAAGCCAGGATAAGCCTCAGTGCGGTACGCACGGGTGCCGGGGCACTTCCCCATAATTACCAGGTGACCGCCTTGTGAGATAGCATTCGAAGAGATTTCCCTTTTACGAAATATCCACAGACGTCTAACGGCATATACCCATTTTTGAGAATATTACCTTAAATTTCTAGTATATAATTCTAACAGTCTATAAACCCCACTCACTAAATTGCCACGTCACGTCCATGTAATAATTCTCTATCGGCAATCGATCACTTTCCTTTAAGCGCGGCCGTCGCGGTCGCTGACCCCTTGTGGGGGTATCGTGGTTAAGGTGGTAGACCTTGTTTGGTGAAGCTCTTATGTAGATTGATTATTATACAATATATCTTTATATATCTATTTTGTCTTTTATTGCATTCTAGTTGTAAGTAATCATTTGTGTTGACCCCTTAATCTATGACCCTCGCATTGTGCGACAGAGACCCTTCGGCTGAAGCCAAAGAGGAGTGATCGAACTAGACCTGTCTGGGCAGGTGTCAGAAGTGAATCGTGTATTGTGCATAGTGTCTATCTAGTGTTATATCTTTAATTCAGGAAGTTGCGAAACCTGTATACGAGGAAGCATTCATTGTCGACAGTTGCCGTTAATCTATCGATGTCGAGAAATCGATATATAAAGGGTTTGCCACGACCTGCGTTGAATTCAACGGCCAAGAGTTAAATCAGATGTTGTGACAGCGGTTGGTTGACTTAATACGAATATCGGTCGTTCCCTCCAACTATCACTGGTTATAACGAATGGTTAACTAACGTTGACACAGCCTTAACCAATTAGTTTAGTTATTAAACGTTGATATGGCGCCCAACGTGGGGCTGTGCTTCAATTGACTTCATCTCTTGCAAAAATCGTAGTCATGAACGACAATCCTTTGATATTTTTGACCCCTAGTGGCTTTTACGAGCAAGAGACCAGGTTAATGGAATATTCCTCCGTAGTGCCGGAGCGGCAGCCGGAACTGATCAGTAATGTTTCTCCCTCGTCGAGGTCCCCTGATAATACTCCGTCAATGGAAGATCTATTCGCCAAGATGGCACAAACTTTCGTAAACGCTATGCAGGACGCAGCACAGTGCACAACTTCAACCTATGACCGACCACGTAGTCCTAACGTAGAATATCATGGCTTAGACCATGAGAGTCCCGAAACTTTCATAATAAATTTCGAAGACTACTGCCATAGAGCAAGAATTACCAATAATATCGATAAATTCCATCTAATAACAGAACAACTTAAAGGAGAAGCCCGAAAATGGTTCGATCAATATAGAACTCTCATTACTTCGTACGAAGTATTCATTGAACGTTTCCGCAATAGATTCGATTCAGGCGATATCTACACTCAGGCAATCACAAAACTTTATGGAGAAATGCAGCATGCAGGTGATTCTTCAGCGGTATTCATTACCAAGAAAATATGTCTTTTTAATAGGGTCGACCCCTTCAAACCGGAAGCTCTGAAGGCCAGTATCATACTGGACCAACTCAGACCGGAGATACGTTCTCGCTTACGCGGAACGCATATTTTCAACACTGAATCACTTGTATCTATAGCATCTAGGGTAGAGCGAGATATAGCTGATGAAGGATCTGCGGCGCGTTCAAATGAAAATAAATCTAAGTTAAAGTCTAACACTCAAAATTATCATCAATCATCTTCTGGCAACTCCAATAATGGCCGTGTTTGGCAAAATTCCCACAGTGAGAATACTAATAGAGAAACTCAAGACGTCAGGAATCGACAAGTCCATTTCCAAGAACAGGCAACCTCTAGCAATCAATTCCGTCCAAATTCCAACAATCAGAAAATACCTCCTACTCCATGTCGATTATGTCCTGATGTCCAATGGCATTACCATTCCGATTGTCCAAACAATCCTTATAAGAGACGACAACAGGGAAACTTCTCAGGGGTTCGAGAACGGGGCAATTCCCGCAATCCCCCTCCAATCGGCCCTACGAGTACGCCTCGTCGTCAATAGACCTATCCATAAACCCATTTGACCACTTACCTGACCTGAAGTCAGAATACCCAGAATATGCCAAAGACCCTGCCAACTTTCAACCTATAATCCTATCAGAAGCCATTAACCATTTATCAAATTTTTATCCTTTGCCTCGAATCAAAATTATCGTTAATAATAAACTTGTG
This sequence comes from Rhagium mordax, assembly GCA_963680705.1. NCBI lineage: Eukaryota > Metazoa > Arthropoda > Insecta > Coleoptera > Cerambycidae > Rhagium > Rhagium mordax. The sequence continues at coordinate 25,729,870 of OY796662.1, forward strand.
TACGCACTTCTTGATACCGGTGCTACAAGGAATATCATTCATCCGCAGTTTCTCTCATCAATGAATCATCTATCAGATCCTCAAACTTTCGCTCTTGCTTGTGGCGATCAAGTTATTGATTCGCAAGGCACTACTTCTCTAGACATCTTTATATCGGATGTTCGTTTCCATGTACCATTTCAAGTTATCGAAGAACTGAACGAAGGAATCATATTAGGAGCTCCATTCCTTTATTCTCAACATGTCGTATTTGACTATCATAGGAAATGTGTGTATGTGGGAATAGACAGACGTATAACCGTGTTCTGGAATCAGGCAACCGATAGAGCATCAAATGAAGAATTGCCGGAAACTCTCAAAATTTCTAACTCAATTTTCAATCCACTTTTCAAAGAATTTTCTGATCTATTTACGGTGGAATTGACTCAAGCAACCACCGTAAGTGTTAAACACAAAATTATCGTTAAGGACCATCGTCCATTCAATGTAAAGCCATATCCCATGTCGCCTAATAAAAAGAAGATCATGTATGATCAGATAGAGGAAATGTTAAAGGCCGGTGTTATTGAATCAAGCACATCACCATATAGTTCACCCCCAGTTATCATTGAGAGACAAGATAAGTAACCGCGTTTCTGTATCGACTATCGTAGATTAAACGAAGTCACGCTTGACGAAGCATCAGTTTTACCAAAAATCTATGAAAGTATCAAGGACCTGGGGAAAGCTACAGTATTTACTTTACTTGATTTGAAGAGCGGATATTGGCAAATTCCTTTAGATGATTCATCCAAAATTTACACAGCGTTTACCACTCATGATGGGGCTGCCTATTAATTCAATGTTATGCCGTTCGGCTTGAAGACTGCCCCGTGCACATTCCAAAAATTCTTGGCCAAAGATGTTCTAACAGGATATTTGCACCATTTCTGTAAAGTCTATTTAGACGACATCATCATTTATAGTGAAGATTTGGAAGGACATGTGGAGCACCTCAGGTTGATATTTGAACGATTAAGGCTACATAACTTGAAGGTTTCTCCGGATAAGTGTGTAATCGCTACTAATGAGATTACCTATCTTAGGCATCAGATTACTTTAGATACCACTAGACCACTTGATAAACATAAATTGCAGCTTCAGAACTATCCTGTTCCTAACAATAAACGACAACTTCAGAGTTTTCTCGGTCTATGCAACTGGGTAAGAGAATACATCCCTAATGCAGCCCTCATTAACAAGCCGCTAACCAGACTACTCTCGAAGGACGTCCGATATAAATGGACAAAGGAGGCCCAGAACGCGTTTATGAATATTAAGCAGATCTTAGCAGAACCCTTGGAACTTCATAGACCAGATTTGGACAAAACATTTATTCTTCAGACGGATGCTAGTCTACTAGGCATGGCAGCAGTTTTATATCAGTTCGGCGATGGAGGTGAAAGACATATTATATCATATGCGAGTCATACCTTGTCTCCTACAGAGAGAAAATATCACATAAACGAGCTAGAATGTCTAAGTGTGGTTACTTACGTTAAGCGATATAAGATTTATTTAGCAGACAAACCTTTCATCGTCCGAACTGCATTCTAGTTGTAAGTAAGCATTTTGTGTTGACCCCTTAATCTATGACCCTCGCATTGTGCGACAGAGACCCTTCGGCTGAAGCCAAAGAGGAGTGATCGAACTACACCTGTCTGGGCAGGTGTCAGAAGTGAATTGTGTATTGTGCATAGTGTCTATCTAGTGTTATATCTTTAATTCAGGAAGTTGCGAAACCTGTATACGAGGAAGCATTCATTGTCGACAGTTGCCGTTAATCTATCGATGTCGAGACATCGATATATAAAGGGTTTGCCACGACCTGCGTTGAATTCAACGGCCAAGAGTTAAATCAGATGTTGTGACAGCGGTTGGTTGACTTAATACGAATATCGGTCGTTCCCTCCAACTATCACTGGTTATAACGAATGGTTAACTAACATTGACACAGCCTTAACCAATTAGTTTAGTTATTAAACGTTGATAGGCTCTGCTGATGGATATGTCCATCCGAAGTGTGTGGCCTTGAAAGTGGCATTGAACGCACCTAGTATATCTACTAATGTGTTATATTGGCAGCAAGGATGACTAGACATATCTTGGCATATATATTTTTAGAAAGCTTATTTTTTTTTCCTAGTTTCTAAAGTCAAAGCCAAAACTATGGTTTCCATTTGAAATAACAAAGTTAGATTTGATATCAAACAATCGAAAAGCGATATATTTTTTTTGACAAATGCATCTTATTTTTGCCGATATCTTGAAAACGGTTAGAGATATCGAAATGTGGTTTTCACCAATCGGCGTTTCACGAAAATCGAGCTCTAGACTCATATGTCACTTTTTCACTCATATGTCACTTTTTCTCTACCTGGTCTGGAAATAGGAAAACCAGCCAAAATCAAGCAATTTGGGACACCCTGTACATTCATAATTTTCGATTCTTATGACCAATATTCTTGAAAAATGGACGACCTTGAAAATTAACTAACAATTGGAATTCTGGTGTGCAATTTTATCTACAAGACATTGGAAATTTTACAAAGTTTTACAAAGAACTATTTAGAAGCTTAGTTATTAGTTATGTCTTTAAAGGTTATGATGGCCAACGTAGAATTTATTTTTTTAATAAATGCATTGGCTATATAATAATGAGGAGGGCATAAGACACATTCAAAATTCAGCAATAGAAGAAAAAAAAGATTAAGGGATACCTTTATTTGCCAAATAAAATACTTAGCAGGGGAATACACAAGGTGTCCAATATTTGGTAGGTAGGTTTTTTGACGAAAATTAATGGGTGGTGTTTCATATATAAACTTATTTAAAATAAGTCCCCCCTGTTAAGTTACACCCTCTCAAAGGGGTGCACCAAAATCAAGTTTTATATTCTCTAAAATGACTTAACTTAGAGAGATAAAATTTTATGTAGGTACTATCGCGGCCGAAAAAAAGTAATCGATTTTTTATCAAGTAGTATGTTTTTTCGAAAAATTTTCCTTTGTAAATTGGAGTTTTTGCATCAGTTATGTAATTTAAATTATTTTGATAAGAAATCATTGGTGAGGTCGTATTTATTAAAAAAAAAGCTAATAAAAAATAAAGTTGTTAATATTTTTTAATTATAAGAAAACAATTAATTAGTATGGATTTGAGAGAAGAAGAAAAAGGCTACATCTTCGCCAAACTTGGAGAAGGGTGGTCTTAACAACGCATAGCAAGTGAAATTAATTGCAGGAAAAGCACAATTCAAAAACTAAACAAAAAGACAGAATACCTTCCGCTATTATCTGCTTTGTGCAAATTCTTCATCAAACTTATGACCCCTGGGGCGGTAAACTCACTGTTGACAATAATTGTGGCAGGAACTGAAATATCTTTTCGTCGGAAAAGACCACTCACTCCCAATAACTATCGTATTCATTAATAAAAGTATTTGCAAACTTGCCTATTTATAGTTAGTCGGGGCTTTTTAGCACTGGCACAGTTAAATAGACCTTGCTCTCGCAACCGCGCGTTTTCTTGCTGTCCTAACAGATGCTGGGAAGTTTGTTTGCCCTTTGGCTTCAATAGAATTAGAAAATGGGTTTAAATACACATAGTTAATACCAGGGTACGTATTTCTAGAGTACTCTTTCTTGGCCACCCAGAACCCACTGCCCTGCTCAGATCATGATGAGTTTCTATCCACTTTTTGTTTAGTTTTTGAATCGTGTGCTTTTGCTGCAATTAATTTCACTTGCTGTGCGTTGTTGAGACCACCCTTCCCCAAGTTTGGCGATGATGTAGCCTTTTTCTTCTTCACTCAAAACATGATATGGCATGATTAAGTAATAAAAAATTTATTTTTGCTTAATATGACAATGACATTGACACTAATAAAAAAAATGTTGGGATTGAAGCGACACTGAATAGAACCATAGTTACAACGGGAAAATCAGTCGATTACTTTTTTTCGGCCGCGATAGTACATACTGTACCACCCTTAAAAGACCATTTTATGGAAATATTATTATCCACCAAATCTTCCCTTATGGGAGTTAAATAAACTACCTCTTACGGTTTTTTGCCAGAACTTTGATCGACTATAAATATTTAAAAGAGAAGTACTTCACTCGACGAAAGCCCGATCTTATTTTAAAACTTCTTTGCCTCTTACTAAATTTTTGTAGGTATTCTTAATCGTATTAGATTAAAAAAATGAAATGCACAACCATGCACAGACAGTTCTCGCCTGTACCGTATCTATTTTATTTTTTTTAATCGAATACGGTTGAGTATAGAAAAATTTAGTAAGAGATAAAAAAGTTTTAAAATAAGATCAGGCTTTCGAAATCAGTTTGGAGAAAATAATATGAAATTAGCTTTTAGTCCACCCCTTTGAGTGGGTGACTTCGAAAGCCTTATCCTATTTTAAAACTTTTTTGCCTCTTACTAAAGTTTTCTATACTCAACTGCATTCGATTAAAAATAAAATAAATACGGTACTGATGAGAAGGTACACAAAAATTTAGTAAGAGAAAAAGAAGTTTTAAAATAAGATAAGAGGCTTTCGAGTAAAGTAAAGTATTTCACTTTTGAATATTTATAGTCAATCAAAGTTGTGGCAAAAAAACCACAAGGGGTAACTTATTTCACTCCCTTAAAGGAAGATGGGGTGGATGATAATATTTTCATGAAATGGTCTTTTATAGGTACAATATGTACATAAAATTTTATCGCTCTAGGTTAAATCATTTTGGAGAAAATTATAAAAACTAGCTTTTGGTGCTGCACCCAATTAAGAGGGTGAAACTCGATAGGGGGGGCTTATTTTAAAAGAGTTTATATGAAAGACCCTCATTAATTCTCATCAAAGAACCTACCTGCAAAATATTTGCACTTATTTCCGGGACACCCTGCGTATAGGTTCAATAACATATTTGATAGATCAAATAAGTTCCTTCTTGCCAGACCCACAAAGATTCAAAATAAGTATTCCCAAGTAACTTATTGTTACGTGTGGTTTGCATTTCTTCTCTCAGGGAAGTTATCAGAAATCTATAGACCAAGATATTAATTTCCCTGTGAGCCGCCAATCGACTGAATCCGTAGACTAAGCTTTTCCGACTGTCAGATAAGTACCTACCCTAGATATATTTGGAATTGCCTCTGATGTTCTTTTTCTTTGTGTAGTTTCGTATAAAATGAAAATGTAAAAATGTTTACAGTTAGGCAAAAGTTAACCTATATTTTGACAATTGTCATTTTACAAATATTTCTCCAACTATGCAGCGTTAAATACTCTAATTTTCTTCAATTTCTAGTGTTTTTATTGAAGACCAATGAATATTGCCAACCCTTTTTTAACAACTTCATATCATACGCATACAGACAGTCTAATAGATTTTCAATATTGACTTTCTGGAATCAATAGTCTCACCAGAATACAACAACTTTATGAAATCGATAATTTTCAATAAACAATGTTGGTTATGTTCAGATATTGAAAATTAACTAATGGTCACCAGAATAAGGCTGAATGTCTCGCCGTATTTGCAAAAGATAATTGATGACGAAATAGATAACATGTTAAAACTCGGCGTAATAGAGCCTTCCAACTCAGCATTGTCCTCACCAGTAGTAAATGGTCAAAAAGTCTTCTGGGGATTATAGGTTTTGCGTTGATTTTCGTAAGGTAAATACTCTGACTGTGAAAGACGCTTACTCTCTCATCTAACGTTAATTCAATTTTGGATCGTTTGCGAGGTGCTCGGTATCTTTCTTCAATCGATGTGAAATCGGCTTATTGGCAAATTGAACTGGATAAAGATAGTAGAAATAAAACAGCGTTTACGGTGCCTGGTCGAGGGCTGTACCAGTTTAAACGCATGCCTTTCGGTTTACACAATTCAGCGGCGACTTGGCAACGGTTTTTAGAAAACATTTTAGGCACAGAATTAGAGACGCCCGTCTCCGTATATCTAGACGATATCGTTATTATCTCACCTACTTTCGAGGCTCATATGAATATGTTACGCAAGGTTCTCGAAAGATTATTAAAAGCCGGTCTTACACTTAATCGTGAAAAGTGTCATTTTATGAAAGATAAGTTAAAATACTTGGGGTTTCTGGTGAATAAGGACGGGTTGAACACCGATCCAGCTAAAGTCGAAAGCATGTTAAATTATCCGGTTCCAAGAAATGTTAAAGGTGTCCGTAGATTTGTGGGAATGGTATCGTGGTACCGGCGTTTTATACCCAATTTTGCTGCACGCACTGCACCACTCACTAGGTTAACTAGGAAAAATACGACATTTGTTTGGGACCATGAGTGTGATAAAGCCTTTAATGATATTAAGTAGTGTTTGATCTCTGCACCGATTTTAACGTGTCCAGATTATAACAGGCGGTTTATTCTTGACGCTTCACAAATAGGCTTGGGCTGCGTGCTTAGCCAAAATTTTGATGATGGCGAGAAAGTTATTTCATACGCCAGTAGAGCCTTAACGGCCCAAGAAGCTAAGTACTCCACGACGGAACTTGAATGTCTCGCACTTTTAGACGGAATCAAAAAATATAGACTTATTTCGAGGGAACAAAGTTCAAGGTTATTACAAACCACTCCTTCACTCGCACGTTGGTCGTTGAGACTCGCACGTTGGTCGTTGAGACTTCAGGGGTATGATTTTGAAATTACGCATCGTAAGGGAGAAGCACATGTTGTGCCGGACGCGCTCTCGCGCGCGATTTGTTACGTTAATGTGTCACCACCCAATTTAGATAGATGGTATCTTAACCTAAAGAGAAACATTTCAAATAATCCCGATAGATATCCGAAATTTAAGGTTCGTGAGAACAAGGTTTATAATAGCTATTAACATATCTAGGAATGTTAATTATGACTATCATAACTGCCGCAGATGTTAGGATTTTAAGACATCTAAGGCTGTTATGATTTATAACATCCGTGATTTGTTCAATAGTTTATCGGTTTCAGAAAATAAAGACATTATTAGTAGATATTACCTTTCGATATTCTCTTAATAATAACGTTTTCATTTCATTAGTTGGTCAAGTCTGTATGGGTTGATTTGTCGCCATGGTTACAGTTATATTTTGTTTGTTTTTATTTGTTACCTTTTTTCATATTACATAAATGTTTACATTTTTAATGTCACAACGGCTACATAAAAATGGACCTTGGATTGCCTGAAAATACATTTCAGTTGGATTTCAGTATTTAATTATTATTGTTTAGAGTTTTCTGTCTGCCTGTATTAATAAATAGCCCTATAGTTTCATTATTTATTATTTCATCTGTTGACAGTTATTGACAGATCTGTATTGTAATATTACCGTACAAGCAATAAATATAACTGTACAACTATAGTTATGACTTACTTACCAGTCTAATTTTGCATATGTAAACAAATGATTAATATCCTGAAACCGATAAATTTGTTAATTACGGTCACGTCATCTTATGACGAGGAAGAGGATTGGAAACTTGTTATTCCAAAACCCTTGCGTCCCCAAGTGTTTAAAGGAAATCATGACGAGGCTCATGCGGGTCATTTAGGAATTTTTAAAACCCAGAAACGCATCTGTCAAAGATATTATTGTCCGGGTATGCATGCTGACATTGTTAGGTACGTTCGCTCGTATAACATTTGTAAAGCACAAAAGCCAGACCAACAGTTACCCTACGGCGAAATGGGTATCAGACGTGTTTCTCGTTCTTGGGAACTTATCTGCACGGACTTGGTTGGTCCACTCCCGATTTCTCGTAGCAAAAATAGATACATTTTGGTAATCGCAGATTGCTTCACAAAATATTCGTTGTTATTTTCACTCAAGACCGCTACTAGTTTCGCAATATTAAAACATTTAGAAAATCACGTATTCCTTGTATATGGTGTCCCCGAACGACTTATTTGTGAGCTGTTACGTTCATATGATTGCCGGATAATTTTTAATGCTAATTATAGTCCACATGTAAATCCAACCGAACGGATTAATAGAGTCATAGGCACGATGATTAGGTCATATATTCAGTCGGATCAGCGCGATTGGGATGTAAATTTGGCGAAAATAGGTTTAGCGCTAAGGACTGCAGTACATGAGATAACGGGTTACAGTCCCGCCTATTTAAATTTCGGTTGCGAGCCACTCATTTCGGGGAAAATGCATGTTATAGAGAATCCTGAGGGGAATATAGACTATAGTGACCGACAACAGTTATCAGAATATGTTCAAAGTCTGAGTGATATATTTGATTTAAAGTTCAAGAACGGTTAATAAAGTCATATGAGGGTAGCGCCGCGAAGTATAATCTGAGGAAGAGACCTCTGAATCTACATGTAGGTCAGATCGTGTGGAAGAAGGACTATACTCTTTCTAACAAAGCGGATTATTACGCAGCTAAGTTGTAACCAAAGTACATCAAATGTACGGTGGTCCGTAAAATCTCCACGAATGTTTATGAACTGAGAAACTTTGAAACTCGGCGATCCTTTGGATACGTCCATGTCAAAGATATCAAAACCGATTAAATCGACAGGCGCAAGCCTCTTTCCTTTTTTTTATTTGTTTTTTTGTTTTGTTTAAGCGGTGGTGGTGTTACAATATTTTACTTGCGTTTTCTAAATTACTTTAAAAATATTTGTAAGTTGAATTAAATTATATTCCGGTACAGTGAGGGGCCTCTAGTGGCGATGGTAGCGAGTTCAATCCTAGTTTAATCTGATATCTGTTTGAAATATATACGAAAGAAAAAATGAAAACAAAAAGCGCTTCCTTGATAACGGCGGTCTAGGTAGACACAAAAATTTTAAGAGTGAAAGTAAGGTAGTGGCAGCGTGGTGATTAGTTAATTATTTCGTTATTTACGGATAAAACACCCCAAGTTCCGCTGAAGGGATATTGGCTGGCGATATCCTTTTTTCTGAGCCGTGTAGGTTCTGGATAGAAAAGCCTTACGACAGTGTGAAGACGTCGTCTTTGGCGTTAGGGAAATTCGCACGAGGCGGTAAGCATTGTAGATTAGCTCGTAATGTACTATCATTTACCAGATACATCGGTTGTTAATGAGTTAAATCTTTAGACAGTTGTATTTTACTTTTAGGCGTCTTGTTTTTGGATTCCATCTTATATTCTTTATTTTTCGAATTGCTATACGCTTGTTACGTAATTTGGTACGAGTCACGAGTTAAACGAGCGACATCGGACGCAGCTGAGACAAACGTTCGTATTTCAAAGATCCAGGAAGATCCAGGAAGCTGGGAAAAGAAACAGTCATCCTATTAAATGGTCCATTAACTGTGTTGGTTATCTCATCATTAAGCCAAGGGCAAAAGGATAAGTACCTCATAGAGGCATTCGTTTATTAATTAGTGTCAAAGACAATATCGTGCGGTAGAACAATAAATTAAATACTTACCGAGTGAGTACAAGACCAAAAGCAAATATTACATTTCATTAAAATATAATTATTTATTCGTACCTAGTATTTAATCGTCTAATCATTTATTTAGTTTTAAGTTTTGTGACAAGGGGTATTTTGGACTGAGCGAGTACTTATTGGTAGTTAAATATTACTGCCTAGAACACCCTTCAATTTTTTTGCAAAGGCAAAGCGCACTTTCCTTCGTACGATGGCTCTGAAGGGCCACAGTAAAAATTAAAAAAAACTAGAAATTTCTACTTTAAAACTAGAAATTTCTACTTTGAAACTAGAAATTTCTACTTTAAAACTAGAAATTTCTAGTTTAAAACTAGAAATTTCTACTTTGAAAACTAGAAATTTCTACTTTGTAAGTAGAAAATTGAAAATTAGAAATTTCTAGTTTATACGTAGAAATTTCCAGTTTCAAAGTGGAAATTTCCAGTTTTTTTAAATTTTTAATGTGGCCCTTCAGAGCCATCGTACCTTCGAAATATTCTTGTACACCATCACCAAATTACAGTAAGTCGATGTGACCAGTAATATATGTGTATGTTTTCTTTAGTTTCACGTTTTATTTAATCACCGTAATTGGTTATAAACTCATAAATATATTTAGTGGTTTTTATTCTGAGAAGCAGTCTAGTTAGGGCAATATTGACTATTAAACCACTTGGCGCCTGGGAAATTTTACAATTTAATTGGTTCACGAAAATCTCAGAACCCCGACCCTCGTCACGAGCAAGAACATCACTTGCCGATCTTAAACCAAAAAAAAGGGGACATATGTCATTTATATTAACGTTATTACACCTGTAAATTAACAAACACACAGGTGGGCGTAATATTGTATTTGCCTAGGTAGAAATAGAGCAGTACGCATATAGCTCTATGTGCTGACTGCTGTCATTTGAGGCTGCAATCGTGATCCATGATGCACGAAAGCACGAATTTGAGTACTGTGTACTGTGCTTTCTAACCTTTGGTTATTGTTTCTGATCCTATTCATACGGATCCATTAAGCTACGCTACGCTGATGAGGAGCAATAACTTCGAAACACGTGTCCGTAGCTGCATCATGTTTCTTTTTTGGGGTCTATGGCATTAATTAATTTCTCGTGAAACTAATAATATTTGAAGTGAGTACGGTATTCACATGGATAAATACTTGATGTATACATGTGTACTTAAAGATAGTTGTCTGTAATTACCTGTACTCATATAATTACATGTTTTATGTAGTATATTACAGATATAATATCTAAACCCGAAACACTGTTTTTAAGGAAATAAAACACATGAGACCTGCTTTTAACAAGAATCCCATGAGCGCGACAGCCTTTATAGTCGGGAGCGGGTGTGGGTCGGTTTGTGAAGTTGTAAAGATATTATTTATCTGAAGAAAATAAGTGAACTAAGGGCGCCAGACAATTTTTCAAAATTGACAAAATATCGAGGTAGACAAAATAAAACAATAAGACGGTCCACTTAATATTGAAAATATTTTAATCAGAAGATTAATAAAATAGCAAGAATATATGGAAATATAATATAAATATAAATATAATAACAAAATACTAATACTTAACGGTTAGTAGGTATATGAGGTATATGACGCAACAAAGAAAATTTACTAATATAATTTACGATCAATACAAAAAAATATATAATATATGTTTAAATATGCTACGCTAAACTATAATGGGTAGGTACGTATTTGAATCCTGATTTGAATAGGTGTGTGTAAATTGTCCCTTAGGTATCTTGGCCGTTATGCCAGTTGCTACAATATGAGACATAGATCATAGAATAACTATGAAACTTATTTCTGGCCAAAAAACAAACTGAATACTAACCCTCAAAGTATATGTCAGAGTTGAACCAATGCATGGTGTTAAAAAAAATGTTTATGAAATGCAATTACACTGCAGCAGCTGTAATTCAATTACTAACAGGAAGTCTTAAGTGCACTATTGAACTTTACCTTACTAAATATTTGTTATTTACCAGGTACGTAATAATAATAGCTATAATAATATTTAATACAAGTCGAAAGACCCAATTAACAGCTGTTATTAGAGTTATAATGTTTATACAGGTTGATAAAGTATGGCATTAACGATGATATTCATGCAGTAATAACTAGAATATTTCTCAATAATATTGTTACGAAAACGCTAGGTAAAATAAAAAAACAACACCAGTAGCGTAGCCATCGCAATTACAGGCCTCCAAAATCGAATATGACCTTGACGTGACGTCACTTTACCCGGCTAGCGCCTAGTTGGAGACTAGCTGCCACAGTGCCACCTCTAAGGGAGGCTACGCCCTGCAACAAGTAGCTGTATCAAAACCGACTTGCGTCGATTACGGCCGTGTTCATTCGAGCACCAATGGAAATGAAGTATTTGAAAATATTCAATTCCTATTGGTTGTCATATCGTGGCTACACGAACCGACGCAATACGATCTACGCGTGGTTGGATCTAGTCTAGTATTGCACGCCGATTGTGATGTGTGTTTCTTTCGTGTATTTTCACCAAATTTTTTAAGAAAAGTGTTTAATTTATCTTAATGTGAAGAAATCCTTCTGTGTGTCCAATTTCATATTTAATAAGTAAAATATTAGTGAAAACAGAATAAGTAAATCAGTGTGGTGACCTGCCATTGTTTTACGTGTACAGTGTTACGATTACGGCGTAATAAATAAAAACTTGTAAAAAGAGCTGTTAGTTAAAAATTTGTATAGGTTTCATAACTAAGGAATATTTTAGAATGATATTATTTATCAGTCAATACTAAGGTAAGTTTTAAAAACGAATAATAGGTAGCTAAATCATAATTTCTTTTAATTTATATTTCATTATGCCTGATAAATGTTGCATTGTTCAAGGAATTACGACAATACCAGAAAAGATCGGTTTTCGAGTCATTTCTTTAATTTGTGACAATCACAGAATAAACCGAACTTACCGTACTTAGCTGCTTTCCAGTGTCACCGGTACAAAGTGCATCAAGCCCCGGAACAGTTCAGGTGCTTGGCACATCAATGAGCTTGCCACTGGAACGCCCAAAATTGTAAGGTTTATGATTATTATAATATAACCTCTGAAAGCAATAATAATTTGTGGTATATATGCTGAATTTTTCTGTGAAAACTGACGATGTCTAATGAAGTTATTGATATTGCGGCTTATTACGGTGCATCCTTAATTAATTATTAATTTATTTCCAATAAATTGAAAATAACCAATAACTATAAGTGTGCACCGTAATAAAGATGATGGTAAGAATGATAAAATGTCATTGTCATTGGCATTAGACTAATTTTTCATTCATTTTAATTGTATTTATAACCCTTTAAAACTCAACAAAATTCAAATTTGACATTCCCCCTCCCGTTTAGTACATTAAACACCAGAAAATTCTTGGTGCTTGAGGGGACGGGGGTATGCAGACCTTGAACAGTTCAGATACGTCAAACCCGAAACCACTGGAACGCTTAGCAATGGTACAAAGCGCTCTTGGAGCGCTCCCGAGCTGTACAGGAGCGCTTTAGCGTGGCACTGGAAAGCAGCTCTGGTTAGGTATCGACTTTTAAGTAATATCCTTGTATATGTATTCTTAATACAAGGGTAATATAAATAACAAAGGTGTGATTTACCTTGCTTTATTCATAATCCCTCTGACACTCAACAGAGAATGTATTTACTTTTCGATACTGTGCATTTATTAAAGTCGATTCGCTATAATTGGTTAAATCAAAAAAATAAAGAACGTTCGTTTGGTTTTCGTCATTTCGATAGTTCTAATCTAGTTTTATTCGCAAATATATCTGATTTGGAAAAATTGCATTCCGAGGAATTAATCAAATTGTTAAAATGGCTCCAGCTCTTTCTAAAAAAATCCATCCACTTTAGAACGGCAAAATGTGCAGCTAGCGGTCAGATTATTCGACGAAAAAAATATTGAGGCTTTGAATCAATATAACAAAATTATATTGTCAATGGTACTGCCGAATTTTTACAAGTAAACCTTTAAATTTTCACATTTCAATGACACAAGTCCTCGAGTCAGAGAAATATCTCAAAAATTGAACAAGAGGTGCTTTAAAACAACCCTCTGAATAATTTTTTGAAGTTTCTGTTCAGTCATATCAAATATTTAATGAGCTTATATCAGATAAGTATGAAGCTGAGTTTTTAAAGAGGGGTAAACAAAGAATTATTTTGCGAGAATTGATAATTTTAAAACTAGAAAATTATATAGGGGACCTGAACGAAAAATGTATTACATTTAACAAAACATTAAGATCAATACTATTTAAATTTAAAACCAGTCATATTATTTCCAATATATTTCTTAATAACTACTCAAAATTAATGAATGAAATTGATACTCAGAATAAAGCTAAATCAAATAGAACATTAATGAAATTTCATGCCTAGTTAAGTATTAATCAATTTATATCTATTTTAATGGAGATAAAGCTACTGGCGCGGCCTCCTATAAGAGCCAACGCATCGATAAGAGTATCACCATGGGTGGTGTGGAAACCTCTTTCCGTTTAGTTTATCGTAAGTAAGTGAAAATACCGGGTTTTACTCATTTTGACTTGTAAAAACATGGAAATGTCCATATACACTGTTCTATCGCACGGACGGGTATCGTGACGTCACGATTCCTTATTGGAGGCCTCTAGTATTCCCGATGGCTACGGCAGTAGCAATCGTCTATGGCGAAACTTCAAGTTCCTTACTGGTTATCTGTTTGTAGGGCCCCTGACATCATAGGATCAGTACGATGGATAAAATTCAAAAAATGTACTTACAGCCTCAGAGAAATTGTGTAGGTATGTCTTCGGCAGTAATTCGAACCACAGCGTTCACCTGGTTCATTCCTGACTAATGATATACAGGGTGAATTTGAAATACACTGGATAATTTTAATCCGTTAAGCTCTATGGTCCGTAAAAATTCTTAAAAATAGCCATTTGTAAAATAAATTAAATACAGCCAAGAAAACAATTTTTGAATATTTATTAAATATTCACGACGCTCCTGCCTGAGCAGAACAGCTGATGTGTGTAGGGACATAAATGCCTGTACCCCCACTCTTCTTAGCTATCGTGTTGTTTGTTGTGTTGGCGTAGTTCAGCCTGTGCACCCATGATGTCGAGTGTGAATTTTTCCTAGTGTTTTAAATTTCAGTTTTGTGTTCGTAGCTACCACGTTGCCCGCGTAGTTCAGCCTGTGCATCCATGATGTCAAGTGTGAGTTTTTCCTAGTGTTTTATATTTCAGTTTTGGTTTTACTTGGTAAACACTGCAAATACTGCGTAGAGGTATTTGTTCGTAACCAAGTCAATGTCAAGTTCACCGGTCAGTGTATCCCCAGTGGGACGAGTTTAGGGTTTTTGTGTTGAAACATTAACTATGAAATTTTGAAATTAAAACACTGCGAATTCATTAATTATGCTATAAGAAATTACAGATTAAAAATATTCAGTGTATTTTAAATTCACCCTGTATAACTTCACAGCGATACATATGGCTCAGATGGTTCAGTACTCTCAGACTACCCAGGGAAAATTTAATGAGCATCCATGTCCATGCGAAAGCATCCAGACGCTAACCGAAGACACACAGGTATTCAAAAGAAAACAAAACTTCAACATAAAGCTTAAAATACAGGTTTTTAAAAGGCGTGGCTTAAAACCTAAAAAATATATATCGTCTAAGAATTGAGGAATATATTTGAATTATACAAAAATATAAACTAGAATAGGTAATAGATTTAACATTTACCTTAGCTGTTATTTAGGTTTTCACCAATTTTCCTTTAAAATTTCTTAAAATCAACCCTTGCTCTTCAAATTTCAAACATGTCTGCTTCAGGGATCAACAAAAAAGAGAAAGTCTTTCTTTTTGCTGCAATTCTTTTTTTTTTGTATTTTGAAAAACTCAGTTAATACCAACTCTATATTCCTAAATTCCTATTTTATTCAAATTTAACTTTGAGATATAATTATTTACTTTTCTTATTGTTAATGAAACATACCTGTAACTTTTATTTATTTATTAAAGTCTCGTTAATTATTTACATTTTTCTTTTCTCTTCTAGGTTTTATTGGTTTGTGTCTGTGACACTTCATACTGCCTGGTATTTCTGGTTGCCTAAGCATAGTGTCCATTAAACGCAATTAATTACATACGTTAGTGTTGAAAACCTATATGTATACAGGGACTCTCAAGAAAATGAACTGTTACCCACATTATTTGATAATCCCATTTTTTATTAAATAATATATAGTATACATTATTATAAATCGTAATACTAAATAATACTACCTACAATAGTTATTTTCATTTTGTTAACCTTAAAATATTTCTCGTATTGAGTTTTAATTATCTAACAGATGATGTTTGAAGGTTAATAATCATAATCGGTACATGAGTGAATAATTTTTCTCTAGCTATAAGAGAAATCATTATTTATGTATTTTTTCGGTATAAAAAGCATATCATGTGTAACATCGTCGATGGGCATAATCGACTCCACCACACTTAACCACATGTCGTCATAATATGAGAGGCTTAAGCTTGCCAGAAGCCCCTAAGACAATGTATCAGTGTTTATACGATATTTTCACATAGTCCTCGATCGAGGTCTAGGACCATTTTGTAAAATCTTTACAATACGCTCCAAAATATTGTCACGACCTGGGGGACTTTGGGGAGGAGAGATTACCCTTTTTGTAAATAAATTAATTATCATTTGACAATTATTTATTTAATTAAAAAAACATGATAAAAATTATCAACATCAGGAAATACAATAAACAATTAACAGAGTTCTTACCTACTGACCATCGTTGTGGGGGAGTTATGTTCAGACGCTATTCGAATAATGACCATCAATCATTTACGTCCGCGTATTTATATTAATACCACTTGCTTAATCGGCACATTCCGTATAGGTAGAATATAATTTATATTTAAGTCAATTTTATGAATTATTATGCGTTTGAAATGTGACACCGGGCTTCCTTTGTATATTCCAATTAAGCGATAAATTGCAATATACTGTACCTACGTTAAATAATATAAATAAAAGATTAATTTGGGAAATATATGAAAATTGTTTTACTAGATTTGGGATTCGGCCACCTACAGAGAATATGCCAATGAGTAACTTTGTCACAACTTCGTGACAATATATTGTAGTAAGTTATGATTATTTTCAATAATCGCAGATTCTAGATATTGCACATATATACCTTGGCTTTTATTCACCGATGCATATTTAAGATGTTTCTTTAACTGCTCCATTTCGAATGATTTCAGCAGCTTGAATGAAGAAGAATGAATGTTCATCGGCCTCCCTACACACACTACTACGAAACAGTATCATAATATTGTTATGGTTTTTGAAACGTAATGCTTTGTCGGAAGCCCTCAAAGCAATTCATATAATAATTTATTGCCTGTTCATCATCGTCCTAATATGTGCAGAGAGTTTGACTTCAGAACCTAGTTTGGGATCATATAGGGATCAGGAAAACATGAGGTGGACATCCCGGTTCGTGGGAGGAAGTCCGCCATATTGGATTTTATGTCAAATTGATAGGTCGCTGTATCTCCGTAACGCCTAGTCTATTTGAATGATTTTTTTTAGTCAAATTGCAAATTTTGTTTAGAACTAAAAAGGTTACATTTATTTTTTACACAACTGTAAGTAATACCCCCCAAAAATACCAAAAAGGGAATTAAAAATATTCTTCCCCGTTCATTGTCATTTCCACCCATTTTCTTGCACCATAACAAAAAAAAAAAAAATTAAAATACTGTTTGTAGCCTATTGCTTTAGCTACAAACTCGCTTTTGAAAAATTAAATTATCTTAAATAATAAGAAAGTTATAGCTATTTTAGTTCCGCGGTGGCACTCCAAGCGGTTACAATTTGAACAATGTAGTTGATATACCTACTACACTCAGCGCTTGCGAGAATATGGTAAAATAAAAAAAGCTACTAAATCAGATTTACTTCATGAGCTGGAAAATATGCTAGATAAAAATAATTATATTTCTCCGTTTTCTTGGACATCAATGCCAAGTATTTTTGTAATTAATTTTATGGCGACCATTCGCAATATGAAAATAAAAGAAATTAAAACCTTTGGTTCTTCATTTCAAAATTGATTGATTGATTTATCACAAGGGTAAAGCGGCACAGTAGCCAAAGCGTTTGTCGAAAATTTTGTCCTGCGTTAAGGAATTCCTGATGAAATCGTTTCGGATCATCATGAAACTTTAGGTTCACTCGAAAATAGTCATAAGAATTTAAGAACCTTTTTGCGAATTCAAGTTGCAAAAATCCAAATACTTGGAGTTCATGGGTTCCATATTGGTGTTTCACATATAATAACACAGTACATACGGAGACAAAGTATACACCTCATAATCTAATTTTTAGCAAAATTGCAAAACTACCTTCTAACCTTGCTAATAATAAAATTTGTCCACTCTATAATTTTGAAGAGTATCCAAAGGAATAATTAAAATATAGGTTGCAGCAGGCATGTCATAATGCAAAAAACAATTTAATTGCATCTAAGGTTAAAAGAACAGAAAGATTCCATAAACAAGCTAAAACTATAAACTATAATCCACTATAATTCTGTTAAAAAATGAGATAGGGAATAAGATGGAGCCTCTTTATAAGGGTCCCTATAATATTGCAGAAAATAAGCCACCTAATGTAGTAATAAGAATAGATAATAAGTTATTAGTAGTGCACAAAAACCGGGTAAAATTGTACCACTCATAATCCTTTGGGTATTGGAAAAAAATATATCAACGAGCTCAGATATACAGGATGTTCCAGTTTCATGTAGCAGTCGATAGACATTTGATAATTATTAAAAGAAGTTCATATAAACATAGGTTGAAAATGCTTAGTTTTCGAGATACAGGGTGTTAAAGTTTGAAAATAAATATGGATTTATATTTATATTTCCAGATGCTAAGAAGTATCGAAACCAAACTTACCAATTCTTTACATACAATTTAGAGGCCTATTTTAGAATAACAAACTACTACTTTACTTAACCATGGGCGTAGATATATGGATTTGCTAAGGCTCTTTTTTACAAAAAAGTAGTACGCCACTGATATTTTCCCATGTTTCCAGTTTAATTCAATAAAGCAAGAAAAAACAAAAATTTAATGTCTCTTGGCACTTTTTGATATGACAAGCCGTTGTTCAGAAAATTTACATTTAATCATTTGATGCACGCATCTGGACGAATTTTAGACAAACTTGAAGTCGCTCAGAATTTCACCCTCGATTTCACCCGAACGGCAATCAAATTTGATGAAATTACTAGCGACTTCAAGTTTGTCTAAAATTCGTCCAGAGGCGTGCATCAAAAGATTAAATGTAAATTTTCTGAACAACGGCTTGTCATATCAAAAAGTGCCAAGAGACATTAAATTTTTGTTTTTTCTTGCTTTATTGAATTAAACTAGGAACATGGGAAAATATCAGTGGCGTACTACTTTTTTGTAAAAAAGAGCTTTAGTAAATCCATATATCTACGCCCAAGGTTAAGTAAAGTAGTAGTTTGTTATTCTAAAATATGCCTCTAAATTGTATGTAAAGAATTGGCAAGTGTGGATTCGATACTTCTTAGCAATCTGGAAATATAAATCCATATTTATTTTCAAACTTTAACACCCTGTATCTCGAAACTAAGCATTTCTCAACCTATGTTTATATGAATTTTTGGTAATAATTTTTAAATGTCTATCGACTGTTAAAGTCCTGCTACAAAAAGCTGGAACACCCTGTATCTCGAAAACTAACTAAGGTCGGGCAGGGCAGGGCAGGGCAGGGCAGGGCAGGGCAGGGCAGGGCAGGGCAGGGCAGGGCAGGGCAGGGCAGGCAGGGCAGGGCAGGGCAGGGCAGGGCAGGGCAGGGCAGGGTAGGGCAGGGCACAACAATCTACAGAATAATTTGATACGCATTTGTCTTCATTTAGTAAAATTATTGCAGATTCTTTAATTTTTCTCTTTTTACTGTCCGGTTCTTTTGTTAAAATTTTTCCTCCATCCCAATTTATTGGATGTCCGTTTTCGAAAGCCTGTTGACCAATTTTTAATTTTTCAATTTCATTTTTTCTAATATAACGTTTGTGTTTGCCCAGTCTTACATTGAAGGGTCTGGATGACTCACCAACATAATACTTGTCACATTCACATGGAATACTGTAAAATATAGTTTTTTAAATTTTGATGACTATTAACCGGTTTTGTTTTTGTATGTATAAATCTTAAAGTGTTAGTAGAAATACCGTTCTAACATTAAATTTATCACCGATAGTGCGTAGCTCTTCAGATAACCCCTGTACATAAGGAATCATCGCTAATAAAAGAGTGATGTTTAGCAGGGTTAAATAAACATAAGAAAAATGAATAGTGCCTATCCTATTCACACGGATCCATTAAGCTACGCTACGCTGATAAGGAGCAATAACTCCGAAACACGTGTCCGTAGCTGCATCTTGTTTCACTTTCGGGGTCTGCGGCACTATTCATTTTTCTTATGTTTATTTAACCCTGCTAAACATCACTCTCTTATTTATATTTTCCTAGGTAGAAATTGGGCAGTACGCATAGAGTTCTATGTGCTGACTGTTACCATTCGAGACCATAAATTGGTCCATGGTGCACGAAAACACAAATTGAGTACTGTGTGCTGTTTGGTGACCCAGTTCAGAACGTCCTGGACTAAAGTCAGCGAATTATATGAACTGAACTCGAATTGCTAGGACTTTTAAAACTATTTTGTTAGGTGTACAAACATGTACACTCGGGATTTTTACGTTTGATAGTTGTTGTCAAAGAGATATTTATTTTAAAACTACAGTGGGAAGTTGTAACTTTTAGTTCGCGACGTTCTGGACTGGGTCACCAAACACACCCACTTTCTAACCGTTCATAGTTATTGTTTCTGATCCTATTCACACGGATCCATTAAGCTACGCTACGCTGATGAGGAGCAATAACTTGGAAACACGTGTCCGTAGCTGCATCTTGTTTCACTTTCGGGGTCTGCGGCACTATTAATTTTTCTTATCATTGCTAATGTTGTGTATTGCCGTCAGTGATGTTAGTCGTAATTTACGCCGTAAATTACGAAATTAGTTACCGTAATTTATCGGTAATTTACCATTTTTAAATTACCATTTATTACCAGACTTAGACAAGTACGATTAGTTTAATACATTTAAGAATTTATTAACTGTATTTTGTTATTTACAAATCATATTTGATTACGTTTATTTTATATTTTTGGAATTTGTAATAAAAGTCGACCACATCTTTACAGTGCACACAAAAAACATTGGCGTGTTTTAAGTTTATCGGCATCAAAGTCGCCGACATTTTTTACGTGCACTATAAATACGTGGGTTACTTAATTCATTACTTCCTTCAACTGCATTTTGTTATTTACAAAAAAAATACGTCGTTTAATTACTTACATATTAAATACAAAAGTCAAACGTGGTAAATTACAATCGAATATTACCACAAAAATAAAATACCAGAGAATTAAAAAAATGGTAAATTACAATCCACAACAATAAAATACCAGAGAATTAAAAATGGTAATAAAAAATTGTAAATTAGAACCGTAATTTACCAAAATTATAAATTACTGTAGGTAATTTAAAATCACTGATTGCCGTTCGGGTACCTACTTGTTGATGCTGATTATTAATTCTATTTTCAATATTTGTCAATGTTCTATCAACAAAGACTTCTGGGTACTGATTGTTAAACGTAGCTGAAGTTGGATTTAAATCTAGATTTAAAATTTAAGTTATTACAGTGGACCAGATGAATAAGGTATATACTTGCAAAAAATGCCAATAATATGATTGTTAAGGGTAAAACACGAACGTTATTGACAAATATACGCCAAAAGAACACCACGAAGAAGGATGATAGTCACGAAAAGGGTTGAAAAATTATATCGTGTCTGGGGCTGATGAAGACAACCCATTTATTTCAAATAATAAAAATTCACTACTTATAGACAGAAATGTGTGATGAAAATCAATTGTGACACAAACAAAAACTGAAGGAGTCCATTCGCCGGGAAAGAACCTGAGGGTTATAAACACCCCATTATATGAAATAAGCATAATAAAAAATAGAAAATAATTCTGACGTTGTACATCGTTGTGCTATTAATAATAATAATAAATAATAATAATAAATACACCACATATAATTACGACCCCCTTTATCCCAGAAGGCTCTAGGAGCCTTGTGCGGGAGGGGGCTACACATTTAAAGACAAGGGACACACATCCAATATCCGTGTAGAATGGAAAAATCCCTCTCACACCCGGGACTTTTGGGTGAGAGGCAGGTACTCTACCATCTCGACCATCAGTCATATAAAATAAAACATACCCCGAAATCAACTGAAAGAATGAGATTCATTAAAAAAGGGTCTAAGGGTGGAAAACACCCCATTTTATGAAATAAGCATAATACACTTTAGAAAATAAATCCGACGTTGTACATCGTTGTGCTATTAGTAAAAGTAAATTATAACATCCCCCCAAAGACAAACGAAAGAGTGAGATTCACTAAAAAAGGGTCTGAGGGTGGAAAACACCCTATTTTATGAAATAAGTATAATAAATCATAGAAAATAAATCCGCCGTTGTACATCGTTGTGCTATTAGTAATAGGAAAATATAACATCCCCTAAAACCAACTGATAAAGTGAGATTCATTAAAAAAGAGGCGGAAGGTGGAAAACACCCCATTTTATGAAATAAGCATAATAAACCATAAAAAATAAATCTGACGTTGTACATCGTTGTGCTATTAAAATTAATAAAATATAACATCCCTCAAAAACCACTGAAAGCGCGAGATTCATTAAAAAAGAGGCTGAGGGTGATTAACACCCCATTTTATGAAATAAGCATAATAGAGCATAAAAAATAAATCTGACGTTGTACATCGTTGTGCGATTGAAATTAGTAAAATATAACATCCCCCAAAAACAACTGAAATAGTGAGATTCATTAAAAAAGAGGCTGGGGGTGATTAACACCCCATTTTATGAAATAAGCATAATAGAGCATAAAAATAAATCTGACGTTGTACATCGTTGTGCTATTGAAATTAATAAAATATAACATCCCTCAAAAACCACTGAAAGCGCGAGATTCATTAAAAAAGAGGCTGAAGGTGAATAACACCCCATTTTATGAAATAAGCATAATAGAGCATAAAAAATAAATCTGACGTTGTACATCGTTGTGCGATTGAAATTAGTAAAATATAACATCCCCCAAAAACAACTGAAATAGTGAGATTCATTAAAAAAGAGGCAGAGGGTGATTAACACTCCATTTTATGAAATAAGCATAATAGAGCATAAAAAATAAATCTGCCGTTGTACATCGTTGTGCTATTGAAATTAGTAAAATGTAACATCCCCCAAAAACAACTGATATAGTGAGATTCATTAGAAAAGAGGCTGAGGGTGATTAACACCCCATTTTATGAAATAAGCATAATAAACCATAAAAAATAAATCTGACGTTGTACATCGTTGTGCTATTGAAATTAGTAAAACATAACATCCCTCAAAAACCACTGAAAGCGCGAGATTCATTAAAAAAGAGGCTGAGGGTGATTAACACCCCATTTTATGAAATAAGCATAATAGAGCATAAAAAATAAATCTGACGTTGTACATCGTTGTGCTATTGAAATTAGTAAAATATGACATCCCCCAAAAACAACTGAAATAGTGAGATTCATTAAAAAAGAGGTTGAGGGTGATTAACACCCCATTTTATGAAATAAGCATAATAGAGCATAAAAAATGAATCTGACGTTGTACATCGTTGTGCTATTGAAATTAGTAAAATATAACATCCCCCAAAAACAACTGATATAGTGAGATTCATTAAAAAAGAGGCTGAGGGTGATTAACACCCCATTTTATAAAATAAGCATAATAAACCATAAAAAATAAATCTGACGTTGTACATCGTTGTGCTATTAAAATTAGTAAAACATAACATCCCTCAAAAACAACTGAAAGCGTGAGATTCATTGAAAACGAGGCTGAGGGTGATTAACACCCCATTTTATGAAATAAGCATAATAAACCATAAAAAATAAATCTGACGTTGTACATCGTTGTGCTATTAAAATTAGTAAAATATAACATCCCCCAAAAACAACTGAAATAGTGAGATTCATTAAAAAAGGGTCTGAGGGTGGAGAATACCCCATTTTATGAAATCAGCATATAATAAACCATAAAAAATAATTCCGACGTTGCACATAGCTGTACTATAAAAAATAGTACCTATCCCCTAAAACAACTGAAAGTGTACGATTTGTTAAAATGAACATTAGGTGCCGGCCGGTTCATTAACAAAGATGCTGAGGGTGGAGATAAGTTTAAGTGACGAAAATAAATATGCATTTCAAAATAGACTAATATAGTCATGAAATTAACTGAAACTTTGTGTTCGTTTGAAACTGGCTGAGGGTGGAAGAAGACCCATTATTTATTTAAAAAAAATTAAAATAAATCTATATACATAATATGTGACGTAGGTAATTATTGTGCATTCTAAAATAGTCAAAACTACGGAAGCGTAGAAGGGCCATATAGATTTTTATTTTTTTATACCGTGAATTCCGACTTATATCTCGTAATTACGACTTATAACTCGTAATTCCTACTTATATCTCGTAATTCCGACTTATATCTCGTAATTACGACTTATAACTCGTAATTCCGACTTATATCTCGTAATTACGACTTATAACTCGTAATTCCTACTTATATCTCGTAATTCTGACTTATATCTCGTAATTATGACTTATAACTCGTAATTCCGACTTATAACTCATAATTACGACTTATATCTCACAATTCCGACTTATATCTCGTAATTACGACGTATAACTCGTAATTCCGACTTATATCTCGTAATTACGACTTATAACTCGTAATTCCGGCTTATATCTCGTAATTATGACTTATAACTCGTAATTCCGACTTATATCTCGTAATTACGACTTATAACTCGTAATTCCGACTTATAACTATTTTGAAATGCAACCAGACTACCTCTCCCTCCTTTTTTAAGGGTACTGAACATGATAATAATAATAGTAATAAGCATGTCCCCACTCCGCTGCCTTCTGGTTGATAAAAAAATCCCAACCCCGTTTTCGCGGATGGCCAACACCGTGGTAGTACCTATCAACGTTTGATAACTAAATTAGTAAGGCTGTGTCAACGATTCAGTTAACCATTCGTTATAACCAGTGATAGTTGGAGGGAACGACCGATATTCGATTAAGTCAACCAGCCGCTATCACAACATCTGATTTAACTCTTGGCCGTTGACTTCAACGCAGGTCGTGACGAGCTTTTAATATATCCATATCTCGATATCGATAGATTAACGGTAGCCGTCGACAATGAATGCTTCCTCGTATACAGGTTTCGTAATATCCTGAACTAAAGATACAACACTATAGAGACACTATGCACAATACACAATTCACCTTAGACTCCTGCCGAGACAGGATTCGTTCACTCTTCTTTGGCTTCAGCCGAATGGTCAAACCGACGCACAATGCGAGGGAGCTATGGGATCAATACAAATACTTGACTACTACTAAAATGCAATAAAAGAAGACATTGGTAATAAATAAAGATATATTAAATAATCATCATTCTACATATATAGCCTCACCAAGCAAGGTCTACCACTATAGCCACGATGTCCCCACAAGGGGTCAGCGACCGCGACGGCCGCGCTTAAAGGAGAGTGATCGATTGCCGAAAGAGAATTATTACTTGGACACGAATTGGCAATTTAGTGAGTGGGGTTTAATTTTATGCTTGAAATAGATACTAGTAATTTATTGTAATATTCTCCAAAATAATATGCACCGTTAGACGTTCGTGGATCTTTCAGAAAAGATTTTCTCTCGAATGCGATCTCACGAGGCGGTCACTTGGTAATAATGTGGGAATGCCCCAGTACCCCTTCGCACCGCACTGAGGCTTATCCTAGCGTAATTTTACCAAAAATACCTTATATCTCATATGTGATATCATTGGGAGGTCTCCCACTATACAGGGTGAATTTAAAATACACTGAATATTTTTAATCTGTAATTTCTTATAGCATAATTAATGAATTCGCAGTGTTTTAATTTCAAAATTTCATAGTTAATGTTTCAACACAAAAACCCTAAACTCGTCCAACTGGAGATACACTGACCGGTGAACTTGATATTGACTTGGTTACGAACAAATACCTCTACGCAGTATTCGCAGTGTTTACCAAGTAAAATATAAAACACTAGGAAAAACTCACACTTGACATCATGGATGCACAGGCTGAACTACGCGGGCAACGTGGTAGCTACGAACACAAAACTGAAATCTAAAACACTAGGAACAATTCACACTCGACATCATGGATGCACAGGCTGAACTACGCGGGCGACGTGGTAGCTACGAACACAAAACTGAAATCTAAAACACTAGGAAAAATTGACACTCGACATCATGGATGCACAGGCTGAACTACACCAACATAACAACACGATAGCTAAGAAGAGAGGGGGTACAGGAATTTATGTCGCTACACACATCAGCTGTTCTGCTCAGGCAGGAGCGTCGTGAATATTAAATGTTCAAAAATTATTTTCTTGACTGTATTTCATTTATTTTACAAATGACTATTTTTAAGAATTTTTACGGACCATAGAGCTTAACGGATTAAAATTATCCAGTGTATTTCAAATTCACCCTGTATATACGGAATTGATCCGGTACCACTACCACTTCATATCGCCACGTGGCATCGCAAAATTCCAGCTATTTCACTTTTTAAATCAGTTCCTAAAATTTAAAATGGTGCTAGCAGACACGATCCCGGCAGAGACGATGACCAATGGGAAGGCGAGGCCTGCTCAACCTCCCATATGAAGCTAAGGTCACGGACTCACGAGGAATTCCAGAACGCGAGGGTAGAGTGAACCTATTCTTCCGTAGACCAGCGCAACCACGAAGGTGGATCAGACTATGGTAGATCTGATCAAGAGACAACTGATCTACGGTAGATTTCCTCTCGCGCCTATGTAGATTCTTCACTCGTGATCCGTTAGACCGGCTTGTGACAATAATCATCTGCGCTATGATTATTGTCGTGATTAAAAGCTCAGTACGTCCATTGAGGAATCGGTACTGGCGGAGGATAGTGCATATCCTTGGTCGTCTCTACATGCTGCATCGTGCCTGGATGCGTTCGTTCAAGTATGGGATAATGGCCGAAAAGGATAAATGGAATTTTGGAAACTGTACTGAAAATCGACTTAAAATTTATAAAAAAATCCTGATATGCACGAAATCTCATATTTCATGCATATCAGGCAAAAAATGGAATTTTGGGGATTAGGAACTGTAGTGAAAATTGAGATATTTTTGATAAAAAATTGGTGTATATGGAACCTGATGTTCCATATACACCATACAAGCCTGATGCTTGTTGCTTAGGACTAAATGAGATCTTTGGACTTAATTCTACTTCTACGCCTCCTGCTGCGTTCGTTAACATACCCTCCACTACCCCCATTCCTACCGCGACGCCGAAACTACCCTCTAAAGGGGTTGGAATGGAATATTCAAAGGATGTCTGGCAAATAACGGCGCTCCCCCGTTTTTGAGGATGCCCAGCACTATGGTCGCCCTCTCCACTCTTCCGGACCCATTTCATCCCCCCAAAATCGATGAAAATACCCTCCACGGGGGTGGAAATGGCACATACTCGCGAACTCGAGCAAACAAATGTGCTCCCCCGTTTTCGAGGATCCCCAGCACGATGATCGCCCTCTCCTCTCTCTCGGACTCATTTCAACCCCCCAAAATCGATGCAAACAGGGGTGGATATATTATTTCGACCGGATGAGAAAAAAATTTGGTAATTAATCTTGGCGTGTTCGAGAGGTTTTTTTACATCTATTTGGGACGTTAAACTTAACGGGCGGCCAACTAGCCGTGAACTTTTAGGGCTGGATATCGCAAGAGTAACGCGTGTCTAAGCATGGGAAACAGAATGTGCATGTTCGAGAGAAAGGGAAAGTCCGGAAAATTAGAGTTTGCTAAGCCTTTTCTCATGTCGCCCGTTGTCAATTTCAAATCACTCGTCTGGGAGAAAAATTTTTTCGGCAAAAGGAGTGTTGTATTAAAGGAGACATCGTTTAGCAAAAGGAAGTACCCCCATCCCCTCGCCCCTAGCAAGGAGAGAGGGAGTTCTCGGCTAGTTGGATGTCCGTTAAACTTACCCACTCTTGCCCAGCACAATGGGGTGGGAAATCCTTACGACTCGGACTCGCCAAGTCACTGGAAGTGCCTCAAAGCGGCTCGAGGTGACTAGGAGTGACTCAAAGTGATTCGAAACGACTCGGACCGAGTCGCAACAAGATTTTTTCGGATTCACTGAGTCATCTGTAGTCACTCTGAGTCGTTTCGAGTCACTCCAAATCGGTTCATTTTTATGTATAAAAATATGTTCAAGAATTTCATTATAATTGTATTTATATGTACTACCAGAGATATTAAAGCAGACGATTTATTATTGTAATAAAGTAAAAACCATTTATGTAATCGTATAATCATGTTTTCATCAAATACCATTGTTTTAAATAAAAAATTATTGATTTTAACACTGATTTTCATCTCCATCTACAAGAAAGAAACGCCCCTACAATGACTGTTTTTCATGACTAGGAGGGTGGGGATCCTCGAAAACGGGGGAGCACATTTGTTTTCCCGAGTTCACGAGTATATGTCATTTCCACCCTTGTGGAGGGTGTTTTCATAGATTTTGGGGGTTGAAATGAGTCCGGGAGGGTGGAGAGGCCGACCATCGTGCTGAGCATCCTCGAAAATGGGCGAGCGCCGTTATTTGCAGGACTTCCGCTGAATATCCCATTTCAACCCCTTGGAGGTCGCGGTAGGGATGGGGGTAGTGTAGGGTACTACCACGGTGTTGGCCATCCGTGAAAACTGGGTAGAGATTTTTTGGACAATAGGGGATGAACGCAACACGAAAAAGAAATTTGGTCAACACCATCGTGTTTAGCACCCTCGAAAATGGGGGGAGAAGTCTCGGTGCATGTCAAAATAGTTATAAGTCGTAATTATGAGATATAAGTCGGAATTATGAGTTATAAGTCGTAATTACGAGTTATAAGTCGAAATTACGAGATATAAGTCATAATTACGAGTTATAAGTCGTAATTACGAGATATAAGTCGTAATTAGGAGTTATAACTTGTAATTACGAGATATAAGTCGTAATTACGAGTTATGAGTCGTAATTACGAGATATAAGTCGTAATTACGAGTTATAAGTCGTAATTACGAGTTATAAGTCGTAATTACGAGATATAAGTCGGAATTACGAGATAAAAGTCGGAATTACGAGATATAAGTCGTAATTACGAGTTGTAAGTCGAAAATACGAGATACAAGTCATAATTACGAGTTATAAGTAGTAATTACGAGATATAAGTCGTAATTAGGAGTTATAAGTTGTAATTACGAGATATAAGTCGTAATTACGAGTTATAAGTCGTAATTACGAGATATAAGTCGTAATTATGAGTTATAAGTCGTAATTACGAGATATAAGTCGTAATTACGAGATATAAGTAGTAATTACGAGATATAAGTCGTAATTACGAGTTATAAGTCGTAATTACGAGATATAAGTCGTAATTACGAGTTATAAGTCGTAATTACGAGTTATAAGTCGTAATTACGAGATATAAGTCGGAATTACGAGATAAAAGTCGGAATTACGAGATATAAGTCGTAATTACGAGATATAAGTCGGAATTTACGGTATAAAAAAAAACTATATGGCCATTCTACGCTTCCGTAGTTTTGACTATTTTAGAATGCACAATAATTACGTCACATATTATGTATATAGATTTATTTTAATTTTTTTAAAATAAATAAAGGGTCTTCTTCCAACCTCAGCCAGTTTTAAACGAACACAAAGTTTCAGTTAATTTCATGACTATATTAGTCTATTTTGAAATGCATATTTATTTTCGTCACTTAAACTTATCTCCACCCTCAGCATTTTTGTTAATGAACCGGCCGGCACCTAATGTTCATTTTAACAAATCGTACACTTTCAGTTGTTTTAGGGGATAATATATTTTAGGAACTATTTTTTATAGTACAGCTATGTGCAACGTCGGAATTATTTTTTATGGTTTATTATATGCTTATTTCATAAAATGGGGTATTCTCCACCCTCAGACCCTTTTTTAATGTATCTCACTATTTCTGTTGTTTTTGGGGGATGTTATATTTTACTAATTTCAATAGCACAACGATGTACAACCTCAGATTTATTTTTTATGCTCCATTATGTTTATTTAATAAAATGTGGTGTTAATCACCGTCAGCCTCTTTTTTAATGAATCTCACTATATCAGTTGGTTTTGGGGGATGTTATATTTTACTAGTTTCAATAGCACAACGATGTACAACGTCAGATTTATTTTTTATGGCTTATTATGCTTATTTCATAAAATGGGGTGTTAATCACCCTGAGCCTCTTTTTTAACGAATCTCACGCTTTCAGTTGTTTTTGAGGGATGTTATATTTTACTAATTTTAACAGTACAACGATGTACAACGTCAGATTTATTTTTTATGGTTTATTATGCTTATTTCATAAAATGGGGTGTTAATCACCCTCAGCCTCTTTTTTAATGAATCTCACTATATCAGTTGGTTTTGGGGGATGTTATATTTTACTAGTTTCAATAGCACAACGATGTACAACGTCAGATTTATTTTTTATGGTTTATTATGCTTATTTCATAAAATGGGGTGTTTTCCACCTTCCGCCTCTTTTTTAATGAATCTCACTTTATCAGTTGGTTTTAGGGGATGTTATGTTTTCCTATTACTAATAGCACAACGATGTACAACGGCGGATTTATTTTCTAAGATTTATTATGCTTATTTCATAAAATATTGTGTTTTCCACCCTCAGACCCTTTTTTAGTGAATCTCACTCTTTCGGTTGTCTTTGGGGGATGTTATAATTTGCTTTTACTAATAGCACAACGATGTACAACGTCGGATTTATTTTCTAAAGTTTATTATGCTTATTTCATAAAATGGGGTGTTTTCCACCCTCAGACCCTTTTTTAGTGAATCTCATTCTTTCAGTTGTTTTCGGGGTATGTTATATTTTATTATTATTAATAGCACAACGATGTACAACGTCAGAATTATTTTCTATGGTTTATTATGCTTATTTCATATAATGGGGTGTTTATAACCCTCAGGTCCTTTCCCGGCGAATGGACTGCTTCAGTTTTTGTTTGTGTCACAATTGATTTTCATCACACATTTCTGTCTATAAGTAGTGAATTTTTATTATTTGAAATAAATGGGATGTCTTCATCAGCCCCAGACACGATATAATTTTTCAACCCTTTTCGTGACTATCATCCTTCTTCGTGGTGTTCTTTTGGCGTATATTTGTCAATAACGTTCGTGTTTTACTCTTAACAATCATATTATTGGCATTTTTTGCAAGTATATACCTTATTCATCTGGTCCACTGTAATAACTTAAATTTTAAATCTAGATTTAAATCCAACTTCAACTACGTGATTGTTAATTAGTACATTTCTAATAATTATTTTTTCTTTATTTAATATTTCTTCAGTAAAAGAAATTGTTTTTGCCCTATCATATAAACATTTTAGAACACCTCTTTTAACACTTTTTGATTGATTTGAGTTATAATTTAGATACCTATTTGTGGGTTATTTTTCTGTAAACGCTAGTTTCAAATCTATTGTTACCTATCTTGTTTAACTAAAATATCTAAAAACGTCAATTCATTAGGTAGGTACCTAATACGTACGTATCAAAAGACAGTTCAATGCTTACCTTTATTCACATTCCTTTCTTATTGCCCACTTCCTTGTACGTTAACATACCTATTATAAAGTTTTTCACATTACTGTAAACACACTACCACACAACATTTAATTTTAATATAACACACAATTTAAATTCACTGCAATACAAATTCATACAGTATTATCGAAAAAATTAATGATTATCTTTGTAAAATATTCTAATTTAAAATGCATTAAAATACAACAACGTATTATGTAAAATATTACAAGCGCTTGCGTTTTAACCTGTTATTTAGGTTATTTCACTTTTTTTAAATATACATGCCATATGATCTGGGCTTTCGTGAATGGTATTGGATTATAATATTGTTTATTTAAACACAGGTAGGTAATGTATCAGGTAACGCCATTGTGGAGGACCGTCGACAATGAAGTAACGTTGCTTTAAGTACTGTCGCTTCACCTGACACCTGACGTACAACTTCTCCTTCGGCATCGACATCGACTAAAAACTAACCCATGACACGACCACTGCTCTGCCTGGCTAATATTCTATTTTTAGATTCTAGTTTGGGAAACAGCATTTTCGGTTTATAATGACTAAGTAATTGACCTTTGTTTATACTGTTTAATATTCTCACGTACCTAACTCAATGTTTTTATTTAATATTTTTTTCACTATAGCCCCTGAAGGATATGCACACAATAATACTTCACTCTATCTATAGAGTAAACCAGAAATTTATTTTGTGACAATGAAAATATTCAAATTGATGTCTCAGTGTAGATTATATTTATTTATACAAATCTAAACGAACACACCTATTGAAATGGGAGATAGAACACACTTTGCTGAGTAATAATAATAATAATAATAATAATAATAATAATAATAATGCCTGCCTGCCAAACATCGGCAGAATGGTTGGCTGGTCAAATGCAGAAAGCGGTCATCCTGGGATCCCTCCGTCTACTTAGGGCACACGAGTCTGGAATCTACAGTGACTAACCCTGCGGGATGTGGGGAGTTGCTGTAGATTATTCGCTGGCGCTCTCTCTGTGTGGTGTCGGAGGCCACAGGGAGACTGTCCAGCATTAGGTTCGGGAAACCGAAAAAAAAAAAAAAAAAAAATAATAATAATAATAATAATAATAATTCTTTCTTTTTAAAAGACTTTTCGTACCATCAAATTTGGTGAAATTCTAAGCGACTTCAAGTTTGTCTAAAATTCGTCCAGATGCGTGCATCAAATGATTAAATGT
The DNA here is from genome assembly GCA_963680705.1 of Rhagium mordax. Taxonomy (NCBI): domain Eukaryota; kingdom Metazoa; phylum Arthropoda; class Insecta; order Coleoptera; family Cerambycidae; genus Rhagium; species Rhagium mordax. The sequence goes on from OY796662.1 coordinate 25,762,644, forward strand.
AAATTTTCTGGAAAACGGCTTGTCATATCAAAAAGTGCCAAGAGACATTAAATTTTTGTTTTTTCTTGCTTTATTGAATTAAACTGAAAACATGGGAAAATATCAGTGGCGTACTACTTTTTGGTAAAAAAGAGCCTTAGTAAATCCATATATCTACGCCCATGGTTAAGTAAAGTAGTAGTTTGTTATTCTAAAATAGGCCTCTAAATTATATGTAAAGAATTGGCAAGTTTGGATTCGATACTTCTTAGCGTTCTGGAAATATTAATATAAATCCGTATTTATTTTCAAACTTTAACACCCTGTATCTCGAAAACTAAGCATTTTTCAACCTATGTTTATAGGAACTTTTTTTAATAATTTTCAATTCTCTATCGACTGTTAAAGTCCTGCTACAAAAAACTGGAACACCCTGTATACATATGTGTGAACAAAATAACAATAATAAATTAAATGCTATTATCAAAACGTAAAGATTAAGCATAAATAAATGCGACATGCATACATGGTTCAATTTAAACTTAAACAAACATAAAAAGTGCAGTAATCATTAATTATTAAAAAAAAAAGAATAAGAGCTAAGATTGTTGTTCGTATAATTGACGTTTATATTTAGTTTTAAAAGTGTTACAAGAGAGTGAAAAGCTGGGCACATCCAAAACATCGCCAGAAGTTGCTATATTATAAGAAAATGACCTCTCAAAAATTTTTTTATTGTGACGCGGTATAGTAAGCGTGTTCTGATGTCATAAATTTAAATTGTGAACGTCAGTTCTATAGGTTATTTTTTGATGCAGATAAGCAGGTGATTTATATTTTAATATTTTATAAAAGAGACAAGTCATGTGAAGTTTTCTTCGATTGTACATGTTAAGTCAGTGGGCTTCTTTAAGTATATGGGATATACCTTCTGGACGTCTAATACCGTAGATTAGCCTTAAACAACTATTTTGCACTTTTTGAATTCTTTTGGTATCCACACTATCAAGGCAAGGGCCGTATACAGTATCGCAATGATTAAAATGTGAAAGCACTAGTGAATCGCACAATATTTTTTTTACGCTACCATTTAAGTAGTGCCTTTGAGTGTAAATAAATTTTAAAGAAAAGTAGCCTTTTTTAACATATGAGTTATATATTGTTTAAAGCGAAGTTTGTGGTCAATAATCAGCCCTAAACTCTTACAGGATGTAACGATCTTCTGCCAAATGACTCACTCAGGGTCGTATGGTAACTTTACTTTTATACCGGGTTCAGTTTTTGGCAGTCGTTATATAAAGCACAGGTAAAAGTCAAAAAAATATATATACACATATATATAATTGATTGCTATATATATACGGGTCAGTGCCACAGCTACAACAATGGTCGTTGTAAAATAACAAAAGAGATAGGCGCCACGTAATTTTAAGCTGACCCCGTATATTAAAATCGTCTTCTGTTATCTGTATTCCCCTAAAATTACGAAACTACAGAAATACACCCCTATTCTGATAAACGCAAATCAATTATTACAATATTTTAGTGTGAATTACTTCCACACTACAATAAAATAAAACTCTAAAGGTCTCACCAAACAGTAGTTAAATAATGGTCGAATGTCAAGCGAAATCAAATTTAATAATGAAATTCACTACAAAGTGAAATACGAGAAGTCACAAACCTGTATAATTGAATTTATAAGAGTGCACAATTCGAAATATATAAATAAATAAATTACCCCCAAACGTGATCACGTGCGGTTCACAGGTTAATCTATATTAATATAAGTAATGATTTCTAAGATGCATATGAAGTTTAAAAATGATATTTTATCCAGTTTGTTCACTTTGTTTCAAAATGTAAATGGCCAAAAGGAATAAGTACATAATAGGTAAAGAAAACTTAATCGGCTTATCTGTTTGGTGAGCAAGCAAGTTTCCTACACAGCAATACACGATCTTCCAAATTGTGTCCGATGACTCCCTTGAAAAATCTCCAATAAATTTCTGTACTGGCTAACAGCTAAACGTCTGCTCCAATAATCACTAATTTAAACTGTGTATCTAACTTCTTGTATGAATTAAAATTCCAGAACAAAATCGTATCGCTACTTCATATATCGGAAATATCTATAACCGAAATTGAAACTAAAACTAACGCCCTAAAAATAAAATGGGGAAATTAGGGAAGTCTGTAAACTAACATAACTAATTATAAATTCCTTACCTCCAGAACAAGAGGGCTTAAGTCCAAACCGGTAAATACAGTCAAGAGAATGGTGACGAAAATCCCGAGAACGGAAGATTTCCAATTTTCTGCCGTACACTACAGAATTTCACAATTGGAAATCACTTTTGGTTGATATTACAAATCCCACTATGGATATTTTAATAATCTAATATTAATACCAAACCGCTGTCACCATCTAAATATTTTTTACCAAAAACGTCAAATTCCCAGTTACCGCGATAAAAATGTTAAATATCGTATATTCGCCTCGCAAATTGATAATAAAATCGCTCCTTCGGAGGTAATAAAAATTAAACTGTTACAACTTCCCCTTTCTCCCTCAAAAAAAAAGAAATGATGTTTCTTTTTTTTTTTTTTTTAATACATTATATTCATGTAATTAATTAATCATTTTCTGTTATATGTGGTTTCAAATGTTCAGTGTGCCAATTACCTATTGATCTCCCTTGATCGTTTACAAGTTCATAGATGCAGTATCCAACTTTACGCTTAATACGATACGGACCAGAAAACTTGCCTGCCAATTTTGAACTAAAATAGTTTGCTCCGTCGGATAGAGCAAAATTTCTTTTCCATACTAGATCATCAACCTTATACCTAACATCCCTATGCCGCAAATTATACTGATTTCGATACTTAACATGAGCTACTTCTAGACGCTTCTTAACAAAATTACGCATTTTTTCAAGACTTTCCACCTTATCCGTCTTGTTATTATTTTCGTTTACTTCAAGATTTAGATGAGATTTATCATACTCACTTCCGTGCAGAATCATTTCTTTACCAAAATTTATGAGGTATGGTGTTAGAGAGGTTACCTCATGTTGCGCCGTACGAATTGCACAACCAAGTTCAGCTAGATTTTCATCCCATTTTCGGTGATTGTCTTTCACATAAGCACTCAACATAGCTTTCAATACACGGTTAACCCTTTCTGTTGGATTGCAATGAGCGGAATAATTAGGACTGAAGGAAATTTCAAAGCCAAATCTATTAGCTAAATTATGCATTTCTTTACCCCTATATTGAGGTCCATTATCACAACGAACAAACTGCGGAACGCCAAAGATTAAAAATACTTGTTCCCTCAAAATTCTAGTAACGGCAAGAGCTGTAGCACGACGTAGTGGGAAAAACAAAACAAATTTACTAAATGCATCCGTAACAGCCAATATATACAAATTACCGTGAGAACTTTTCGGTAAAGGTCCGAATAAATCAGTGCTTATGTATTGCCAAGGCTTTGTAATTAGTGGAGGTGTGTTACTCATGAAACCTGCAGGCTTCTTCTGTTCTGGTTTAGTTCTCAAACAAGTTGCACAAGACCTAACATATTTAGTAATATCAGCTCTCATAGAGGGCCAATAATAAAGTCTAGCTATCCTATTAAAAGTTTTATAAATTCCAAAATGGCCAGCGGTACAAACGTCGTGACCGTTATAAAGTATTTCTCTGCGTTTATCTTTAGGTACAACCAATTTCCAAAAATCTACATCATCAGACAATTCCGGAAAATCCGAACTAACGTATTTATATAACTTTTTATCAGCAATTCGCCACTTAGGATATTTAAGGGGATCTTCGTTAACTAGTTTAAGCATTTTAAGGTACCATTTATCCCCGGTATCATCAACTACTATACTACTTATTATATTTTCTGGAACAATTAAGTTACGGGACAGAGTGTCGGGTACAATGTTATCTTTTTCTTTACGATGCACCACCTCGTAATCAAATTGCTGCAAACGCAACGCCCAACGCGCTAGTCTTCCCTGAGGATTTTTCAGGTTATCAAGCCAAACCAAAGAATGACAATCAGTTATTACATAAAACTTATATCCCTCTAAATAACAACGTAGCTTTTCTATAGAATATAACACGGCGAGTAACTCACGTTCCGTAGCCGAGTAATTCGCCTCACTACGACTTAAGGTTCTCGAAAGATAACATATCACGTGTTCACGACCGTCATATCGTTGTGTTAAAACACAACCGACTCCATATGCACTTGCATCGGTTTGCACGTAAAACGGATAATCGAAGTTAGGACTAGTTAGAATGGGCGCTGAAACTAAAGCATCCTTAATTCTTTGGAATGATTTTTCACAAGATTCGTCCCATTCGAACCTTTTACCATTTCGTAGAAGTCTAGTCAATGGTGCTATAAGATCTGAAAAGCTATCTACAAACCGACGATACCACCCAATCATGCCTATAATCCTTCGAACATCGGTTACAGTTTTAGGCCTTGGTAGGTTAACGATTGCCTCAACTTTGGACGGATCAACTAGAATACCCTGTCTATTTATGACATATCCTAAGAATTTTAACTCTGGCCTACAAAACACACATTTATCTTCTTTTAAAGTCAAACCTGCAGTATTTAAACGCCTAAAGATCTCCGATAATACTTCAAGATGTTTTTCAAATGTCGGTGTAGCTAGAATAATATCGTCAAGATAGATAAAGACGTATGGTTCTAGTTCCGGACCAAATACTGTATCTACCAATCGCTGAAATGTAGCGGGAGCATTATGTAGTCCGAACGGCATCCGAGTCCACTGAAACAAACCCCTACCTGGAATAGTAAACGCGGTATATGGCTTACTAGTCTCATCGAGTGTAATTTGCCAGAATGCGCTTTTTATATCCATAGAGGATAAATACCGACTTCCGCCTAATTTAGTTAGAATGGAGGATATGTAGGGAAGCGGATATGCGTCCTTTTCAGTCACACTGTTCAATTTTCGAAAATCAACACAAAATCGAAAAGTTCCGTTTTTCTTAGGAACCATCAAAACAGGTGAAGACCATCCACTAGTAGATTTCTCTATAACACCTAACTTAAGCATTTGGTCTAGCTCTTCATCAATCAATTTCTGCTTAATTGGAGAAACCGGGTAATATCGCTGTTTTATGGGTTCACTACTTGTTACAATTTTATGTTTTACAACGTTGGTACACCCCAAGTTATCCTGATCAATATTAGAAAAATACCCATCCAGGATTTTTGTAAGACTCTCATTTTGTTCAAAATTTAGATCTCTCTTCAACACCATTTATTACAGGCGGTTGTAAAATGTCTGAAGAAAAATGCCATTCCCTCTACGCACATCTGGAACGATGCCCATGCGAACCCAAAAATCAATTCCTAACACCAAACTATGACGTAATTGTGGGACAATATATATTTCGATAATTTTTACTACGTCGCGCAATCGAATAGGTACAGTGGCCACGCCTATGCAGGTACAAGAATCATCATTCGCGACTTTACAAGAAATATTACGATTTTTATCAAGTTTTATACCAGCATTTCTTAATATATTCCACCCTGACTGACCCATAAAAGTTTTATTAGCGCCAGAATCAAGTAAACCGTAAAAATTGTTACCTAAAATATCTACATTTACATAAGGACACTCTCCTTCATTAACTTGAGCTAATATATAATTTAAAATAGCTAAATTTTTATTATCTTCTAACAAATAATTGACCGAAATCGAATTGGAAGCGACAGTACGGTCATCTAGTGCCTCCTTGGATCGTTTCCCGGAACATTATTGCAGTTTGGGCAATTCCTCTTAGTAAAGCCCACTTTACCACATGTAAAACATTTGAAGCCGCTATTATTTCCGTTCGGAATTTAGCTATATGACCAGGTTTACGACATCGCCAACAAGTACGTTCACGTGCCTCAACCTCACGTACCACATTTCTGGAATAATTATGACTAGATCCTGGTTTTGAACTACAACATGCTAAATCAGGTTCAAGAGTCAAATCACTAGCACACGGTGGTTTCCACTCTTCGCATGATCTATCAGTAACATCTAAGCGTCGACACAACTCGATTAATTCAAATGGTGTTTTAATTGGATTTTTAAGATCAGTTAATGCTAAACTTTTTTGATATCGAGGACGAATATTATCACGAAGTACCTGCAAACGTAAGTGATCATCTATGCGAATAGGCATTCGATCAAAAAGAGTAGACATTACTGCTACATAAACAGCTATAGATTCATCATCATTTTGAGTACGCTTTAAAATTTGTTTCCATAAATTATCCCAGTCATTAACTTGTTTACTAACCATATTATAAATGCGCAAGGCATCACCTTCAAAAAGATCTCTGGCAGAATTAAATAGCTGCGCTTTATCAACATTACGTGATTTACAATATTCATTAACTTGTTCCAAAAATGAATTAAAGCTAATATTGTCTCCTTTTCCTTTAAACTTTAAATTCCATTTATATACTGGAACACTTTTAAAATTACTATTAGGAGCTATATTATTGTTAGTAGCAGTTGTTGCTACAGGAGCATCTTCAGAAGCATTACTACCTGATGCCTCATCAAAAGGATTTGAAAAACCTGGATATAAAGGCATTTCTGTCGATTCTAATTTACCTATCTTACTAGAATAGTCAGAAATAAGTTCCATTAAAGTTTTCAGTAAGTTCGATTTATTTGTTACTTGTTCCGGTTCCTTGCATCTAATTCGATCTATTCTACTAAAAATGTGGGAAAACTTTGTTTCAACCTTTTTTATTTGGTTTGCAGAAATCGCAGTGGTACCAAGTAGATCCGGTATTTCACCTAACTTTTTCTCACATGCAACTAGTTCTGTCATAATATCTAACTCTACACTAGAATGTATTACCTTTCCTTGTTTCTCCAAAGAAATTATACTACGTAAACATTTACGCATGGAATCAACGTTTCCTGGTTCCGTGATACCACGAACATTGAGTTCATACTGCAATTCGTCTTTTTGTAAACGATCAATATCTAACTTATAAGACATTTTTCTATAAGAAAATCACACAAAAAGAAAATGCTTTTTTTTTTATTTTAAATGTACAAAACAAATCAAATCAGCCTTATAGGCCCCACGTTGGGCGCCAATTTATGTAACGATCTTCTGCCAAATGACTCACTCAGGGTCGTATGGTAACTTTACTTTTATACCGGGTTCAGTTTTTGGCAGTCGTTGTATAAAGCACAGGTAAAAGTCAAAAAAATATATATACACATATATATAATTGATTGCTATATATATACGGGTCAGTGCCACAGCTACAACAATGGTCGTTGTAAAATAACAAAAGAGATAGGCGCCACGTAATTTTAAGCTGACCCCGTATATTAAAATCGTCTTCTGTTATCTGTATTCCCCTAAAATTACGAAACTACAGAAATACACCCCTATTCTGATAAACGCAAATCAATTATTACAATATTTTAGTGTGAATTACTTCCACACTACAATAAAATAAAACTCTAAAGGTCTCACCAAACAGCAGTTAAATAATGGTCGAATGTCAAGCGAAATCAAATTTAATAATGAAATTCACTACAAAGTGAAATACGAGAAGTCACAAACCTGTATAATTGAATTTATAAGAGTGCACAATTCGAAATATATAAATAAATAAATTACCCCCAAACGTGATCACGTGCGGTTCACAGGTTAATCTATATTAATATAAGTAATGATTTCTAAGATGCATATGAAGTTTAAAAATGATATTTTATCCAGTTTGTTCACTTTGTTTCAAAATGTAAATGGCCAAAAGGAATAAGTACTTAATAGGTAAAGAAAACTTAATCGGCTTATCTGTTTGGTGAGCAAGCAAGTTTCCTACACAGCAATACACGATCTTCCAAATTGTGTCCGATGACTCCCTTGAAAAATCTCCAATAAATTTCTGTACTGGCTAACAGCTAAACGTCTGCTCCAATAATCACTAATTTAAACTGTGTATCTAACTTCTTGTATGAATTAAAATTCCAGAACAAAATCGTATCGCTACTTCATATAGCGGAAATATCTATAACCGAAATTGAAACTAAAACTAACGCCCTAAAAATAAAATGGGGAAATTAGGGAAGTCTGTAAACTAACATAACTAATTATAAATTCCTTACCTCCAGAACAAGAGGGCTTAAGTCCAAACCGGTAAATACAGTCAAGAGAATGGTGACGAAAATCCCGAGAACGGAAGATTTCCAATTTTCTGCCGTACACTACAGAATTTCACAATTGGAAATCACATTTGGTTGATATTACAAATCCCACTATGGATATTTTAATAATCTAATATTAATACCAAACCGCTGTCACCATCTAAATATTTTTTACCAAAAACGTCAAATTCCCAGTTACCGCGATAAAAATGTTAAATATCGTATATTCGCCTCGCAAATTGATAATAAAATCGCTCCTTCGGAGGTAATAAAAATTAAACTGTTACAAGGAGTCAGTAAAGGGAATTGTTTCGGTGCCCAACTGCACTATCATGCTATCTAAAGCAGTACGCCTTTGACTATCACTCCCAAATAAAACAGCACAAGATTTATTGGCATTCATTTTTAAAACGTGATCTTTAGAAATATTAACAATTTTGTTTAAATCTTGATTTATTTTACGGTTAGCTTCAAAGATGTCTGATATTTTGAATGAATAATACAGTTGTGTATCGTCTGCATACAGATGGTAACTGCAGTAATTTAAAAAGTTATGAAAATTACATGTATAAATCGTGTACAACAATGGTCCTAAGATACTTCCTTGAGGAACACCCTGAGTTACTAATTCTACATTAGATAAGGAACCATTAAGGGAAACCTGTTGGTATCTTTCTGAAAGATAAGAAGTCATTAAAGAGCAAGACGCATTACTAAACCCTATGAAATGCATAATAGAAAGTAGTAACTCATGGTTAAGTATATCGAAAGCTTTAGAGTAATCTAAGAGAATAAGAGTACATAAGTCATGATTATCTAATGAATGTATAATATCATCAGTTACAGACGCAAGAGCTGTATTACAAGAGTAGCCTGATCTAAACCCAGATTGATTAGTAGGCAGTATGTTAAACTTATCAATATGTGTTCTTATTTGTGACTCTAGAATTTTCTCTAAAATTTTTGATAGAGTTGGAAGGATGCTTATAGATCTAAAGTGACTTAGTTCCGTAGGCTGGCTTACTTTAGGAATTGGTATTAAATAAGCATGCTTCCAAGATTTTGGAAAATAAGATCTAGCAATACACTCATTTATAATATGCGTAATATCCCACATAGCATGTGATATGAAATGAACATTCAAAACTGGTTGTCTACATTCAAACGATATTCTGAACTTGTTTTATAACATTCGGCCTACAATATACATATACCAACATACGTAGAATATTTCAAATAAGTTGTACAATATTCTTACATATTCTTGCGATGTGCAAAATGTGATGTTGATTTTGAAATATTTACTGTATATTGTACGAATCTTCCCAAAAATTTACTGGTCGTGTCATATATTATTTGGGTATACAATAGACTATATTTATGTCACGTGCTAAAATCAATATTTTTATAATTTATAAATGGAATATTTCCACAACATGATATTCTTGTATATACTAGTGACATACACAAAGTGATATTCATTTTTGAATATATAGTGAACATTGCAGGAATCATTTCAATCTACTATCTTTTTCAAATATTACATAAATATTCAATTGAGAATATTGTTTCTATGTTTATAGACGTATATCTTTATAACCTACAAATGGAATGTTTCCTCAGTACAATATTATGTATATACTTTTGACATACAAAAAATGACATTTATTTTAAAATATACAGTGAACATTGCAGGAATATTTTTTAATATTTTGTTTTTTTTCAAATATTACATGATTACGCGAAATATACTGAAGTATAGGAAATAAATATATAGAGGTAGGTTATTATATAGAAAAATATTAGATAGATCTAATATAAAACCAAAATCGACCTGTACGTAGGATTTTTCCAAAACTTGGGCGTTTTGAAGATATTGAATTTGTTCCTTACTTTTCGACTTCATTGTATATAGACTTTTCCCTCTAAAAGGATGTCTTAATTAAAAACGTCAATAACAATAAATCAAAATTATTGCAAAAACGGCGGCCTAAATTTGCAATAGGATTCCGCTAACCCTCTGGGTGGACTTCCACAATCAAAATATAATTATTAGCTGACATGAAATTGCAAATTTACTAGTGTTTTGTAATATTTTTAATTTATTCTTTTAGAGGAAAAGGACTAGACTATGTAATAAATTGTAAAATATTTTTCTATTACATGATTAAATTCAATTGAGAATATTGTTGCAATGCTTATTAACATATACATATTATATATTATCCGGGAGGTGGCGCCACTTCTATATCGCTGGCAAATGTTTGTCCAAAATATATAACTACCACAGCTATTCAATATATTCTTCAATAACTCCGTTGCAATGTAGGAACTACATTCTATTTTCTATTTCTAACAGGCAATGGAGTCCATAGTCCATTATGTCTTTCTAAATTCAAAAAAGACAGTATAGAGACTGGTGGAGTTTGCGAGACTCTAGGGCTGGATGCGCTCGCTTGAACGCGTTTGCGTTCACAGTCCAAATAAAAAATATAATCTACAAAATGAAATGTTATAGAAAACGGTATTAGTATTATTAGTAAAATTTCCAAACAAACTATTTTCATAATGTAAAAACGGCAGAAGCCAGAGGTCCACGCAATATACATGGTGTATCGTAAGTATATCGAGGTAATGTTGCCTATATATACCAAAAATATTAATGTACATTGTAACTACATTGTAAAATGAATATATATTTCAGAATATTTTTACAATGTGTGTCCAACATACATGTGAATATTCTAGGAATACGTATACGATGTGAAAACCTGTGACAAAACAACCAGTATATACAACTTATTTTGAATCCATTTTAAATATGTATGCGATATCCTAATGTTGTTTTGAAATATGTATACAATATTGTAAGAATATGAAAATGCTAACTGGGATACTTGCCGATAAATGGATAACATGCCGATAAATGGACAACACAGTACAAAACAATCCCACACTTACCACTGAAAGTGAATGGTTTTCGAGATACGGGGTGTTTAATGGTTCTTGACCAATTATTTATATCACCATATTTTCGGAACAACGGCACATAATGGGATCAAATTTTGTACAAATATAAAACTCTTTTAGTTCAATATTTTATTGATTTATCCGGAAAAATATCCAGGATCGTACTCACCGTTTCTTTTAATGCCCCAAACAACACTCTGTATATCATTTATTGTTGTAAAGTCGGCACTGCCTGCCTTTACACCCTGTGTATTATTTCATACATTAGTTCATGGGTAATATTACGATTTATAATTATTTCATCATGCTCACATATTTTGCTTAGATAGTTTTATCTACGAAGTCCAAGTAACAAACAACACTCTGTATATCATTTATTGTTGTAAAGTCGGCACTGCCTGCCTTTACACCCTGTGTATTATTTCATACATTAGTTCATGGGTAATATTACGATTTATAATTATTCCATCATGCTCACATATTTTGCTTAGATAGTTTTATCTACGAAGTCCAAGTAACATCGTACGATGCAATTTCAGCATTTAATTCTTTTGTTCCATGTATTGCACAATTCGCCTAAACGTTGCATTTCCTTTGTTCTACAAAAACTGCAATTTGACAAGTTTTTCATAACGCATAGTTACTAACGATAGTTAGGGGCACGTGACCAAGAACGGCAGTAAAACCAAAAGACATGCAACTAAAGGCAGATAACTATTTTCGTCGGCGAGAAAGTTGTTTCGAACCTGCTAAATTTTGTAACTGGGTTCTAAATTCTAAATTCTTGTGACTAAATTTATGTGTTATCCAATTTCTTGTGTTTAGTAAACTTTTGTGAACCACCATCAATTAAAATCATTTAATAAACCTAATTTTTGTGAACTAGACTTTGTGTTTTCGTCCAAACCACCAGAACATCGAACCCGCTCACAACATTATTGAACAATGTTAGCAAACAATTAAAAAGATCAGTGTGTAAAATAATGTCATAATATTTGTTGCCACATTTATATTTAATTTTTAACAAATTTTCGAAATTGTCGATTGACGAATTTTAAATTCTACCAATAAAGTAGTCAATTTCATTTAAATAACCCACAGAAAATCCTATTATTAGTTACATTAATACATTTTTGACGCTTGAAGAACGTTAATTTGTTTTAATAAAACAAGAAACTTTACATTAGGTACTCCGTCTTCAGTTTTGAGTTAGACGTTTTATTAATTGATATTGTCACAAATGGTGCATCATTTTAAATATTATATGCTGCAACATCCTGTACATGAATTTCATAATCAAAACTAGTGCAACAAGGTTCACATGTTTATGTTTACCGTAACATGAAAAGTTTTGCTGACGCAAGAAAACTCGCGACCGTAGCTGGATGAATGAGGTGTTAAGAGTTAGTTGTAATTTTGGGGCTGTCGAGGCAAGACGCCTCAAGGGCTACCCCTTCAGGGCTCCTCAGGTTAAAATGCATTATCCTCCCCAGGTTACTCTGACACAATATTATTACTTACAACGGGTGTCAGAGTAACCTGGGGAGGATAATGCATTTTAACCTGAGGAGCCCTGAAGGGGTAGCCCTTGAGGCGTCTTGCCTCGACAGCCCCAAAATTACAACTAACTCTTAACACCTCATTCATCCAGCTACGGTCGCGAGTTTTCTCGCGTCAGCAAAACTTTTCATGTTACGGTAAACATAAACATGTGAACCTTGTTGCACTAGTTTTGATTATGAAATTCATGTACAGGATGTTGCAGCATATAATATTTAAAATGATGCACCATTTGTGACAATATCAATTAATAAAACGTCTAACTCAAAACTGAAGACGGAGTACCTAATGTAAAGTTTCTTGTTTTATTAAAACAAATTAACGTTCTTCAAGCGTCAAAAATGTATTAATGTAACTAATAATAGGATTTTCTGTGGGTTATTTAAATGAAATTGACTACTTTATTGGTAGAATTTAAAATTCGTCAATCGACAATTTCGAAAATTTGTTAAAAATTAAATATAAATGTGGCAACAAATATTATGACATTATTTTACACACTGATCTTTTTAATTGTTTGCTAACATTGTTCAATAATGTTGTGAGCGGGTTCGATGTTCTGGTGGTTTGGACGAAAACACAAAGTCTAGTTCACAAAAATTAGGTTTATTAAATGATTTTAATTGATGGTGGTTCACAAAAGTTTACTAAACACAAGAAATTGGATAACACATAAATTTAGTCACAAGAATTTAGAATTTAGAACCCAGTTACAAAATTTAGCAGGTTCGAAACAACTTTCTCGCCGACGAAAATAGTTATCTGCCTTTAGTTGTATGTCTTTTGGTTTTACTGCCGTTCTTGGTCACGTGCCCCTAACTATCGTTAGTAACTATGCGTTATGAAAAACTTGTCAAATTGCAGTTTTTGTAGAACAAAGGAAATGCAACGTTTAGGCGAATTGTGCAATACATGGAACAAAAGAATTAAATGCTGAAATTGCATCGTACGATGTTACTTGGACTTCGTAGATAAAACTATCTAAGCAAAATATGTGAGCATGATGGAATAATTATAAATCGTAATATTACCCATGAACTAATGTATGAAATAATACACAGGGTGTAAAGGCAGGCAGTGCCGACTTTACAACAATAAATGATATACAGAGTGTTGTTTGTTACTTGGACTTCGTAGATAAAACTATCTAAGCAAAATATGTGAGCATGATGAAATAATTATAAATCGTAATATTACCCATGAACTAATGTATGAAATAATACACAGGGTGTAAAGGCAGGCAGTGCCGACTTTACAACAATAAATGATATACAGAGTGTTGTTTGGGGCATTAAAAGAAACTGTGAGTACGATCCTGGATATTTTTCCGGATAAATCAATAAAATATTGAACTAAAAGAGTTTTATATTTGTACAAAATTTGATCCCATTATGTGCCGTTGTTCCGAAAATATGGTGATATAAATAATTGGTCAAGAACCATTAAACACCCCGTATCTCGAAAACCATTCACTTTCAGTGGTAAGTGTGGGATTGTTTTGTACTGTGTTGTCCATTTATCGGCATGTTATCCATTTATCGGCAAGTATCCCAGTTAGCATTTTCATATTCTTACAATATTGTATACATATTTCAAAACAACATTAGGATATCGCATACATATTTAAAATTGATTCAAAATAAGTTGTATATACTGGTTGTTTTGTCACAGGTTTTCACATCGTATACGTATTCCTAGAATATTCACATGTATGTTGGACACACATTGTAAAAATATTCTGAAATATATATTCATTTTACAATGTAGTTACAATGTACATTAATATTTTTGGTATATATAGGCAACATTACCTCGATATACTTACGATACACCATGTATATTGCGTGGACCTCTGGCTTCTGCCGTTTTTACATTATGAAAATAGTTTGTTTGGAAATTTTACTAATAATACTAATACCGTTTTCTATAACATTTCATTTTGTAGATTATTGTATATATATATATATATATATATATATATATATATATATATAAATATATATATATATATATATATATATATATATATATATATATATATATATATATATATATATACAGATCCGTGTTCTTTTAATATGCATTGTTTTAAATAACAATGATAACTGTGTCGGGATCTCGGAAAAATTTAAGATAAATATCGCTTTCGCTTTAATTGCAGCACGATGTGACATTTTGTTTTTTATTTCATTCCATGGTAATTGATAGTGTTGACAGTTAATCTATCTAACATTAATTATCTCAGGAAGGGTTAGTTAAAATATAGGAAAGCTATACGGGTGTAAACGAAATTAGGCTCACCCCTATAACTTTTTTGTTTTTTCAGATATCATTTTGAAATTTTGGTGGTTGCAATAACAAGTAAATTTGAATTAATGCATATTAATAAAATGGTCCTAGCACTTCCGGTTTCACCGAAAATGACCTGAACATCTGTTTTTTAAATGGAACACCCTGTATATTTTTACATTTTTGGATTCAGGGATTCATTCTGCATACGATGGTATCAACTTCGAGGAAGAAACATAACCTCAAACATTTTTTTAGGATAATTTAAGTTGACATCTAGGGAGCCATGACTGCTGAAAAACTTTTCTTTCTGAGTCATTGAGTATTGGAAAAATAAAATCAGGATATTAAGTGAGCTAACTTTGCTTGTATAGCCATTTAAACATCTCGGAAATGGTTTTTTCGATATAAGTATTTTTTTTTAAATGGCATCATTATGCCTCATTATGCTATTTTAATAGAGATTTTCATTACCTACATTTTGATACCAAACACGTCACCATTAGTTCATAAATAACTTACAAAAATACTTTATGACCTTAGTTCAAATTTATTTTAGTAAGCACTGACCAAGTTAAACATTTGATATGAAATTAATCGGGAATGCCTTGAAAAAAAAAACAAATTTACTAAACTAAAATAAATTTGGAGCAAGGTGAAGTATCTTTTGTAAGTTATTTATGAACTAATTGTGAAGTGTTTGTTATCGAAATGTAGGTAAAGAAAATCTCTATAGCATAATGAGGCATAATGATGCCATTTAAAAAAAATACTTACATCGAAAAAACCGTTTCTGAGATGTTTAAATGGCTATAAAAGCAAAGTTACCTCACATATTTTATTTTTTCAATACTCAATGACTCAGAGAGAAAATTTTTTCAGCAGTCATGGCGCCCTAGATGCCAACTTAAACTGCCCTAAAAAAATGTTTGAGGTTATGTTTCTTCCTCGAAATCGATACCATCGCATGCAGAATAAATCCCTGAATCCGAAAATGTAAAAATATACAGGGTGTGCCATTTAGAAAACAGATGTTACGGTCATTTCCGGTGAAACCGGAAGTGCTAGAATTATATTATTAACATGCATTAATTCAAATTTACTTGTTATTGCAACTACCAAAATTTAAAAATGATATCTGAAAAAGCAAAAAAGTTATAGGGGTGAGCCTAATTTCGTTTACACCCGGTATATATTTGAAATTCGAACAAAAAATTTTCACTAATAAGAATTAAATGCGCCAAATGTTATACTTTATGATACTGACTGATATTTTTTTTGTAATCGTGAAAAATTTCACATTCCCCGATTTTTGCAATTTTCACTTTTCGGATGATATGATATTACGATAATGAAGGTCATTCAATTTCGTCGGTCTGTCTGTCAGTCTATATGTTGGTGCCCCGATTTGCGCTATAACTGAAAAACTTTGTCGGAGGGAAACAATATTTGGCACGTAGTTAACACTACTGCCAAGGAAGAATCAGAATAAATATTTACTAAAAAATATACAGGGTGGACGTCCTAAAAAATATTTAAACCAAATATTTTATATTTATTATACTTTTATGACTCGGAATACATTGTAAAGATTGTCTAATGTGATGGGAAGGGGGAGAATGCGCAGCACGTAAAGAAGGTGCGCAGTAGTCAGGGAGCAGTACTATACCTCGTAGTCAGTTGCTATGACTGCGCAGTGAGTGGAAGTGACACTGAAAAATTGGAAATGTATATAGTTTAGGATTTCTTAAAAAGGAGGACTGCAAAATATAGGAATTCGAGGATTTTACAGCCCCAACCATCCGTTGATGTAGACAAAATGAAGAATTTAACATAATAAAAATTTTATTCAGATGTAATAGATACATATATTAAACTAGATAGAACGAATAACTGAAAAATGCTAAATCACTTGAAAGACAACTGCATATGCAATAAAGTAATAATAACAATGGTCCTAAACGGATTTCATGAAAGTCATGCTCTATATACTTATTTTGTCTATTTACATAATAATAATAATAAATAACACCACAGATAATACGACCCCCTTTATCCCTGAAGACTTGTGCGGGAGGGGGCTACACATTTAGAGACAAGGGACACACACCCAATATCCGAGTATACTAGGATTAATTTCTTTGTCCGAAAAAATCCCAGTGCCACGGCCGGGAATCGAACCCGGGACTCCTGGCTGAGAGTCTAGTATCCTAGCCTCTCAACCAATCAGCCATATAATCCTCCTTTTTTAATTTTGTGCTGTACCCAAAACTTAATCGTAGCCACTGATTAATTTCTTATAAGTTTTTTTGAAACATATTATTTTACGGAAACTATTTATCTCAACAGAATAGTAATCATAGTTAGGGTGTAAACAGCAAAAACGACGTGATTTTAATTTCCTTGAAATGTTCAACCAAAATTAATATTTGAAGATATATTGCAAATGCATATAACTTTTTCAAATAATTTTATTTTTGGGATAAGCTACCGGACTCGCTACCGGACATACTAATTTATGCAGCCCAGTATTGCATTGGAGACCATGCACCAATTTTATTAAAGATAAAATTTTCGGAGAAGTGATTAATAAAGAAGTTTTCAATTTGTTTCGTACTTTATGGACCACGGTGTAGGTATATGAATTTAATTTAAACAAATGTGATGAAACGAATTTAAGTAAAGCTGAAAATGGTTAGATACTCTTACCTACTAACACCTTTGTAAATAAAGTACTAAAAATATCCAATTATATGTCTAACTGCGCCGCAACATTCTCCACTTTAAGAATAATTTCAGTTTCATGCAGTTCTTTCCTATTTCTCTCGAAAATAGTCCATTTCCCGACAAAAATACCTCTACACAATTAAAGAGGAGAAACTTCTGCAGAAAAACGGTTTCTAGTGTTTTTTACATAAGATGTGTGTGTATGTTTTGAATTTTTTTTTTATAAATACACCACATGTAATTACGACCCCCTTTATCCCAGAAGGCTGAGCCTTGTGCGGGAGGGGGCTACACATTTAAAGACAAGGGACACACATCCAATATCCGTGTATAATGGAAAAATCCCTCTCACAGTATTCTCCATTGCCACGACCGGGATTCGAACCCGGTACTTTTGGGTGAGAGGCAGATACTCTACCATCTCGACCATCAGTCATACATTATAAGGCAACTTTTATTTTATAGTGGAGTCAATAGAGGTTTTCACTTCGGAGAAATTCCGGAAATCCGGTAATCTTTGAGAATACATCTCTGAACATGTCAGAAACAACCAAAAGTTACCAACAATGGTCCTTGAGCATCATTTGTTATTAAACAAATTAGTTGGAAAATATCGGTTTTTGTCAATATGTATATCTTAAAATATTTTTTTCTTATAATGCAGCCCCAGATTTTGTTGTTTAATGCACGAAAATGGAACGCGACTGAATTTCAAAATTTTGAAAAAGTGATACAATTTGATATGCATAACTAACTTTAACCACCTATTACTCTGGTTTAAATCGCTCCTTTAGGTGCGATTATTAAAGCTTGAAATGTGTACTTTAAGATGCTTTAACTTAAAAATTAAATTAACCCTTTTTATTTTACGAAAATAAAGACAAAAATTTCCTCCAAAATTTATGAAATTAGGGGTAAAATAAACGTTAATAACTTTTACAAAAAAATTATTTAGCATACCTATCCAGCATATATTTATAGTAGGACCTCAAAATAAGTAATCCTGATGTAAAAAAAATTCTCACCAATACCATATTGAATATGTTAATTCGAGCGCAATTTGTTTAAAATGTATCGAGTTATGTCATTTTTAATGAAATTTTTATCGAAAAGTCGGTCATATTGAATCAGCCATTTTTAATATTACTTTTTGGCTTCATAATCTATTTTAGCGACCTAAAAAACACCCAGTGTCAATCCGAGCGAAGTACGTTTCAAATTTATCGAGTTACGTCATTCCAATTTATTGGATGTCCGTTTTCGAAAGCGTGTTCACAAATTTTTGATTGTTTAATATCATTTTCTTTCCGCGAGATAAACGGTGATTTTCCATGGCACACTAGTACACGGAAATTAGACAAAAAATGGCCATATAGAAGAAAAAATGTATAACCAAATTATATTTTCAGGATCGATTGTTTATAGGAGTGACATTAAATATCTAAAAAGTTCCCACCACCCAGGGGTGTGCTTCACCCCATTTTCACCCCCATAAGTGACACGGCGCTGGTTTTATGCCAATATATCATAAACGCGTTACTCTACGACAAATTTGCAAGTATAAGAAAATGTTCCATGTTGGAACATTTTCTCTATATAAAATGTCCAATGAGTTGTGAACGAATTTCTATTAGTTTCCGACTTATTAACGCACAAAGTAAAAGGGTAGTTAAATACCTTCATGAAAATATGGATTTACAACATTTTAGGATGCACATTGCTCATATCTTGGTAAATAATTAATTGAAATTGTTGTTGGATGATACATATTTATATTTCATGGGTAATAGCACGTGCGGTATTATTGCACTACATCTCTATTTGCAGGGCGGGGGTAATTTTACTACCTACACCTGCTTGTTTCAACAAATGAGAAGTCTATAAACTATCAAAGGTTTGTTCATTTAATAATTTAGTATGTCATTCAAATCAAGCTGTATCAAGCTACTACTACGAGAAATTCTATGTGTAGGTTTTGTTTGAATCGTTAATAATTGACCGAAATAAGGGGGAGTATAGCTTTGAAGAAAACGCCCTAAATTTAAATTCAATTATTTACGCCATTTTTATAGCACATATATAAGTGTCATATATATTTGTAATCAGAAGGACGAGGCGAATCCAAATATGTAAAAATATATAGGGTGTCCCATTTAAAAAAACCATACTTTTTTCTGACCTCGTATACGGTTGAAGTAGGAAAAAAGTAATAGCATATTCAAAATCTACGGAAAATTCTGTGTTAGACCGGTTTTTGAAAAATTAAAATCGGTGGTAAT
Source organism: Rhagium mordax (assembly GCA_963680705.1). NCBI lineage: Eukaryota > Metazoa > Arthropoda > Insecta > Coleoptera > Cerambycidae > Rhagium > Rhagium mordax. Next base: position 25,782,676 of record OY796662.1, read on the forward strand.
TTACCGAAATAAGGGGGGGTATAGTTTTATAGGAAACACCCTGTACCTACACCGAGAAAAACGTTCCAAGTAAACAGTGATCCTGACACAATTTTCATTAAGACAAATGCCTAGTTTGTTCTCTAATAATATTGCATAGTACTTGTAATAAATAAAACAGAAGTTTTGACATGAAGCAAATAATCCTTAATAAGTAGTTAAATAACCCCGATATACAATGAACACTTGCATTAATAGTTTACTTCTCAGTAATCATCAGTTGTTTTATGCACGGACATTGATGTCTTTGTGGTAATTAAATAGTGCATATGACTTTTTTTTACTAGCAGTAAACAGGCAAATCTTTCCTGTTAGTAGACAATTTCCTACCATTAAGCATTCAGTGACTAAAAATAATTAAACTTGAAAGAAAAAAATCGTCTTCGGCTATTTTCGCGAGATAACAATCGCTTCGGGACTTTCTCTTTACCCGATGATGCGGTTCTCGCGGTTCATTTGTTCCAGTGTGCGTGCCCGGTAAGGTGTTGTGCATCACTTGTGGAAATTTGCATTAGCATTTTTAACTCTATTTGGCCGAATTTGGCGTCATGGAATACGAAAAATTGCTCAACGAATGGGGCCTGGGTGACCATATAGATATGTTCTTTTTGGTTAGGCATTACTAGACATGTTATTTGTACCAAAAGCTTTAATTTAAAAAATGTTTTAGTAATTCTATATTTTCACCATTTATGCAAATTGTTTCAAAAATTAAGGATACAAAACTTATAATGAACGTATAGTATATATTTTTATTTCTTTTTGGTTAGGCATTACTAGACATGTTATTTGTACCAAAAGCTTTAATTTAAAAAATGTTTTAGTAATTCTATATTTTCACCATTTATGCAAGTTGTTTCCAAAATTAAGGATACAAAACTATAATGTAGTTATATATTTTTATTTCTTTTTGGTTAGGCATTACTGTCCAGCTTTTTTTTATTTTCTATATAGTTATGTATGTATTTTATATTTTTTCATATTAATAAATGAAAATTATAGTATTATCTGCCTTTTTTCTTTTATATCATAAATATCCAAAGGGAATCAGACAAAGCTAGAGCTGTTCGGGAGGGGTTACATTTACAAGAAACAAACAACCGAACCCACCAACGTTGCCAGTGAAATCTTGTAATCCATCTAATATACACGGTGTTTGCCGGTCTTCTGTTTTTATTTTTAATGGGTAATAAATACTACAGGTCAAAAGAAGGTGATAAATGTTAAAATACCGTAGTAAAAGTTGTATATAATAAAAAATAATTTTCTATTTTTATTATGGATAACAATTTTTTTTTTAAATTTTGCTATCCAAAATAGGAAAAATTGCCATGTTAAGAATAAAAAATTATTCTCGTCATGCATACAACTTTTATTAACATGTTTTAAGATTTATCGCCATTTCTTTTGACCTGTATATAGTTATTGCCTATTAAAAGTAAAAACAGAGGACCGGTAAACGGCATACCCTGTATATTAATGAAACTGTTTAATAATAGCTAGAATAAATATTGATCAAGGCAAGTTAACTGTTTATTGATAAATATTAATTAGTTCATTAGCTAGAAATGACTGGAACAATTTATTACAATTGATTTTTTAAGGTAAGTTAAACCTTCTTAAATAAAATATTTACTTGGTGCAAGTAGTCAGTTTCATTGTTAAAACTTGCCAAGCTAATGACGATAAATACACTGTTTACTGATGATGAGAAATACTTTATTAAACCTCCTTATATTTATTCGACACAAGTAATCAGTTTCTTTGTTAAAACATGCCAAGCTAATGATGGTAAATATACTGTTCTCTAATGACGGGGACTATACTTTATTAAGCATAAATACATTCCTACATTTGTCATAAGTACACTGGTTTACTAATGGAAAGTAGTAGTTTTTACTCTAAAATGGTTTAATTCGTATTAGTAGTTTGTGTCAGGATTGCTAGTTTACTTGTACCAAAGATGTGGTGGAGTAGTCCCATATACTGATGAACTTTTTACTTGCCAATATTAAAATTTTAATTGTAGCTAGTCACCTTTTTTCTCGGTGTACTGAAACTTTTAGTGGAATAGGCCTACAGGGGAGACTGGGGAGAGCACTTAAGAAAAACGTGCCGGGAACTCTACCTCTTAGGTGGTGTCGAAACGAGTTTGAGCTGGTAAAAATCGTAATTCTTTATATACAGTGCACTTAAGACTCTTAAGAGTGAAACACCCTTATACCTATTTTTCATTTTCATCCGATTTAAACCAAATTTCACTCAAAGATAGAGCACATTACTTATCTACACTTTTATCTCGACATATTTTGGACATTTTCTTATTTCTATTTATTTTTTAGAATTTGCGTGATTCCCAGACACAAGTTCAATGAATATTAATTATCCGCCACAAATAAACTACAAACAATATTAGGATTAACTTATGGCCCAAAAGCCATTTGTACCTTACTAATACAAAGCCACCTACGATATCAAATAAACGGGAAAAATCAAAAAAACATATTAGGCATTTTTTTATAAAAAATTTTATTATTGAAAGGTGTTGAGAATTGTTCAAAAACCTTAAGTTCAAAATTTAAACAAAATAAAAAAATATTAATATTTTGTCTGAAAAAATTTTTAATTCTGAAAATATAATTTTAATGGGTTATTGTCTTGTAATATTTTATTTTTTATTAAAAAAAAACTAAAGAAATACTCTGCAACTAAATACGAATGATAATTGATATTGTAAAATTATATTCTCGGACTTCGCAGGTGGCTTTGCATTAGTAGGGGGTGAATGGTTTTTTGGCCATGAGTTGGTACTAATATGGGATCTATCATTGAGTAAAATTTGGTTCAAACCGGAAAAAAATGAAAAAAGTTGTAAGGGTGTTTCACTCTTAAGTGCGACACACTGTATATATAAAAAAACAACTACCTACAAGGAATAAATTCACTATATTAAATTAATAAGTTTTCTATTACTCAGTTTTTAGCCATTTCTATGCGTGTTTTTAACTAACTTTGACTTTGTGCGTTAATAACTCGGAAACTAATAGAAATTCGTTCACAACTCATCGAACATTTTTTATAGAGGATTTTATAGGGAACATTCTCTTATACTTACAAATTTGTCGTAGAATAACGCGTTTAAGAGATATTGGCAAAAAACCAGCGCCGTGTCACAATTAGGGGTGAAAATGGGGTGTATGTTAGTTTGTTTGTTTAGGTCAAATCTTGCAACTGAATTTTAAAATTGTCATCCCCAACCGATTGAGCTGAAATTTTGCATACACGTTTAGTTTGGATGACAATTGCATGTTTAGCTAAGTGCCGTCATTCTAAATCCAATATGGTGGACTCCCAAAGATGGCGGACTAGTTATTTCTTATGCACCCCCATGATATGGGTATCAATTAAAAGGGTTTGCTGAGAAGAATAGGAAAAATAAAATGACGTCACATTAAATTCAATATGGCGTACTAGTTATTTTTATGCATCCCCATAATATGGGTATCAATTTAAAGGGTTTGCTGAGAAGAATGGGTAAAATAAAATGACTTCACACTAAATTCAATATGGCGGACGCCCCAAGATGGCGGACAAAATTTTCTTATCTACCATCATAAAATGGGTATCAAATGAAAGGGTTTGCTGAGAAGTATACGAAAAGAATACGAAAAAAACTAAAAAATAAATTAATAGTAAAAAAAACATTTTTATAAACAAGCTTTTATTTAAATGCTCTAAAAAGAAGAAAATAAACTTTAAATTAAATCAAATCCATCAATTTATTACATTATACAATTTATATGATATAAAAGTTTGTCGCGAGATTTTCCTGGGTAAAAAACAAGAATACAATATTAAACTCTCGCGACAAGCTTTTATATCATATATATTGTATATAGTAAATTCATGGGTTTGATTTAATTTAAAGTTTATTTTCTTCTTTTTAGAGCATTTAAATAAAAGCTTGTTATTAAAAATGTTTTTTTACTATTAATTTTTTATTAATTATTATTCAATAAAATTTTTCAAAAACTAGTTCTATGTAGTATGTCATTACTTTTTTTATATTAATAGATATACGAGGTGCATAGAAAATTTTAATTTTTTTAAATGGGACACCTGTACTTTTTTATATATTTATATCTACATCGCGTCTTTCTTATTACGATGGTATATAACACTTGTATATTTATTTCAAAATTGATGTAAATATTTCCAACAAAATATCTTACCGTTTCTCCAAAAACGAAGTTTGCAATGGAAGATTCAGAAAAAATTTGCTTTAATATATTTTTTAATGTATGCCCATTTTGTGTTATAAATAATAATTATTATTTCTTTATATTTATTTAATTATAATAATAATAGTTTCCTTTTTTGACATCAATTTTTATTACTTCTCCTCAGATTTATGCTACAAACATTTTTAAATATATGTGTTATATGCCATCGTAATCAGAAGAACTCGACGATTCAAACATATAAAACATATACAGGATGTCCGTTTAAAAAATTATAATTTTTCTATTTACCTCGTTTATCATTTCAGCTAAAGAAATTTTAGTCAATAAATATTTACAGAAATAAGTGGGAGTATAATTTTAAGGGAAACACCCTGTACTTTGGGGCACCCTATCGTATACTTAATTCAAAACAAAATCCGTTGCACGTCACCACCGACCAAGAATTATAAACGAAAAGTATAGCCTACATCGGCATATATTTTGACCTTAAGGTCAACTGTTGGGACGTCACCATGGTTGACTTGCCAACTGTTGACCTTAAGGCCAAAACATATGCCGATATAGGCTGTGCTCTTCATTTATTGCTCTTCATTTATAATTCTTGGTGGGTGATGACGTGCAACGGATTTTGTTTTGTATTAAGTATACAGGGTGTCCCAGATTTAAACGGACATAGTGAAATGGGAGATAGAGCACACTTTGCTGAGTTCAAAATACCGCCACACTTACCCTTTAAAGTGAATGGTTTTCGAGATACGGGGTGTTTTATGGTTCTTGGCCAATTATTTATACCGCCAAATTTTCGGAATGGCCGCACATATCGGGAAAAAACTTGGTGCAAATATTACACTCTTTTAGTTCAATTAAAAACATAATTTATTATTGAAAAATTCCAGGGCCGGACTCGTTTTTTTTTTTAACGTTGCTATCAGTGCTTCGAACAACACCCTGTATATCATTTATTGGAAAATGTTAGTAAACATTGAAAAAGACAATGGATCCATTGGATATACAGTGTATAAAATAATGTCATAATATTTGATGGCACACTTACTGTTATGTTTTAATAAATTTTTGAAATTGTCGTTTGACCAAATATTAAATTCTACAAATAAAGTAGTCAGCAAACTATAGTTTGCTAATTTCACTGAAATAGCCTACAATAGACCTTATTATTTGTGTTTCTGTACATAAACCGTATTTAACCTTTTTCAGCTTAAATTTCCATTCAAAATAACACAATCCATTTCACTCATAGAAAAAATTAAAATTAGCTATAAGTAGTCTTGTACTAATATGTACGATTAAAATTAGTTACGTTAATACATTTTTGACGTTTAAGGAACAATAATTTTTTTAAAAAACAACAAACTTTACATTAGGTACGCGTATCTTAAAGGCGTTTGTCTAATATGTCACTAAATGAAAAACTGGTGTTTTCCCAACGCAGATTTAATATTAATGTGTGGTGTGGAATTTATAATAACCATTTAATAGGGCCTCACATATTTGAAGGAAGGTTAACTGGTGAAGTTTATTTCTTTTATTTTCTATGAGATATTTTTCCCCGATTTATTGAGAGAGATTGATACCAAGAATATGTGGTTTCAGCATGATGGTGCTGGTCCTCATTTTGCTTTAGTGGTCAGAGATTATCTCAATCTGCTTACCCCAATAGATGGATTGGTCGAGAAGGTACAGTAAACTGACCACCAAGATCTCCTGATCTTACACCTTTAGACTACTTTCTATGGGGTCACCTTAAAGTCAGAGGTGTACAATGAAGAATTCGATACACGGGAACGGTTATTAGAAATTTGTTTTAATGTATGTGATTGTATTAAAAATAACCCGCAAATGATTAATAATCAGTAAGAAACATATTAAAACGTTCCCAAGCATGCATTAACGCTGGAGGCGTTCATTTTGAGAATCTATTGTAATTTTAATTAATTTTATTACCTATTTTTCTTCTTCTTTTCTTTTTCTAATATTACTTAATAAATTATTTGTTTGTGTGTATTTCTGCCCTTTGTTATAAAATTCATTGTTTTAATATTATTTTCTAAAGGTCTTTAATTACTAATTTTAATAGTAGGTACATATTAGTACAAGCCTACTTATAGCTAATTTAAATTTTTTCTATGAGTGAAATGGATTGTGTTATTTTGAATGGAAATTTAAGCTCAAAAAAGCTTAAATACGGTTCATGTACAGAAAAACAAATAATAAGGTCTATTGTAGGCTATTTCAGTGAAATTAGCAATATAATGACTATAAGTTTGCTGACTACTTTATTTGTAGATTTTAATATTTGGTCAAATGACAATTTCAAAAATTTATTAAACATAACAGTACGTGTGCCATCAAATATTATGACATTATTTTATACACTGTATATCCAATGGATCCATTGTCTTCTTCAATGTTTACTAACAGTTTCCAATAAATGATATACATTTAAAAAATAAATTATGCTTTTAATTGAACTAAAAGAGTATAATATTTGTACCAAATTTTATCCCGATATGTGCGACCATTCCGAAAATATGGCGGTATGAATAATTGGCCAAGAACCATAAAACACCCCGTATCTCGAAAACCATTCACTTTCAAAGGTAAGTGTGGGGGTGTTTTGAACTCAGCAAAGTGTGCTTTATCTCCCATTTCACTGTGTCCGTTTAAATCTGGGACACCCATATACTATATAGGTAATTCATGGTTCACTAAGTGTTTGGCCTATTTTCCAGATAACTTTTGACTAACTTCAGCCGCTGAGATCAATCTGATTTATGTTTTTAAGAAGTTGAGAATATGACACAATGCCAAGGGCCTTCACTAGGTCTAAGAAGATACTTATAGCGAGAGCTTCAATTTGTCAAAACAGCTGTCTAACATAATGGTAAATTTTTATTGCGCCACTTATTGACTTTTTTCTTAAAATCCAAACTGAGATTCTGTTATTAGGAGGAATGCTTGCACGTATTCCCCTCATATGGCGAATTATTTGCCTGGGAACAATATTTGAAAATCAAATAATCCACGTCGGTCGTACGAAAAAATGCAAGGGCCCTTTTTTGTTGAAAGTTTCGTCCCCAATAAGATGCATATAATAAGATTTGTCTTAAATACATTTTAAGACCTTTAAAAGGAATATTGACGATACAAAACATGTACAAAATTAGGAAAACGCGCCCCGTTCTAGAGACTACAATTTTTTAAATATCTGATTAATTTTTTTTAAACTGAACAGTAAAAATACTAAAAAGTGACCAATGGTTTTTTGAAAATTTTATCTAGAAGTACAAGTAAATAATGTTTTAAAAACCATTAATGTAAGTGATTACAAAATATATTATTTATTATGGGATTTAAAAAACCATTGGTCACTTTAGAGTATTTTTACTCCTCTTTACTTTAAAAAAGATATTGATCAGGTATTTAAAAAATTGTAGTCTCTAGAGCGTAGCGCGTTTTCCTGATTTTGTACATGTTTTATATCGTCAACATTCCTTTTGAAGGTCTTAAAATTTATTTAAGACAAATCTTATTATATGCATCTTATTGGGGACGAAATTTGCAACAAAAAAGGGCCCTTGCATTTTTTTCGCAATCCCGACGTTATTTAATTTTCAAATATTGTTTACAGGGCAAATAATTCGCGATATTAGGGGAATACGTGCAAACATTCCTCATAACTCGCATTTTTTATATGACGTCACTCTAGTTTTTATAATTTTTTCTAATATTTTTATAGAAAAAATTATAAAAACTAGAGATACGTCATATAAAAAATACAAGTTAATAAGAGAATCTCAGTACGGATTTCAAGAAAAAAGTCAGTAATCTTTATAAAAATAAAGATTTGAAATTGATCTCTAATTTTCTACATTAAGCTCATTTCCACTTTTAAAAATCGGTGTAACAACGGCGTCTAAAAGGCTCTGGATATAGTCCAGTTTCAAAAATAGTGTTGTGGATGCAAATGAGAGGTTTTGCTTATATATGGTTCTAAATCTTTTAATAATTTGGCTGATCTTTTTTTGGTGCCTTTTTGTTTTTTAAGTTTTCATTATATATTTTTTTAATTTCAGGTTAATTTGTGATAGTCAAAAAGAAGTTGTGTAGTATATTAGAATTTATGTATATTAGAATTTATAGGGGTAGTTATGCATTTTAATTTTACCGGCTAAAGATTTTCCTACAACTATGTAATAGCTATTAAATTCATTACTTATATTTTTTATATTTGTAACATTTTGTTTGTTTCATTAATAAAATTTCTCTAATATAAATACACCACATGTAATTACGACCCCCTTTATCCCAGAAGGCTCTCGAAGAGCCTTGTGCGGGAGGGGGCTACACATTTAAAGACAAGGGACACACATCCAATATCCGTGTATAATGGAAAAATCTCTCTCACAGTATTTTCCATTGCCACGACCGGGAATCGAACCCGGGACTTTTGGGTGAGAGACAGGTATGCTACCATCTCGACCATCAGTCAATAATACTAAAATGTTGTTTTTTATTATAAATATGAAAGTCACAGAATCAACCAGTAAATATGTGGATTTGACCTACTCTAGTCATACTAAACTAAAAACACACAAAATGTATATTAATGAACAATCAATCAAAGCGGCCACAATTTATTATTATCATTTTTCTTTAAACTAGCTGTAGACATTAAAAAAAAATTAAATAAAAATGCGATTTCATTCGGTGTTTACACATAATGCGGCTATAATTTGTAATTTGGTTGAATTGGTATATACTTTACACGGCAACACTGTTCGGAGGCCTAAGCGGCGATCAAATTTATAAGTTTTATACAAATGGAGGCATGTACGTCAGGTTCCCAAACGGAGTCCATTTGATACGTCCAATTTATCTGTACATGTATATAAAAAAATATTAAAAATGTTTACCCCTCTGAAGATCCCATTGTTTAATGATAGAAAAGGAATTGATATATTCCAAAAATATAATTATATCCACTTCCAATATGCCGGAGGCCTGAGTGTCTGTTTGGTAGTCGGAGGCGAAATAGATAGCTGGGCGGGTATATATATATATATATATATATATATATATACGTGCACGGCTATCTTAATCGCCTCCATACATCACACAGGCACCCAAGCCTCCACGTTAAGGAAGTACGTTTTTTGTGTGTATTTTGTGCAAATGGTAAATAATAACACACCTCTACACAAGCACCAAGAGAGGGGTAAGGAATAAGCATTCTGAATATATACAAATTTTTGCCATACTTGTAAATGTAACACACCTCCAAATACTGAGTAGCGGAAACGCCTCTTTTGTATAAGTTTTTGTACACTAGAGTTCGGTTACGCCTCCAGCAGTGTTGCCGCATATATTGAGCGGGAGTGGGGGGTGAGGTCGTATTAAGATGATGCGCTAGAATATTATTCGTTTGTGTAGCAGACCAGGTGGTATGGGTGCAGGCGTTTCGAAGTAAATTCGGACTTAATTTTTTTGCTGGAATCGGTTTTGAAACTTACCAAATGGTAACCTGGTCTGATATTGTTTAAAACAATTTTTGTTATAACAAATAGAAGAATTACGATTTTTTACTTAAACTAATTTTTTTTATATATTTTGACCGATTTCCAACAAGAACTGTTCATATTGTTTAAGTGCTAATTGTGGCATTTCATAAATTTTTTCTCTTCCTTTTCTTTTGGCGATTTATTACCATATCTCTTGAAATTCCTATCGAAAAATCTTGATGTATCTAAATAATACTCAAATTAACCAGTTTAAAACTGGAAAGTAACCTCTACTCCTTTGACGTGATGTCAGAGGGACAGTTAGAGCGTGTTTTTTGACAACTAATATGAATTAAAAGAATACAAAACACTGCGCTGGCGTTTCTTAAATTACATCTGTTTCCTTTTTCAAAGTTTAGGCTTTAGATTTTAATGTAATGTGTAGAATAATAATAATAACAATTTTCATTTACACCGTGTTATTTGGTAGTGGTGAGAGATAGAAACATCCCTCTGGTGGTCAGTTGCTACTACCTGTCAAGACATCGATGATATCTCTGTGACAGATAGCGATTTACAAAGCAAATACCAAAAGCAGGCGACCTCTAACCCTGGTGGACTAAACTACATGCTAAATAATAAGTAGAAATCCAAGTAACAACTACTCAACGGGAAAAAGCCCCGATTTGCATTGAATTACACTTGGAAATCCAAAATTTATAGCCAATATTATTCGAATAATATTGGCTATCAATTTTGGATTTCCAAGTGTAATTCAATGCAAGTCGGGGTTTTTGCCCGTTGAGAAGTTGTTACTTGGATTTCTACTTATAATTTCTCTGCACTTTTTCTAAACTCTGAATATGGACATTGTAGAAGGGACTCCAAATACTGGAGGCATACTCTAAACGCGATCTTACAAAGGAATAAAAAAGCAATTTTAATATGCTAATATTGTTGAAGTCGTTGGAGTTTCTTATAATGCACCCTAGAGCTCTAAAACAGTCTGAAGTAAGATTACTGATGTGATTAACAAATGAAAGTTTCTGATCAAATGTCACTCCCAAATCTCGGTAGGTAACAGGTCGATTTAAATTTGTGTCGTTTATAGAATAATTAAAGGTAATTAGATTTGCTTTGTTGCTATATGTTATGACATTACACTTTGCTACATTTAAGGGCAACTTATTTGCAAAACACCAATTACTGATGCTTACTAAGTCATTTTGCAGCTCCATACAATCCTCAATGCTTTTGATGTTACAGTACAGTTTCATATCATCGGCATACAATAAGCCATTTACCTTTAGACTACAAGTGATATCATCAATGAATATGTTAAAGAGGAGTGGCCCTTGGGGAACACCAGATGTTACTGAAATCTCGACAGACTGATGACCAGAACATTCAACATATTGCTTACGATTCGTAAGATAGGATTTAAAAAATTCTTGGAGACTCGAAGAGAAACCATGAGCTTTAAGTTTAGTAATAAGTATGTTATGATCAAGTCTGTCGAATGCCTTAGAAAAGTCAGTGTAAACAACATCAGTTTGTAGTCCTGGATCAATAGATTCTGCTATGAATTGAGTCACACAAAAAAGATTTGTAATAGTGGATCTACATCTACACGTAACATAAAAATCTAAAGCCTACACTTTGAAAAAGGAAACAGATAGATTCCAAAACGTCAGCGCAGTGTTTTTGTATTATTTTAATTCCTATTAGTCGTCAAAAAACACCCTCTAATTGTTCCTCTGACATCACGTCAAAGGTGTAGAGGTTATTTCCCAGTTTTAAACTGGTTAATTTGATTATTTGTTAGATAAAACAAGTTTTTTCGATAGTAACTTCAAGAGATATAATAAATCCTAAAAAAAAGGAAGAAATATTTTCAGTTATTAATTTTTAAAAATTAATAACATTGAAAATATCAAGTTTACGAAAAAAAGTTATTGTTGGAAATCGGTCGAAAAATATAAAAATGCTTAATTAGTTTGAGTAAAAAAATGTTATTTTTCCCTATTTTTTAAACTGTTTTAAACAATATCAGACCAGGTTACCTTTTGGTAACATAGATTTTCATAATCGCCACTGTCTCCTGAACCGATTCCAGCAAAAAAATCAGTCCGAATTTACTTCAAAACGACTGCGCCCATACCACCTGGTCTAAAATATAGTAGGGCCAAAAAGAGTAGTCAGTAAATCCAGGAGGAACTAGTTGTGGTTTTCATCTCTGGTAGGCGGATAAAACTTGATATATTTCTCTCAATTATATGGGATTATATGGTAAAAAGAGCTGCCGCTTCTGTATTCAATAAAAGCTAAATACTTTGAAGAATTTCCGGTGAATTTTTTGATCTACTAACTACTCTTTTTGGCCCTACTATAAGTTAACAGTTTAAATTATGCTCAGCATATTGTTGTGAGCGGGTTCGATGTTCTGGTGGTTTGGACGAAAACACAAAGTCTAGTTCACAAAAATTAGGTTTATTTAATGATTTTAATTGATGGTGGTTCACAAAAGTTTACTAAACACAAGAAATTGGATAACACATAAATTTAGTCACAAGAATTTAGAATTTAGAACTTAGTTACAAAATTTAGCAGGTTCGAAACAACTTTCTCGCCGACGAAAATAGTTATCTGCCTTTAGTTGCATGTCTTTTGGTTTTACTGCCGTTCTTGGTCACGTGCCCCTAACTATCGTTAGTAACTATGCGTTATGAAAAACTTGTCAAATTGCAGTTTTGTAGAACAAAGGAAATGCAACGTTTAGGCGATTTGTGCAATACATAGAACAAAGGAATTAAATGCTGATCTTGCATCCTACGACGTTACTTGGACTTCGTAGATAAAACTAACTAAGCAAAATATGTGAGCATGATGAAATAATTATAAATCGTAATATTACCCATGAACTAATGTATGAAATGATATACAGGGTGTAAAGGCAGGCAGTGCCGGCTTTACAACAATATGAACACCTTTAAATTTAATAAAGCAAATTATCTGGGCTCTACAAAATCCTCGTGCAGTTTGTCAGATTAAAAGCTCTGGGTCGTTCATCGGTAAATGTATGGTGTGGAATTTTAGACAATAGAGTAATAGGGCCAATATTTTTTTAGACACTTTAAAAGGAGACATAATATTTTGCAATATGTCATTCCCAGTTCTTGCGCGCTTTATAATTTATCGCATTTTTGTCACTCTGTAACATTTTTGTATTGGGTAATAATATTTTACTTGCTTCCGTGTAGTTTAGTAAAATAATAGCTTTTATTAATTTAAATAGAATAGAAAACTAGGTACTCTAGATTATTGGATTTTTTTTGTTAAAAATGACAAGAGTAGAAGAGGAGTCCAAATCCAGCCAATAACCAAATTTTCGATTTCCATTTGTTATAAGCTGAACAGGAAGTTGCCATATTCGGGTAGGGAATAAAAAACTAAGAAAGGAATGTAGAAGTTATTTTACTTTGAGTCTCACCGGTTAGAATATACAGCATCTGAAAGTACCCTGTATACTCGGAAACAGTTAATTTTGATGTATGGTGATATGACAAAGAATGCTTATAATTTTTAGTAGAATTCGAACATGCAAATATACCGGGTGACCACGAAATGACGCTCGCCCTTATATCTTCTTTGTTTTACAAGATATTAATTTAGATTAACTAATTACCTATCTGAAGATTTATTGTTTTTTTATCATTTTTATTTAATTTGTTTTTGTCAATCAAGTAATAAGGTCTTTCTTTAATCACTCTTATAATTTATTTTCTCCTCATACAGACCATTTTTGACATTTCTCGAAAACTACTTTAAACAAGTTGGTAAAAGGGTAAAATCTATAGAGTTAATTATTTTTTAAACAGAGTTTATATCATATGGTGTCCTATGTAAAAAAATATTACTGTTATAGCTTTGTGAAATATGACGAAGACAAATTGTCAATATTATAGAAAAGTAACACTTTTTATAATATACTAGTTGACCTATATTTTGCTTTTTTAAAAGGCAAACAAAAAAAATATAAATTAAATTCGTTACTTTTGGGACACAAAACATACCGTGCCTTCATTTCAAAACACTACACAAGAAAATATTCGGTAAAGCTCGTGAGTCCGACCATAATAGTGGAGATAGCTGCCATGTATCATCGTCCATACGCAAAAGCATTCATACGCGTTTGCATTCGTGAACGTGAATTTACCATGCACACGATACTCCCCTCTACTTCGAATGAACACGATCACTTTATCTCCATGTAGCTACGAAAATTGAAGGCACGGTATACCTGGTGACCACGAAATGACGCTTGCTATATCTTCTTGGTTTGACAAGATATGAATTTTGAAAATTTGGGCACGTCAAATAACGGTTAAATGTGCATTATCTCGACCAATTTTACATTTCCCGTCACTTACGGTTTCACCGGAAATTAAACTAACTTTGATTTTTTAAATGGAACACCCTATATATTTTTACATTTTTTGATTCAGGTCAGTTTGGATACAGTTATGGCATATTGAGATAAAAATATTAATGGCTGATATTTTTATGAGCAAACTTAATATTTCTTCTAGGCGGCCGTGACCCCAAAAATATGTTTTATTTTGCTTCAATAATTAATCAAAAAATACAATTATGGTATTATGTCATATGAAATTTGTGTTATAAGATCTCTAACATTTCGGAAATCATTTTTTCAGAATAACTATTTTTTTTTAATGAGTCCATGGTGGCTCTATACGTTATTTCAATAAAGCATTTAATGTTGTTCATATTTATAATACATAGAAATACATATAGTGCATTCTGTGAGTCGGAAAAAAACTCGAAAAATACAAATATTTGGGGAGTCAACCAAACTACTTCCCCCCTCCGTTTTCGAGGATGCTGAATACGATGGTGATGTTGGTTCTGCTCCCCGACTTGACCCTACCCCCCAAACGGCCAAAAAACCACCCCCAAAGGGGGAGAATCGCTTATTCGACGTCTTCCAACGGCAAAACTTATGTCACTCCCCCGTTTTCGAGGATGTTGAACACGATGGTGATGTTGGTTCTGCTCCCCGAGTTGACCCTACCCCCCCAAAAGGCCAAAAACCACCCCCAAAGGGGAATCGCGTATTCGACACCTTCCACCGGCAAAACTTATGTCACCCCCCGTTTTCGAGGATGCTGAACACGATGGTGATGTTGGTTCTGCTCCCTGAGGCGAACCAACCCCCCGAACGGCCAAAAACCACCCTCCACGGGGGTGAAAAATGTATTTCGTGCTACAAATGACAAAACCGGCGTTATCTCTCGTGTTTGAGTGCTGGACAAGAGGAAAACATTACAAAGTCACCCCGACAAATGTTAGAATGATATATATTTACAAATAGTAAATAAGTAGTTTTATGCGTCAATAAAAATGTTTATGATTTAACTTACTTCATAAAACCGCGCGTCAAAGGGGTAATTTGTGTCCATTCGAGGGGCTCGCGGTGGTCGAGGTGACTTCGTAATATATTTCTCTTGCCCATCATACTCAAAAATAAGAGATAACGCGGGTTTTCTCGTTTGTAACACGAGACACATTTTTCACCCCCTTGTAGAGTGGTTCTTGGCCGTTTGGGGGGTTGGCTCGCCTCGGGGAGCAGAACCAACATCACCATCATGTTCAGCATCCTCGAAAACGGGGGTGATATAAGTTTTGCCGGTGGAAGACGTCAAATACGCAATTCTCCCCATTTGGGGGCGGTTCTTTGGCCGTTTAGGGGGTAGAGTCAACTCAGGAAGCAGAAAAAACATCACCATCGTGTTCAGCGTCCTCGAAAACGGGGGGAGCGGTAGTTTGGCTGACTCCCCAAATATTTGTATGTTTGTCCGACTCACAGAATGCACTAATAAGAATATTATAACATTCAACAAGATATAAATGAAAAAAAAAACTCATAATATTTAACAGTGGATCTCTATGAAGCAGACGCCTTTGACCCCCTGAATAAAAAAATGTGAAAATATACGGGGCGTTCCATTTAATAATCCAGTGTTAGCATCATTTCCTGTGAAACCGGAAGCAACCGAAAATGTTAAATTGGTCGAATTAATGCATATTCAGTCGTTATTTGACATGTCCAAATTTGAAATTCATATCTTGTAAAACCCAGAGAATATACCAGGTGAACACGAGATGTCACTTGCCTCTATCTATATCTTCTTGGTTTTACAAGATATGAATTTCAAATTTGGGCATGTCAAATAACGGCTAAATATGTATTAATTCAGCCGATTTAAAATTTTTTGTCGCTTCAGGCATTGAGTAAATAATATAAAGAGGCGCAACCGTCAAGGGGCCGAGATTTTAGTGTTGTATTTTTTTGTCAATAACTATAGAATTATCTACAATATTTAGGGCTATGCCGAATAACAAATACCTTCTCATAGCACTAAAAATTGAAAACAATCCTGAAGCTATTGGCAAAAAATACAATACTAAAATCTCGGCCCCTTGACGGTTGTGCCTCTTTATATTATTTATTTACTCAATGCTTCAGGTTTCGCCGAAAATGATGCTAACTTTGGAATTTTAAATCGAACACCCTGTATATATTTTTACGTTTTTTGATTCAGGAGATCAAAGGCACCTACTTGATAGAGATCCATTGTTAAATATTACAACTTTATTTCATTTCTAGTTGAATGTTATTCTTATGTATTTTAATGTATAATTATATGAAGATATTGTGAATTATTTGGTACCACGTAATCGGTAATTAAATGCTTTATTGAAATAACGTAGTGAGCCACAATGGTGCCATTTAAAAAAAATTAGTTAATTTGGAAAGATGATTTCCGAAATGTTTAAAATCTTATAACACAAACGCCATGTGGCATAATGTCAAAAATATATTTTTTGATTAATTACCCAAGCAAAGCAAAACATTTTTTGGGATTACGGCCGCCTAGATAAAAAATTAATTTTGCTCATAAAAATGTCAGCCATTAATATTTTTATCTCAATATGCTATAACTGTATCCAAAATGACATCCTGAATCTATAAATGTAAAAATATGTTCCAAATAAGGTATCACAAGTCCTTACTTTAAGTCCATTAAAAAATTTAGGGTTTGCAACTGCCACTTGAACGGGATTGAATTAAAAGATGAAATTTGTACGTTGCAGGATGTCATTTCAGAATCCAAAATCGACGTAGGTACCTAGGGATTTTTAAAAAATATTCACAATAATTGAGATAATGAATTTATTTCATTTGGCTGTTCCACACTGTATGTATTAAAACAAGAACATTACTTAACTATTTGATATGACATGTTGCTAATAAAATCTTAAGCTTGTTTTTTATGCAATATTGTATATCCACTTACTTTTGAATAATGTCAAACCTGCAAATAAAGTCATAATTGGTTATAAAAATTTAAAAGGAATAATACTACTTACCCATATCTGTATTAATAGATTGTCGAGTTCATCATCTTCAGGTTAAAGCTGATCTTTGAACACCTTTGTATAAAATGTGTATGTGTATCTATTTAATCTATTCAGAACAGTTTACAAATATTTTTGATACTGTTCATTTACAGAGGATTTTATTATTGCTAATTTACATATTTTATACTGGTTTAATAACTGCAATTTTAGTTACTTTTTTATGAAAAACATATTGAAATACTACGTACACTACCAACATTAATTTTCAACCAAAGGAATAAATAAATAATTTTACACACACCAAAATCATTCACACAAATTTTTGTTCTGAATAAATAAAAACGTTAAATTATGTTTATTCTTATTTTGTTTTAAATAAGCTACTTCCAAATTATTTTTGAACTAATTGTATTTTTTGAGCCTGAGTAATAATAAAATTGTAATACTCGTCTATTTTAATTAATCATTAATCAATATGTCAATCTAGTACTAACACTAGTTACTAGTTGAACAACGAT
Source organism: Rhagium mordax (assembly GCA_963680705.1). Classification (NCBI taxonomy): domain Eukaryota; kingdom Metazoa; phylum Arthropoda; class Insecta; order Coleoptera; family Cerambycidae; genus Rhagium; species Rhagium mordax. The sequence goes on from OY796662.1 coordinate 25,800,439, forward strand.
ATTACTTCATAAACAAAGCTAGTACGTATACATGTTAATAAAACATTATTGAAGTCAAATCGCACGCGAGCGCTTTTCCACAGAAGGTAAAATAACACCAATGAATAATATTTACACACATATTAAACTAACGTACTAACTTACCTCCGTACACTGTTGCCAATTTTCTGAGGTGTATTGGTGTAGAGAACATGTGGAGGCAAATTCTGCTTAACCACCATTTGTAGCGTATATGCGTATTAACTGGTGGCGCCTTCTGGTGGAATTACAGTGAACTACATTGTATAACTGTATATGTACACCATACCAATTGGCCTCCGACATAAAATTTGGGAAACGCCTACTAATGACGTAATAATCACAATGAACATGTTTTACACATAGGTTCGTATTGGTCACCGATATTTCGAAGTCGCCTCCGATTTTGGAGGCGTATTCGTTAAATACGTATATCATTTTGGAGGTGTATAAGACACTTTGCATATATATATATATATATATATATATATATATATATATATATATATATATATATATATATATATATATATATATACATATATACATACATATATATAATAATTATACTAAACTAAATGAATATTTTTTCAGTATTGTGAAGAATGATCTGGGAGGTAGATCCATTGTAAGTTCTGTTAACATTAAAACATTACTTGTATTTTTAATCATAGTGATGATTGGTGAGCTTAGATTTACTGCTGTAGTGGGTACTTCAAAATATGCTATATTTCTGGTTGGTATGTTATGTACTTTTACTTTAATAAGTTCTTTAATTTTTGAGCAAGTTATAAAATTATTAAAAATTTTATATGTTGTAATAACCATATATACCACCCGTCTATGTTCTAAACTAATAATATCAAATTCTCTTCTTAAATTTACAGTTCTGATAATATGAAAATCGGGATACATGTTGTGTTTCTTTAAATATAAGTATCTCAAAAATTTATTTTGTACCTTTTCTATTGCATATTTATCAACAATATAGAAAGGATGCCATACTATGGATGCATATTCCAACTTGGGCCTCACTAGTGCATTATATAAAGTTATTATTGACTTCGACTGTTTAAAGTGCCGTGTTTGCCTCATAATAAAACCTAAGCTGCGGCAGGCTTGTGCGACTATGTTTTGAATGTGACACTTATAAGATAATTTATTGTCATATTGTACACCTAAATCTTTGACCTTGCATATTCTAGATAACATGTCATTATTCATTGCGTAGTCAAATATCATAATATCTCTTTTTCGCGTACAAGACATTACCGCACACTTAGATATATTAAAGTACAGTTTATTATGTACACTCCACTGATATACGTTGTTTATATCTTGTTGTAACAATTCACAGTCCTCAGCACTCGTAACTTTATGATAAAATTTCTTATCATCGGCATACAGTAAACATTCTGAAAATTTTATGACATCTGGAAGATCGTTTATGAATAATAAAAAGAGTAACGGTCCCAAATTGGACCCTTGTGGTACACCAGAATTTGCAATATGTTTGCGAGATATGTTATCCGCATACCTGACTGAAAAATGCCTCTTTTGCAGATATGAAACAAAAAACTTCATAGCATTTGGGCCAAAACCAAACCTATATAACTTCTCCAACAGGACGTCATGATCAACGGTATCAAAGGCTTTTTTAAAATCAGTATATATTACATCGGTTTGAGCTTTTTTATCCATTATTTGCAATACATCGTTGGAGAAAGTCAACAGGTTCGTCAAAGTAGACTTATTTGGCACAAACCCATGTTGTATGTCAGAAACTTTAGACTTAACGTGATTCCAGACTTTTACATATATGATTTGTTCGAATATCTTGGCAAGTGTACATAATACTGCTATTGGTCTGTAATTTTCTATGTGAGAGATATTTCCAGACTTATGAATAGGCGTTACCAACGCCTCCTTCCATAAATCCGGAAACATATTATTTCTTAAAGCCAAGTTATATATATATAGTAGGGGTGCTTGTAGCCAATCTGCACATCCTTTTATAATGTAAGGTGGTATTGACAACGCCTTAGGGGTACGAGATTTGAAAGTGTTTGGAAAAATTCCCCGAAGGTGCCTGGATACTGGCTGGGGTTAGTTAAGTGACCACCACAAATTTGTATATTAAAAAAAAGTTGTTGGGCGCCAGTGGCAGCGTGTTAACTAGATCTCGATCCCGGGTCGTACTTAATGTGATTGATCTCAGGGTGTGTTGCTTAATCAACAAAGGAGTTATAGTACTTGCACTTACCTTATAATGAAGGTCTAAGGTGAACTTAAAAAATAATAGCACTGGCACTTGAGCTTTATATGAATTGCAACCGGTGTAACCGGAAGGGTTCACCATTAATGACTGGACTAGTAAAAAATATTGGAATAAATTCCTAGCTCTGTTTGATGTTAGTATATTTGGCCTTGACCACCTGAAAGTTGGACGGGTTACTTCAGTTACACATCACATCAACATAAACAGTTTAATACAATAAGTCATTAACAATATAAAATAAATGCTCTTTGATTCTATAAGTAGCCAATGTAACAGTATCAGTCAATCGCGATACAGTTATGCCAGGCGGCAATGTCAATGTTCTAAATCAATAGCCAATAAATAGTTCGCTTACCCTTTTGGAATAAGGTTACGTCTCGCTTTGATAATCCTGAGCGTTACAGAAGACTCACTAGGGCTTAACACGACGTAAGTATTGGTTTAAAGAAGCACGCACTAGATACACAGTAGTATTTGTTAAAGTTCGAAAAAATTCCTCGGCAGCGGACACACACGTCCAATACGAGTATTTATTGAAAAAGTCTTGACTACGGACACACACGGTCAATACGCGTATATGTAGAAAAATTCCTGACTACGGACACACACGGTCAATACGCGTATATGTAGAAAAATTCCTGACTACGGACACACACGGTCAATACGAGTATTTGTAGAAAAATTCCTGACTACGGACACACACGGTCAATACGAGTATATATATAGAAAGGTTCGTAAAGTGTAGTGGTAGGTTATGAACACCTCACACTCGCGATGGGTTACACACGAATGAGTTAAAGTAGGGTTATGTTATATACCCTTCACAGCGAACACACAAGCACAAGGTAAGCACTCGAGATGATGATACACGTATGAATGTTCAAAGCTAAACGACGCCGACGCTTAATGGTGACGAGTTTGTAAGAAGCAGTTCACAGCGAACACACACGCACAAGGTTAGCACTCGCGTTGGTTATTTCACGTATGAGTTGTATTTGATTAAGATTAGAAACACTTCACAGCAGACACACACGCACAAGGTAAGCACTCGCGATGGATGACACACGTATGAAGGTTCAAAGCTAAACGACGCCGACGCTTAATGGTGACGAGTTAGTTTCTGGAGAAGAACCGACGTTGATGTTATGAATGCTCGACGGGAACTCAATATTCCCAAAATTTGGTTTTTCTTTTATAGTAAAAGTCAGAACGAAAATTTGTTCTAGAAGGTTTTAAATGTAAATAATTTCAAAAGGCCCCTGTCACGTGATAAAAATTAAATAAAATTTTTCTTAAAATCCCTATAACTGAAGTCTCCTGTACTTTTTGTTTAAAATTTTTGTATGGGGGTCTAGTACACCCCCCCACCATGATGTGGCTGTAATAATTTAATCCTCAGTGGGCACATAACACCCCCCCACCGAGATTGGCTTTTGGCGATGGCGTTTGCTATCCTTGGCTGTTGGATAGAAATCGATGAGCTTAAAAAGTAATATATGAAAAACTTAAGATTAGCTTATTCTAGGTCGGATCTAAAAAATTTTAAACCCTACTAAATATGTGAACTAACTATATAATGATTAGATAAGAATGTCAGCCCTACTAAATATGAGAACTCGCGGTTATTTCATTTGGACATTAGTGTAACCGACATTATATGGGGACTATTCGGAGTCCGATGATTTGATGACAATCCTAGTACGTCGTTTTCGCCGAATAGGCATTCGTGCTGGAACTGACATCTGTTGCTGACTAGTTGCCGACAAACCAGGCTTAAGCGATTGGCTTTCGGATTGTGGCTGACTAGGTGCCGACGAACCAGACATATGTGTTTGGCTCTCGGATTGTGGCTGACTAGGTGCCGACGAACCAGACTTAAGTGTTTGGCTCGCGGATTGTGGTTGAGGACGACATCGCGCTACTTCCCTTAGTAGTGGACGAAATGACTCTGATTGTGACTTTACGGTTCCTGACTCTGAGGTTGAGCCAGGTCGTGTTGTTACTCGGTCTAGGCGAGGTTTTCTAAGGGGTAATGCCAATTTTGAAATTGGGCTTGTAATGGGGGATGCCAATGTTGAAATTGGGCTTGTAATGGGGGATGCCAATGTTGGAATTGGGCTTGTAATAGGGGATGCCAATGTTGGAATTGGGCTTGTAATGGGGGATGCCAATGTTGGAATTGGGCTTGTAATGGGGGATGCCAATGTTGGAATTGGGCTTGTAATGGGGGATGCCAATGTTGGAATTGGGCTTGGAGGAGGTTCCGGTAACGGAAGATCCTCATCAGACGATGTGTCTGGGGAACTGGTTTCAGTCTCATGATGAATATCCCTCTCTGGAACCTTTGGTGCAGGTCTCAAGTGGTCCACATGTACATCGGTGCGATGTCGTCCCTTTTGCACGGTGTAAATCTCGTCAGAGACTTTACGAACGACTGGGTGCGGCCCTTGCCACGCTGGCTCAAAAGTGTTTTTGTGAGGTCGAAGGTTTTTCACCATGACTTGGTCATGTTCTCGGAATTGAATTGGGGTCGCTTTGTCTCGTGGGGCATATCGCTCTTGATAGCCTGTTTGGGTTCGTCGAGCCTGTTCCAGGCGATCCTGTGGGGAGATTCCAGCTAAACGTTCGCGCTCGGCTAAGTATGCTGGTGTATCCCAGTCGCCAGGCGCTGGGGGTTCGAAGCCAAACATCAGGCAAGCTGGTGTCTGTTTTGTAGCGGCATTTTGCCGGTTCCTAATCACTTTTAGGGCCGGTGCCACGTACAAGTCCCAAGTGTTGGGAGGTTTATTTAATAACAAAGTTTTCATCACCTTTTTCAGATCTTGTACTTTGCGTTCAACAGGATTTGCCCGTTGATGGTAAGCAGCTACGTACTGTATGCGGATTCCCTGTTCGGCACACCAGAGTACATATTTTCTGCTTTTAAAATGACCACCATTATCGGATAAAATCTTTCTGGGGGTACCATATCGTGCTGTTAAGTTCTCCAAGAATCCGACCACCGTTGGTCCGTTAACTGCGGGGTATACAGAGGCTTCTGTCCACCGAGTCAATATGTCTTCCACCATGATGACATAACGGTTTTTTCGTTGATGGGTTTCCTGGTAGGGCCCCAGAATGTCGATACTGAGTACTTCGAATGTATGTTGCGGCGATGTTGCTCTGAAAGGGGCATGCGGCTGTAATTGCCTTCCCTTTACGGTCTTACAGACCAAGCATTCCCGGAGTTGTTTCCGGACATGGTTATCCATGCCCTTCCAATAATAACCCCGCTTGATTTGTCTAAGTGTTTCTGTTATGCCTGGATGAGCAGCTGCTTCACGAACATGGTAGTGGTTAATGACTTCTGTTATGGCATTTTTGGGGACTACAAGGCGTTTTCCCTCGTTAGTTGTCCTCCATAATAGGTCGTCTTGTACCAGATAATGAGCGTAAAACGCTTGCTCTTCCTCCTCTTCGGGTTCTTGCTCTGCATCTCGAATCCGCTCCCATCTGTCAAGATTGGATCGTATCTGCCGTGAACGCCCTTGTGCACGGGATACATCTTGCATTAAGGCTGCGTGAGTTACAGCATTCACCTTTAGAGTTGGTGTGAATTTGGGCATAAGTAGCCGATCTTCATCGGGTGGTTCTCGTATTTCGTCATCTTGTGGATGGCGACTCAAATAGTCAGCTAATAAATTTTCTTTACCGGCGCAGTGCTCTACCGTGTAGGCATATTCTTGAAGTAATAAGGCCCACCGAGTTAGTTTAGCCTTGGTGTCCTTAAACCGGCTGAGCCATAATAGCGCGCGGCTATCTGTGACGATAGTAAATGGCTGATCTATTAAGTATAGACTATATTTTTTTAAGTAGGTCATCACGCTGAGGCATTCAAGCTCATTTACGTGATAACGTGATTCAGCTTTCGTTAATGACGAACTCGAATAGGAGATGATCCTCTTCTCGCCTTGATCACCAATTTGATATAAGACTCCTGCAAGGCCTAACATGGAGGCATCGGTTTGGAGTATGAACCTTCTCTTAAAATCGGGTCGGTGCAAGGAGAGCGGTTGTCCTATGGCTGTCTTTAATTTCTCGAAAGCGTCATCAGTTTCAGGCGTCCATATGAAACGAGTATCCTTAGTCAATAAGTGGGTTAATGGCTGTGTAATCTGTGCAACATTTGGGACGTACTCTCGTACCCAATTACACAGTCCCAAAAATGACTGGAGTTGACGTTTTGTTGTTGGAGCCGGATAGTCTTTAATGGCTAATACATGTTTGACTTGAGGCGTGGTTGTCCAATTTACTATACGATGTCCCAAGTAGTCCAGTTCCGGTTTCGCGATCTGGCACTTCTCTGGCGAGACTTGTAAGGTATGGATTCTTAGCCTCTCAAACACAAGTTTCAGATGGCATACATGTTCCTCCAAATTGTTACTATAAACCAAAATGTCGTCTAGGTACACCTGGCAAAAATGGTGAAGGTATCCAGTAAGCACATCTTTTGTCATCAGCTTTTGAAAAGTTGATGGTGCCGTTTTGAGTCCAAAAGGCATCACCCTGAATTCATAAGCTGCTCCGTCCGGTGTAGAAAACGCGGTATATTTTCTTGACTCCTCCTCCATCGGTATTTGCCAATAACCACTTCGCAAGTCCAAAACCGTGAAGATCCTTGCCTCTCCAAGATTCTTCAAGGCCTCGTGGATTTTTGGCAGGACAGAAGATTCATCAAGTGTGATTTCGTTCAAACGACGGAAGTCAATACAGAAGCGCGGCTTCTTTCCCGGCCGTTCGATCAAAACTGGTGGCGATGAGTATGCCGATGTGGAAGGCACAATCACTCCGGCCTGGAGCATCTCTTGCACCTGGTCGTATAGAATGCGCTTCTTTTCCGGCGACATCGGGTATGGACGAATATTTATAATGGGAGCGTTGTCCCTGAGAACTATCCGATGTGTGGTCGTGATAGTTGTAGCTTGAGTGGGAACTTCCGCGAATAGATCTGCGAATTCGTGAAATAAGGGTTTTAGTTCACTTGCGTATTCGGCTGGGATCTCCAATTCGGGATGTAGTTCTTGTGGTAGTTCGGTTTTCGGCACAGCCTGATTCCAATACGCGGTCAGTCGTTGTTGGCGTCCAAAATATATACATTGTCGAGCATAGTCAATGATGACATTTTCCTGCTGTAAAAATGGGCCGCCAAGCATGACCTCCTCGCTTAGATTGGGTAGTGCGAAAAACTTATGTGTTGTTGAAACACCTTGAATTGTTACTGCTAGCTCCGTTTCTCCTACTGATAATATTTTGTCTCCGTTGGCTAGTGTGATAGTCGGATGAGCCCTGTCATTAATGACCATGTTCACGAGGCTTGATCGGATTATATTACCAGTAGCGCCGGTGTCGATGAGTGCTTGACACTCATGGCCAGCAATACTTATGGTTAATCTAGGCAATGGCCTAGTTGCGTATTCCCCTCCGCATTGTTGAATCATCGCAGGTTCCATATGAAGCGTTTCTCCAGTGGCGGGTATTCCGAGCAACGGGTAAATGGATGCAACGGACTGCTTAGGCAGTGGCTGGGTTGCTGGCTCCATTCCGCATCGTGGAATCGCCGTTGGTCCGACGTGGAGTGTGTCTTCATTGGCTGGTGACCCAAGCAACGGGTGAGTTAAAGCAACAGGGTCCAAGCTAGTAGTTGTGGATGTTGAGTCCATTCCGCCTTGTGGAGTCGTCACAGGTCCGACGTAGAGTGTGTCTCTAGTAGCTGGCAATCCTAACAACGGGTAGATGGGTGCAACGGACTGCTTAGGCAGTGGCTGGGTTGCTGACTCCATTCCGCATTGATGAATCATCGCAGGTTCGACGTAGAGCGTTTCCCTAGTGGCTGGCGATCCGAGCAAAGGGTGTGTGGATCCAACTGGTTCCGAGTTCTCCCTCCCAAGGGGGGAAGACTCGTTTAGTGCTGACTGGGAGCTGTGTTCGGGCCGTTTGGGGGAGGTAAGGAGGCTGTGGCTCCCCGGGCCCCTTCGGAGTTTCCCGATACCTTGTAATTTTGATTAGCATTTAGCTGATTCCCTTGGGAATAGCGTTGCTGCCTTGTAGGACAGTCCTTGTAGAAATGCCACTGTTCTCCGGGGCAATACCTGCACGGAGATGGGGGTCCAGTAGTGTTCCTATTGGAGACCATATTTCTAGCTGGGGGATCTGTCGCTGGTTTTGTTGAGCGGAATGTCTTAGTGACATCCACTTCGCTGAGGTCAGCTTCAATCAATGTGGCTATGCTGGTTAATTCGTCCAGACTGCGCAGTTGGTGCCCACGCAGACGCGAACGAATGTCTGGAAGCAGCTGATCCAAAATGACTTCTAACTGTAATACCTCAGGCTTGTAAGGGTCGACTCGTTGAAACAAATTGGCCTTTTTTGTAATGAACACGCCTACGGGTTCATCCTTAGTCTGCTTCGAACCGTACAGTACCGTCATTACGCGTGTGATACGCGATACTGAATTGAAATTATTCAAGAACCTTTCCTCAAAGGCGCGAAAACTGGGTAAAATGGTTTTATAAGGCTCGTGCCATTTTTTAGCCGCGCCACGTAGTAAATCCGAGATTACTGCCAGCTTGTCGCGATCTTCTTTTATATTTTGCCGAGCAAAATATTCCTCTGTTTGTTGAATAAACCCTTCTGGGTCTTCGTGGTCCAGTCCTGAAAAAGTTGGGGCGCTTAACAGACGGTCATGTCGGTTGACTGGTTGTGCAGCGTTTGCCATTGTTTGCTTGAATGTATTTGCCATTGTTTCGGCCATTTGCCGGAAAAAGGCTTCAAATTGCGGCACAGGCGCATCCATGATGGGTACTTCCTGAGTTCGGGGACGTATTATCGGTGTTGGTACCGCATTAGTTTGATCAGGATTGACGTTTGGTACATCTTCCACCAGTGAACGCACATGTTGCGTCATAATATTTTGTATTGGTTCTGTATCCAGCCGGTCGATAAGACGTTCTGGAACAATGGGCGTCATCCCTGGACTCGGAGGGCACACAGAAATACGAGATAAATCCATGTTGTCCGTGTTGGGATGTGTTGGTTGTATACAGTTGATATAATCGGCGTCCCAGCTGACACGAGATGGTCCGTGGATGTGGCCGACGTTCGTAGTTTGTTTATCGTCAAAATAAGTAATCGTTGAACACTCGAAACTGTTCGTGGAAGTGTCGCTCATAAAAAGTTGGTCACCGCTGATTGGTCGATACGTGGGATCAGTCATTCCTAATCGGCCGACGCACCGCTTCTTCGGGTTGACGCACACGTTCTACGCGCACCGTAACGTTTGACAGTCGAGTTTTAGTCTTTGAAGTTAAAAGTGCAAGTAACTCTTTTTTGTTGTAGCTTTTGATTCGTTGAATAACTCTTTATTCAGCAAGGCCCCTAGTTGGGCTCGCCATGACAACGCCTTAGGGGTACGAGATTTGAAAGTGTTTGGAAAAATTCCCCGAAGGTGCCTGGATACTGGCTGGGGTTAGTTAAGTGACCACCACAAATTTGTATATTAAAAAAAAGTTGTTGGGCGCCAGTGGCAGCGTGTTAACTAGATCTCGATCCCGGGTCGTACTTAATGTGATTGATCTCAGGGTGTGTTGCTTAATCAACAAAGGAGTTATAGTACTTGCACTTACCTTATAATGAAGGTCTAAGGTGAACTTAAAAAATAATAGCACTGGCACTTGAGCTTTATATGAATTGCAACCGGTGTAACCGGAAGGGTTCACCATTAATGACTGGACTAGTAAAAAATATTGGAATAAATTCCTAGCTCTGTTTGATGTTAGTATATTTGGCCTTGACCACCTGAAAGTTGGACGGGTTACTTCAGTTACACATCACATCAACATAAACAGTTTAATACAATAAGTCATTAACAATATAAAATAAATGCTCTTTGATTCTATAAGTAGCCAATGTAACAGTATCAGTCAATCGCGATACAGTTATGCCAGGCGGCAATGTCAATGTTCTAAATCAATAGCCAATAAATAGTTCGCTTACCCTTTTGGAGTAAGGTTACGTCTCGCTTTGATAATCCTGAGCGTTACAGAAGACTCACTAGGGCTTAACACGACGTAAGTATTGGTTTAAAGAAGCACGCACTAGATACACAGTAGTATTTGTTAAAGTTCGAAAAAATTCCTCGGCAGCGGACACACACGTCCAATACGAGTATTTATTGAAAAAGTCTTGACTACGGACACACACGGTCAATACGCGTATATGTAGAAAAATTCCTGACTACGGACACACACGGTCAATACGCGTATATGTAGAAAAATTCCTGACTACGGACACACACGGTCAATACGAGTATTTGTAGAAAAATTCCTGACTACGGACACACACGGTCAATACGAGTATATATATAGAAAGGTTCGTAAAGTGTAGTGGTAGGTTATGAACACCTCACACTCGCGATGGGTTACACACGAATGAGTTAAAGTAGGGTTATGTTATATACCCTTCACAGCGAACACACAAGCACAAGGTAAGCACTCGAGATGATGATACACGTATGAATGTTCAAAGCTAAACGACGCCGACGCTTAATGGTGACGAGTTTGTAAGAAGCAGTTCACAGCGAACACACACGCACAAGGTTAGCACTCGCGTTGGTTATTTCACGTATGAGTTGTATTTGATTAAGATTAGAAACACTTCACAGCAGACACACACGCACAAGGTAAGCACTCGCGATGGATGACACACGTATGAAGGTTCAAAGCTAAACGACGCCGACGCTTAATGGTGACGAGTTAGTTTCTGGAGAAGAACCGACGTTGATGTTATGAATGCTCGACGGGAACTCAATATTCCCAAAATTTGGTTTTTCTTTTATAGTAAAAGTCAGAACGAAAATTTGTTCTAGAAGGTTTTAAATGTAAATAATTTCAAAAGGCCCCTGTCACGTGATAAAAATTAAATAAAATTTTTCTTAAAATCCCTATAACTGAAGTCTCCTGTACTTTTTGTTTAAAATTTTTGTATGGGGGTCTAGTACACCCCCCCACCATGATGTGGCTGTAATAATTTAATCCTCAGTGGGCACATAACAGTATCTTATCAACTCCTGCCGATTTTTTAGGTTTTAGTCTTTGAATTGCACACTTAAATTCTTCAACAGTAATATCCTCGAGATTTAATATATCACCCGGTATTGCATCATTACCAACAATATTATATGTAGCTTGATCTCTATTATATACCGAATAAAAATACTTTGCAAAATTATTAGCTTCCTCTCCATTCTTTACCCGCATCCCATTTAACATAAAAGTACTTGAAGAAGTTCCACCTTTTTTTTCTTTAATATATGACCAAAATCCTTTTACATTACTCTTTATACTATCTTCTGTTTGATCTATATATTTTTTATATGCAACATTAATCATTATTTTTAATTTACAACGCTCTGCTTTGTACAAATTATTATGGTAGTCGGATAAGTTCCTTTTGAGTTTGTATTTATTTTTCTTGTGCAAGGTGTCAATGATTTCCTTACTGAACCATTTTGGATACTTATGAACTTTTTTCCTAACTTTTGGGACAACAAGGTCTAGAATTTTATAAAACTTAATATAAAAGTAATCAAGGGCATCATTCGCGTTTGTATATTGATATATTGGAGACCAATCCGTATCTCTCACTAATTCCACTAACCTGAGAAAATCACATTTGTTATAATTATAATAATAAGTGTTGGTATGATACGAGTTATGTTTTTCTGCCTTCGTTATAATGTAAATAGTCAAAGCGGGGTGATATAGATCCTCATTTATTATAGGACTTTCCGCCTTAGTAATTTCACATTGACTAACATTTTCAGTGGGTATCAAAATAAGGTCTAAAGTTCTGCCAATACTATTTGTAATATTGTTGCATAATTCAAATGATTGCAAATTAATAAAATTCAAAAAGTTTTTATGCTTTACATTTAAGTTCTCTGGATGATTTATATTTATATCAGGCAAGTTGAAGTCCCCTACCACATATATATTTCTGTTTTCATTGCAACTAGTTTCACAAAAATCATAAAATTCATCATAATAATCAATAGATGCCGAAGGAGGCATATATACTACAACTAGTGAGACAGTTAACCCTGTGCTTAATTTAATGCTAGCAAAAATTGCATCATACTGTGTATTTTTTTTCCCATTTCAATATTTTAAATTTTTTACTTACGGCAATCATCACTCCACCTCCACGCGACAAACCTGTTACTTGACAATTTCTATGGCATCTGAGTAGATTATATCTATCCTTGTTAATAACCTCGGAATCATAAAAAGAGTTATTCAACCATGTTTCAGTACCACATATTATATCATACTGTTCTCCCTCAATATTTAGGTAAAATTCATCCAGTTTTGTTCTCAAACCCCTAAAATTCTGATAATAAACACTTACAGTCATTGAACTAAAATATTTTAATAATCAAGAATGTACTTAAGCCCTATATAATAATACTAAATATCTAATATATAATAAGTATAAGTAATAATTAAAAATAGACGTTTTTTTTTCTCTCCACGCTTCTCACATTTGTAGATCCCTTTCCGATCTAATAATCATCTTCCTGTCACCAACTTTTGTATAAATGTTACCATCCATGGTCCATACATTTTTACCAGAATATTTCTTGACTGCTTTCTTTATTAACTCCAATTTAGATTTGATCAAATCTTCCCTGATGACCACGCCACTGGATTTTAATATCTTTCTGCTTTCAACAACTTTTTGCCGTTCTTTATAATTTATAAATCTCACTAGAATAGCTCTCGGTATTTGTACGGTGTTTTTCACATTTCTTCCAACATTGTTATCTGCCTCGCTACTTGCCGCAGGTCGTAAGCCTACACGGAAACATTTCTCTATGGATGCATTTATATTTATTTTCAATTTCATAGTTTTATTAAGTGAATTATGCACTATTTCCTCAACGTTTTCATCTTCATTTTCTTCAATTCCAAAGATTCTTATACACTTTCTTTTAAAGTACTGTTCGTGTTGATTGATCTGATACACAAGCTTCTCATTTGTTTCTTCCAATACAGATATTTTTTTATTATATTCATCAAGTTTTATTTTTTGATTTTGCAATATCTCTTCTAACTTATTATTTATTTGTTCTGAGACAGCTTTTACTAACAAATTAATGAACGATTCATCGTTCATTATTGACTTGGTAATTTCCCTTACAATTTTTTGTATCTCCTTGGTATCTTTCGACATTTTGCTATCGTTTTTTATATTTTGTTTTGCTTTCACTTTTATAACCACACACAGGACACAGGATTTGTTTATATTTATTTAGTTAGGTACTATTACTGTAGATATAACACTCTCTATGAAGCGGGAGCAAAATACACGTCTACTCACATCGGGAGCACATCGAGAATATGGTATTTAAGGTTACTTTCGAGACATGCATACAGAAATAATAAAATAACTTACGTTTTTTTAATTCACTGCAAACACAAACAAAGTTTAAATTAACAATTAAGGAAAACCACTGATGTAGAAATATACAACTTTATGATAAACTCGCTGATAAAAAGCAGGTATGTAAGTATGGACAAATATAAGCATCTTGTCTGCTGCTCCGAGGCGTATTTATAATGTCTCCGGGATAGTCATGTGACTGTCATTAACCTATGAGATTTTAGAAGTACAGCTGCTGTCTCTTTTATTGCATCATATTGCATCATCCAGTTCTAAGAATAAATGATGAGTCATACGCACACGTGCGCGTTCAAGGTTAAAGCGCTACGTGACTAAGCGAGGTGTTGCGCAATATTACATCATCCAGTTCTAAGAATAAATGATGAGTCATAACTTGTTTGGTCTAGCTGTCCGAGTTTGTTTACATTATCCTGATTTATGTAGGCGGCGTATGACTTACAAAGGATTTCAAGGTCAAAATTATAATATGGATCCTGTTCCCACAGTTGACGGTTAAAATTCTTGGAATCCTAACTGCGTATGTAGACATAATTTTGCTTACTTTACAAAAAAAATGTTAGCGTTCTTTGTGTGTAAGTATTTCTTTGAATCTGTCTTAAAAAAATTTTTTCATAGCTCGATTGAGTTGAATCATTTATTTTTAAAACGTCTTTGAAATATTTACTTTGCGTTTGAATTATTCTGGAATATTATTTTACATAAAATCATATTTCTTAAAATTTGTTTAGATTATAAATTTTTAATGTTGTCTGACCTACATGATGATGATGACATTACAGGTAAGATGTATTATTATACCTAACTGATTCCATAATTATCCCTCCCTGTAAACAGACCTGTTTAAATTATCCTACCTGTTTACATGAATATTGTTTTGGATTCTACCGTTCGAACATTCGTTATGTGCTGAGCTCCTAAAAATTATTATTTAATGAAACATTTTAAGTTAATCGCTATATATTGCTATATTGACCACCTTATTTCTATAGTCAGATTGGCTCACTTGGGTGGAGCGTTTAAATTCTAAATGTTACAGTTTGTTTGAGGGTTTATATTTATATATTATAACCATTTGAATATATTTATTATGAAACTACATAAACATACAACATAATATGTAAAAAACAGTTAGTTGTTTTAGCTTGCTTTTAATAACGACTACTTCACACAATTTGTCTTCTTCTCAGTCCTCCTATATGTGACCAACTAAAGGTGGGCTCACATTACTAATATCTAAACATCTTCCCCTCAAAGATCAAGTCGGTGGGGAGGTCTCACAATACGGCCTGAACGAGAGTGCATGTACTGTTCATTTTTATTTTCACTTAAGCCGTCATCCTGTGATACACTCGCTTAGGGTATATTCTGATTTACAATGTTTGGTGAATTATTAGGATTACTTAACATAATATCAGGTGGATTATTCCTATCCAATACATTTTTGTTTATGCTACTATCGGAATACAACTCAGGTTCACTTAGAAATTTATGGTCTGGTTTAGTATGTGATGGTTTGATTTGACTAGTGTTTATTTATTTATTTATTTATTTATTTATTTATTTATTTATTAAATTACACCACCCTACAGTACAAGACCAATTACTGGGTGGGAATACATTGACACAAAAATAGAGTTAAAAAAAAGAGGAAAATAAAAAAATACATAAATACACATAATATACATAGTAAATAAAAGCGAACACAGTGAGATATAATTTAAAAATTACAGAAGTAAATACACATAATATACACAGTGTATAAAAACAATTACAAAACACTTTAAAATAATAATATAAAATACTGATTAAAAGAGAAGTCTCTTAATGTTTGCAATGCCAGAAAGAAATATATCAAGCTGATCCTGAACAGACATGTATGTCTCACACATAAAATACATTGGTAAAAACTTAAGAATGTTAGTTCGTGGGGTAGGAAGATAGAATGTTTTTACATGGCGAGAATCAAAAGATGGAATGCAGAAATTTAACATACTTAAAATATTTGGACAATCAATTAAATTATGGATGATTTTGTATAAAAACAATAAAGAATTTAGTTTCCTGCGATCTTGTAGACTGTGAAAAGAAAATCTATTTAGCAACTGTTCATGTGGGAAGCCAATAACTGGATATGTATGATCAATTTTGTATGCTATAAATTTCAGATAACGGCGTTGAACATTCTCAATACTACTACAATATTTAATATACCCAGGGTTCCAAATAAGTGAGCCATATTCAAGCTTGGATTTAATGAAAGCATTATAAAGTAAATGCAACAATTGAATATCATCAAAACCCCTAAAATTTCTAATGACGAAACCCAAACTTTTATATGCAGACAAGACAATACTTTCAACATGTTTGCTAAAGCTTAGCTTCGAGTCAAAAAGAACACCCAGATCTGTAAATTCATTCAATCTATTTGAGGAAGATACCGTTTAGCTGATAATCGAATTGCAGAGGATTGTTCTTTCTGCTAAAAGTTAGAATATTACATTTAGAGACATTTAATGGTAATTTATTTAATATACACCAATTATTAACGGTATCTAAGTTTCCTTGAAGGTTTTGACAGTCATAATTGTTATCAACCGTACAAAAGAGTTTCATGTCATCTGCATATAACAAACAGTTGATGTCAACACAGGTACTTGTGTTGTCATGATAAACAGAATGAATAATAGAGGTCCCAATATCGATCCCTGAGGTACTCCAGATGTAACAAGGAATTTATCAGACTTGAAACCACGGTACTCTACAAATTGAGTTATGTCTGTTAAGTAAGACGATAACAGAGAAGTTAATAAACTCGAAAAACCAAATAATGTTAATTTATGTAGAAGAATACCATGGTCAAGTCGGTCAAAGGCCTTAGAGAAGTCGGTGTATATCACATCGACTTGTTTGCCCGAATCGAGAGCCTCAGAGATGAATTGAGTAACCGAAAATAAATTTGTAATTGTTGACCGTCCCTTCACAAAGCCATGTTGAAAGATACTGACCTGCCGATGTAGGTTGCTATAGATACCATCATATAGAGAAATTTCAAGCACCTTGGCAAAATTACAAATGATTGTAATAGGACGATAATTCTCAACATTAAACTTATCTCCTTTTTTAAATATAGGACATATTCTAGATAATTTCCATCGATCAGGAAATACACCAACTTTTAAGCATAAATTAAAAATGATTGTCAGTGGGTATACAAATGCACCTGCGCAGTCTCTAATAATGAATGCAGGTATATCATCAGGACCCTTCGTGAATTTTGGTTTCAGTTTCAATAAAGACTTAAAGACATCTTCTTGACTAAACATTTTTAACTGCAGGTTTGTTGAACAATAGACATTGTCCAAGTTCAGATTGACACCCTTTGGGGCATACGCAGTTTTGAAAAAAGAAGCAAATGTGTTGGCAATCTCCAATGGATTATTATACTCAAGTTCATGATATTTCACAGAGTCAGGCAAGGAAGAAGTATTTCTTTTAGAATTAACATAAGACCAAAATTGCTTCGTATTTGATTTTAAATTATTTTGAAGACCTTTCAAATAGTTATTGTAAGAGATACTAATTTCATTTTTTATTTTCGCTCTTAACTGTTTAAATTCATTATAAGAACTTGCATTATTATGCTTTTTGTAATCTCTCCAACACACTGCTTTTCTTTTAATATCCAGAATAATACCGCTTGAATACCAAGGTGGATATTTCCTAGGACGAGACACTGATTTTGGCACATATATATTAAAAATATTAATCAAATGATTATAAAACTCTTCACATGCTAAGTTAGGATCCACAATGGCAGATAGAAAAGACCAATCAGTTGTAGGTGTTCGTATAATTTAGGAAAGTCTGCTTTACGAAAATTGTAAGTTTCATTGAAATTTACTGGACGCGCATAATTCTTTTCAGAGTGTTTCAAGGTTACGGACACATTAAGCGCTGGATGGTGAACGTCTTCAACCAGCAACAGATCATCAGATTTATTAACGTCTAACAATTATATTATTACTATCTTTCCTCACCCAGTACGACCTAGGCTTTTTAGCTTTTTCAATAATGATAGCCTTATGCCAAATCTTTTCTTTACTACTTTTAATTACCACTGTCTCACCTTTTTTATATTCTAATGGGTTTCTACGAGCTAACTTGTCGTATTGTATTATGATTTTATCTTTTTGTTCACACAAATGTTTATAAATATGTACTTGGATTTTCAGTTCTTAGTTTATACTTGCGACTGGTAGCTGTGTTTTAAGATTTCTACTCTGGAGTATTTGAGCAGGAGACGCATGTAAGTTAATAATAGGCGAATTATTATGCTCCAATAGAAGTTCCCTAAAATCGCTGTTTTCATCTACACTTTTCCTTAAAATTTCTTTTCCTATATTAACGGCTTTCTCAGCCAGCCCGTTACTTTGATGATAATGAGGTGAGCATGTTTTAACAGTGATATCTTTCCTTTTATAATATTTTTTACAGGTACTTGATACAAACGGCAGATTGTCTGCAATTATGTAGTCAGGGTAACCATATCTCGTAAATATGTCTTGGAAGGAATTAATGACTGATTCAGATGTTTTATTTGTCATAAGTATTATTTCAATCCAATGAGAAAAATGGTCAACAACAACTAGATATGATTTGTCACCAAATTCTAAGATATCTGCTCCAATTTTGTTAAATCTTAACTTTGGAACCGTATGTGGTAAAAAAGGTTCTTTAAAGTTTGCTGGCATGTGTTTCTGACAAATTCGGCACTGTTTTATGAATGAAGTTATGTCATTGGGTGAATAGGGCCAATAAAATAAACTACGAGCCTTATTTATAGTCTTACTTATGCCAATGTGCCCTTTGTGTAATAGTTTAATAATACCTAACCTAAGATTTTCTGGGACTATAATTTTATTATCTACAAAAACAATACCTGCTTCAATATAAATGGAATATTTTAAAGGATAGTAAAGTTTACATTCTTTAGAAATATGATTCACTTTTGGCCATCCGTTGTAATAATAATCCTGAATTTCCATTAAAATATTATCGTTATTAGTTTCCAACCTGAACTCATTTCTTTTCTCACTACTCATAGGTAAGTGTTTGGTAACAGAATGTACCGTATCAAACATATCTGGATCGATTCTATCTGTTGACTGTAAACTTGACCTAGAGAGCATATCTGCAAAATGAATATTTTTACCGGGAACATAGTAAACGTTAAGTGAGTATTTCAAAAGCTTCAATCTAAGACGTTGTAACCTAACAGAACCGATCTTGTGAATAGGTTTTTTCATTATAGATATAATTGGTTTATAATCCGATTGTACATCTACGTTTAACCCGTAAATAAAATAATGGAATTTTTGTGTGCTAAAATATATTGCCAAAAATTCTTTCTCTGTTTGACTGTAATTTATTTCATGATAGTTCTTGGTGCGTGATGCGCAAGCTACTAATTTAAGAATATTATTCTCATACTCTTGGAACATACAACAGCCTATTCCGTTTTTTGAAGCATCACATTGCAAGATAATTTTTTTACTAGAATTAAATGGAACAAGACCTGGAGATTCGCTTATAATTTTCTTTATTTTTTTAAATATTTCTTCATGTCGGGGTAGCCACTGCCATTCAACATTAGTTTTCAACAGCTCACATAAAGGATGCATATATTCTGCCATATTTTTTATATACCGCCTAACATAATTGAAAGAACCAATTATTCTTTGTAACTCAACCTTATTTTTTGGACATTCTAATTTGCATAATGATTCGATCCTATCTGGATCGATTTGCATTCTTAATTCCGAAAACATTTGTCTCATAAATTTAACCTTAGTTTGGTAATACTGAAACTTATAAAAGAGTGATGTTTGGCGGGGCTAAATAAATACAAGAAAAATGAATAGTGCCATATACCCCAAAAAGGAAACAGGATGCAGCCACGGACACGTGTTTCGGAGTTATTGCTCCTCATCAGCGTAGCGTAGCTTAATGGATCCGTGTGGATAGGATCAGAAATAATAACTATGAACGGTTAGAAAGTAGCAGCACACAGTACTCAAATTTGTGCTATCGTGCACCATGTGCTAATTTATGGCCTCCAATGATAACAGTCAGCACAGAGAGCTCTATGCGCAGTGCTCAATTTCTACCTAGGCAAATATAAATAAAAGAGTGATGACGACATTTGGATGCCGGAGAGACCTACACATACCTGGGTGTGGAACAACGCCACATCCAGGATGTGAACCAAATAAAGGATTCTCTCCGTGGCAAGTACAGACACCGACTCCGAAAGATCTGGTCATCAGAACTTTCGGTCTGCCACTAATATGCTTGCCGTTCCGATTCTGCTCTACTCCTTTGGCGTAGTCAAAAGGGGAGTAGATGAGCTGCGTCAATTGGACAGGAATACCCGCAAGATGATGAATATTCATAGGAGTATTCATCCTAAATCGTCCGTTCCTCGTGTGTACCTCCCACGTCAACGGGGGGCCGAGGACTCTTGAGTCTGGAGTGCATGCATGGCAGAGTGGCACTGAGTATGCCTGCCAAACATCGGCAGAATGGTTGGCTGGTCAAATGCAGAAAGCGGTCATCCTGGGATCCCTTCGTCTACTTAGAGCACACGAGTCTGGATTCTACAGTGACTAATCCTGCGGGATGTGGGGAGTTGCTGTAGATTATTCGCTGACGCTCTCTCTGTGTGGTGTCGGAGGCCACAGGGAGACTGTCCAGCACTTTCTTCCGGAAACGGAAAAAAAAAATAATAATAATAATAATTAGCGCAGTTGATAGGGTCGAGAAAGCTAAGCGGCGCGTACAGAAGATCGAAGCTAAAATTCGATCAGCAAGGCAACACGCTTCTCGAATCCAGAGTGTGGTGGATTATATAGTCGCAGGTAGACCATTTACACCGAAGGTCCGGCGAGTGGCAGGCGGACTGAGACGCCAACACCACACTCTAAATCGCACAGTGCTGCAGACTATCAAGCAGCACTGTCTAAATAGGATTCGAGCGCTTATGGCTATTAAGAAAACTTTGGTCAGGCGAATGCGGAGTTTGGAACAAAACAAATTGTTTCAAACAAACCCGTCTCGCCTGTTCCAAGAGCCACAGCGTGTTGTCGAAAATCCGCCGACTGACTGTTGATAATGTCGAAGCCTTCTGGAAAGGAATCTACGAAGTCGCGAGTCCATTCGATAATGACACTCCAGCTATAGCACACTTCGAGGCTCTCTGTCGTAGAGTCTTAGAAGAGCCAGACGAAGTGTGCCCGGCAATCAGTACGGAAGAGGTTCAACTAGCACTTGTTGGAACCAAGAACTTCGCTGCCTCGGGTCCAGATGGTATAAACAACTGGTGGTGGAAGAAGTTTCCTTCCACCCACCGCCATCTGGCCCGAGTTTTCAACTCATGGTTGAACGAGGGGCAGCAAATTCCGGACTGGTTTGTCGAGGGGCGAATTGTGCTAATCCCCAAAAAGGGGGATCTGTCTGACCCAAAAAATTATAGGCCGATTACCTGCCTCAACTCCTGCTACAAGTTGTTTACTCGTATCTTGTATACCAGAATGTTGAGGTCTGTTGATCCGGTCTACCAACAAATAAACGAACAGCGTGGTGCCAAGAAGGGCCTGGCAGGTTGCAAGGAAAACCTGCTGATAGACCGCTGTATTACACAGGATTCTGTGCAGTATAAGCGGAATCTGTCAATGGCCTGGATTGATTATCGCAAGGCATTTGATACAACATCCCACGAGCTTTTGTTAGACTTGCTCGGATGTCTTGCTGTACCAGCACCACCAGTGAGATGCATCGAATAACTGTTGCCGCTTTGGAGAACTCGCTTCACCATAACATCCGGTGCCGAGCGAGTTTCGACAGAGTTGGTGACATTTAAGAGAGGAGTGTTTCAGGGTGACTCTTTGAGTCCGCTCCTCTTCTGCATCTCACTGCTGCCGCTATCTGTTGGACTCCGCCAAACCCGCGGGTATCACTGTGGGCCACCCAGCAACCGGTGGCATAAGGTCATTCATATAAAATAGATGGGTGACCTTATGCCTCCGGTTAAACTCTATACCTCCGGAGAGCGAGAACTTCAAAATGCTCTCAGGGTAGTCGAGGAATACACGCGGGCAATTGGAATGGAGTTTGGGTTGGACAAATGCGCAGTCGTCCACCTCAAGAGAGGACGATGCGGGGAATTCCACGAAAATGCGCAGCTCGCAGACGGAAACATCCTACGACATTTGGATGCCGGAGAGACCTACACATACCTGGGTGTGGAACAACGCCACATCCAGGATGTGAACCAAATAAAGGATTCTCTCCGTGGCAATTACAGACACCGACTCCGAAAGATCTGGTCATCAGAACTTTCGGGGAAGAACAAGGTGTGCCACTAATATGCTTGCCATTCCGATTCTGCTCTACTCCTTTGGCGTAGTCAAATGGGGAGTAGATGAGCTGCGTCAATTGGACAGGAATACCCGCAACTGTAAATTCTTTGGTGTACGTTTACTACATCTAAATATATCAGAAACAACTCGCATCACCTCATCACCTGACTTAGTTTTTATAGGTCTGATCCAAACAAATTTTGAAAAGCAATCAATCAACACTAATATATATTTAAAATTTTTATTTTCCCGCGCATAATTACCCATCTCAGCCAGATCCATTTGCCAAAGATCATCTAGACCTTTTATAATAGTACGTCTGCGCTTGAAATTTTTTCTAACAGGTTTATGTAATTCGTTTACCAGCTGAGTTTTTTCCTTTGAATGAACCTTCATCTCTCTCTAGTTAATCGTAGGATTCTCTAGTGTATCAAGTCTAAAGTTAACTATACGATTCTCTAGCAAATTCTGAACAGATTTTTGAAAATCTTTTAATTTATTCTCTATGCTTGTTAAATCTTTATCAATTTTACCGTTTTGCTCGACAACTTTCTCTTTTATAAGATTCCTTAAATCATGTTTGAGGTTAGTAAGTTCATAATTTATGTCATTTTTCAAATCGCTAATATTTTGTGTAAGCACGGCCCTTAACCTCAGTAGCATCAGAAGCAATGGCTTTCCGTATTTTTTTAAGCTCGTCATCATACTTAGTTTTATAGGATTTTGTATCTAAATCAATTTGCTGATTAATACTCTTTGTAACATCATCAACTTTCTGTTGTAATTTTTTATTTCATCATCATACTTGCGCTTATAAGTTTGCGTATCTAAATAAACCTTCTGATTAATCATATCCGGTATGACATTCATTGCTATATTAATTCTAGACTCCAAATCTCGAACATTAACCACAAACACTTTACGTTCCAAATCTGAATGTTTAGCTACAATACTCGGAATAGTATTTTTTACAGTATCTATTTCCTTTAACAAATTCTCATTATTAGTATCAACATATTGTTTATTAACACAATCAGATGATTCTGTGGGGCTTTTAACATTACATAATTTTAAATTTTCCACGTTATATTTCCATCACTGGTGAAAATAAAACCATGACGATATGGTGAAAGTAAATGGGAACTGTCACTGCTAGTGAGGGATCCACTAATAATAGACCTACCGAACTTGTCTACACTCATGATGTAAATGGTGTTAATTAGCAAAATCGCAAATATTTAAGCGATAACACCTATTTCCCTAAGTTCTGATATTATAGCTAAAATCTCATTATCATGAGAGTCTGTATTTCCAGCAGTCTTTGAAGCCATTAAAAGTCTTAATCTGTCAACGAGTTCATTCACATCGTCCCAATAGACATATTCTATAGGTTTTTCATTGTATACAGCTGTACTCATACCATATCCGCCGTTCGATGGTGTGTGATACGACTTACTTCTAGTTTTATATAACGGTTTTATTATATGTATATATTTGTTAGATCTATTTCCCCTGGATTGCCCCTGCGGATTGTAGTCGCGATTGTGAGCGCTAGTTAGATCTAGAATTTCTTTATAATTTTTCAAATCAATATTATTATAACCTTTAGGATTTTTCATAAATATTAAATCGTATAAACCTCTAGTATCTGCGTATGGTCGACCATCGATTATTAATTCACTATTAGCTCCAATCTGCAACTCTTTATTACCCATAAATTATTTATTAGTCACAGGATCAAGACGAGCACCAAAATTTTCATCATAGTCATCCCTATTGCTAAAAAATCCCTCAATGTAATATCTTGCATGTTCTGGAAATTGATTTAGAAATTCATCTAATACAGGTTTGTTATTTTTAAGCAAGTCATCATATTCCGCTTTCATTTCTCCAAACGTCTTTTCCGCCTCATTGTCATCATCATCATCATCATCTTTTTCAGGAAAAACTGTACGCAAAAATGGAACCGGAGGTTGTGTAGACGTACTAGGTTGTTCTTTTACTTTACTGGGTGTGGTGATAGTAGGTAGCATACTTTTAGATGTGTTCACTTTAATAACATGTAGGGGTTCTACAATCTACAATTGGCTTTAATAGTCTATTGATGGAATCATCCTCTTCAGCCTTCCCCAATTTTAAAGCTAAATATTTCTTTTTGATCGCCTTCGATACATCGATAATTTTCTTTTTACGCAATTTGTCCCTAATTAATTCAAATGGCTTCAACTTAATCGGTTTATACTCCTCTAGAGTTTTTGTCTTCATGATAAACAGCTTTCAGAAACAGGTCTGGTCCGGGGAACAGCTGTTCAGGGAACAGGGGTCTGTTTGCGAAACAGGGTTGTTTAACAGCTCAAAACAGCT
The DNA here is from genome assembly GCA_963680705.1 of Rhagium mordax. Classification (NCBI taxonomy): domain Eukaryota; kingdom Metazoa; phylum Arthropoda; class Insecta; order Coleoptera; family Cerambycidae; genus Rhagium; species Rhagium mordax. The sequence continues at coordinate 25,825,015 of OY796662.1, forward strand.
AAAAGACAGCTAAAAAACAGCTTTTAATTGGTCTTTATCAGGAACAGGCTGTATTTGAAATAGGTCTGTATATAATAACGGGTATAACAGTAATGGTTCTAACTGATGTTTCAAATACATACAGTAAGGACGTAAAGTCAGTTCCCCCCCTGCTAACTTTTTAAGGAATTTTAATACATTGAAATAAATTTAAGGTCATTTTCCCAGATGGTAAAGCAACTTTTTGAACGAAAAACAATTGATCATTTTTCCAAAATGGCGACCGGCCGCCATATTGCTTTTTTCAGGAACGTCCTAGAAGGCCGAGTCCTCCGTCAAATTAAAGGTATTTGCATGCTTAGTACTTGTCTAGAGTTTGGTTACATTTTATTGACGAATACCAGAATGGCAATAATTTAAATATGTGGATACATTTAAAAACGATCGAAAATATTAGGTACATTTTAATTATGTAATAATTAAACAAAACAGTTTGCAACTTGTAGGTACTAATAATAAATAATGCTAACGTCAATACATCACTATTTTAAAAACTGTTCGAAGTAACCTCCATTTTAATAAAAAAATATTCGATTTCTTCTTTAAAATTCCTCACGAACTTTTAGTAAAATTCGCCCATTTATGTGAGATAATATTTTGTTCCAACTCCTCGATATTTTGGGGCTGATTGTGGTATACTTTTGACTTCACGTACCACCATAAAAAATAATCAAAGGGGTTCAGATCCGGCGATCGGGCCGGCCACGCTATAGGCCCCCCTCGACCAATCCAATGTCCGGGAAAAGTGGCATCTAGGTAGTCCCTTACAGGTCTATAAAAATTAGGCGCGGCACCATCCTGCTGAAACATGATGTTCCTGACAACGCCTTAGGGGTACGAGATTTGAAAGTGTTCGGAAAAATTCCCCGAAGGTGCCTGGATACTGGCTGGGGTTAGTTAAGTGACCACCACAAATTTGTATATTAAAAAAAAGTTGTTGGGCGCCAGTGGCAGCGTGTTAACTAGATCTCGATCCCGGGTCGTACTTAATGTGATTGATCTCAGGGTGTGTTGCTTAATCAACAAAGGAGTTATAGTACTTGCACTTACCTTATAATGAAGGTCTAAGGTGAACTTAAAAAATAATAGCACTGGCACTTGAGCTTTATATGAATTGCAACCGGTGTAACCGGAAGGGTTCACCATTAATGACTGGACTAGTAAAAAATATTGGAATAAATTCCCAGCTCTGTTTGATGTTAGTATATTTGGCCTAGACCACCTGAAAGTTGGACGGGTTACTTCAGTTACACATCACATCAACATAAACAGTTTAATACAATAAGTCATTAACAATATAAAATAAATGCTCTATGATTCTATAAGTAGCCAATGTAATAGTATCAGTCGATCGCGATACAGTTTATGCCAGGCGGCAATGTCAATGTTCTAATTCAATAGCCAATAAATAGTTCTCTTACCCTCTTGGAGTAAGGTTACGTCTCGCTTTGATAATCCTGAGCGTTACAGAAGACTCACTAGGGCTTAACACGACATAAGTATTGGTTTAAAGAAGCACGCACTAGATACACAGTAGTATTTGTTAAAGTTCGAAAAAATTCCTCGGCAGCGGACACACACGTCCAATACGAGTATTTATTGAAAAAGTCTTGACTACGGACACACACGGTCAATACGCGTATATATAGAAAAATTCCGGACTACGGACACACACGGTCAATACGAGTATTTGTAGAAAAATTCCTGACTACGGACACACACGGTCAATACGAGTATATGTAGAAAAATTCCTGACTACGGACACACACGGTCAATACGAGTATATATATAGAAAGGTTCGTAAAGTGTAGTGGTAGGTTATAAACACCTCACACTCGCGATGGGTTACACACGAATGAGTTAAAGTAGGGTTAGGTTGTATACCCTTCACAGCGAACACACAAGCACAAGGTAAGCACTCGAGATGATGATACACGTATGAATGTTCAAAGCTAAACGACGCCGACGCTTAATGGTGACGAGTTTGTAAGAAGCAATTCACAGCGAACACACACGCACAAGGTTAGCACTCGCGTTGGTTATTACACGTATGAGTTGTATTTGATTAAGATTAAAAACACTTCACAGCAGACACACACGCACAAGGTAGGCACTCGCGATGGATGACACACGTATGAAGTTTCGGAACTACTACGCCGACGCTTACTGGTGACGAGTTAGTTTCGGGAGAAGAACCGACGTTGACGTTATGAATGCTCGGCGGGGACTCAATATTCCCAAAATTTGGTTTTTCTTTTATAGTAAAAGTCAGAACGAAAATTTGTTCTAGAAGGTTTTAAACGTAAATAATTTCAAAAGGCCCCTGTCACGTGATAAAAATTAAATAAAATTTTTCTTAAAATCCCTATAACTGAAGTCTCCTGTACTTTTTGTTTAAAATTTTTGTATGGGGGTCTAGTACACCCCCCCACCATGATGTGGCTGTAATAATTTAATCCTCAGTGGGCACATAACACCCCCCCACCGAGATTGGCTTTTGGCGATGGCGTTTGCTATCCTTGGCTGTTGGATAGAAATCGATGAGCTTAAAAAGTAATATATAAGAAAACTTAAGATTAGCTTATTCTAGGTCGGATCAAAAAAAATTTAAACCCTACTAAATATATGAACTAACTGTTTAATGATTAGATAAAAATGTCAGCCCTACTAAATATGAGAACTCGCGGTTATTTCATTTGGACATTAGTGTAACCGACATTATATGGGGACTATTCGGAGTCCGATGATTTGATGACAATCCTAGTACGTCGTTTTCGCCGAATAGGCATTCGTGCTGGAACTGACATCTGTTGCTGACTAGTTGCCGACAAACCAGGCTTAAGCGATTGGCTTTCGGATTGTGGCTGACTAGGTGCCGACGAACCAGACATATGCGTTTGGCTCTCGGATTGTGGCTGACTAGGTGCCGACGAACCAGACTTAAGTGTTTGGCTCGCGGATTGTGGTTGAGGACGACATCGCGCTACTTCCCTTAGTAGTGGACGAAATGACTCTGATTGTGACTCTACGGTTCCTGACTCTGAAGTTGAGCCAGGTCGTGTTGTTACTCGGTCTAGGCGAGGTTTTCTAAGGGGTACTGCCAATTTTGAAATTGGGCTTGTAATGGGGGATGCCAATGTTGGAATTGGGCTTGTAATGGGGAATGCCAATGTTGGAATTGGGCTTGCAATGGGGGATGCCAATGTTGGAATTGGGCTTGTAATGGGGGATGCCAATGTTGGAATTGGGCTTGTAATGGGGGATGCCAATGTTGGAATTGGGCTTGCAATGGGGGATGCCAATGTTGGAATTGGGCTTGTAATGGGGGATGCCAATGTTGGAATTGGGCTTGTAATGGGGGATGCCAATGTTGGAATTGGGCTTGTAATGGGGGATGCCAATGTTGGAATTGGGCTTGAAGGAGGTTCCGGTAACGGAAGATCCTCATCAGACGATGTGTCTGGGGAGCTGGTTTCAGTCTCATGATGAATATCCCTCTCTGGAACCTTTGGCGCAGGTCTCAAGTGGTCCACATGTACATCTGTGCGATGTCGTCCCTTTTGCACTGTATAAATCTCGTCAGAGACTTTACGAACGACTGGGTGCGGCCCTTGCCACGCTGGCTCAAAAGTGTTTTTGTGAGGTCGAAGGTTTTTCACCATGACTTGGTCATGTTCTCGAAATTGAATTGGGGTCGCTTTGTCTCGTGGGGCATATCGCTCTTGATAGCCTGTTTGGGTTCGTCGAGCCTGTTCCAGGCGATCCTGTGGGGAGATTCCAGCTAAACGTTCGCGCTCGGCTAAGTATGCTGGTGTATCCCAGTCGCCAGGCGCTGGGGGTTCGAAGCCAAACATCAGGCAAGCTGGTGTCTGTTTTGTAGCGGCGTTTTGCCGGTTCCTAATCACTTTTAGGGCCGGTGCCACGTACAAGTCCCAAGTGTTGGGAGGTTTATTTAATAACAAAGTTTTCATCACCTTTTTTAAATCTTGTACTTTGCGTTCAACAGGATTTGCCCGTTGATGGTAAGCAGCTACGTACTGTATGCTGATTCCCTGTTCGGCACACCAGAGTACATATTCTCTGCTTTTAAAATGACCACCATTATCGGATAAAATCTTTCTGGGGGTACCATATCGTGCTGTTAAGTTCTCCAAGAATCCAACCACCGTTGGTCCGTTAACTGCGGGGTATACAGAGGCTTCTGTCCACCGAGTCAATATGTCTTCCACCATGATGACATAACGGTTTTTTCGTTGATGGGTTTCCTGGTAGGGCCCCAGAATGTCGATACTGAGTACTTCGAATGTATGTTGCGGCGATGTTGCTCTGAAAGGGGCATGCGGCTGCAATTGCCTCCCCTTTACAGTCTTACAAACCAAGCATTCCCGGAGTTGTTTCCGGACATGGTTATCCATGCCCTTCCAATAGTAACCCCGCTTGATTTGTCTAAGTGTTTCTGTTATGCCTGGATGAGCAGCTGCTTCACGAACATGGTAGTGGTTAATGACTTCTGTTATGGCATTTTTGGGTCCAGTCCTGAAAAAGTTGGGGCGCTTAACAGACGGTCATGTCGGTTGACTGGTTGTGCAGCGTTTGCCATTGTTTGCTTGAATGTATTTGCCATTGTCTCGGCCATTTGCCGGAAAAAGGCTTCAAATTGCGGCACAGGCGCATCCATGATGGGTACTTCCTGAGCTCGGGGACGTATTATCGGTGTTGGTACCGCATTATTTTGATCAGGATTGACGTTTGGTACATCTTCCACCAGTGAACGCACATGTTGCGTCATAATATTTTGCATTGGTTCTGTATCCAGCCGGTCGATAAGACGTTCTGGAACGATGGGCGTCATCCCTGGACTCGGAGGGCACACAGAAATACAAGATAAATCCATGTTGTCCGTGTTGGGATGTGTTGGTTGTATACAGTTGATATAATCGGCGTCCCAGCTGACACGAGATGGTCCGTGGATGTGGCCGACGTTCGTTGTTTGTTTATCGTCAAAATAAGTAATCGTTGAACACTCGGAACTGCTCGTTGAAGTATCGCTCATAAAAAGTTGGTCACCGCTGATTGGTCGATACGTGGGATCAGTCATTCCTAATCGGCCGACGCACCGCTTCTTCGGGTTGACGCACACGTTCTACGCGCACCGTAACGTTTGACAGTCGAGTTTTAGTCTTTAAAGTTAAAAGTGCAAGTAACTCTTTTTTGTTGTAGCTTTTGATTCGTTGAATAACTCTTTATTCAGCAAGGCCCCTAGTTGGGCTCGCCATGACAACGCCTTAGGGGTACGAGATTTGAAAGTGTTCGGAAAAATTCCCCGAAGGTGCCTGGATACTGGCTGGGGTTAGTTAAGTGACCACCACAAATTTGTATATTAAAAAAAAGTTGTTGGGCGCCAGTGGCAGCGTGTTAACTAGATCTCGATCCCGGGTCGTACTTAATGTGATTGATCTCAGGGTGTGTTGCTTAATCAACAAAGGAGTTATAGTACTTGCACTTACCTTATAATGAAGGTCTAACGTGAACTTAAAAAATAATAGCACTGGCACTTGAGCTTTATATGAATTGCAACCGGTGTAACCGGAAGGGTTCACCATTAATGACTGGACTAGTAAAAAATATTGGAATAAATTCCCAGCTCTGTTTGATGTTAGTATATTTGGCCTAGACCACCTGAAAGTTGGACGGGTTACTTCAGTTACACATCACATCAACATAAACAGTTTAATACAATAAGTCATTAACAATATAAAATAAATGCTCTATGATTCTATAAGTAGCCAATGTAATAGTATCAGTCGATCGCGATACAGTTTATGCCAGGCGGCAATGTCAATGTTCTAATTCAATAGCCAATAAATAGTTCTCTTACCCTCTTGGAGTAAGGTTACGTCTCGCTTTGATAATCCTGAGCGTTACAGAAGACTCACTAGGGCTTAACACGACATAAGTATTGGTTTAAAGAAGCACGCACTAGATACACAGTAGTATTTGTTAAAGTTCGAAAAAATTCCTATTTATTGAAAAAGTCTTGACTACGGACACACACGGTCAATACGCGTATATATAGAAAAATTCCGGACTACGGACACACACGGTCAATACGAGTATTTGTAGAAAAATTCCTGACTACGGACACACACGGTCAATACGAGTATATGTAGAAAAATTCCTGACTACGGACACACACGGTCAATACGAGTATATATATAGAAAGGTTCGTAAAGTGTAGTGGTAGGTTATAAACACCTCACACTCGCGATGGGTTACACACGAATGAGTTAAAGTAGGGTTAGGTTGTATACCCTTCACAGCGAACACACAAGCACAAGGTAAGCACTCGAGATGATGATACACGTATGAATGTTCAAAGCTAAACGACGCCGACGCTTAATGGTGACGAGTTTGTAAGAAGCAATTCACAGCGAACACACACGCACAAGGTTAGCACTCGCGTTGGTTATTACACGTATGAGTTGTATTTGATTAAGATTAAAAACACTTCACAGCAGACACACACGCACAAGGTAGGCACTCGCGATGGATGACACACGTATGAAGTTTCGGAACTACTACGCCGACGCTTACTGGTGACGAGTTAGTTTCGGGAGAAGAACCGACGTTGACGTTATGAATGCTCGGCGGGGACTCAATATTCCCAAAATTTGGTTTTTCTTTTATAGTAAAAGTCAGAACGAAAATTTGTTCTAGAAGGTTTTAAACGTAAATAATTTCAAAAGGCCCCTGTCACGTGATAAAAATTAAATAAAATTTTTCTTAAAATCCCTATAACTGAAGTCTCCTGTACTTTTTGTTTAAAATTTTTGTATGGGGGTCTAGTACACCCCCCCACCATGATGTGGCTGTAATAATTTAATCCTCAGTGGGCACATAACATTCCCTTGAAATTCGTCAGGATGGCCTTCAATAATTTCATTTATAAGTGAAACTGTTTCTGTACGCAGAATATTTAAATATAATGGTCCCGATAAGTTACCCTGAACAATTATCGGTCCCACGATATAATTTTCCAAAATATCGGTCCACACATTCACTTTTTGGGGATATTGTGTATGCACTTCTCGAAAAACATGGGGGTTCACGTCGCTCCACTACCTAGTTTGTTGCTTGTTCATCTTTCCATTGAGAAAAAATGTAGCTTCGTCGGTAAAACAGATATTCTTAATAAAATTAGGCATTCTCTCAATATTTTCTAGAATTCTCATGGAAAATAATCGTCTATGATTTGGGTCTCCCTCTCGTAATTCATGTAACAGTTTGTATTTGTAAGGGGTAAAATGTTTTTTCTTTAAAATTTTTTTAACTGAAGTTTTTGATATGTGACAAATATTAGAAAGCATTCGCGTATTTTCGTAAGCGATTGTTGAATAATCGGACAGCTTCTCTCCAAATATCAGTATTGCTTCCACTTTCTCATTCACAATACGTGCCATTTTTTATTCTAATTAATAAGAACAAACAAGATTCATTAACGAAATACTTTTCTATTTTTCTTAAATTCGGCTAATATGATTTTTAAAATTATTGCCATTCTGTTATTCGTCAATAAAATGTAACCAAATTCTAGACAAGTACTAAGCATGCAAATACCTTTAATTTGACGGAGGACTCGGCCTTCTAGGACGTTCTTGAGAAAAGCAATATGGCGGCCGGTCGCCATTTTGGAAAAAGGATCAATTGTTTTTCGTTCAAAAAGTTGCTTTACCATCTGGGAAACTGACCTTAAATTTATTTCAATGTGTTAAAATTCCTTAAAAAGTTAGCAGGGGGGGGAACTGACTTTACGTCCTTACTGTATATACTTGTCAAACCCGATTTCAAACCCTTTACTCTTCATTATTGTATAATATATAATGGACAAATACATAAGAGATTTTAAAACACACGCCTTTGAAACACGTGAATTTCATAGTACTAAAGAATGTAATGATATTCTAAAACAGAACAAGGCAACAAAATTTAATATACTTCATAATAATATCAGAAGTTTGTCAAAAAATTTCGATGAACTTATTATCAACTTGAATGAATTTGGAAATAGTCTTGATTGCATTATTTTAACGGAAACCTTTAAAATCTATGATATAAATTTATATAATATACCGGGATACACAAGCATATATAATAATGGAGATATCAATAAAAATGATGGTGTTATAATTTATGTGAAAAATAATATTAACTTTACTTATAATATAATTTCATTACAACAAATAAAAATTATACAATTATTTTTGAATATTGAAAAAACGAGTGTGGAATTATTAGCAATATATAGGCCACCGTCTTTGTGCCCTTTGCAGTTTAACATCAGCTTACAACATTTTCTAGAAACCTACAAACAAAAAAGTAATATTAATCTAATAATCGGAGATATTAATATTGATATTCTAGGAGAGAGTGAAAACTCTCAGGAATATCTTAATATATTAAGTGAATTTGGATACTTACCAACTATAAACTCATATACCAGAGTACAAGACATTTCTGCATCTTGTCTTGATCATATTTTTGTCAAAACTAAATTACCTTATGCAAATTTTCTTCCAGCAGTTTTAAAAATAACTATTACAGACCATTATCCAACAATTCTCCAAATTACACTACCTGAAATAGAAAATAACTTTATTAGATCCAATGATAAATGTTACAAAAAATATATTAATTATAAAATTATTAATTTAAATTTATCTAAGGAATCCTGGGTAGATGTATATTCTTGTAATGAAGTAGAAGAGGCCACTGAATTGTTTGTAAAGAAATTAATTAAATATGTAAATAGCTGCACGACTACAAAGAAAATTCAAAAAAAATTTATTAAGAGGAAAAGTTGGATGACCAATGCGCTGATAAAATCCACTCAAATAAAATATAAATTATACAAAAGCGTAGAGCGAAATCCGGAAGACATACATATACTAAATAAATACAGACAATATAGAAACAGACTAACCAATTTAATAAAAATAACTAAAAATAACTATTACAAAGATCAGATACAAAATAATAAAGATAATCCAAAAATATTGTGGAACTGCATTAAAGATATAGGTAGTGATAGGAATAAAAAGGTTTCTATAAAAAGCATTAAAAAGGAAACTGGTGAAGTAACATCTAACACACCAGAAATAACAAACAGTTTTGTAGACTTCTTCACAAACATAGGTCAAACGTTAGCAAAAAAGATTAAAAAACCCAACGAACAGCATAATCATAAGAGAGTAGTTAATTCTATTGTCCTTAACGAAACTGATGAGAATGAAGTTAAACGGATCATTAATAATCTAAAAACAAGGAAAAAAACAGGACTAGATAATTTATCAGCTGAAACTTAAAAAAAAGTAGTAGATAATGTTGTAGCTCCTCTATGTCATCTTATAAACGCTTGCATTCAACATGGCGTTTTTCCAAAGTCGCTTAAAGTCGCTGTAATATCGCCCATATATAAGTCAGGAGACAAGTTATTACTTGAGAATTATAGACCAATTTCTATTTTGTCAACCCTGTCAAAAGTATTTGAGCAGGTACTAAAAATTAGAATGACAAGCTACTTAGAAAAATATGGCATAGTATCAGAAAAACAATTTGGGTTTAGGGAAGCTAGATCAACACAAGATGCTATAGCATTATTAACGTCAAAAATATATAATGCTTTAGATAAAAACATTCCTACGCTTGGCATATTTGTTGATCTAGCTAAAGCATTTGACACCGTAAGTCATAAAGAACTGTTAGATACTCTTGAAAATATTGGATTTAGAGGAACTTCCAACAAACTGATGGAAAGCTATCTAAATAATAGACAGCAATGTGTTAACATTGACGATTGCTTAAGCGAGTACAGGAACGTAACATGTGGAGTACCCCAAGGAACAATACTCGGTCCAATATTATTCACTATTTACATTAACGATCTGTTCAACTTACCTTGTGATGGTGATATAATCAGTTATGCTGACGATACTGTAATTTTGTACGAAGATGCTACTTGGACTTCTCTCCAAAATAAAGTTGAAAAAGACTTTCCAATAATTGTAAACTTCTTCAGTACAAAGTTACTTACTATAAATGCACAAAAAACGTTTTTTCTTCCTTTCACTAGTTATTCGTCAAATCTTCCAGATTTTTCCAAATTGTTAATTCATTCTAGCAGCGCTAAATTTGAAATCAGTTCTAAAAAATATATTAAGTATTTGAGTTTAACTATAGATTGTCATTTGAAATGGGATATTCACGCTAAGAACTTGGTAAATAAACTTAGAGGATTGATTGCAAAATTTAAATTATGTAAAGAGTTTTGTAATATACCACAGCTCAAAATTTTATACTATGCCTTAGTACAATCGCATATATCATACGGGATTATTGCATGGGGTGGCTTGAATAATATTTACTTAAAAAAAATCGAAGTCATGCAAAAATGAATCATTAAAATAATATATGGTAAATGTTATCGCTATCCCACTAACCAACTGTATGAAGAAAGTCAACTATTGGATATTAGACAATTATTCTGTCAAATATTGCTGCTAAACCAGTACAAACAGAAAAATATTAGTTTACCTATAACACATAAGCACAATACACGGTATAAACAACATTCAGTTACCTTATCTATGGCAAACAAAACAATAGGGCAAAGATCTCATGCTTATATCGGCCCAAAAATATTTAATCTATTACCGGCTGAAATAAAATCTAATAATTCCACTAATAAATTTAAATATGATATTAAAAAATGGATTACTAATACACCAAGACTGAAAATTCATTCACTAGTTGATGCAAAGAATACCTATAATATAATATAAAAAATAAATAAATAAAAAATAGTGTGGTTGCATGTCCACTCTATTTACATTTATGGAATAATGGAGGAGGAACACAAGAGTGTAGTAAAAAGAGATTAATATCATAATAAATACATAACTGAAACTTATATTATAGATAGATTATATGCATATATTAGGGCATGTATTACAAAGTATGTTTACTGCGGGATGATAATTTTGAAAAGTTTAGCTCACGTACAGTTTTTTTTCTTTTGTGGCGACTTTCCATTTTTATCCATCTTGCTTTGCATAATGGTAAGAACCTCATGATTATGTCCATGTTTATTTTTATGCTTATTTTGATTTTTATTTTTATATCTATATTTGATTAGCTGAAAGATTTTGTTTTGTTTACTTAATTACAAATTCAAGTTTTTTTAATTTTTTAAAATGCAGATACTTTTCAGATTGTGTTATATTCCTTGTTATATTTATTTTTTCTTTTGTTAGTTATCTATTTCTTATCTTGATTTAATAGTTTTGTATATGCCACACATGTCTCTCACATACGGGTATATAAAACCCTAGTGGGCTTACCGAGTTTATTTTACATAATTAGTAATTTACTTTATTTTCATTATTCATACAATTTGTATATTTCTTACTTTTTTGTAAATAAACTTATTCTTATTCTATTCTTATTCTTATCTATACTTGACTGACGGCAGTACCTGCAGAATGTAGCAGGTTGCGTTGAATTCTTACCAATATTATACTCAAAGGAAGTTACTATTAACTCGTAGCGGTGATACAAAAGATTTACGGGTTCGGTTTGACCGTCAATTGCTGGCGGTCGAACGGATCTGATGCGGACTACTTCGGAATGAACCTGAACTGCTGCCGGTTTTCTCGGAATGCGAATGAGGACGGAATCAGCACGGAATGAGAGCGAAGTGACTGTGCTTCCCCTTTTTGTAAACTTTTATGACGTATCTGTCGTGTTAAAAGAGAGGTGGTCACCGACTTTAAACGACGTACTCGTATGCATATCCCAGCGTAACTTGCAGAGGTGCAGCGGATTATGCATCTTAGTGCATCAACTTAAAACGTATCTAACCGAAAATTTTCTTGTAATTTCTATACTATGTTGCAAAAAAAACGGATCAAAACGAGCAAGGATTAACAATTTTAGTAACGAATGATTTTTATTTCCGACTCGACCATTATTTATAATAATTCTCGGATTTTGTTTATACGGGGGATTGTCGAAGATTAATCAATTAATTACTTGACTGCTTGTTTACCAGCGGACTTTTTAACAATTCATTAATAACTTAATTAGAACATAACTTAATTACTAAAACAGCGGCAGGGTGTACCCAAGTGACGGTAATATTTAAAGCGAAAATTAACATTCCTTGATTGGAAAAAATCACTTCGTTGCAAACTATCAACAAGTTTGTGTCGGCCCATAGAGAAGTACGCTCTTATTTTATCCTGCTTATCACAAGCTACACCATCGAAAATGAATATATAATTAGTTCTAGCTTCAGACGGATCGATTATATCCTCACTATCTGCATATGGAAAGTAGCTGACACCTTTTACTTTTCTTAATACATCTTCAAGCAATTTATATTTAGGCTGACATAATGATTTAGAATATACATATACGTTTTCAAACCACAAACCGTTAGGACTAAACAATAAGCTTAATAGCAAATTGTTTTTTCCACAGTTACTAGGTCCGCATATGATCGTTCTTAAAGCGCTGGGAAATAACGGACCATGTTTTTCGGTTACAGGCTGTTGTGAGAAAATATCCAAGTTCTCCACGGGGAGTGACACCTGCTGCTTAAGAAGGCGCATTGTAGACTCTTGTGTTTGATGTTATAAATTTATATATATACTATACTAATGCTCATTATCAGTCTAGATGTCAACGTTGAAACACGGTGGTGCTGGTGTGGTAAACTCCATAAATAATAAGCTGCCATTTGAATTACACTTACCTGGATATCAGTACTGTGGACCTGGTACAAAGTTGGAAAAACGCTTGCGTCGAGGTGACCCTGGAATTAACGACCTTGATAGAAGCTGTCGCAGTCACGATATAGCCTATAGTAAGAGCTCTAATATACAGGATCGACACAAGGCTGATTACGAACTAGAGCAGCGTGCTTGGAAAAGAGTTAAGTCTAAGGACGCTAATTTGAAGGAAAAAGCCGCCGCTTGGGCTATTGTTAACACCATGAAAGTTAAAAGAAAGATGATTATGAGCGCTCGACATCGTAAAGTTGGTTTTAAAAAGACCATGAGTAGAGTAGAAAAACTAATGAAACAGCCCAAGGATAATAATTTAAGATCAAATACTAGGATTGCTGTAAAAGCAGCGAGACAAGCTGTGAAAAGTGTGGGTGGTCGAAAAAAGATTAAAACACCTCGTGTACTATCACTACCGAAAAGCGGTGGATTTTTGCCATTAATATCAATCTTCGCTGGATTGAGTGCCTTAGGAGCCTAGACAGGCGGTGTTTCTGGAGTTGCTAAGGCCGTTTTAGATGCTAAGGCTGCGAAGAAAAAATTAGGGGAGGCTGAAAGACATAATCAAACTATGGAAGCTATAGCTCTTGGTAAAAAAGGCTCCGGACTGTACTTAAAACCACATAAAAGGGGGCTGGGACTCTATCTGAAAAAGCAGCAAAAAAACTGCCAATGAAGCTACCCAAAAGAGCCCTCTTCGATGTAGATTTGATAAAGTATGCTAAAAAATTGAAAATACCACATTTCATGCGTAACTCTTTACCTCAGACTCCTAAAAGATATGAGAGTGCTATTATTAATCTTGATGTAAAAGAGGACCCCGGAACACATTGGGTAGCTTATAAAAAGCATAACGTTAAAGTTGTTTATTTTGATAGCTTCGGTGCACTAAAACCACCAGTAGAACTAGTACGTTACTTTGGCGATAAATGTAAACTACGATTTAATTATGATAATTATCAAAATTTCAATACGGTTAATTGTGGCCATTTATGTTTGGAGTTTCTTTATAAAAATGATGATGTCTAATAAGTTTTTTCATTATGTCACAGATATTCACGTTAAGAGGTCGAGGTCAAGAAGATCGAGGCACCACTCTCTCTGTCAATTTCACAACCCCTATCGAATTGAATCCTCAGTACGATTACGCATTAGCTCTTATTGGTTTTCACACATATAATAGTATTCCTAATATCGAAGAAGTTAATAATAAGCTTTACTATTGGGAACAAGGTGATAGAACTAAGGAAAAAGTAATTTCCATTCCTACTGGATCATATGAGATTCATGATATTGAGACTTATTTATCTTCAGAGTCAAATAGTACCGAAAGGAGCTAAAGATCCGAATGAACATTTCTCATTGAAGCCTAACAATAATACTCTCAAGTGTGAAATTAAGAGCAAACATGAAATAAACTTCACACCCACTGAGAGCTTAGCCAGTTTGTTGGGTTATTCGGCTAGAGAATTAAAACCTTATATTTTACATCAATCTGATTTGCTTGTACAGATAGTAAAAGTTATAACCATTCATATAGACTGCAATATCACCACAGGAGCTTTCTACAATAACAATCCATCACATACGATTTTCGAATTCGCTCCATCTGTAAATCCAGGGTACGCTATTAACATTGAACCAAAGAATCTAATATTTCTTCCAGTAAATAACAAACGCGAGATAAATAACATTACTTTGGAGATACTTGATCAAAATTCTGAAAGTGTTAATTTTTGAGGTGAAGAAATTGTGGTAAGATTGGAATTAAAGAAAATATGGGCTTAATATTTACGCCACTGTATATAAACAATAACTTTTCCACTCAACCTCAATCAGTTGTACGAGGAAGAGGGTGGGTTCATCATCTTTGTATTTGAAAAACATCTTATATTTAAAATCTTTGGGCTATGATGTTAGAAGAACTTCAGTTGTTCCAAGATCCTCGGTTCGATGATTCTATCATTAGAGCGGAGGTTCACACTTATCACCCATTCGTAAAATCATTTGGTAATAATGATGAGATTGAAATTACTATTAATCAACTGGATGCTTTATTGGCGATGCCTGAGGCGGCTATATCGATTGAAGGAACCTTGAAAAAAAATGTTGGCTCTGGAACTGTTGCATTCACTAATAATGCTGGAGCATACTTATTTGACTCTATTAGTTATGAGATAAATAGCGTAGAAGTGGATCGTGTTCGAGATCCAGGTACTGTAAGCTAGGTGAGAGGTTATCTAACCTATGATAAAGATGATGAAACTCTTAGTATCGCAGGCTGGAATTTTCCCGAAGGTCAATTGGTAACTTATCATCCTACAGATAATACATTTTTTATGAGAATTCCCTTAAGTCATTTGTTGGTATTTTATGATTATAAGAAGCTTTTGTGTGTGCTTTTGGAGGAAAGCAAACCATAAGATTGGTGAGAGCTCGAACAGATGTTAATTGCTTTAAAGTATCCAAAGATGATACGGGGGCCGAATTAAATATAACAAATATTGATCTAAAGGTTAAACATGTGTTTGTAAATGATGCATTAAAACTGAAATTGCTAGCCCCAATAAACAGCGATATGCCGATTTTTATTACATTTAGACAGTGGAGCTTTCATGAAAATACTGCTTTAGTAACTGGAGCCTTGAAACAATATTGGGCGATTAAAGCATGCTCAAATTCGGAAAGTCCTAAAGGTGTATTTATAACATTTCAAACTGATCGAAAAGATCAAAAGACGAACGATGTCACATACTTTGATAACGCTGATATATCTAACATAAAATTATATATCAATTCTGAATATTATCCATACGAAAATCAGCAATTAGATTTTTCAACTCGAAAATACGCTGAGTCATATCACATGTATACAGAATTTTGTAAAACATTGGCAGATAATAACAGACCCATGTTAGATTTTGTAGCCTTCAACAGCCATGCTATATTTGCTATTGATTGCTCTAAAAGAAACGATAGCATAAAATCATCGACTATTGATATTAAATTGGAGATTGAAACTAGACAGCCATTCCCAGCTAATACGAGGGTAACTTGTATTCTGATTCACGATCGCGTGGTGGAATATTTACCGCTTAGTGGAGTCGTAAGGAGTGTAATATAAGATGTATGTCAAGTAATTCCAGTCAGTCTACACCCAGCCACCATGAAGATAATAATCGTTGATATTCAGGGCTTCAATTTGCCAGATTTTTATCCGAAAGAAATAACATTTATGAGTGGACAACAAACAGCTCATTATCTATTGAAGCCTCCATTCTCGATTACCACCTTGAATAATCAAGTGCGAAAACAGATAAAATATTTAGAGAATATGTTTAGTTTTGTCTTATTTGTTTATTACCTATGTAATATATTATTATCTATTTTATTATTATTATGATTATTTAAAATGCAATAGTAACTAATTTTTTCTATCTCTTACTTATCGCGACTAATGCTTGGAGTGGAATACGCCACGCATGCGCGAGAAGTACGCACGAACATATTACTTTTGAATTGACCAAGAATCAAGTGTGTGAAAATTCTCTCTCTAATAAATTAATATATACGAAAAGTGAAGGGTGTAAAAAAGTAAACAATTTTGTGTCGGTTATTATTATTATATACTCTACGCGTATGTAAACCAGAAGATATAGACATTATAGACCAAAGGCGAGCCTGGACGACATCGGAAGAAACGTGGTAAGTGGTAAATTCTTTCTCCAAGTATCGTTGTAAACTCGGTCCTTCGAATTCATAAAATAATTTAACGCCAATCGAACATTTGGTCCTTACGAGCCAAGGATTGTGAACCTAAATTTCTGGATTGCATTTTGAATTTCATAATTATTCAGATAATATTCATTACAGTTCAAATATCGCCAAGTCACATACTTCGCTGCTTCGAACGCGCCAGACTGTAGTTTTGGCTAGAATTTTTTCTGTTTACAATAAAATTACTTAAAATCAGATTACTCCGTATTTAGTACGACGACACTTTTTGTTTACAATTTTAATTGATTTAAAAACATTAATTACAATTTCTCCCTGTTGTTGATGTCAAATCACAGCAATTGATTATTGCTGTTATTAATAATCAATGTTAAATTGTCACATTATAATTTAATCTTGATTAATTTAAATTTGCTCTCATTAAGTTATTATTTATTTAGATTTTCTGGCATTGTGTTCAGTTGATCATAAAGGGGTAGTTACCTTATTGTACTCATTGCGAGATACTCAACAATTAAGATTGAGTAATTTCCTATAAATTAATCTCCTATAATAGTGATTGATATCACACACTCTCTCTCGCACTCTCACTCTCATAGAACTTTACTATTTATTATATTCTCAACCCATCCATAAGTTTTAATAATTCGTAATAGCGTGTAAAATTAAATTTTAATGACTATACTCAAATTTGTCACTCTGTTAAACTGTAAACATTAATAATTAATTAACAAAAAGCGTTTATTTTCTTTGGTTTATTAAGATTTTCTAATAAGGTTTTGAAGTGCCATTTAGTCTGCTCTCATTCAAAATGACCTCTACTCAAAATAAACTCAAGCAATGTTTTGCCTTACGCGATAATGCCATTCAACGAATGTCAGAATTAAAAATTATAGCTGAAGGCGCTGCAGCAAACCCTGCCGGTCGTTTGCAATTTGAAGCGCGTTATAAACTAATACATAGTATTTTTGATGATTATCATAAACAACATGTCAACATAATTACGATGCTTTCCACTCAGGAAAACGTCGATTTGACAGAACAGGCAGTAAATAGGTCACTTTTCGAAGAGGATTTTTTTAGCAATCAAGTTATCTATTCAGAATTATTTAAAAAGAAACCTTTGAAAAATGAACCTCCACCGGTTAGTGAACGCAATCACATTAAATTGCCACAAATAGAAATGATGAAATTTTCTGGTGATGTAAAACAGTTTCGTACATTCATTGATTTATATAATTCGATGGTACATAATAATAATACGCTGTCAGATATTGAGAAATTTAGTTATTTAATTTCTGTATTAAGAGGTCCGCCGCTCGCCCTGGTATAGTGCACGCCCATGGTTAAAGAAAATTATCTAGATGCTTATAAAGCTTTGATTCAACGTTATGAAAATAAACGTTTAATTGCTTTTACTCATTTTCGAGAAATTGACGAAACTCAAAAACTTTCAGATAATCAAGTAACCTCTCAAAACTTACGTCACTTATTAGATGTTTTTAATGAAAACTTAGCTTCTTTAAAAAATTTGGATTTGCCAGTCGACCAATGGGACTTTATTTTAGCATTCATGTTGTTGAAAAGACTTGACAGTGACACACTTACGCGCTTTGAACTCGAATTCAGTTCATCTAATGAGATTCCTTCGTATCAAATGCTAAATAATTTCATAGCAAAACAGTGTACAGCTCTAGACACTGTCGAATTTTCTACTCAAAAGAAAACTCGCAAACCTGATTTAAAGAATAAAAGTACACCATCAACATATGGATCACCTAAACAAAGCTCCACATTTTTTATTAATGCAAATACGCGTGCTAATAATAAATCACCAAATCAATTAAATAAAAAGACTGTTTGTGCATTTTGTAAATTAGATCACTTAATTTATACTTGTCCGAATTTTCTCGCAAAATCTCCTCTTGAACGGTTTAATTTTATAAAACAAAATGGCTGGTGTGTTAATTGTTTGGGAATCCACCACAGTTTAAGAGATTGTACTTCTTCACAATTTTGTAAAGCGTGTCATAAAAAACATCACTCATTATTGCATTTTCCTGAGCGGGTTTCACAAGCTACTCCCATAGAACAGAATTCAAGTAATCAGTTACATTTCTCAGAACCTTCTACTAGCCAACAAGTTATTAACACTTCAAATACAAATAATAATTCAAAGAATAGTAGTTCGGTAACCACTCTCACCAGCATTTTACCCGAAAAAATAACGGTGTTATTATCCACAGCTCAAGTAAATATACAGGATGTCCACGGAAATTATCACAAGGTCAGAGCGCTTTTAGATTGCGGTTCGATGGCCAACTTTATCTCAAAAAAATGCGCTAATCGTTTAGGACTTCCTAAATTTAGATCCAATTTATCAATTAATGGTATAGGTCATATGCAGACTTCTATTAATTCAGGCGGATTAACCTGTCAATTAAGTCCGGTACAAAACTCTATTTCTACATTTAAAATCGACACTGTTATTCTTGATAAAATTTGCACGCCAATGCCTAACTTTAGTCTTGACTCTCGCTCTCTTTCACACATTTCTAACCTTCAACTGGCCGATCCAGAATTTAACATTTCCTCATCTATTGACCTTTTATTAGGTGCTGATATATTCCCTCTACTATTACGAAATGGCCGTATAGAAGGTAACGAAAATGAACCCTCCGCTCTTAATACTGTCTTTGGATGGGTATTAATGGGCCGTATTAAATGTCCTACTAACTCAGTAATAAACACTCTTTTCTGCTCTCATGACGCTATATCTCTAGATGATACATTCAAAAAATTTTGGGAACTCGAGGAAATTCCTCAACCTCCGCCTATGTCTCCTGATGCCCGCCTTTGTGAAGAATTGTACGCTAATACTGTTCGCAGAGATAATATGGGGAGATACATAGTTTCGCAGCTATGAACCGAGCTTTTCAGAAACTCGCACCTTAGCCCTTCGCCGTTTTTTGTCTTTGGAACGTCGACTTCTTCAAAATCCCACACTCTATAAAGAATATTCTGCCTTTATGCAGGAATATTTAGATAATAAGCACATGGAAAAAATTGATAACAATATCAAATTAAATAAAATCTATTATATCCCACATCATTGCGTACTCAAACCAGACAGCTCCACTACTAAATTAAGAGTAGTTTTTGATGCGTCGGCCAAAGACTCTAATAATTTATCTTTGAATGATTCATTGTTAACTGGACCAAAATTGCAAAATGACATAGTAGCATTATTGTTAAACTTTCGGCTTTATTCTTATGTTTTTACTGCGGACATTAAGCAAATGTACCGTCAGATATTGGTTACTCCTGAGCATAGGGATTACCAACGTATTTTATGGCGCTTTTCCCCTCAAGAGCCCATACAAGACTTTCGTTTAAACACCATTACTTATGGTCTTAGTTCGTCTCCTTTCGGCGCTTTACGTACTTTAGTACAGCTAGCCAAGGATGAAGGCTCTTTATCCTATTGCCTCTAAAAAATTAATATCTGATTCCTTCGTGGATGATATTGTCTCCGGAACCAACTCACTGGATACTGCCCTGTCACTCCAACATGATTTAATTAATCTGTTAAAAAAAGGTGGTTTTGAACTGCGAAAGTGGGCCAGCAATTCTCCCAAACTCCTTTCACATTTACCTGAAAGTTCATTAAAAGATGCTTCTCTCGCCATCGATTTTGAGGGAAACAATATAATAAAAATTTTAGGCCTACAGTGGCACCCCATGTCCGACTCATTCTCATACTCCGTTCAGCCCCTTGATAGGGATTGTACGAAATGAACTTTACTCTCTGAACTTGCCCGCATTTATGACCCTTTGGGTTTTTTAGCACCTCTCACGTTTTTTGCCAAATTGCTTATTCAGCAATTATGGACTCTCGGATTGTCCTGGGATGAATCTCCTCCACAAGAAGTTATAAATCTTTGGACGCAATATAAAAATGAGCTCTCCAGGTTAAGTGACTTTCAATTACCCCGTCGCATTCTTTGTGATAATATTACGTCATGTGATATGCATGGATTCTGCGATAGTTCCTCAAAAGGGTTTGCAGCCGTTGTATATTTTAGAGTGCTCGACACCAATTCGTCTTTTCAAACCTTTTTCATATGTGCAAGGTCAAAGGTAGCTCCTCTAAAAAGGATTTCTATCCCTCGCTTAGAGCTGTGTGCAGCCGTTCTACTCGCTGATTTAATGTCCTTTGTGTTGATATCGATGGAAGACAAAATCACTTTTAATAAAATATTCGCTTGGTCTGACTCAATGGTAACCTTATCTTGGTTAAAAGGTGATCCTTATCGTTGGAAAACCTTCGTCAGTAACCGAGTAACGCACGTGCAGAATACACTTCCTCCAACATGCTGGCATTATGTGCCTACTCATGAAAACCCGGCAGATTGTGCCTCCCGAGGTATTTTACCCTCAAAATTACTCGATCACCCCTTGTGGTGGACCGGTCCTGTTTGGTTAAAGGAACCGGAAACTAATTTTTCTTCCTCGTCTCTAGACTTTTCTAGTGGTTCTTCTGAAATTAAATCCGAAGAAAAAACTTCTATTCTCTCTACATTTGTCACTCTCGATACATTAGGTATTCTGTTAGAAAAATATTCCTCTCTGGACAAAATCCAACGAATTATTGCTTACGCTCTTCGCTTTGTATTTAATGTTCGTAATTCCCATGAAAAACGCACTGGTGTTCTTACAATGGCGCAACTACATCAGGCCTTGTTGTTTCTTGTAAAATACGTACAACAAATCTCATTTTCTCACGACATTAATTGCCTTTTAAAAGGAAAACTCGTCTCTAAAAGTTTAAGAAAATTAAATCCTTTTCTAGATAAGGAAAATATTTTAAGGGTTGGTGGTAGATTAAGCCATTCAAATTTGCCTCATAACATTAAACACCCAGCTCTTTTGCCCCGTGCTCATCGCCTTACGAATCTAATTATAGAAAAAATACACAAAATGTATTTACACCCTGGTATACAAACTGTACAATATTTATTAATGGAGCACTTTTGGGTATTGTCTTCTAAAAGAGCTGTACGTCAAGTATTATCTCAATGTCATACTTGTTGGCGTTTAAATCCAACACCTTTACAACCTATAATGGGTAACTTACCACTTGAACGCATCTCTATAACTAAAGCTTTCTCCATCAGTGGCGTCGACTTTGGCGGGCCGATATTATTCAAAAATAGCAAAATTCGCGGATCAAAAACCCTCAAAGGTTACATATGTTTATTTGTCTGTTTTACCACAAAGGCATTGCACCTCGAATTAGCTTCGGATCTAACCTCAGAATGTTTTTTGGCTGCTCTGAGACGGTTTATTGCACGTCGTGGGCGTTGTTCTAGAATATACAGTGATTGTGGCACTAATTTTGTGGGTGCTCATAAATATTTGAGACAAGTTATGCAGTCTGCTGTCGAACGGGAACAGATTGAATGGCACTTTAATCCCCCTTCTGCCCCCCATTTTGGAGGGCTCTGGGAGGCGGAATTAAATCAGTAAAAACTCATTTGTTACGTACTATAGGAGAGCAAATTCTCACTTATGAGGAATTGAACACAGTGTTAATACAAATTGAGGCAATATTAAACTCACGTCCTCATTACCCACTGAGCTCCGATCCTAACGACCTGTCTGTCCTTACACCAGGACATTTTCTCACACTCGAACCCTTAACTGCTATCCCCAATCCAGACTTAACTCAATTAAATTTAAATCGCCTAACTCGATGGCAATTATTGCAAAACTTACACCAATCTTTTTGGAGACGATGGTCTCGTGAATACCTCCATACACTACAACAACGAGGAAAATGGACATCTCCCTCTACCCCTATAGTACCTGGTACTCTGGTACTAATTAAAAATAATTTATTGCCTCCACTTAAGTGGCACCTGGGGCGAGTAATTGAATTACACCCTGGCGTGGACGGCGTGTCGCGAGTTGTGACTTTGCGTGCTGTTCAGGGCATTTTGAAACGCCCTGTAGTAAAAATTTGCCCCTTACCAACTTTATAAAATGCTAATCATTTTATAAGGGGGGAGTATGTTTAGTTTTGTCTTATTTGTTTATTACCTATGTAATATATTATTATCTATTTTATTATTATTATGATTATTTAAAATGCAATAGTAACAAATTTTTTCTATCTCTTACTTATCGCGACTAATGCTTGGAGTGGAATACGCCACGCATACGCGAGAAGTACGCACGAACACATTACTTTTGAATTGACCAAAAATCAAGTGTGTGAAAATTCTCTCTCTAATAAATTAATATATACGAAAAGTGAAGGGTGTAAAAAAGTAAACAATTTTGTGTCGGTTATTATTATTATATACTCTACGCGTATGTAAACCAGAAGATATAGACATTATAGACCAAAGGCGAGCCTGGACGACATCGGAAGAAACGTGGTAAGTGGTAAATTCTTTCTCCAAGTATCGTTGTAAACTCGGTCCTTAAAATAATTTAACGCCAATCGAACAGAATAATTGTCACGGTCTGAAATATGATGCCGGCTGCATAGTCTATGATCAATTGGATGATATATTATGTAATTACTTGCTGAATAATAATGCCGACATTGTATATCTGAAGGGACATCAAAAACATGAATTTCTCAAAAATAAACTATTTGAACTGGAGGAACAAATACCATCATCAGCACCTGACATTATCAGCGTGGAAAATATTATTGACGCACCTAATTTCATTAAAGGCGCACCCTGTTGCTTTAATCATATGAATTACAAATCCATGTGTAGTTTAACAAACTGTAATTTACTTTATAATTGGTTATATTTATCTTTACCAAAATAAAAATTATGTAAAATATAGATTTGTTCTCATTTCATCCCCCCACCCCACTCCCCATATATATATAATAGTATACATTTCATCATAAGCATAGTATAGTGTGACAGCATAAACTAAAAACATGTCTTGCTCTTGCTATATTTATGTCGAGTTTTATGATAAAAATGGTAATCTTCTTAAAAAAGAGTTGGTTGAAATGTATAAACTTGCGTGTACTGAAAAAACATTTGATTTAACAGATATGAATTGTTCATACATTATAGTAGCAGGATGTTATGAGGATTGCGATTGTCCACGAGGCGAGTATTAGTATCACACTATGCGTTCCCGTAAAATGATGTTATTAATAGTGAGGTTAGAAAGACATTGTGAGCAGTTGGACGAGTTAAAAGAACTTATAAAATTGTATAATCAAAAACAGTGTATGTTCTCCAGATTCCAAAAATTGAGTGTAGAAAAGGACGATGAACAGCTATGGAATCGAAAAGTATTTATGAATTTAACACGTTTTAATACGTCATCAGAGTTCAAACATCGTCACATTACCCCAACTAGAGTATAAATATATATAGTTACTTGAAGAATTACTTAGTTTATTGGTAATGATGGCGTTGTTAAGTCCTCATTTCATAATTTTGTATGCTGTGCTTCAAAATATCATATACATACATCAGCCATATGGTTCTAAAGAGGTATTCATATGTTTCGATAAGGATGGATTGAAAAATGATAGTTGGCCTTCAAAATGGACGAGTATGGCGCCATATACATCTAATAACATACCTACTTTTGTAACATCAATGTCCAATGATGTAATACAATACAAGTTGAAAATACGCTTTCAGGATAGTACCATGGGAGATGTGGCTTGGAAAATGTTAATTAATTGTTCATATGACGCTGCTACTACCCCCACTTACACAACAACACCACCACCACCATCTCAATTTAAAGAAAGCATTATCCCAAAAGAATTTGAATCAATGTTACGTTTGCTGTACTACATTACAGTTTGTTCCACGATCATAATACTGAAGTGCATCATTATATTTATGCGGAAAAATATAAAAGTTGACAAAAATGTGGATGTTTTACAGTGAACAGAAATGGAGTAAAGCTGAGGATTTACAGAGTGCTATTGAACGCTTACGTGATTAAATTTTAGCGCTAATATTTAGCGAACAACATGATAATATATACTGTTGTGACTCCATGCAAGATGATATTGACCGCAATAAAGCATGTGAAAAACAAGTACAGATGTATAGGAAAGCTTTGGATTTGTGCGACAAGTTACTCGATGGAAATATAAGTATCCAGAAATTTTGTCGTGAAATGATTGCGATCGATATGAAGCAATTTCTAATTAATATTAAAATGTATATACCACAAAAATACATTCTTCTATTTGATATATTTGATGACGATAAATAAAATAATGTACTTATTTTGTTGTTTTATTAGCTGCACTCCGTCTATGTTTTAGCTTGTAATAATTAACCATATTCCCCACTTGCTCGACGTTTATGATAAAAAATTCAATTAATAAGTTTTAACATAGAGAATTTACGATGTTATCACTTCCGTTAATCGCTTTATATCATTTCCGTTAATCGCTTCAAGGTGAATGCTTGTGTTTTTATTGAAATTAGCGTTTAAAAACATTCCCAAGTTATTATATAGCACATTTATTGGCCCTTAGTTACAGGGCTGCCACCCCACATCAAAACAGCTTTGAGCTATTAGCGTCACACCATGCATCATGTTTTTCTTTTCAGTGAGCGCCATAGAACATATTATCTATTTACTTTAAATTCAAATATTAAGTCCCAAACGCCAAATTCTACTCGAATGCCGAAAATTTAGTTAAATTAGTATTCTAGACGCCGAGACGAATCATTTGAGACCCCACATCAGGTATTTCAGAAGACCGGAAGTTGTTATTTTATTGCAGATTCTAGCATGTTTCGAGTTGAGGAACATATCTATATACTTTAAATTCACATATCAAGCCCCAAAGCCCATTTTTTCGCACTCGGAATGAAAATGTTGTTATATTAGTATTCTAGACGCCGAGGCGATTCATTTGACACCCCACATCACGGATTTC
The DNA here is from genome assembly GCA_963680705.1 of Rhagium mordax. NCBI lineage: Eukaryota > Metazoa > Arthropoda > Insecta > Coleoptera > Cerambycidae > Rhagium > Rhagium mordax. The sequence continues at coordinate 25,850,587 of OY796662.1, forward strand.
AGAAGACCGGAAGTAGAGACCGGAAGTTGTTGTTTTATGACGTATTTCGAGTTGAGGAACATATCTATATACTTTAAATTCAAATATCAAGTCCCAAAGCCCATTTTATCATACTTGGAATGAAAATTTTGTTATATTAGTATTCTAGACGTCGAGACGAATCATTTGATATCCCACATCACGTTACCGATCAGGACCGCCATGTTTTTTTCTCATACCTACTGCGCACGATCAGGGCCGCCATGTTTTTTCCCATACCTATTGCGTCGCCTTGTTTTTTTCTCATACCCATTGCGCCGCCATGTTTTTTCTCATACCTACTGCGCCGCCATGTTTTTTTCTCATACCTACTGCGCCGCCATGTTTTTTTCTCATACTTATTGCGCATGATCAGGGCCGCCATGTTTTTTTCTCATACCTACATGTTTTCTTTCACCTTCAGCAGCCTCTGGACCCCAGCCCCCAGACTTCATCCCCCCAGACTTCATCCCTCCAGACTTCATCCCTCCAGACTTCTTGTACATCCCCTGGTCACTTCTTGTACCTCTTGTACATCCCTCAGACATTGACGATCACTTCTTGTACCTCTGGATGGTCGCTCTTGATGGACATGTGCCATCCAGTTCACTTCCGGTCGAAATTCCGCTTTGTCTATCTACTCACCTTCAATTTTGGTATAACTCCTAGAGGGCGCTACGTACGCTGCGTTTAATGTGTAAAAAAGGTCGTAACTTTTTACCCGCACCCATACGGCAGATTTCGCTTAAAAATTATTCTCTTCTATCATTTCTTAATAAAAAAGGTATACTTGTCTCTAAATACAACAGTTTTTCAGAAAGTGCAGTGCAAATCAAAAATTCCATGCAAATTCACTATGAGATGTGAAAAATTATTTTTATTATTTTGGCGGCAAAATTCGACAATTTTTCGTTGAAATTGTTGTTTTCTGTTATGTAGTTAATCCCGCTTAAGTGGTTATTGGCGTTAAACAATTTCTCAAAATTTCAAACATTACAACAAAACAATTTTAACTAGTAGGCATAAATAATTTTATTCCATGGTAAACAATGCATCACAAATAATTACAACAACATATAACAACAAATACTACAATAAACATTCAACTTGATCACTTCTCTTTTTTCAGAAATCGAAAGAAATATGTGGCGATCAGTTTTTAGGTATTAAAAAAAATTTAGAAAGAAATAAAAAACACAACACTTCTACAACAATTAATTAATGTTTAAAAGATTTGTTGTTTGACAGGTACTTTTTGTTTTTATGCGTGCTTGATAAATATTTATCTTTATTTACTCTGATAATGCTGTATCTCAACGCCTACTTTTAAAAATAATTTTTTACAGTGCATAATGAATACGCACAGAATTTTTGATTTGCACTTTTCTCAAAAACTGTTGTATTTAGAGACTTGAAACAAGTATACATTTTTTATTAGGAAATGATAGAAGAATTAAATTAATAAGTGAAAAAAGTTACGGTCATATTTACACATTAAACGCAGCATACGTAGCGTCCTCTAGGAGTTTATTTATTTATTTATTACAGGAAATGGGACACACACAGGCTATAGCCCAAACCAGCGTCCACTAATACAAATATAAATTTAAATTTACAACTAAATTAAACTAACAGAAACTTAACTACTCTATAAAACTATTTAAGAGAAAAATGTGATACAATTTAAAACAAAATAAGGTATAGGTATAACAGGTATTATATTTGGTCTTTTATAGCGGCTTTGAACTTTTTCAGTGACAAATTAAATATATCTAATTCAATGAAATTTATGTTGTATGTTCTAAACGCTCTATTTAAAGGGGAGTTTCGGCCAGAATTTGTATTGCGAGGTGGCTCATGAAATAACATATTACTCCTAAGATTACGAGAAGGGATGTGATAATTTACCATGGCTAGTAACATTTGTGAGTCAACTAATCCATTAATTAACTAATATAAAAATATTAGATCAGCTTGCGATCTTCTATTCTCCAATGACAACACGTTAAATTTATGTTTTAAAAAATTACTATTTTGGAAACTGTATATACCGGTCTCCTTGAAACTCAAATATCTCAGAAATCTATTTTGTACAGATTCAATACGAGATTTGTTTGTATACCTACTCCAGGAAACGTAGGCTCAAGGTGGAAAACTATATAGGATTTGATTTTTATTTTTTTTTATACTGGTCTTGGGATGCTCAATTTGGGTCTGAGTTTGTGGGACACAGCTGTCCCCGGAACATCCCCATCCACCGCCCCAAAGGGCTCTTTTTTCGTTTTTTGCTTTATATCGAGCTTCCGGTGCATGCTATCGCAAAAGTACCTATATTGAAAATTAAAGAGGAATAAATAGTGTACAATATGAGCTATGTTTGGTTGTTGTACGTCAAACCGTTTCTTTGCACGGGCACCTCAATGTTGGCCTTCCCTTTGAAATAGAAACTTCGTAATTTTTTTATTGTGGCTCACAGACAATACTAATTAAAAATAAAACATATGGCAGTTTATCACCGATAAATACCTGATTTTTTGGTATATATCTGTTTTTTCTGACATTGCTTTTTCGAGATACAGGGTCGTCCATCCTAAAATTCACTCCATCGTATCACCGGGGTTGTTCATATAGGATAGTTCAAAATTTATGGTATTATAGACTTCAACGTGCTGTTTGAAAATACGTATCAGACGACCAGATTTTTTCGCCGGAACTACCCCTTAACCTAAAAAAAGCGTTTTTAGGTTAGGTTTTTCTTTAATATTCGCTCTTCAGGGCACTCTATGAGAAATCGTCACGTATTGTTGTATACTCGCTTATATGGTTTATGTATAGGTTTCATAATTATTTTTTTTTACAACACCCTGTATTCGAAATTTTTTTTTTATAGAAGGTTCTAAAAAAGTATTTTTATAACGTTTTCTAATACGCATATGTTTTTACTATATGCCATCTACTTTGTATATCTCTATATGGTTTGTTAATTAGACTACCCCTTCACCCCAAAATCGATACCGCGGCGTAACAGTTTATCAGAAAATTACATTATTCATAGTAGAGTGGTAATAGCGGACCCGGGTATCCCCCCACCACTTTTGCTCCCCCCCCCCCACTTTTTCTGGGGTGGGGGGCAATTAGGATAATTAGATTGGGGTGGGGGGCAATTAGAGTAGGGGGAGGTAATTTGTAATTGCAATAAATGTAATTAGAATAATTAGATTGGGAGGTAATTTGTAATTGCGTAATTAGTAATTTGTAATTGCGTAATTAGTAATTTGTAATTGTGTAATTAGACTATTTGCGCATTAATTACACTATTGTATATAGTCTGGAGGGGATTAATTAAAAAACCCAATTGTCGCGAGAAATGAAAGTAATTGGATTATTGCGCTGTAATGTAATTGCGTAATTAGTAATTTGTAATTGTGTAATTAGACTATTTGCTCGTTAATTACACTATTGTATATAGTCTGGAGGGGATTAATTAAAAACCCAATTGTCGCGAGAAATGAAAGTAATTAGACTATTTGCGCATTTATTACACTGCATCTAATTGAATTGGAACAATTGTTGTATAGTAATTAGTGTATGTATAGTGTAATTGTATATTAATTAGTGTATGCTTAGTCTGGTGGGGGATAATTAAAACCCAATTGTCGCGAGAAATGAAAGTAGTTGGACTATTTGCGCATTAATTACACTAATTGAATTGGAACAATTGTTGTATAGTAATTAGTGTAGGTATAGTGTAATTGTATATTAATTAGTGTCGCATGCAATACGCAAATAAAGTAATTAGTCTGATGTAATTGCATCAAGTTAGTGTCACACAACAGTTTGAGTACCTACAAATTCATTGTTAGAATTCTATAAAGTAGGTGTCGAAATATTGCAATAAATTTGACATCGAAATGCATTTATTTTCTAGGGATAAAAGAACAAGCGACATCGCATTTATTTTCTAATGATCAAAGATTAAATCAGCTTTTAGTTTTTACTGTCGCATATCTCGAAACAAAATAGTTGGTTAAATGTATAGCTCCCATTTGTTCGACAGACAATGGGTTTGAATAAAGGACACAGGTACGTAGGCCGGGTGGCTCACGTGAACGGTACCTATCTGAAATCGAGGGTATGCCATTAAGGCGGTCGACTTTCCAGTTAAACAATATAGCATAGGCGGCTAGTGCAGGCAGTACATAAGGGTATTACATTGTTATAAGACACTTCTTCTATAATGACTTTGTCATAGGGAATTAACTATCTCGTAATTATTAATATTGTTACATTTTATTGTTTGGTGTCTTTAAATCGGATGGGGTTTACTGTTGCTTTTGTATACATTTAATGACTACCTACATAGGGGTCCTTCCTTAAAATTTTAAGTTAGCAAGGTTATAGACAAAAGAAATTAGACAAAAGAAATCGATGTACCACATTATGGGTTCACAAAACAGGCGACATGAATCATTTAAATATATTACGTAAAAGCCGTACGGCTTCTTGGAAAGCATTCTTGAGTACATTCGTTTTATTATTTATTTATTATACATAAAAAATATTTCATATGACATAACCATGTAATGATACAATAATATATTTTCTAGACAGTGACAATTAATTTTAAACGTCGTATGAGCAGAGAAACCCTCGATTTCAATTCAAACAAATCAAAATAATTTTTTAATCTGTTTTACTGAATAATGGGAATGGCTCTCTTCAACCGTCTGTAAAACTATTTTATCTGGTGGCGCGCGTCATAATGACATCATTATGTCATTTGTTTATAGTGACATAAGTAAGTTCATTATGATATTTGTATCATAATGAAATTCCAGAAAGCACTAGTGCCATAATGAGATTCAAAAAGTACTATTACAATAATTTTATTTGACTTACGTAAAAATTCTATATCTTTACCATCAATAAAATAAGTTTAGAAGATAATATACGTGATAGATCAAAAAATTTTATTCAAAATACAATTTAACTTAACTAATTATTATAAATTGCAAAAGAGCAATTAAAACTGAACCTTCATTTATCATCACATTCTTCGTGTTCTTACTGTAACGTGCTTATTATAAAACACGTGTGACAGGCATTACAGCAATTATTCAAGAACGGTGAACGAAAGAATTCAGAGTGAAGGTAAAATAATTATATTGTTGAAATAATTCAGCCATTTAAAAATCGAAAATATATTTAATATTAATCATTAAACCAGGTATATACAATAAGATACATATTTGGCGTGTTAGCAGAGACAGTTACATAACAATACAAAAAAAAAAATGTTTAATGTATAACTAAAATAACAAGCATATTACATTGAATATAAAAATAAATATAAAGTATAAATTGTACAATACTTACGTGTAAATGATAAATAAATAATGGTACATTCTTATTAAAATATGAGAGAAAAACAGTGAGTGCGTTTCATATTATACACATTGCCTCTATATTGTCGAAATTTGCCGGGTAATTTAAAATATCCACGAATTCACATGTAGAGTAAAAGCAATAATGTAACAATATTTTTTTGTAATATAAATTTAAAACAATTAAAATTTAATGATTTCAATAAATTTGGAAGTACAATATACAAATTAAGATTTAATGAGTTCCTTGTCGATTTTGTTATTCTAAATCTATAGGGTCTAAGAAAGTCCGCTTGTCTAGTGGTTAGTTATGAACATCCGAATTCCTGACAAAAAAGTTGTAGTTTTTATGGATCTCAAGCAATCTATAATATACATATAATGTAGGTATCGACGCAAATTCAACGCAATAATACAATTTGGTATTTAATTTCTAGTCGAAATGCATTCATTTTCTAAGGATAAATATATTGCACTAAAAGTGTATATTCCAAGTATAAAAAAAAAGATGTAGTCACAACACAAAATCATTTTATATCGTGAATCAAGATAGTACAATATATTTCTTATTTCGTGTACGCCGACAGCTGCAAACATATAGGGTGTACCGACTTTAGTATTATACTATTCTTTGTGACTCTACAAATCAATCGAAATCGAATCAGGATGGATTACAATTGGTTCTATTCGAATTCTTTCAACTTCAACATACAAAAATTAATTTTTCATTGATTTACAGCATATTAATTTACAATCTTTAACATATAGGGTGTACCACTATGGTACTTTCCGAATTCATACTAATATTTGATAGTTGAAGTGTATTGCTACCGGGTCCATGATTTTTGTTTTGCTGTCAAGCGTAAAACGACCATAAATTAACACAATGGCATTAAATAGTAAACGGCTTCTTCAAAAGCATTCAAAAGCCATTTTAAATGTATTGCGCCCTAAACAAAAGAAATACCTACAGCGATTTGGTTGATATAACAGCTGCTAAAATCATAAATTAAATGCAAGTAAATCTGTTTTTATGTTATTTGGTCCTAAGCAAAACGGGGGGGGGGTTACCCGAAGTTGACTTATTAGCACTTAAAGAGCTAATAAATCAAAATATACAGGTTTTAGAACAAAGGTCCATTTCATTGTTAATTTTAAATAAACCTCACATTATTAAAAATGTCTTTGGTTAATACAATATTTGGAAAACTATCGTAAGGAGGGATTAGAAAAAAAATAGAAATAGAAAAAATTTATTTACCATAAAAACTGTTACAAGAACAGATAAGGTTTCATCCGTTACACTGCGTGTATTATGATTTTGAACGTCACTGTTAAGGCAGAATTTGTTGAGGTTATTGTATACAAAACTAAGTAATTTATAAATATATATATACAGGGTACTGTCATAATTTTCTTATCACGAAATGTGTGTCGATAAGAATGTCTATACGGTAAATTAAAAATAATTCTGATAATCCTCTTTTGCATTACAAATACTCTATTAGCTTCCACCGCCTGTCCCCAGATAATAATGTTATAATTGAGTATTGCATATACAAGAGAATAATATGACGTAATCAGACCCTTCTCATTGACTTCCTTTTTTATATTTAAGATGGTAAATGTACTTTTAGCTAGCTTTGAGCATAGACTATCTATATGAGTGGAGAAATTAAGTGCTGAGTCTACGATTGTTCCTAGAAACTTCGTTTTGTAGCTTGTTTGTACATAATTAATATAGAAAACTGGTTTAAGTCTTTCGTTTCGTAGAAAAACAAATTTGACAAATTGGAGTGGTATAATGCAATTGTAGTTGTAATCAGTGTATGTGTATTCCAAGTAGTGGGGGTAGCTCGACTACTATAAAAAGATGTAGTAGCAACACAAAATCATTTTATATCGTGAATCATCTACAGCTAGCAAGTCAGCCTATTGCAGTGATTTCAAGTGTGCAAATTTACTCGTAATTCTTTCATTGTATTCATTTAAATATGGCAATTTTCGAAGTTGACTTATTAGCACTTAATGAGCTAATAAATCAAAATATACAGGTTTTAGAGCAAAGATCCTTTTCAGCGTTAATTTTAAATAAACCTTATCTCATTAAAAAAATGTCTTTGGTTAATACAAGATTTGGAAAATCAATCATAGTAACTTTGTTTGAGGAAAGCTCAATAACGACTTTTAAATCATTTTTACCGAAACGGCTTGTGGGAATTATATGTCCGAACACTATCGATAAAATAAATTCGTCAAATGGTAAAACTACATTAACATATTTAGGACAAAGTTCTCCGGCTTATCCTGGAGCAAAATCTAGTCCACTAATACGTTTCGGTGTTTAATTCTTAAACAAAAATAATCATAATAGTATTTAAGTTAGTTAAGTATTAAGTAGAAATGGAATATTGTGGAACAATGGATTCTTTTAAAAATAGAATCACTTGAGAAAGGAAACAGACTAAGTTTCCGAAACGTCTGCAAAACATAATTGTTTTTATTTTATTTTAATTATATTTTATGTCAGAAAACCAACCTTTAACTGTTCCTTTGACGTAAAGTCACAGGCGTAAAGGTTATTTTTTAAATAATCCAAATATTTTTCAGATTATCAGATTAATGTTCAGAAGTGTGGCCGTAAATCCCAAATAAGAACAGAAAGAAAATAGAATCACTTGTTAGCTTACAAAGATTCAGATAGTACAATATATTTCTTATTTCGTGTACGCCGACAGCTGCAACGTAAGTCCAATTAGTACTGTTTTATATATATATTTTACATTTTTATTTTTTATTTCTAGGTACTTAGGTAGCAAAGATGTGGATGCAATATTCAACTCAAACATGAAGTCTGATAGAAGACATTAAATCTGCCATTGAAAGATTGTCTTGTAAACTAGATGACATAAGGAGGGATTCACAACATTCTTTAAATTATCACATAAATGTCTGCTTCGATGCTGAAGAAGTTCGACGTATTAAAATTTGGATGAGTTTTGTGAACATGTGGGTGTTATGTGCCCACTGAGAATTAAATTAATAACAGCCACATCATGGTGGGGGGGTGTACTAGACCCCCATACAAAAAATTTAAACCAAAAGTACAGAAGACTTCAGTTATGGGGATTTTAAGAAAAATTTTATTTAATTTTTGTCACGTGACCGGGGCCTTTTAGAAATTGTTTACGTTTAAATCTTCTAGAACAAAATTTTGTTCTGATTTTTATTATAAAAGATAAACCAAATTTTGGGAATAGAGAGTTCCCGCCAAGCATTTATAACGTCAACGTCAGTTCTTCTCCAGAAACTAACTCGTCACCATCTCGCGTCGGCGTAGTAGTTCCGAAACCTCATACGTGTGTCATCTATCGCGAGTGTCTACCTTGTGCGTGTGTGTCCGCTGTGAAGTGTTTCTAATCTCAATCAAATATAACTCATACGTGTAATAACCCTCGCGAGTGCTAACCTTGTGCGTGTGTGTTCGCTGTGAAGTGCTTCTTACAAACTCGTCACCATTAAGCGTCGGCGTAGTTTAGCTTTGAACATTCATACGTGTATCCTCATCTCGAGTGCTTACCTTGTGCGTGCGTATTCGCTGTGAAGTGTATACAACCTAATCCTATTTTAACTCATTCGTGTGTAAACCAGCGCGAGTGTGAAGTGCTTATAATCTACAACTACACTGTATGTGTACGTCTGTGGTATCGACCATTTTACAAATATACTTACATTGTGCGTGTGCGCCTGCAGTTCAAATATTTTTTTAAATATATTTATCTTGTGCGTGTGCGACCGTAGTTACGAACCTTTCTACATATACCCGTATTGACCGTGTGTGTCTGTAGTCAGGAATTTTTCAACAAATACTCGTATGTGTGTGTCCGCTGCCGAGGATTTTTTCGAACTTTCAATAAATATTTCTGTGCATCTAGTGCGCGCTTCTTTAAACTAATACATACGTCGTGTTAAACCCTAGTGAGTCTTCTGTAACGCTCAGGATTATCAAAGCGAGACGTAACCTTACTCCAAGAGGGTAAGAGAACTATTTATTGGCTATTGAACTAGAACATTGACATTGCCGCCTGGCATAAACTGTATCGCGATTGACTGATACTATTACATTGGCTACTTATAGATTCATAGAGCTTTTATTTTATTTTTACTTGTAGTGTGCAATATAATCATATTATTTTCATTTACTGTTGTACTTTTTCACTACTTGTGTTTTCATGTTAATATTGTTAATGACTTGTTGTATTAAACTGTTTATGTTATATGTGATGTGTAACTGAAGTAACCCGTCCAACTTTCAGGTGGCCAAGGCCAAATATACTAACATTAAACAGAGCTAGGAATTTATTCCAATATTTTTACTAGTCCAGTCATTAATGGTGAACCCTTCCGGTTACACCGGTTGCTATTCATATAAAGCTCAAGTGCCAGTGCTACTATTCTTTAAGTTCATCCTAGACCTTCATCATAAGGTAAGTGCAAGTGCTATAACTCCTTTGTTGATCAAAGCAACACACCCTGAGATCAAACACATCAAGTACGACCAGGGATCGAGATCTAGTTAACACGCTGCCACTGGCGCCCAACAACTTTTTTTTTATTTATAAATTTGTGGTAGTCACTTAACTAACCCCAGCCAGTATCCAGGCACCTTCGGGGAATTTTTCCAAACATTTTCCAATCTCGTACCCCTAAGGCGTTGTCATGGCGAGCCCAACTAGGGGCCTTGCTGAATAGAGAGTTATTCAACGAATAAAAGCTACAACAAAAAGAGTTACTTGCGCTTTTAAATTCAAAGACTAAAACTCGACTGTCAAACGTTACGGTGCGCATAGAACGTGTGCGTCAACCCGAAGAAGCGGTGCGTCGGCCGATTAGGAATGACTGATTCCACGTATCGACCAATCAGCGGTGACCAACTTTTTATGATCGACACTTCAACGAGCAGTTCCGAGTGTTCAACAATCACTTATCTAGACGATAATCAAACAACGAACGTCGGCCACATCCACGGACCATCTCGTGTCAGCTGGGACGCCGATTATATCAACGTTATACAACCAACACATCCCAACACGGACAACATGGATCTATCTCGTATTTCTGTGTGCCCTCCGAGTCCAGGGATGACACCCATTGTTCCAGAACGTCTTATCGACCGGCTGGATACAGAACCAACACAAAATATCATGACGCAACATGTGCGTTCACTGGTGGAAGACGTCCCAAACGTCAACCCCGATCAAAATAATGCGGTACCAACACCGATAATACGTCCCCGAGCTCAGGAAGTACCCATCATGGATGCGCCTGTGCCGCAATTCGAAGCCTTTTTCCGGCAAATGGCCGAAACAATGGCAAATACGTTCAAGCAGCAAATGGCAAACGCTGCACAACCAGTTAACCGACATGACCGTCTATTAAGCGCCCCAACTTTTTCAGGACTGGACCACGAAGACCCAGAAGGGTTCATTCAACAAACAGAGGAGTATTTTGCTCGGCAAAATATAAGAGAAGATCGCGATAAGCTGGCAGTAATCTCGGATTTACTACGTGGCGCGGCTAAAAAATGGCACGAGCCCTACAAAAACATTTTACCCCGTTTTCGCGCCTTTGAGGAAAGGTTCCTGGAAAATTTCAATTCAGTATCGCGCATCACACGCGTAATGACGGTACTGTACGGTTCGAAGCAGATCAAGGATGAACCCGTAGGCGTGTTCATTACTAAAAAAGCCAATTTGTTCCAACGAGTCGACCCTTACAAGCCTGAGGTACTACAGCTAGAAGTCATATTGGATCAGTTGCTTCCAGATATTCGTTCGCGTCTGCGTGGGCACCAACTGCGCAGTCTGGACGAGTTAACAAGCATAGCCACACAGATTGAAGCTGACCTCAGCGAAGTGGATGTCACTAAGACAATCCGCTCATCAAAACCAGCGACAGATCCCCCAGCGAGAAATATGGTATCCAATAGGAACACTACTGGACCCCCATCTCCGTGCAGGTATTGCACTGGAGAACAGTGGCATTTCTACAGGGACTGTCCCACAAGGCAGCAACGCTATTCCCAAGGGAATCAGCCAAATGCTAACAAAAATTACAATGTATCGGGAAACTTCGAGGGGGCCCGGGGAGCCACAGCCTCCTTACCTCCCCCAAACGGCCCGAACACAGCTCCCAGTCAGCACTAAACGAGTCTTCCCCCCTTGAGAGGGAGAACTCGGAACCAGTTGGATCCACACACCCTTTGCTCGGATCGCCAGCCACTAGGGAAATGCTCTACGTCGAACCTGCGATGATTCATCAATGCGGAATGGAGTCAGCAACCCAGCCACTGCCTAAGCAGTCTGTTGCATCCATCTACCCGTTGTTAGGATTGCCAGCTACTAGAGACACACTCTACGTCGGACCTGTGACGACTCCACAAGGCAGAATGGACTCAACATCAACAACCACTAGCTTGGAACCTATTGCTTTCACTCACCCGTTGTTTGGGTCACCAGCCAATGAAGACACACTCTACGTCGGACCAACAGCGATTCCACGATGCGGAATGGAGCCAGCAACCCAGCCACTGCCTAAGCAGTCTGTTGCATCCATTTACCCGTTGTTCGGAATACCCGCCACTAGAGAAACGCTTCATATGGAACCTGCGATGATTCAACAATGCGGAGGGGAATACGCAACTAGGCCACTGCCTAGATTAATAATAAGTATTGCTGGCCATGAGTGTCAAGCACTCATCGACACCGGCGCTACTGGTAATATAATCCGATCAAGCCTAGTGAACATGGTCATCAATGACAGGGCGCAACCGACTATCACACTAGCCAACGGAAACAAAATATTATCAATAGGAGAAACGGAGCTAGCAGTAACAATACAAGGTGTTTCCACAACACATAAGTTTTTCGCACTACCTGATCTAAGCTAGGAGGTCATGCTTGGCGGCCCATTTTTACACCAGGAAAATGTCATCATTGACTACGCTCGACAATGCATATACTTTGGACGACAACAACGACTGACCGCGTACTGGATTCAGGCTGTGCCAAAAACAAAAATACCGCAAGAACTACATCCCGAATTGGAGATCCCAGCCGAATACGCCAGTGAACTAAATCCATTATTTCACGAATTCGCAGATCTATTCGCGGAGGTTCCAACTCAAGCTACAACTATCACGACCACACATCGGATAGTTCTCAGGGACAACGTTCCCATCATAAATATTCGCCCATATCCGATGTCGCCGGAAAAGAAGCGCATCCTATACGACCAGGTGCAGGAGATGCTCCAGGCCGGAGTGGTTGTGCCTTCCACATCGGCATACTCATCGCCACCAGTTTTGATCTAACGGCCGTGGAAGAAGCCGCGCTTCTGTATCGACTTCCGTCGTTTGAATGAAATCACACTTGACGAATCTTCTGTCCTGCCAAAAATCCACGAGGCCTTAAAGAATCTGGGAGAGGCAAGGGTCTTCACGGTTTTGGACTTGCGAAGTGGTTACTGGCAAATACCGATGGATGAGGAGTCAAGAAAATACACCGCGTTTTCTACACCGGACGGAGCAGCTTACGAATTCAGAGTGATGCCTTTTGGACTCAAAACGGCACCATCAACATTTCAAAAGCTGATGACAAAAGATGTGCTCACTGGATACCTTCATCATTTTTGCCAGGTGTACCTAGACGACATTCTGGTTTACAGCAACAATTTGGAGGAACATGTATGCCATCTAAAACTTGTGTTTGAGAGGCTAAGGATCCATACCTTACAAGTCTCGCCAGAGAAGTGCCAGATCGCGAAACCGGAACTGGACTACTTGGGACATCGTATAGTTAATTGGACAACCACGCCTCAAACAAAACATGTATTAGCCATTAAGGACTATCCGGCTCCAACAACAAAACGTCAACTCCAGTCATTTTTGGGACTGTGTAATTGGGTACGAGAGTACGTCCCAAATGTTGCACAGATTACACAGCCATTAACCCACTTACTGACTAAAGGGCCCCATTCACTTGCGAACGCGGTCGGACAACATGGTTGGCCTTTTTTTTGGTTGAATGTTGCGCGCTTAACATACACTTGCAAGCGTCGTAGGCCAACATTCAGTTTGGTTTTTAATTTTGGGTTGCAAGCATGCCATTAACAAAAAGAAAAATATTAGCTCTAGTTTTAGTTATGGCAAATGATGATGAAGTAGTGAAAAAGAAAAAAACGATTTGGATGAAGGAATGGTTAAAGCAGAGAGATACATTTTCAGATTTAAACTTATTAAATGAACTTAGAACATCAAGCCCTGATGATTACAGAAATTTTTTAAGAATGAATGAAAATACATTTTCCAAGTTATTAGAAATGGTCAGACCCCATATAACAAAGCAAGATACAAAGCTTCGGCAAGCTGTAACCGCTGAAGAGAGATTGGTTGCTACTTTGAGGTGAATAATATCTATTTAAAATAAATATTGAATTATTTATACAAGATAGATATACAGGGTTCCCCGTAATAAAGTGCAAAAAATTTAACTGGAGATTCCTCTCCGAAAATGAATGTGGGTACTTCATATAAAATTTTCCAAAATAAGCTTTCCCTGTTCGGCTACACCCCCTTAAAGGGGTGGGCTAAAAAATGGTTTTTAATTTCTATCTCAAAATAGCGTAATCGGAAAAAGATGAAATTTGGCACATCTTGGTTACTAATCAAAAGGCATCTAATGAAATCATTTCATCGACCTAGCATGTACACAAAGGGGTGAAATTAACTACCCTTCTTGAAATTTTGTAAATATCTTTCTGCCTGCAATTTTTTTTTCAATTAAAAAAAATAACTAAACATTATGATTCATTTAGAAACTTTTTTATCTCTTGAAAAAATTTCGTAAAATCGACCATTTTTGAGGAAAAAATTAAATTACATCTGCCTAAGTGATGAATTAAAAGCTATGTATAAGCACGATTATATTAGTGTAAAATACTAAAAGTAGGCTGGTGTCAAATTATAAGTACCAAATGATCATGTCAGTACGTAATATTGTCAAATTATAATTTGACACCAGTCTACTTTTAGTATTTTACACTAATATAATCGTGCTCATCGCTTTTGATTGATTACTTAGATGTAATTTAATTTTTTTCTCAAAAATGGTCGATTTTACGAAATTTTTTCAAGAGATAAAAAAGTTTCTAAATGAATCATGTTTAATTATTTTTTTTAATTGAAAAAAAAAATTGCAGGCAGAAAGATATTTACAAAATTTTAAGAAGGGTAGTTAATTTCACCCCTTTGTGTACCTACATGCTAGTTGGATGAAATGATTTAACGAAATCATTTCATCCAACTAACGAGATGCCTTTTGATTAGTAACCAAGATGTGCCAAATTTCATCTTTTTCCGATTACGCTATTTTGAGATAGAAAATAAAAAGGGAAAGTTTGTTTTGGAAAATTTTATATGAAGTACCCACCTTAATTTTCGTCGAGGAATCTCCAGTTAAATTTTTTTGCACTTTATTACGGAACACCCTGTATATTTTTAATAGTTAGCTAATTTGAAATTCTGTATCAATAGATTTCTGGCAACTGGTCGTTCCCTTGAGTGTATGAAGTTTTCAACAAGAATTTCACCGCAATTGTTAGGAAGAATTATTCCTGAAACTTGTGAAGTTATATATCGGGTATTAAGAAAAAAATACATGAAGGTAACTAATTTTTTATATATTCTTTGTATATTACAAAAATATAAAATAAACATCATTTTCAAAAACTTAACACATAAAAATAAACATAACTTTTCAAATACTTAAGAATTACTCAGTCTCGTAGATTACATTGTAAATTGAATAAAAAACAAACGTAAATCATTCCTGTAGATATATTATGTCACAAAAATAAAAAAATAAACATAACTTTTCAAATACTTAAGAATTACTCAGTCTCGTAGATTACATTGTAAATTGAATAAAAAATAAACTTGAATCATTCCTGTGGGTTAAAACTGTTTATAAGTTGTTTGGCATTATCGTAGTGTTGGATTTGGGAAGGGTCATAGTTCTGGGATTGGGAAAGGTCATAGTTTTGGGATTGGAGAGAGTCATAGTTTTGAGATTGAGGAGGGCAAAAATTTTGGGATTGGGAAGATCCATACTTATACTTTTGGGATTCGGGGAAGCTATAGCTTTGGGATTGGGAAGAGCCATCATTTTGGGATTGGGAAGGGTCATGATTTTTAAATTTGGGTGGCTTATATTGAGGAGACGTGTAAGATTGCGGGGAAGAAATATAAGCAGTTCTTGGTGTATCGCATTGTTGTGGGTGAATCTGATTTTGAGGGTGGGTCTGATTACTTGTCGGTTGATCAAATTCAGATAATCTAATAAATGATTTGGGGAAGGAATTCGTCTGACTGCTTATAATTGAACTTATATTAAATGTTTTAGGAGGGGGTTTTGAAATATATTGTTGAGGCGGCGAGTCTGTCAGAGTGGTATGTTCAGTAAGCTTATTCAAAGCGGCTTTAAATAATGCCGTATTAATAATATTTTCACAGTAGAGCCTTTGCTCTTCTGATAGCTTCCTTAGTTTGGCAGCCACAGTAACTGCATATGCATCATATTCGTCGTCATTGGCTAAAGTCTCCCATGCCTTTTTCAATATTATGTCTTTATTATTCTTTGACACATTTGCCTTCCTTTTTGAAGGACGGCCCTCCAAATTATCCTAAAATATTTTTTATATTTTAGTTTCCAAATACTGAAAATGAATGGTTAGAAATCGCGAGAGACTTTGAACAAAAATGGAATTTTCCCAATTGTGGTGGTGCAATCGACGGAAAGCATATTCGGATAAAATGTCCGCCTCAAAGTGGATCATATTACTATAACTACAAACATTTCTTCAGTATTATTCTAATGGCAATTGTTAATGCAAATTATGAATTCATTTATGTTAATGTTGGGACAAATGGACGAATGTCCGATGGAGGAGTTATTGAACAAACATCTTTCCATGAGAAATTAACTAAAGGAACTCTAAATATTCCAAAACCTGTTCAAAACGTAGAAAACTTGAACTATGTTTTTGTTGCGGATGATGCATTTGGTCTGCACGAGAATATTTTAAAACCTTTTCCACAAAATAACTTGACCCGTGAGCAAAGAATATTTAATTACCGTCTATCACGGGCTAGGCGCATAGTAGAGAATGGTTTTGGGATATTGGCAAGTAGATTTAGAATATTCTTAACTGAAATAAATCTTACACCTGCAAAAATTGATAAAGTTGTGCTTGCTTCTTGTGCACTTCATAATTTTTTAAGAAGGGAAAGTAACAGTTACATAATTGCCACCTCTGTTGACAACGAAGATACTGAAACTGGCGAAACTTTATATGAAGAGTGGAGAAAAGATTCCCAAATAATACATGGACTAAAAAATACTAATAGCAAAAATTCCTCAAACGACGCTAAACAATGCAGAAATAATTATATGAATTACTTTAATACTATTGGCATTGTACCATGGCAGGATAAAATGGTATAAATAAATATCTGTGAATTAATTACTATTTTATCATTTACCTGTACCTCATTCTCATCGACCTCATCAATAATGTCATTTGAAACATTCTCCCTGGTTTCCTCCTGATCCGCTGTAAAAAGAAGTAAGTTGTAATACCAAAGAGACGGTTCATTTTCCTCAGCCTCCTCACCGCCCATTCCAGATTTAACATTTTTAATTTTCTTCAGTTCTCTTCTGAAGGACGAACGTAGGGAAGATATATTTTTTTTATTATATCTTTAGTAACGGGTTCGATGCTATGTGTTTTATATAATTCCATTAAAGCTGCATAACCCTTATCTTTTAAGTGTCTATTAGAATATTCTGGAGACTTAATTTTCCACAGTGCAGTGCGTTCCTTATAAATATTAATGAACTCAGTAATGAAATCCACTTCATTCTGTTTTCTTTGTGCCATTTCAGAAATACTATAAAAATTGTTGGGTGCGAACCATACACTCAGCAACAAGTGGCGAGCGCAACGACGAGCCTAACCAGGATTTCAATTTCAACTGAAATCCGGCCAACCAAGTTACGCTCGTGTTGGCGCCAGACACACACTAGCGCACATTCGACGAGCGCAACCATGTTGTACGACCGCGTTCGCAAGTGAATGGGGCCCTTAAGGATACTCGTTTCATATGGACGCCCGAAACTGATGACGCTTTCGAGCAATTAAAGACAGCCATAGGACAACCGCTCTCCTTACACCGACCCGATTTTAAGAGAAGGTTCATACTCCAAACCGACGCCTCCATGCTAGGCCTTGCAGGAGTGTTATATCAAATTGGTGATCAAGGCGAGAAAAGGATTATCTCCTATTCGAGTTCGTCGTTAACGAAAGCTGAATCAAATTACCACGTAAATGAGCTTGAATGCCTCAGCGTGATGACCTACCTAAAAAAATATAATCTATACTTAATAGATCAGCCATTTACCATCATTACAGATAGCCGCGCGCTATTATGGCTCAGCCGGTTTAAGGACACCAAGACTAAACTAACTCGGTGGGCCTTATTACTTCAAGAATATGCCTACACGGTAGAGCACTGCGCCGGTAAAGAAAATTTATTAGCTGACTATTTGAGTCGCCATCCACAAGATGACGAAATACGAGAACCACCCGATGAAGATCGGCTACTTATGCCCAAATTCACAACAACTCTGAAGGTGAATGCTGTAACTCACGCAGCCTTAATGCAAGATGTATCCCGTGCACAAGGGCGTTCACGGCAGATACGATCCAATCTTGACAGATGGGAGCGAATTCGAGATGCAGAGCAAGAACCCGAAGAGGAGGAAGAGCAAGCGTTCTACGCTCATTATCTGGTACAAGACGATCTATTATGGAGGACAACTAACGAGGGAAAACGCCTTGTAGTCCCCAGAAATGCCATAACAGAAGTCATCAACCACTACCATGTTCGTGAAGCAGCTGCTCATCCAGGCATAACAGAAACTCTCAGACAAATCAAGCGGGGTTATTATTGGAAGGGCATGGATAACCATGTCCGGAAACAACTCCGGGAATGCTTGGTCTGTAAGACTGTAAAGGGGAGGCAATTGCAGCCGCATGCCCCTTTCAGAGCAACATCGCCGCAATACGTATTTGAAGTTCTCAGTATCGACATTCTGGGGCCCTACCAGGAAACCAATCAACGAAAAAACCGTTATGTCATCATGGTGGAAGACATATTGACTCGGTGGACAGAAGCCTCTGTATACCCCGCAGTTAACGGACCAACGGTGGTCGGATTCTTGGACAACTAACAGCACGATATGGTACCCCCAGAAAGATTTTATCCGATAATGGTGGACATTTTAAAAGCAGAGAATATGTACTTTGGTGTGCCGAACAGGAAATCAGCATACAGTACGTAGCTGCTTACCATCAACGGGCAAATCCTGTTGAACGAAAAGTACAAGATCTAAAAAAGGTGATGAAAACCTTGCTATTAAATAAACCTCCCAACACTTGGGACTTGTACGTGGCACCGGCCCTAAAAGTGATTAGGAACCGGCAAAATGCCGCTACAAAACAGACACCAGCTTGCCTGATGTTTGGCTTCGAACCCCCAGTGCCTGGCGACTGGGATACACCAGCATACTTAGCCGAGCGCGAACGTCTAGCTGGAATCTCCCCACAGGATCGCCTGGAACAGGCTCGACGAACCCAAACAGGCTATCAAGAGCGATACGCCCCACGAGACAAAGCGACCCCAATTCAGTTTCAAGAACACGACCAAGTCATGGTGAAAAACCTTCGACCTCATAAAAACACTTTCGAGCCAGCGTGGCAAGGGCCACACCCAGTCGTTCGTAAAGTCTCTGATGAGATTTACACAGTGCAAAAGGGACAACATCGCACCGATGTACATGTGGACCACTTGAGACCTGCGCCAACGGTTCCAGAGAGGGATATTCATCGTGAGACTGAAACCAGCTCCCCAGACACATCGTCTGATGAGGATCTTCCGTTACCGGAACCTCCTCCAAGCCCAATTCCAAAATTGGCATCCCCTATTACAAGCCCAATTCCAACATTTGCATCCCCCATTACAAGCCCAATTCCAACATTGGCATCCCCCATTACCAGCCCAATTCCAAAATTGGCATCCCCCATTACAAGCCCAGTTCCAAAATTGGCATCCCCCATTACAAGCCCAATTTCAAAATTGGCATTACCCATTAGAAAACCTCGCCTAGACCGAGTAACAACACGACCTGGCTCAACCTCAGAGTCAGGAACCGTAGAGTCACAACCAGAGTTATTACGTCCACTACTAAGGGAAGTAGCACGTAGTCGTCCTCAACCACAATCCGCGAGCCAAACACTTAAGTCTGGTTCGTCGGCACCTAGTCAGCCACAATCCGAGAGCCAAACACATATGTCTGGTTCGTCGGCACCTAGTCAGCCACAATCCGAAAGCCAATCGCTTAAGCCTGGTTTGTCGGCAACTAGTCAGCAACAGATGTCAGTTCCAGCACGAATACCTATTCGGCGAAAACGACGTACTAGGATTGTCATCAAATCATCGGACTCCGAATAGTCCCCATATAATGTCGGTTACGCTAATGTCCAAATGAAATAACCGCGAGTTCTCATATTTAGTAGGGCTGACATTGTTATATAATCATTACATAGTTTAGTTCATATATTTAGTAGGGTTTAAAATTTTTTAGATCCGACCTAGAATAAGCTAATCTTAAGTTTCTTATACATTACTTTTTAAGCTCATCGATTTCTATCCAACAGCCAAGGATAGCAAACGCCATCGCCAAAAGCCAATCTCGGTGGGGGGGTGTTATGTGCCCACTGAGAATTAAATTAATAACAGCCACATCATGGTGGGGGGGTGTACTAGACCCCCATACAAAAAATTTAAACCAAAAGTACAGAAGACTTCAGTTAACTTCAGTTATGGGGATTTTAAGAAAAATTTTATTTAATTTTTGTCACGTGACCGGGGCCTTTTAGAAATTGTTTACGTTTAAATCTTCCAGAACAAAATTTTGTTCTGATTTTTATTATAAAAGATAAACCAAATTTTGGGAATAGAGAGTTCCCGCCGAGCATTTATAACGTCAACGTCGGTTCTTCTCCAGAAACTAACTCGTCACCATCTCGCGTCGGCGTAGTAGTTCCGAAACCTCATACGTGTGCCATCTATCGCGAGTGTCTACCTTGTGCGTGTGTGTCCGCTGTGAAGTGTTTCTAATCTCAATCAAATATAACTCATACGTGTAATAACCCTCGCGAGTGCTAACCTTGTGCGTGTGTGTTCGCTGTGAAGTGCTTCTTACAAACTCGTCACCATTAAGCGTCGACGTAGTTTAGCTTTGAACATTCATACGTGTATCCTCATCTCGAGTGCTTACCTTGTGCGTGCGTATTCGCTGTGAAGTGTATACAACCTAATCCTATTTTAACTCATTCGTGTGTAAACCAGCGCGAGTGTGAAGTGCTTATAATCTACAACTACACTGTATGTGTACGTCTGTGGTATCGACCATTTTACAAATATACTTACATTGTGCGTGTGCGCCTGCAGTTCAAATATTTTTTTAAATATATTTATCTTGTGCGTGTGCGACCGTAGTTACGAACCTTTCTACATATACCCGTATTGACCGTGTGTGTCTGTAGTCAGGAATTTTTCAACAAATACTCGTATGTGTGTGTCCGCTGCCGAGGATTTTTTCGAACTTTCAATAAATATTTCTGTGCATCTAGTGCGCGCTTCTTTAAACTAATACATACGTCGTGTTAAACCCTAGTGAGTCTTCTGTAACGCTCAGGATTATCAAAGCGAGACGTAACCTTACTCCAAGAGGGTAAGAGAACTATTTATTGGCTATTGAACTAGAACATTGACATTGCCGCCTGGCATAAACTGTATCGCGATTGACTGATACTATTACATTGGCTACTTATAGATTCATAGAGCTTTTATTTTATTTTTACTTGTAGTGTGCAATATAATCATATTATTTTCATTTACTGTTGTACTTTTTCACTACTTGTGTTTTCATGTTAATATTGTTAATGACTTGTTGTATTAAACTGTTTATGTTGATGTGATGTGTAACTGAAGTAACCCGTCCAACTTTCAGGTGGCCAAGGCCAAATATACTAACATTAAACAGAGCTAGGAATTTATTCCAATATTTTTACTAGTCCAGTCATTAATGGTGAACCCTTCCGGTTACACCGGTTGCTATTCATATAAAGCTCAAGTGCCAGTGCTACTATTCTTTAAGTTCATCCTAGACCTTCATCATAAGGTAAGTGCAAGTGCTATAACTCCTTTGTTGATCAAAGCAACACACCCTGAGATCAAACACATCAAGTACGACCAGGGATCGAGATCTAGTTAACACGCTGCCACTGGCGCCCAACAACTTTTTTTTTTATTTATAAATTTGTGGTAGTCACTTAACTAACCCCAGCCAGTATCCAGGCACCTTCGGGGAATTTTTCCAAACATTTTCCAATCTCGTACCCCTAAGGCGTTGTCATGGGCACAGTGGGTCTAAAACACTTTCTATGTGGCATAGTGGAGTATCTACCTAAGAATATCATTGAAAAATATCAACCAATCTGACAAAGAAGCTAATGTAGATACATAAATAATGTTCTTTTATTTTTATTGTCATATTTATTACATTAAATTTAATATTGTATGTATATGTAGTTATGATGGTATATTTTATATTATATTATAAGGTTAAATAAATGAAATACACATTAAAAGATCACATTAATTTTATTTCCAATTTTTTATTACACAACTAAAAACAACCATAAGTATAATTAAAACAGTTTTATTTTAAATACACAATTACATTTTTGAGAAAATAAACATTTGCAAGTACATCGTGATTATTGTTGATAAAATGTTTTTACTTGACATCAAGAAAGCCATTTGCTACATTAACCCATGACGACTGCTCCTATCCAGTTCAATGGGTGGATTAAAGTTGACACTTAGCACACTTAAGCGGCTCGTTAGTGTGAACGTGTACGACATGACTGATGTAATTAAATTGCGTTACCCAATTTATTGTGGATTACAGCAATAATGGTATAATTTCCTCTTCTTTGAAATTGATGGTGATATATCAACATTGTTATTGGATGCCACATTTACATCGTTTACCTTACAATAGCAGCAAAACATTTTTCGAGGTATTGGACCGTCGTTAGCATAAAACTGCCTTCATGATCGTTAAGGTAATGTTCTGTGCAGTATTGATATTTTATTATATCGACATCGTTCTGAAGATGTGTAGGTAGCTTATCCCATACTAATGCAATTTCATGTGAAGCCAACCCAATCATCACTTCTTTGGGCATATCTGCAAGTTGTTGTTTGCTCATCTTCAATAGACTACGCAAACGGGAGAATGCAATTAGTGAGTGGCCCATTCGCTTGATACCTTCTCGATCCATTGCTGGGGTTATAGTTTTCAGCTCCATGGCGTTTTATATTTCTTTCGTAGAGAGAAACTTTAAACACAAATGTCCACACCACACTGTGTTAAAATTCTGTACACGTTTGTAGTTATAGAATATTTGGTTGACCCTCCTTGAATCGTTATTGAAATGTGTAACTAATTCTATAGGTGGGGGTAAATCACCAAAACTATCAAAGTAATTTACTAAACTACCTCGTTTTCTCCTTCAGATGTCTCAGTTGAAGTCTTGTTTTACTACCTAGCAGTTTGCTCGTCAATTTTACTGCTCAAGTGCATAATTAGAATTGTTCAACGTAGAAAGTATCTGTTTATGCTAAATTAAAAAAAAAAATACGTAAAAACATCATGTGTGACTCATCAGTACCAACATCGCTAAAAGAAGCTGTCGATATGCTGCTTACTTCATTAAAATGTGGCTTAGGTGGTGAACTACATAAAGACAAATATAGTCTGGGCATAAATTATTGTGAACTTTATATCAGTGATTATATTACGCTGAATAGCTTTTGTGATTCAATGGTAAAATGTGGTCTTTATGAACAATTAAAGCAATATGTTTCCAAGTTTATAACTGATGAGGTACTCTATAATAAATATATCGGCGACGATGAGGTTGACTTAATAGAAAAAGAAAGCTCTCCACATCTTATTGCAGAAGCAATTGATTCGCTCCGTTTTATTTTGAGTCAATGCCTGCAACTATATACTAATCCACTTGATGAAAATCGCCGTACCTATCTGAATAAAATGGGAATAAAATATTGTGATCTTTATATCTGGCACTATATTACGCTAGATAAATTTTGTACTTCGATGAACCAATTGGAGCTGCATGATCTATTAAAAGAACATCTGTCTGGACTTGTAAGTGATGAACTTCTCGATCTACTTCACGATTACGAAGGAGCACTTTAATATAAATATTTATCAAAAATGTATTTTATATATGAATAAATATCTTGTACCAATATCTGTTTTTTATTTTAAGTAAAAACTTTTGATGAAACTACATTTTACAGCTAATAATATATATTTAAATCATAAAAACATGTAATAAAGAACTTTGTTTTAACTAAGTATCTAAAATACATAACAGCAAGTTTTATCCTCATGTCTAAAGAAATTGTAGTATATATAATAAACTTAAAAATATTTTTATTTTGTTTACATTTTAACATTAAGGAAATAAATTAGACAAATATTAATTGAGTACATTCGTTTTATTATTTATTTATTATACATAAAAAAATATTTCATATGACATAACCATGTAATGATACAATAATATATTTTCTAGACAGTGACAATTTTAAACAAGAGAAGCTCTATCAATCCACGGGTTGTGTTCTTTAGAGAGTCCACAAACAATCTATTTGAATCTTTATTAAATTTTAATTATCATTATTTATCCTTAATTATCCTTAATTATCCTTAATTAACCTTAATTATCCTTAATTATCCTTAATTATCCTTAATTATCCTTAATTATCCTTAATTATCCTTAATTACCCTTATTACCCTTAATTATCTTTAATTATATTTTAATTATCCTTAATTATTCATAATGATACAATAATATATTTTCTAGACAGTGACAATTTTAAACAAGAGAAGCTCTATCAACCCACGAGTTGCGTTCTTTAGAGAGTCCACAAAGAATCCATTTGAATCTTTATTAAATTTTAATTATCCTCAATTATCCTTAATTACCCTTAATTATCCTTAATTATCCTTAATTATCCTTAATTATCCTTAATTATCCTTAATTATCCTTAATTATCCTTAATTATCCTTAATTATCCTTAATTATCCTTAATTATCCTTAATTATCCTTAATTATCCTTAATTATCCTTAATTATTCTTAATTACCCTTAATTATCATTAACTATCCTTAATTATATTTTAATTATCCTTAATTACCCATAATTACCCTTAATTGTCATTAATTATCCTTAATTATATTTTAATTATCCTTAATTATTCATAATGATACAATAATATATTTTCTAGACATTGATAATTTTAAACAAGCTTAAGCTCTATCCAACCCACGAGTTGTGTTCTTTAGAGAGTCCACAAAGAATCTTTATTAAATTTTAATTAATATTTATCCTCAATTATCCTTAATTATCCTTAATTATCCTTAATTACCCTTAATTATCATTAATTATCCTTAATTATATTTTAATTTTCCTTAATTATTCATAATGATACAATAATATATTTTCTAGACAGTGACAATAGGGACCTTGCATATAATTTCTTTTACTTCCAAAAGCTAATAAACCACATCTTTTAGTAAATTTAAGAGTCTCTTCGCATATATTTTTGAAAAGAAAAGACAATTTCCAGTCTAATTTTCCATTTAAAATTCAAACACAGATCTTTAAATTGACGTCACACGAAAACGCCTTGCCATTGGTGGTGATGTCACGAAGCAGGTCGCCATATACGTTTTTGATGCTTCTCGTCTAATGGCACTTTAATATATGTTTTTGCTGGTGTGGAAATCGTAGTACTTTTACAATCGGGTACCATGCAATATCGATAAACCATTGTCTTTCAATATGACGCTCTATGAGGATTACACAGCTCAATTGCATTCAAGAAAATTAAGAAAATAAAACAACGTGCAAACCGTCCAACACCTCCTAAACACGCAAGGACTCAGCGCTCATTATTATGCATCATTACATCTTGGCTGAATATTTGTTTACTTTAAAGGATAACCTGAATTGAAATTTACATGTATAGGGTGGTATTTTCGATTTAAATATTTAATTTGAGTTTTCAGTGCATAACGTTTGAAATTTAACAATTATTCACTTTTTGCTTTAAAAAAAGATTAATAAAAGTATTAATAACCTCCAGACATTGAACTGTCAATTTCGACTGTCAAACACTTGTTGAACTACGCTGCTGGCAAGGCTTGCGCTGCTGACTACCCAAAGTCCATCCTCATGCGTCAACTGTAGTGGAGGCATTCATTAACAGTATGGTATTTTTGTTTTGTTTTGATAAAACACTAAAATATGACAATAAAATATTTTATTCAATAATGCCCATGTGTCGTAAAGTGTTTATATATATTTGAAAATCTACGCCTAGGCGCATGTTAATTCTTATCGCCTCAACTATATCTCGTGGGTTAGTTTCAAAGTCCCAGTCTAATACTTCTTCATTTTTCATCTTCTCCAAACGTTTTGTAACATGTTCCTCGATTGATGGTGTCTTTCGAGGTGCTACAGACGGTGCAGCAAATTTTTTCAACTCTCCATTTGTTTGTGTTTTATTTCTTGTAATAGATAAATATTTTTCTCTAGGTGAGGATACATTAGACACTTTATTATTGTAATTTTCTCTTTGATCTTCCCCGTCAGTCGTTTTAAGTGGCAAATTAATGTTTTTGCAGGTCGCCTTCATACTATTGGATGAAATATGCAACTCATCGACGCGATGTACTCTTTGCGCATGACTAATTAAATTATCTTTTCTATTAAATGTTTTATCACACAAATCACACTGGAAAGAGATGTTTCTATGAACAATTGTATGTCTACTTCGACTACTGGACCAATGGAATGTTTTGTTGCAAACATGACATTTATAATACATGTTTATCCTCCACTATATGGCATCAAATAACTAAAAAGTAATAGGTCTTCCGTATATTATCCTCATATTATTCTTATTGTCCTTAAATTTATCCTTATTTTATTCTTTTTTTTGCCCTTACATTATCCGTATTTATTCTTCTTGCCCTGACATTAACCATAAGACAAGTTGTTTAACAAAGTTAGCCGCATCAGAAAAACCAAATAATAATGAGACTTGTAACTAACTATGCACACCTTATTCAACCGTATAAGGAAAAAAAAAATGCGAGAAAATTCGCAGATGCATTGGTCAAAGATCATCGACACCAAAAAAAAAAACCTCGTTCAAAGATCATCGACACCAAAAAAAACCTCGTTTGGGGTGATATTTCCACACATGGGTACGATTACACAAACGAAAAATCTTATTATCCTTAATTTGTATCCTTATTTCTTATCCTTCCTTTTTATCCTTATTTCTTATCCTTCCTTTTTATCCTTAATTTTTATCCTTACGTTAACCCTATTTTATCCTTAAATGCGGATTTTCTTTATGAGATATGAATTTGGGCACAAAGAACTTTAACAAATGAATTTGGATACAAACAACTTTAAAAAATTCTACAGTGCGCGCCACCCGACTAGGAACACGGGACGGGAAATGAACGGGCAGCCGCACTCGATAAAGTGTCCTCGTTACGGGTGAGAATCGGATTGAACGCACAACGGTACAAAGGACGAGACTCGATCGAGGTGCGTTTGCCCATTCATTTTGAAGTCCCATGTTCCTAGTCGGCTGGCGCGCCCCTTTCTATGACGTCAGGGTCCTATTATAAAATAAGTGGCAACCACAAAACGAACATCATTAAAACTTCATACATAGCACAATAACGTTAAAAGGGGGAATACAATGGTTTTACCAAAGGAATGGAAATTAAAACCACTAATTGCTGCACATCCATACAGCTATAATAAGTCAAAAATGTGTCATAATTGCTTTTGTGCTTGGCGTAAAGATATGATTAACCCATGTACCGGCCTATGTAGAAGATGTTTAAAAGAGAATCCCATACAAAATAAAGTGAAGAATAAAGAATTTCAAGGTAGCCGTCCAAGTGGAATGCAATGCCGAAGTTGTCTACAAGTGCTCAAATGGGTGAATTTTGGCATATGTCGAGATGTGTGTGAAGCCTGCAAAATAAATAGATCGCAATTAAGGCAGCGGTGTACATACTGCAATAAATATGAAGACGATTGTTGGAATAATATGTGCATGAAATGTATGACAGGAGCAAGTATACTTTGTGATCGAGTTGGTTTATTTTATAGCAGCTGGAATCACCACAATAAAAATTGTTGGTGCCATAATTATAGGTAAAACATATTGAATATTTTATGTGCTTATATAGGTACTATACAGGGTGAGCCACGGTGGGTGGAGTATTAGAAGTATATGGAGAACGGATCAACCGATTGCTTTGAAATTTTGGTTACCAAGATAATCGAGTATGAACTCTCCAACTAAAATATTTTCGAAAGTGCAGTGTTGCCACTTATGCGTAAAATTGGCAACAACTTCGTTATTTTAAATGGAATGCCCTGTATATTTTTACATTTTTTGGATCGTCGTCTCTTTCTGAGTAACTGTTGTTAATATTTCCCTATTATCTCAAGCGGTTTTCGAGATAATAATTTTTTTCTGAATTTATTGTCAAAAATTTGACTTTTAGTAAATCGTGTTTTCTCCTACCTTCGCAGCAATTAAAAGATAATTTTTTAGTTGCAGCTAGGCAAGGCCTGGGGGCATCTCCTCCATTAATCAAATGTTTTAAATTTTATACAGGGAGAGTTAAAAAACACTTTCTATAAGTGACTTAGAAAAATGCACGAAACTCAATTTTTTTAAATGAAACGCCCTGTATATTATTACTGATTCGGAAAGGTGATACATTTACCTATTTAAAAAGCTACTACACTCTACACCTAGTGTTCACCGTTTTCGATTTATGGGCACTTTTCTGTAACCTTACTAAGAATATTAGTGTTTTGGTAGGTATCATGACGGGTGGGCCATGAAATTTTTATTTTGTCATTTTGTAATGACAACAGACATGGTACTTTTCTAAATAAATTTGACGTTAGTGATATTTGCAGTTAATTTGAATAGCTGTAGCACAAATATGGCAGAAAATAATTATACAAACACAGTCTTAATGGATTTGTTTATTTTTATAAAATTCCTTCGAATTCGTAGAACTTTTCTGTTGTTCATCTGCGACAAATTGGGATATTTTTCATTAAATTTTCTACAAGTTCTGCTGATAATGTTGTACTGTCCATGGATAATAAACAAATCCATTAAAACTGTGTTTGTATAATTATTTTCTGCCATATTTGTGCTACAGCTATTCAAATTAACTGCAAATATCACTAACGTCAAATTTATTTAGAAAAGTAGCATGTCTGTTGTCATTACAAAATGACAATAAAAATTTCATGGCCCACCCGTCATGATACCTACCAGAAGACTAATATTCTTAGTAAGGTTAGAGGAAAGTGCCCATAAATCGAAAACGGTGAGCACTAGGTATAGAGTGTATTACCTTTTTAAATAGGTAAATGTATCACCTTTCCCAATCAGTAATAATATACAGGGCGTTTCATTTAAAAAAATTGAGTTTCGTGCATTTTTCTAAGTCACTTATAGAAAGCGTTCTCTAACTCACCCTGTATAAAATTTAAAACATTTGATTAATGGAGGAGATGCCCCCAGGCCCTGCCTAGCTGCAACTAAAAAATTATCTTTTAATTGCAGCGTAGGTAGGAGAAAACACGATTTACTAAAAGTCAAATTTTTGACAATAAATTCAGAAAAAAAATATTATCTCGAAAACCGCTTGAGATAATAGGGAAATATTAACAACAGTTACTCAGAAGTAGACGACGATCCAAAAAATGCAAAAAGATACAGGGCATTCCATTTAAAATAACGAAGTTGTTGCCAGTTTTACGCATAAGTGGCAACACTGCACTTTCGAAAATATTTTAGTTGGAGAGATCATACTCGATTATCTTGGTAATCAAAATTTCAAAGCAATCGGTTGATCCGTTCTCCATATACTTCTAATACTCCACCCACAGTGGCTCACCCTGTATCTATTGTAAATATATTTTTTGAAAATGTAACAACATATTTATAGTAAATTTTCATAAAATAAATAATTATACAAAAAATTACTCTTTTTTAATTTAATATCTATGGAAAATATGCTAATAATCAATTAGCTTTTACCAAGGATATGCAAGATTAAGAGCAGCTGATATATCAACCAAAGTCGCAGTATTTTTTTTGTATAGGATGCAATATATTTAAATGGCTTTTGATAGCTTTCCAAGAAGCTGTTTACTATTTAAGGTCTTTGTGTTAATTTATGGTCGTTATATCTCCCCGCCTTTCCACTACATGATCAAGTTGGTAGTACCTCGATTCTTCAAAGTATTTAGCTGTTATGGAATACAGAAGCGGCAGCTCGTTTTACCGTATAAATCACTGCAATAGGCTGACTTGCTAGCTGTAGATGATTCACGATATAAAATGATTTTGTGTTGCGACTATATATTTTTATAGTAGTCGAAAGAGTATGAATCATTTTGAGGATTATCGAAGCACACAAAAGCGTCCGCTGAAATAAATGGTGTATGTATGTAGAGTATATTTTGGGGATATCGCATGTAGCAAATGGCTTTCTTGATGTCAAGTAAAACCATTTTATCAACAATAATCACGATGTACTTGCAAATGTTTATTTTCTCAAAAATGTAATTGTGTATTTAAAATAAAACTGTTTTAATTATACTATGGTTGTTTTTAGTTGTGTAATAAAAAATAGGAAATAAAATTAATGTAATCTTTTAATGTGTATTTCATTTATTTAACCTTATAATATAATATAAAATATACCATCATAACTACATATACATACAATATTAAATTTGATGTAATAAATATGACAATAAAAATAAAAGAACATTATTTATGTATCTACATTAGCTTCTTTGTCAGATTGGTTGATATTTTTCAATGATATTCTTAGGTAGGTACTCCACTATGCCACATAGAAAGTGTTTTAGACCCACTCTGCCCACATGTTCACAAAACTCATCCAAATTTTAATACGTCGAACTTCTTCAGCATCGAAGCAGACATTTATGTGATAATTTAAAGAATGTTGTGAATCCCTCCTTATGTCATCTAGTTTACAAGACAATCTTTCAATGGCAGATTTAATGTCTTCTATCAGACTTCATGTTTGAGTTGAATATTGCATCCACATCTTTGCTACCTAAGTACCTAGAAATAAAAAATAAAAATGTAAAAAATATATATAAAACAGTACTAATTGGACTTACGTTGCAGCTGTCGGCGTACACGAAATAAGAAATATATTGTACTATCTGAATCTTTGTAAGCTAACAAGTGATTCTATTTTTAAAAGACTCCATTGTTCCACAATATTCCATTTCTACTTAATACTTAACCAACTTAAATACTATTATGATTATTTTTGTTTAAGAATTAAACACCGAAACGTATTAGTGGACTAGATTTTGCTCCAGGATAAGCCGGAGAACTTTGTCCTAAATATGTTAATGTAGTTTTACCATTTGACGAATTTATTTTATCGATAGTGTTCGGACATATAATTCCCACAAGCCGTTTCGGTAAAAATGATTTAAAAGTCGTTATTGAGCTTTCCTCAAACAAAGTTACTATGATTGATTTTCCAAATCTTGTATTAACCAAAGACATTTAAAATTAACGCTGAAATGGATCTTTGCTCTAAAACCTGTATATTTTGATTTATTAGCTTATTAAGTGCTAATAAGTCAACTTCGGAAATTGCCATATTTAAATGAATACAATGAAAGAATTACGAGTAAATTTGCACACTTGAAATCACTGCAATAGGCTGACTTGCTAGCTGTAGATGATTCACGATATAAAATGATTTTGTGTTGCTACTACATCTTTTTATAGTAGTCGAGCTACCCCCACTACTTGGAATACACATACACTGATTACAACTACAATTGCATTATACCACTCCAATTTGTCAAATTTGTTTTTCTACGAAACGAAACACTTAAACCAGTTTTCTATATTAATTATGTACAAACAAGCTACAAAACGAAGTTTCTAGAAACAATCGTAGACTCAGCACTTAATTTCTCCACTCATATAGATAGTCTATGCTCAAAGCTAGCTAAAAGTACATTTATCATCTTAAATATAAAAAAGGAAGTCAATGAGAAGGGTCTGATTACGTCATATTATTCTCTTGTATATGCAATACTCAATTATACCATTATTATCTGGGGACAGGCGGTGGAAGCTAATAGAGTATTTGTAATGCAAAAGAGGATTATCAGAATTATTTTTAATTTACCGTATAGACATTCTTGTCGACACACATTTCGTGATAAGAAAATTATGACAGTACCCTGTATATATATATTTATAAATTACTTAGTTTTGTATACAATAACCTCAACAAATTCTGCCTTAACAGTGACGTTCAAAATCATAATACACGCAGTGTAACGGATGAAACCTTATCTGTTCTTGTAACAGTTTTTATGGTAAATAAATTTTTTCTATTTCTATTTTTTTTCTAATCCCTCCTTACGATTGTTTTCCAAATATTGTATTAACCAAAGACATTTTTAATAATGTGAGGTTTATTTAAAATTAACAATGAAATGTACCTTTGTTCTAAACCCTGTATATTTTGATTTATTAGCTCTTTAAGTGCTAATAAGTCAACTTCGGGTAACCCCCCCCCCTTTTTGCTTAGGACCAAATAACATAAAAACAGATTTACTTGCATTTAATTTATGATTTTGGCAGCTGTTATATCAACCAAATCGCTGTAGGTATTTATTTTGTTTAGGGCGCAATACATTTAAAATGGCTTTTGAATGCTTTTGAAGAAGCCGTTTACTATTTAATGCCATTGTGTTAATTTATGGTCGTTTTACGCTTGACAGCAAAACAAAAATCATGGACCCGGTAGCAATACACTTCAACTATCAAATATTAGTATGAATTCGGAAAGTACCATAGTGGTACACCCTATATGTTAAAGATTGTAAATTAATATGCTGTAAATCAATGAAAAATTAATTTTTGTATGTTGAAGTTGAAAGAATTCGAATAGAACCAATTGTAATCCATCCTGATTCGATTTCGATTGATTTGTAGAGTCGCAAAGAATAGTATAATACTAAAGTCGGTACACCCTATATGTTTGCAGCTGTCGGCGTACACGAAATAAGAAATATATTGCACTATCTTGATTCACGATATAAAATGATTTTGTGTTGTGACTACATCTTTTTTTTTTTATACTTGGAATATACACTTTTTGTGCAATATATTTATCCTTAGAAAATGAATGCATTTCGACTAGAAATTAAATACCAAATTGTATTATTGCGTTGAATTTGCGTCGATATCTACATTATATGTATATTATAGATTGCTTGAGATCCATAAAAACTACAACTTTTTTGTCAGGAATTCGGATGTTCATAACTAACCACTAGACAAGCGGACTTTCTTAGACCCTATAGTTTTAGACTAACAAAATCGACAAGGAACTCATTAAATCTTAATTTGTATATTGTACTTCCAAATTTATTGAAATCATTAAATTTGAATTGTTTTAAATTTAGATTACAAAAAAATATTGTTACATTATTGCTTTTACTCTACATGTGAATTCGTGGATATTTTAAATGACCCGGTAAATTTCGACAATATAGAGGCAATGTGTATAATATGAAACGCACTCACTGTTTTTCTCTCATATTTTAATAAGAATGTACCATTATTTATTTATCATTTACACGTAAGTATTGTACAATTTATACTTTATATTTATTTTTATATTCAATGTAATATGCTTGTTATTTTAGTTATACATTATACATTTTTTTTTTGTATTGTTATGTAACTGTCTCTGCTAACACGCCAAATATGTATCTTATTGTATATACCTGGTTTAATGATTAATATTAAATATATTTTCGATTTCTAAATGGCTGAATTATTTCAACAATATAATTATTTTACCTTCACTCTGAATTCTTTCGTTCACCGTTCTTGAATAATTGCTGTAATGCCTGTCACACGTGTTTTATAATAAGCACGTTACAGTAAGAACACGAAGAATGTGATGATAAATGAAGGTTCAGTTTTAATTGCTCTTTTGCAATTTATAATAATTAGTTAAGTTAAATTGTATTTTGAATAAAATTTTTTGATCTAGCACGTATATTATCTTCTAAACTTATTTTATTTATGGTAAAGATATAGAATTTTTACGTAAGTCAAATAAAATTATTGTAATAGTACTTTTTGAATCGCATTATGGCACTAGTGCTTTCTGGAATTTCATTATGATACAAATATCATAATGAACTTACTTATGTCACTATAAACAAATGACATAATGATGTCATTATGACGCGCGCCACCAGATAAAATAGTTTTACAGACGGTTGAAGAGAGCCATTCCCATTATTCAGTAAAACAGATTAAAAAATTATTTTGATTTGTTTGAATTGAAATCGAGGGTTTCTCTGCTCATACGACGTTTAAAATTAATTGTCACTGTCTAGAAAATATATTATTGTATCATTACATGGTTATGTCATATGAAATATTTTTTATGTATAATAAATAAATAATAAAACGAATGTACTCAAGAATGCTTTCCAAGAAGCCGTACGGCTTTTACGTAATATATTTAAATGATTCATGTCGCCTGTTTTGTGAACCCATAATGTGGTACATCGATTTCTTTTGTCTAATTTCTTTTGTCTATAACCTTGCTAACTTAAAATTTTAAGGAAGGACCCCTATGTAGGTAGTCATTAAATGTATACAAAAGTAACAGTAAACCCCATCCGATTTAAAGACACCAAACAATAAAATGTAACAATATTAATAATTACGAGATAGTTAATTCCCTATGACAAAGTCATTATAGAAGAAGTGTCTTATAACAATGTAATACCCTTATGTACTGCCTGCACTAGCCGCCTATGCTATATTGTTTAACTGGAAAGTCGACCGCCTTAATGGCATACCCTCGATTTCAGATAGGTACCGTTCACGTGAGCCACCCGGCCTACGTACCTGTGTCCTTTATTCAAACCCATTGTCTGTCGAACAAATGGGAGCTATAAATTTAACCAACTATTTTGTTTCGAGATATGCGACAGTAAAAACTAAAAGCTGATTTAATCTTTGATCATTAGAAAATAAATGCGATGTCGCTTGTTCTTTTATCCCTAGAAAATAAATGCATTTCGATGTCAAATTTATTGCAATATTTCGACACCTACTTTATAGAATTCTAACAATGAATTTGTAGGTACTCAAACTGTTGTGTGACACTAACTTGATGCAATTACATCAGACTAATTACTTTATTTGCGTATTGCATGCCACACTAATTAATATACAATTACACTATACCTACACTAATTACTATACAACAATTGTTCCAATTCAATTAGTGTAATTAATGCGCAAATAGTCCAACTACTTTCATTTCTCGCGACAATTGGGTTTTAATTATCCCCCACCAGACTAAGCATACACTAATTAATATACAATTACACTATACATACACTAATTACTATACAACAATTGTTCCAATTCAATTAGATGCAGTGTAATAAATGCGCAAATAGTCTAATTACTTTCATTTCTCGCGACAATTGGGTTTTTAATTAATCCCCTCCAGACTATATACAATAGTGTAATTAACGCGCAAATAGTCTAATTACACAATTACAAATTACTAATTACGCAATTACATTACAGCGCAATAATCCAATTACTTTCATTTCTCGCGACAATTGGGTTTTTTAATTAATCCCCTCCAGACTATATACAATAGTGTAATTAATGCGCAAATAGTCTAATTACACAATTACAAATTACTAATTACGCAATTACAAATTACTAATTACGCAATTACAAATTACCTCCCAATCTAATTATTCTAATTACATTTATTGCAATTACAAATTACCTCCCCCTACTCTAATTGCCCCCCACCCCAATCTAATTATCCTAATTGCCCCCCACCCCAGAAAAAGTGGTGGGGGGAGCAAAAGTGGTGGGGGGATACCCGGGTCCGCTATTACCACTCTACTATTCATGTTATGTTTTCCACCTTGAGCCTACGTTTCCTGGAGTATATACTTACTTCTTTTTTCCTGGAGTAACTATATATTGCGGATTCCAAATTATTGAGGCAAAATTGATCTTACTGTATACATATGCAAAATAAACTGTTTTTATTGCATTAATTGATTTAAATTTTTTACATGTGCGGGTAATAAATCCCAACATTTTGTTACTCTTTGATATTATAAAATCTATATGGGATGAAAAAGTCATTTTTGAATAAAAAATTATCCCAAGATCTTTTATTTGTTGTGTTTGAGTTAAAACCCTATTATTAAAATTGTAATCATACATATAAATGTTAAGGTTACGGGTAAAACAAATATAATTGCATTTTTCGAATTTTAAATACAGTTTATTTTTCATACAATAGTTGCAAAAAGAATTTAGGTCTTCTTGAAATGCGATACAGTTTGCTATATTACTTATTTATGAATAGATTTTAAGGTCATCTGCGAATAACAAAAAATTACAAAATTTAAAACAAGCACGAATATCATTAATATAAATTAAAAATAGTAACGGTCCCAAGTGCGACCCTTGGGGCACTCCAGAGGTTACTGAGTACGGAGATGACTTGAATCCATTTATCGTTATTATTTGTGACCTATTAAATACGTAAGATGTAAGCCATCTCAGGAAGTCTCCATGTACCCCGATTTCAGCCAGTTTAGCAATAAGTATGTTATGATTAATTTTATCAAAAGCTTTACTGAAATCGGTATACACGGAATCAACCTGAGTTTGACAATCCATAGCATCAATAATATATTCTGAGTATAACACTAGGTTTGATTCAATAATTGATCTTTTTGGAAAAAATCCATGTTGTTCCGCAATTATTGATGTTTTGACTGCGTTAAATAAATGAGTATGACATAAACTTTCAAAAACTTTGCAGAAAATACTGAGTTTACTAATAGGCCGATAGTTTCCTATTAAGTTCTTATCCCCATTTTTATAAATAGGGACAACAAATGCCTGTTTCCAAAATTTGGGATATTCACATTCAGTAAATGATTTATTAAATAACAAGGCGAGCGGTATACATAGACTTTGAGCACACTTTTTTACAAAATATGAAGGAATACCGTCTGGACCTGCCCCTTTATTTTCGTCCAAATGAACTAGAACGTTCAGGACTTCTTCAGTATTAACTCTTATATAATTTATATTATTATTACCATTATTATCATTATTATACTCTATTAAAGTTTGATCATATGGTTCATAAACACTCTGAAAAAATTTGGAAAATAACCTACAAATTTCGTAACCATCCTGTGCACATTTGTCATTTAATTTCATAACACTTGGTATACCAATATGAGATCTCTGAGCAGAAGCAAACTTTCTATTATTAGGTATATCATTTTCTATTGAGCTTATATAATTTATTTCATCTTATCTGATGAGTTGCTTAGACCTACTTCTTAATATATTAAAACAATTTCTATCATTTTCATTTCGATAAATCTTCCATTTTGTGTGAAATTTCATTTTTTCTTTATCGCGTTTCTTGAAAAGTAAAATGGGTATTTTTTATTTAAATGTTTTTTAGGAATAAAGTTAACGATTGTATAATTAATTTTTTCATAAAAAAACTGTCAGAGACTCATTGATATCTTTATGTAGAAATAAATCATGCCATTGGATATTATTTAAATAATTGTTTACATCTTGATAGTTGCCTTTTCTAAAATTGTATACAGATTGTATCCTAGATTTTAGTAATTTTATTTTCGGACAAGAAAAAATAAATTCTATGCACGGGTGATGGGGATCTTCATTTACTAAAGTACTATTACACTGACTTACTTCGGTTACAAAATTTTTATTACATAGCAATAAGTCTAACATTCTGCCATTATCATTAAATATGGAATTAAACTGCATCAGCCCATGATAAGATAAAGTGTCAATTAAAGTGCTAGATTTATTATCAACATTTATAGGTAAAAAATATAAACCTTGTTCTTTTTCTAGCCAAGAAATATTTGACATATTGAAGTCACCACAAATTAGGACAATATCATCCGAAATTTTATTAGATATAGAATAAAGTTTACTAGTAAAATAGGATACAGCTAAATCATCTGAGGGAGGTAAATAAACACAGCAGATGTGGATTTTTTTGTTGTCCGCAGTTGACATTGAAACCCATTAGTCCTCCGCCTCGCTCTGCCATTCGGGTCGCACTACAGCTTGAAAATCACATCGAACTGCGATTAAGACTCCACCACCATCACTTTTGACACTAGAGGTAGTCTCACGGTCTCGACGAAATACAGAATAATTTCCGCCAAATAGCTCACTATCACTTACACTGCTATTTAACCATGTCTCCGTTAAAAAAATTATGTCTGCATTACAGTTGCTTGAATTTAATTTAAAGTCTTGAGTTTTGGATCTCAAACCTCTAACGTTCTAATAAATTACAGCTAGATTCATAATTACAGGTATTAGCACATACGAAAAAAAATATAAAAAAAAAGTGGTACCTACTTCAATTTACAATGCGTTAAGGTGATCTACATTTTTTATTAGTTTCACTCTCATACCATCATCTTTCCTGACAAAAATATTGCAATTATTTAGCCAAACATACTTGTAGCCCTTGTTTTTTGCAATCTCTCTTGTTTTCTTGTACAATAGTTTATATTCATTGGTTAGATGATCATTTAGATATAAATTATGCGAAATGTCTTCAATAGAAATGGCTCTATTTACAATCCGAAGGGAGGCTCTTTTTGTTTTAGTTGCTGTAAGAATTTGATTTTTCGACTTGATGGAAAGAAATTTTACTATGATGTTTTTAGATTGGTCGCGATTAAATGACTGCACTACGTGAATTGATTCTATACTATTAGGATCAATTTTGACTCCCAGGAAATTGGTAATTTTTTCAATTATAGTAAAGAGATTTTCGTTATTCTTCTCATGAACACCCTGTATTTCCAAATTGTTAGCTCTCGAATATTGTTCTAGCTCATTAAGCCTCATATTCAAAGATGATACATCCCCTTTAAGTTTATTATTTTTTGTTTTTAATTCCTCAATTATCTTAATATGATCATTGACCTTCGCTATGGCAATTTCAAAGTCTGAGACTTTATCTGAGCAGAAGGATACAGATTTTAACAAATCATCTTGCTTACATTTTAAATCTTTGATTTCCATTTTTATGTCCTTCATAATTGAAAGCAAAGAGTTCACATTTAATGCAGATTATTAGGCACGCATAATGTATTGTATATTACTTCTATATTGTCATTTTTCTAAGCCAACCCAAGTAGTACATTTAAGTTCATTTAGTTGTTTTCTTACATACCTCTTACCTACCTAAATATTTTAAGTTTTTATAATAATTTTTGTTCTCAAGTAAATTAATCTTTAAATGTTTCTGTTTTATTGTCCATGTTAAAATGATAATATTTACGAAAAAGTAATAGGTACACTAAGAAAGCATTGTAAAGGTTTTATAAACACAGTGTATATCGTCAATAGTCACTGATCCAGAGCGCGCGCGATGCGCTGACGTGAATGACTGGATAATGCACAATGCACACACTTAAAACGGTAGCGAAAACAACGGAGCGCTGTACAAAAATAATCATATTTCTTATGAAGATAAAGCAAGGCAGATATTTCTTTCACTAAAAATTGCTCCATTCTTTTCTGCATATTTCGTATCATAGAAGTATGCATCTATCTGTAATAGTTTTCAAAATCACTCAAATGCTGAAATTTACATTGCACTTTTCTGACACGCATTGTTTAAACAATTTCTGTAGCATTTGTTAATGAAAATTTCCAGAATTACTTATCAACACCTGAATCTAGAAAGAACAAACTTTCAATTGCTTTGAAAATCATTAAGAAATATTAAAAAATAAGCCTGGGAATGCGGTATAAAGACAAAATTAATAAATTTTCGGTAATCTAAAAAATTTCGGAAATTTTTTTTTACGCCTTTTTGCAATTGCGAACAAAATGGCGCCCTCTATATTTAGATGCGCAAGGTCATTCCGGACAATGTACATATTTTTTCAAAAATATATCTTCGAGTGGTGGGTGTGACTTTTTAGGAGCGTCTTTCGAGATGCTAGATTCCTGACTAAATGGTGAGCGCGTTCTGCCACAGTTCACAAAACAACACTTCATGCCTAAGCGATCGGAACGCGCGGTATCGTTCCCGATACTAAATAATTTATATCTTTCGCTAGAATACTTCGATTGTAAAAATTCTTTTACCAAAATTAAATTTGAACTTTCTACTACAATACCGCTCACATAACCGATATAGTATCTCTAGAAATAGAAAAAGTACCTCAATGCTACAATTTTCTCTACAATATCTCTGCACCCCCGCGTACTTAATTTTTTTCTTGGAAGATCAATAATCAAAATACTATTTTAATGCTGCTATCGTAGTCGCCATACATCATATAACCTCCGTCTAAAATTTGATCCCTGTAGGTTTGATAGTTTTGGAGATAGCACGAGTTATATCTGAAAAAATTTAAATATCGTGTATCGCCGAAAAAGGGTGAAAAATTAATATAGGGGATGAACGCAAGCTCATATCGAAAATCGCCCTCCGGAAATGGTTTCGGCAGATAATTTTACATAACATGGACCTAATTTTAAAAGTATGTCCAAAAATTACATAGCAACAGAGAAATAAGCGGAATTTAGTTCACTGGATTCCTGACTAATGTTCTAACAGGATATTTGCACCATTTCTGTAAGGTATATTTAGACGACATCATTATTTATTTATTAGCGGTGGTTAACGGGAATTAGGTCTGTTTTAAAGAAAACTAGTTTTTCAAAAAGCCAACGTTTCGACACATTTATTGCATCATCTTCAGGGCGATTAAAATTAAGTTTTCCGTGTTATCAGGTTTAAAAATTCTAAATTGTATAAAGGTTACGTAGATACTTTGGTTAATGGAAATTAAAACGAATGGTAAAATACAATTCAAACTCATGCCTTGATATTTAGCGAGTTTTCCTTATATCTAGTTTCATAAATATGATCCACCATTTGTTTACTTATATTATGTTTTGTCGTAGGATCAAAGTATAACAATAAAGTTGCCTGATATCCAAGACGCCACCAAGTTTATATAACGAATCTGTTGGGTAAGTAATTATTTTTTTGTGTATAATTTTAAGTATCCACTTCTGCACAACTTCTAAATTTTTTATGTAACAGTTGTATGCACCTCCCCATGCTATTATTCCATAGCGTAATTGAGACTCTACAAATGCATAATATAAAGTGTTGAGTTGTTTTATGTCTAAAATTTGTTTGAAATATTTAAATTTACCAAGTAGGCTTCTAACTTTCCGAATTAGTTTGTCAATATGCTTATCCCACTTTAGATAGCGATCTACAGTTATGCCCAAGTATTTGATTTCATCAACTGGCTTGATTTCAAAATTTTCTTGTATTTTAAGAGAAGGAAGTGTGTTTATTTTATTGATAGAAAACGGTATGTACTTGGTTTTAGTCCTTGAATCAAACCAATTTTGTATTTCCCTAAAGTCATTTTCAGCTTTATTCAGTACAGCGTCCCAGGTAATGTCCGTATACAATACAGCAGTATCGTCTGCAAAGCTAACTATCTGACCTATAAAGTTTTGACGAAATAAGTTGTTCAGATATATATTGAACAATAAGGGCCTGTTGCATGACCCCAGTAATAATTGCTACTCTGCTAAAAAGTCAGTTTCCTTTTTGTCGATCGCCGGATCAACCTCACCGATCTAGGCTACTGATTTTTTTTTTATCTTGTCACAAGTGACTTTTAATTTTTGACTTTGACCGTTTTTTGAATACTTACCTATGCTTCCAGTTAATAACGCGTCCTAGTATTTGTTTTGCTTAGAATGCTTACCAAACGAGTCAGTGTATGTTCGCGTGCTCATGTTTAATCTAACAGAATCCCTCTTTTTCGGTTAATTATTAGTGAATTGGTGAGCTCTGATTAGAATTGCTTGAAGAATTTGCTGTTTTTTCCACTTGACTGTTAAGGTATCGTTGACTTTTTCGCTGTGTTATTCGTATTTGCTGACATTATCTTTTACGTTGATCTTTGACTTGGCTTTGTGAACATTAAATACATATAGTGTATTAACTTTATTAATTACTCGACCTGCCAGAACATTTCAGGTGGCTCCAGCCAATAAAGTGACTCTCAAAAAGGTCTTTTAGTAGAATACAGTCGTCTTACAGCCCAGATAATAAGGTAAGTGCAAGCAAATATTTCTTTAACATCCACCTCGCTGTTCAGAACCTGAGACTTTGTGACTTTTGTCACTGGCGCCCAACCACTTCTTTTATGTTAAATGACTGTTTTGAAACCAGTGCCGTACCGAAGGATGCTTCTCTACTACCGGGAGTGTTAACTTAGATTTTTTAGTTTTTATGACTACAGGGTTGCCATCATGGCGCCCAATGTGGGGCCAAAACTGTGAAAAGAGTTTCCTATCGGACTCGCTATTAAGGTGAATTTATTGCTTGCACTTTTTCTTCAGTAATCATAGACTTAATTTAGAGTAGTGTAGGATGTATTATTAAACGTTGGTGAAATCATTAGTTCATTTGGACCAAAGTGCGTCCTTTCAGTACGGTTCGTGAAAGGGCGAAATAGAGCGGTTTTGGGGGCGTGCGATTTTAGACTAGCATATACAGACAGTTCTATACCTAGAACGAACACCTCTACATTGACAATGCATTCAGATAATCTTGACCCGGATCAAACTACCGGGCATCTCCAAGGACCGTCACGTGTAAGCTGGAATGCGGATTATATAAATTTTATACAACCGACCAATTGCATTCAACAATCTCCAGGAACACCAGGTATATCCGCGTCGAAATCGGCGCCTACGGCAAATCCACGAACTCCGGAGCGGCCTACTCCTCCACCGCGACCACCTGTGAAGGAAAATTTGCCTACGGCGGCACCTATACCTAATTTTGAAACATTCTTCCGTCAAATGGCTGAAACGATGGTTAACACGTTTCAACAACAGCTTAATGTCAATAACCTTCCACCAATTCAACCGGATCGCGTCATGACTGCGCCTACTTTCTCTGGATTGGATCATGAGGATCCAGAAGGGTTCCTCCAGCAATTGGAGGAGCATTTTTCGCGAATGGGGATCCACGAAGATCGCGATAAATTGTCTATAGTAGCCGATCAGTTACGGGGAGCGGCCAAAAAATGGTTAGAACCATATAAGACCGTTTTACCTAGTTATCGCACATTTACTGAACGTTTTACTGAAAACTTTAATTCCGTGGCGAGGATAACACGTGTTATGACGACATTATATGGTGCGAAACAAAGCAAGGATGAAACCGTGGGTGTTTTCGTGACAAGGAAGATGCAGCTATTCCAACGTATGGACCCTGAAAAGCCCGAGATTCTCAAAGTAAGTG
The DNA here is from genome assembly GCA_963680705.1 of Rhagium mordax. Classification (NCBI taxonomy): domain Eukaryota; kingdom Metazoa; phylum Arthropoda; class Insecta; order Coleoptera; family Cerambycidae; genus Rhagium; species Rhagium mordax. Next base: position 25,893,865 of record OY796662.1, read on the forward strand.
TCATATTGGACCAACATCAGCCTGAAATTCGTTTGCGTCTCCGCGGCCATAAGTTACAAAGCTTGGATGAGTAAGCGTGCGTAGCGGAGCAGATAGAATCCGATCTGGGAGAAATTGAAGTAAAGACTACCACACGCGTTCAACGTCAAACCACACTTATGCCCAGCACTGCTGAGGTTAATCGCGCAACCATACCAGAGCGTAACGCTACCATGCCGCCAACTCCTTGCCGCTACTGTCCCGGTGAACAATGGCATTTTCACCGGGATTGTCCGACTCAACAACGGCGTTACGAGCAGGGCAACGCCCCAAACAATGCCCAAATCAATAACACATATCGCGCGCAGGGAAACGCGGAATGGGCCAGGGGAGGCCCGAATCGCCAACCTCCCCTGCCAGGCCCGAACACCCCTCCAGCGAATACTTCAGCTCAACAGTAGACCTACCTTTTTACGAAAAGGGCGTCTCGGATAACGCCCCTAACTCCGATGAGTCAACCAGCGGATTAGTTGAACTTTTTGGCACCACGCCTCAATCATTCTGTTCCGTTACCAACGCTCTATTGCTTCCTTCTGTACAATCAGCCGCCGTTCATCAGTGTGGAACTTCTGTGGCTACCGAATCGTTACCTCGAGTGCAAATCAAGGTCGCAGGAAAAAATATTTAGCGTTGATTGATACTGGGGCGACCGGTAACGTGATTCGATCAGATCTCGTCGAAGTGATGGTCGATAATCAAAACGTACAGACTTTCGCTCTCGCATGTGGTAAAGAGCCTATCACGTCCAGGGGCATAACCGAAATTGAATTTGCGGTTAAAGATCTTGTCTTAAAACAGCACTTTTTCATATTACACGATTTGAATGAGGCGATAATTTTAGGCGAACCTTTTTTGCAAAGTGAAAACGCCATCATTGACTACGACAGACAGTGTATTTATTTAGGGCGTAAAAAACGAGTAACGTTGTATTGGAACAGGATCGTTTCTAGTGATCATCCAGTGACTTCTTTACATCCAGAACTAGTTATTCCGCCAGCATATGCTGAAAACCTTACGCCCTTATTTCAGGAATATGCCGATCTCTTTACGGAAGTGCCTACACAAGCTACTACTATTACCACCAAGCATAAAATAGTGATTAAAAACAACGCTCCTATTATTAACCTACGCCCTTACCCCATGTCACCAGAAAAAAAACGTATTTTATACGAACAAGTGCGAGAAATGTTACAGGCAGGAGTAATCGTGCCGTCGACTTCGCCTTATTCTTCGCCGCCGGTACTCATCGAAAGAAGTGGCAAAAAGCCGCGTTTTTGTATAGACTTTCGTCGTATAAATGAGATAACCGTGGATGAGTCATCTGTACTTCCCAGAATACAGGAGGCGCTTAAAGATTTAGGGGACGCGACGGTATTTACGGTACTTGATCTACGCAGTGGTTGCTGGCAGATTCCGCTGGACGAGGAATCCTGCCAGTACACCGCATTCTCCACGCCCGATGGTGCCGCATATGAATTTCGGGTGATGCCCTTCGGCTTAAAAACGGCGCAGTCGACTTTCCAGAAGGTCATGGCTAAAGATGTCCTGGTGGGCTACTTACATCGATTTTGTCACGTGTACCTTGACGATATCTTGATATATAGTCGGACAATGGACGAACATCTCCAGCATCTACGTTTAGTGTTCGAGCGGTTAAAGATACATACGTTAAAAGTTTCCCCAGAAAAGTGCCTCGTGGCTCAGACAGAGTTAAACTATTTGGGTCACCGTATTGTTAACCAAACGACAACGCCCCAAGACAAACATGTACTCGCCGTCCAAGACCATCCGACGCCATCAACAAAACGACAACTTCAATCGTTCCTCGGGCTGTGTAACTGGGTTAGGGAGTACGTGCCGAACGTGGCTCAGATTACGCAGCCCCTAACTCAACTACTTACCAAGGACGTCCGTTTTCGCTGGACGCCTGAAGCGAATCACGCGTTTGAAACGTTAAAACAGGCCGTATCCCAACCTTTATCGCTTCATAGACCTGACTTCAATAAACCCTTCGTGTTACAAACATACGCATCCACCATTGGACTAGCCGGAGTGCTATATGAACTAGACGATGACGGTACCAAACGAATAGTGTCCTATTCAAGCTCATCACTAACCAAAACGGAAGGTAAATACCATATTAATGAACTTGAATGTTTAAGTGTCATTACATATTCAAAAAAATATAGTCTCTATCTTATTGATCGTCCATTTACAATTGTCACGGACAGCAGTGCGTTGCTGTGGCTCAGTAAGTTTAAAGATAGCAAGGCTAAACTCACCCGATGGGCGTTATTACTGCAGTAATACTCTTATAAAGTAGTCCATTGTGCGGGAAAAGACAATCTCTTAGCTGATTACCTTAGTAGGCATCCACAGAATAACGAACCGCGAACACCACCCGATGAAAATAGACTACTTCCGCCTGACTTCGTTACGTCCCCGGCTCTAAACGCGATAACACACGCTGCCCTATTTCAGGACGTCTCCAATGCACAAGAGCGTTCGCGTCACATCCGCGCGAACATAGAGAAGTGGGAGCATTTTAGTAACGCCGAATACGTAGCCGAGGATGAACGGGATAGAGCCTTTCTGGACCACTATTTAGTCGAAGACGGATTATTATGGCAAAAAACCACCGTGGGGAAGCGGTTGGTGGTCCCCAACAACATAATCACCGAAGTTATCTACCATTACCATAGTAGGAAGAGCAACGCTCATCCTGGAGGAAGAGAAACCGTCCGTCAAGTAAAGAGAACATATTATTGGAAGGGCATGGACATACATATTCGTAGGAGACTGAAGGAGGGTCTAGTGTGCAAGACGGTTAAAGGATATCAACCACAGCCTCATGCCCCCTTACGTGCCACAACACCCAATCATTGTTTTGAGATCCTTAGTATCGATATACTAGGACCTTATCAAGAGACGTATAATCGACGAAATCGGTATATAATCATGTTGGAGGACATACTAAATCGATGGACGGAAGCAGCCGCTTTCCCGGCAGTAAGAGGACAGACCATCGTTGGATTTCTGAAGACTATAGTGGCGAGATATGGAACTCCGAGAAAAATCATCTCAGACAACGGAGGACACTTTAAAAGCAACGACTACGTTCTCTGGTGTCATCGACAGGGCGTCGAGATACAATATGTAGCCGCTTATCATTAAAAGGCGAACCCAGTAGAGCGAAAGGTGCAAGATTTAAAGAAAACTCTGAAGACGCTTCTCCTTAATAAACCTGCAAATACTTGGGATCTTTATTTAACACATGCGCTCCAGATTATTCGTAACTGACGGAATGCCGCTACCACCGAAACCCCGTCGTGCATGTTATACGGATTCGAACCTCCTACTCCCGGTGATTGGGAGCTGCCGACACATATCGCCGAACGAGAGCGTTTAGCGCAGGTATCTCCTCAGGAACGTCTCGATAATGCCCGGAGAAAACAAGGAGAGTATCAGGAACGATATGCCCCGCAAAATAGACCTACTCCATCCAGTTTTGGGAGGGCGATATGATCATGGTTAAAAATTTACGCCCCCACAGAGATGCATTTGAACCTGCATGGCAAGGACCACATCGAATCATTCGTAAAGTAACCAACGAAATCTATACCGTACAGAAGGGTAATCATCAAACGGATGTGCATGTAGATAACCTACGCCCTGCACCACATTTAGATATGCATGGACCACCAGAGGAATCAGAAACTAGTTCCGAAGATTCCCTATCTGACGAGAACATTGACTATCCTCCATCTAACCCTCCTAGTCCTCGTCCTGACTTGTCAATTGAATCTCTCCAACGATCTACCCCAATAGTTCCTGGACCTTCGTAACCTGATCTAATCTACGAGCGTGAGGCGCTTTTCTCCCTTCCTAGTAGACAGAATTCGCCGACATCCATTCTTAAGCGCCTCACCCCACCACGATTTATTCAACCTTTATTAATACAGAAGAACCTCAGATCAGCTATGTCAGATCCTTAAACAAGGAGCCAACGCGGACCTACGGGACAGCTAAGTCCCGACAGACAGGTTCGAAACCTCCCTTTAAGATGCCCATCCTCTGACGACGGAGACGAAGGATCGTCATACAAGAGTCCGACAGCCGACCCCAACTGACGGCGAATAAATGTCGCGGAAATACGGATATTCCGTAACATGTAAATAAAAATGATATACCGCGCAGGTGTTATATCGTATAGTAGGAAACATATATTTAGCTATCTCCTAAATAGTTAGGTCAATTATTTAGTAGGGTTAAAATATTCTAATCCGTTTAGTAATAAGTATTAGGTATAAGTTATGCTTGTTTTTAGGCCACTGATTTTTACCTTATCAAACAATAGCGAAAACGTCATCCCCTAAAAAACATTCTCCGCGGGGGGTGTTGCATGACCCCAGTAATAATTGCTACTCTGCTAAAAAGTCAGTTTCCTTTTTGTCGATCGCCGGATCAACCTCACCGATCTAGGCTACCGATTTTTTTTTTATCTTGTCACGAGTGACTTTTAATTTTTGACTTTGACCGTTTTTTGATTACTTACCTATGCTTCCAGTTAATAACGCGTCCTAGTATTTGTTTTGCTTAGAATGCTTACCAAACGAGTCAGTGTATGTTCGCATGCCCATGTTTAATCTAACAGAATCCCTCTTTTTCGGTTAATTATTAGTGAATTGGTGAGCTCTGATTAGAATTGCTTGAAGAAGTTGCTGTTTTTTCCACTTGACTGTTAAGGTATCGTTGACTTTTTCGCTGTGTTATTCGTATTTGCTGACATTATCTTTTACGTTGATCTTTGACTTGGCTTTGTGAACATTAAATACATATAGTGTATTAACTTTATTAATTACTCGACCTGCCAATAGTGTATTAACTTTATTATTACTCGACCTGCCAGAACATTTCAGGTGGCTCCAGCCAATAAAGTGACTCTCAAAAAGGTCTTTTAGTAGAATACAGTCGTCTTACAGCCCAGATAATAAGGTAAGTGCCAGCAAATATTTCTTTAACATCCACATCGCTGTTCAGAACCTGAGACTTTGTGACTTTTGTCACTGGCGCCCAACCACTTCTTTTATGTTAAATGACTGTTTTGAAACCAGTGCCGTACCGAGGGATGCTTCTGGACTGCCGGGAGTGTTAACTTAGATTTTTTAGTTTTTATGACTACAGGGTTGCCATCAGGCCCAAGTACTGTGCCCTGCGGCACCCCATATTTTATTTCCCTTTTCTTGCTTATACTTTTATTTATTATCACCTGTTGTGATCTGTCAGATAAATAGCTTTGCATAAGCGTCAGTGCTGTGCCTCTAAAACCTATTTGTTCAACAGTTTTGAGCAGTCTAGAGTGGTCAACAGTATCGAAAGCTTTCGCCAGATCTACAAAGATGCAAACTGTCGGTTTGCTGAGTTCCAAAGCTTTGTAAATCTTTTCCGTTAGAGATGCAATTGCATCTTCTGTAGATCTGGCTTGCCTGAAACCATAATGGGCGTCACTTAATATTTCATACTTTTCTAAGTAGCTAATTATTCTTACTTTAATAATTTTTTCTACTATTTTTGCTATGTTAGAAAGCAGTGAAATCGGTCGGTAGTTTGAACACTCCAGTCTGGCTCCGCTCTTAAACAAGGGTTTAGTTAAAGCTATTTTAAGTGCCCGTGGAAAAACCCCCGTGTTTAATATTTTATTTATAATGAAACATAAGGGTTTCACAATATGTCCAGATATTTCTTTTAATGTAAAAGATTTGATTGTGTCAATACCTGGTGCTTTATGTAGTTTTAAGTTTTGAATAGTTTCTTCAATTTCTTTTTCGGTTGTTTCCGATAAATAAATTGAGTTTTGCACTTGTTGTTCATAATTTATTATTGCATCCTTTTGTTTTACCTTTTTTGCAAGATTTTCGCCTATGTCTGTAAAAAAATCTATAAATGAATTAGCAATATCATTTTCATTTGAAGATATTTCATCGTCTTCTTTTTTTATTTCTTTAATTTATTTTTCTTTGGTTTTTTTCATGCTTAAATTATTTACGGTATTCTAGAGCAATTTCGAATCGTCTTGATTTTTGCTAATTATGTTTTTATAGTAGGTATTTTTTGTTTGTTTAATTAGTATATTTAATTTGTTTCTATATTTTTTAAAATCTGCAAGTTTCTTTGAGTCGTCTTTATCATTTTGCCATTTTTTGTAAAGTAAATCTCTTTTTTTTATCGAGTTCATTAATCCTAACGTTATCCATGTTTTTTTCTTGTTTACTTTGTATACGATTTGTTTAGAACTTAGCTGGATATAATATTTTAATTTATTAATAAATAGATCAGTGGCTATTTCGGCATCCATACAATTATAAATATCAATCCATTTTTCTGTTGATAAATATTGATTCAATTTGTCATACACAATAGTATTTGCTATTATATTATTATTAATTTTCATTTTTGTATTACTTTCCATGACAAATTGAAAAAGTATTGAAAAGTGATCCGTCACATGAGTTTTGAGTAATAAGGACTCAGGTTCATTGGATATATTTTTAATGAAAAGATGATCTATGCAAGATTGTGCTTGTCCATCGACTCTAGTGTATAAATTAACACAAGAATTGAAGGCTTCCTCATTTAGTATATTTAAATAGGTTTGGCTATCATCTGAATCATTTAATATATCTATGTTCATATCTCCAACTAAAATATGTTTACAATTATTATTGGCATATACAGGGTGTATTAAGTATGAGTACCGTTATTTTAAGGGGTGAAACATTGGCCTAAAAGAAACAAAAAAACCTTATACAACATGTGTCGAAAATTGAATGGTTTTCCCAAAAAAAATAATTTAACTTTGCTTTTTGAAGGTAAATTTACATGGAAAATAATAGAAAATAAGTTCTAAAAGTTTATGAGAAGGTGCCGGTCGAATATACAAATAGAAAATTGTAATGCGAATTTTTTGTCCGGTGGAGGGTTTTGGTGAAATAATTTATTGTATTTTAATACATTTTTAAAAAGAGGCATATGACAACGTCGCATCATATGGCTGGCAGTGGGCTACTGTTACAAATCACAAAGGAGTCAAAGGACTCAGTTGCCTTTGTTATCGCCGTCCGAGTGTTTTAAGTCGGTAATTAATGTTTAGTGCGTTTTACTATTTTGTTTTCGTCAGTTCATATAAGTTTTGTTCGCACATCTCAACGTTTGTTAGATACGGGAAGTGTAGTTTCGCGTGTACAAAACCGGGGACCACAACGACCGACATGCGGATAATTTGGTTATTGAGGAAGAAATTCTGGACATAGTTCATCGAGACCCAATTATTACTATTATTTCAGAGATTATTTCTCAATAACATATTGTAATATTTCGCCAAGAACACCTTTTTTGGCACATTACAGTCGCCTGAGTAGAGGATATTGAGGTAAGTTAGCACAAGTTACACCTGCTCGTTGCGCTATGTTGCCAGATGCGCTATTTAATTAAATAGGGCATAACTGGGCACCGGTTCGAGAGAGAAAAAAAATTATTAAGAATTTTTTGTTCCTTCTACATCAATGTATCACCTGTTAAAAGAACGGTACTCATACTTAATACACCCTGTATAATAATAATAATAATAATAATGTTTGTTATGCAAACAAAAGTTACAGGGTAAACATTACAAAGGTAATGAAACTATCAACAATTGTTACATAAAAGGTAGGAGTTCGGCTAAGCCGCTCTTCCACTCCCCCAAGAAATTAAAGTAAAATTAAGTGAAATGAAATGTATTCACAATAAAATAATATCAATAACAGCAAAATAAAAAATTAAGTAAATATAAATATTGCACCAACTGCAAAAGAAAAGAGAAAAAAAAATAAGATATTTTTATGAAGAACATAAAATCACTGAAAAAAATTGTTTATACTTAATAAAAATTAAGGAAATATAAATACAAAAATGAAAAAAACGAAATATTTTATGAAGAACAAGTTACTGATTATCACTCAATAATTCGTTTTCAATACTTTTAGTAAACGAATAAATGGTTAAATCAAGCATATTCAAAATACCATTAAGCAAATAAGGAGCCATATATGCAAATGAACCCTCAAATTTGCTGGTAGAATGTTGTGGTACACAAAAGGAATTAATTCGTATATTTAAGTTATGGACATTGGATCTTTTTTCTAACAGTTTATATAAATATTCTTTTGATGTTTTATATAAATATTCTTTTGATGCTTTATAATTTTAAATAGAAATATATAAAAAAGATAACTTACCCTATTGGAAACATTAAGTTCTTTAAGTCTAATTAAGTGAGGGGTTATATGATTACGAAGTGGGATACAACAAACAAAACGCATACACGAATTCTGAATTTTCTGTAATTTGAATTTATTATAATTAGTTAAAAAATGATAATAAACTGTACAACAATAGTTTGTGTGAGGATAAATAAGAGACTTTACTAATTTTAATTTTAATTCTGCACTTAACTGACTTTTTAGATGGTATAATGATTTTAGCTTAAAATAAGAAGTACTAACTATATGGTTTACGTGTTGATTAAAACTAAGAGTTTGATCAATAAACAAGCCAAGATTTTTTGCTGATTCTACCCAGTTAATTTGCACATTATTTATAACTAATCTCTCTTGGCAAATTGCATTTCTTTGTCGTTCATTTCCGATGCATAAAGCAGTAGTTTTATTAGGATTGACTTTTAGACCATTATTAGAGCACCAGACTGTAAACGAACATAGATTTAGATTTAGATTTAGATTTATTTCCCACATATACATAGTTTACATAAAATTGTAATATAATTGTATACATACATACATTCATATACATATACACCATTTTGAATAGCACCTATATAGGCGTAGGGAAAACTAAGTAACTAATATTATATTGTATTATATTATCATTATTATATTACAATTTGATAAGTATTTTTCAAAACAAAGTGCTTTGGTAAGGAGATTAAGTTAACTAAATAAAATTACATTCATAATATTCCTGCAAGTTGTAGAATGTGTAATTATTTAACAGTGATTTCAGTTGTTTTTTAAAACGTTTTTCCGTGGTGATTTCTGTTATATATCCAGGCAAGTGATTGAAAATTTTAATTCCTGTATATAAGGGTCCTTTTCGATTACTTTCGAAATTGTAATGGGGCATTAATAATTTATTATTATGACGGGTAGTCATGCACATCAGAATATGTTGCCAAATTAGGTCTTTTCTTAAATATTGTTAAGGCCAATTTATATACTACAGTATTCGACACGGTAAAGATTTTTAACTGCCTAAAGTACTCTCGGCATGATTCATAGATATTAAGACCACATAAGGCTCGTATTGCTCGTTTCTGAATGATGAACGTAGATTCGGCATTTGAACTATTTCCCCAAAATTCTATACCATAATTACCATATTGCATAACACTGTGAAAATATGCAAAATATACCGATTTCGCAGCTTCGAAACCGACCAGAACTTTAATATTTCTTATTGCGTAAATAGCTTTGCCTAGTTTCTTGTTTAGATCATGTATATGTTCCAGCCAATTTAAGTTTTTATCGATTTTAACTCCTAGAAATTTCGTTGATTGGACTGATTTGATGTCTCCAGATGTGGTCATTATGCTAGCATCTTCCACTTTTATGCGCGGTCGTTGAAAAGTAATATTGTTTGTCTTTTCACAATTTAGTAGCAATTTGTTGGCATTAAACCAGTCCAATATATTATTAAAAGATGTCTCGGTACATTGAATGAGATCAAGAAAATTTGTATTATGGTTGATAATACTAGTGTCATCCGCGAAGAGGGAAAATTTTAATGGTGGAAAATTTATTACTAAATCATTTATATAAATTAAAAAGAGGACAGGGCCCAAAATTGAGCCCTGTGGTACACCACATTTAATTCTCCTCTTCTCAGATGAAACCTTTTTGAAGGTACCCTGTTTACCCTCCAATAACTCTACCTGTGCCGATCGATTTTCCAAATAAAAGATAAACCATTTTAATGGTTCCCCCTTATTCCATAATATTCCAATTTGTCAATTAAGATGATATGGTCGACACAGTCAAAAGCCCTGGAAAGGTCACAGAATATACCAATACAATAATCATTACTTTCCATAATCTCATTTAGATAATTTATTAGTGAAAATGTAGCATCTGATGTGCTACAATTTTCCCTGAACCCAAATTGTGATGGTGTCAAAATTGAATTTTTGTTTAAATAATGGACAAGTTGTTCCTTTACTATTACTTCCAAAATCTTAGAAGCAGTGGGTAGTAAAGAAATTGGTCTGTAATTTTCTTTTAGATGCTTATCCCCTTTTTTGTACAGAGGTTTTACCACTGCCTCATTAAAGTAGGTTGGAAAAAATCCTTGTGTAAGAGATAAATTAAAAATGTATTCTAATGGTTTTTTAAGATATGTTATGTTTTCTTTAATAATGGTTATCGGAATTTCATCTACACCTGAGGATTTTTTCGGTTTTAAATTTAGGACAATTCTTTCAATATCATGTTCTGTAACTGGTGTAAAAAAGAAAGAGTTTTTTATATTAAATTTCATATTTTTTATATAGTAATTAGCCGATTTATTAGATTTTAAACTGGAAGTTAAATTTGGTGCTATGTTAATAAAAAAATCATTAAAATTCTCCGCTACTTCACTCGGTTTAGTAATGAGAATATTATTATCTAAGAGTGTGATTGTATCATCTTTGAATGTAGTTTCATTATTACATTTTTTTATGACATCCCATGTAGTTTTAATTTGATTATTAGAAGTGACGATTTTCGTATGATAATAATTTTCTTTCAAAATTTTAATAAGTTTTTTTAACAAACAGCAATATTTTTTAACGTAACTTATAAAGTTAATATCATTTGATTGTTTTTTCCTAACGATTAACTCTCTCTTTTTCTTACAGGATGTACGGATTCCTTTTGTAATCCATTTATTATCGTTTCGTACAATAGAACCTCTTTTTATATTAAATGAATTTAAGAAACTACTATTAAATAAAAAGTAAAACATGTCCAAAGCAGAATCTACAGTATTTATTAGATACAATTGTGACCAATCAGTATTCTTAATTAAGTTTGCAAATTTTGTTCTATTTTTTTGGCTGAATATTCTCCGTTCGACAAAGTTAATACTTTCGTTTAAGTTATTGCCCATTTTCTTTGTTTGTAATAATTGGCCATTATGGTCAGACAGACCTAATTCGACAACGTCAGATGTAAAATTGTTATTATTCAGGTTTGTAATAATATTATCTATTGTATTAGCACAACTATTTGTGATTCTAGTTGGTTGAAAATTTGTTAATTTTAGATTAAACATATTTAATATTGCTGAAAATTCATTGGTTGTTTTATTTTTCAATGAAAAGTTTAAATTAAAATCCCCACAAATAATTAGTTGGTTGCATGAGTGTACGGATAATTCATAAATTAACTAGAAAAATGTTTCTAGAAAAATGTTGTAATTACCAGTAAGCATATTATGATGTACTTGCATAATTTATTCCCAATAACACAAAACTCAATCTCTCTTTCAATGCACTTTGTTAGAACATTTATTTCGTAAAAATCGAGATTTTCTTTTGTATATATTAAAACGCCACCATGCAAATTTTCTTTTCTTGAGAAGCTGGCAATAATATTATAATTGTCCATGTTATACAATGGGATTTGTTTAGATTTCAACCAATGTTCGGAAATGCACAACACATCCACAATACACTGTTCTTTTGGTAAAAAGTCATTTAGCGACATACCGAGTTCGTCAATTTTATTGCTAAGAGATTGAATATTGTAGTGAAGAACTGTTAGTTGAGATACATTTGGGGTAGTGTTCGTCGCCGCACTTATTTGCTATTTTTCTTTTACTACTTGACGTTTTGGCCTTTCAGAAGATGTTAACACTTGAATGCTATCACTTGTTGATGGTTTATTTGCAAACTTATTTATATTTGGTGTAATAAATTTGTCTGGCTCATCCATTTGTATTAAATTTCCAGTTTTCTTCGATGTTTAACCTCTTCTAGCTGATTAATGTCGCTATTATATTTATATAAAGTATTATTAATGTTTAGGAGATTATATTTTAAAAATGCCTTTTTTCCTTCACTTTTAGCTTCAGCCAAGAATGGTTTTAGTTTATTTCTCTCGTTCAGTACTTTAGTTGTGTAATTTTCAGCTAATGCAAACCCTGAATTTGCCAACATTTTTGCATAGGTCTAGGTTTATAGAATTGATAGATTCCTCAATCTGTGATATAGAGCAAGCTGTATATAATTGGACATCATCTGCATATATATGTAAATTGCAGTGTTTTATAGAGTTAGGTAAATCAAATGTGTATACAGTAAGGACGTAAAGTCAGTTCCCCCCCTGCTAACTTTTTAAGGAATTTTAATACATTGAAATAAATTTTAGGTCATTTTCCCAGATGGTAAAGCAACTTTTTGAACGAAAAACAATTGATCCTTTTTCCAAAATGGCGACCGGCCGCCATATTGCTTTTTTCAAGAACGTCCTAGAAGGCCGAGTCCTCCGTCAAATTAAAGGTATTTGCAAGCTTAGGACATGTCTAGAATTTGGTTACATTTTATTGACGAATAACAGAATGGCAATAATTTAAAAAATCATATTAGGCGAATTTAAGAAAAATAGAAAAATATTTCGTTAATGGATCTGGACTTTATTATTATTATTATTATTATTATTTTCGGTTACCCGATGCTGGACAGTCTCTCCGTGGCCTCTGACACCACACAGAGAGAGCGCCAGCGAATAATCTACAGCCACTGCGTACAGAAATAGTCCCACTTATAAATGAAATTATTGAAGGCTATCCTGACGAATTTCAAGGGAACATCATGTTTCAGCAGGATGGTGCCGCGCCTTATTTTTATAGACCTGTAAGGGACTACCTAGATGCCACTTTTCCCGGACGTTGGATTGGTCGAGGGGGCCTATAGTGTGGCCGGCCCGATCACCGGATCTGAACCCCTTAGATTATTTTTTATGGGGGTACGTGAAGTCAAAAGTATACCACAATATCTAGGAGTTGGAACTAAATATTACAGAGGTCAATCTCACGTAAATGGATGAATTTTACTAAAAGCTCGTGAGGAATTTGAAAGAAGAAATCGAATGTATTTTCATCAAAATGGAGGTCACTGGTCCCTTCGAAAAGTTTTTAAAATAGTGATGTAATGACGTTAGCATTATTTATTATTAGTACCTACAAGTTGCAAACTGTTTTGTTTATTACAGTTATTAAAATGTACCTAATATTTTCCATCGTTTTTAAATGTATCCACATATTTAAATTATTGCCATTCTGTTATTCGTCAATAAAATGTAACCAAATTCTAGACAAGCACTAAGCATGCAAATACCTTTAATTTGACGGAGGACTCGGCCTTCTAGGACGTTCTTGAAAAAAGCAATATGGCGGCCGGTCGCCATTTTGGAAAAAGTATCAATTGTTTTTTGTTCAAAAAGTTGCTTTACCATCTGGGAAAATGACCTTAAATTTATTTCAATGTATTAAAATTCCTTAAAAAGTTAGCAGGGGGGGAACTGATTTTACATCCTTACTGTATAGAAAATAAAGTAGGCCCAAGCATACTGCCTTGTGGCACCCCATTACTAGTAGTTCCTAGTTCAGATTTATTATTATTTGCTAAAACAACTTTTTGGGTGCGATTTTTTAAATAGCTACTAAACCATTTTAATGCAGTTCTATCAAAACCCATAAATTTCAATTTTGCTAATAAGAGATCAAAATTTACTAAGTCAAATGCCTTGCTTTGGTCTAATAAAATTAATATGGACGGATTTGAATTATCTAATGCCAAGGATACATCATTTAACACTTTTAAGAGAGCGGTCGAAGTACTATGTTTTTCTCTGAATCCCGATTGAACAACGGGCAGAATATTATAGGTATTTAAAAATGTTTTCAAATCTACATTTATTACTTTTTCAAACATTTTTGAAAATGTTGGAAGTATTGAAATAGGGCGCAAATCATTTAGGGATGAAGGTACGGATATTTTGGGAATTGGCAGAATATTAGCTGATTTCCACATGTTTGGGAATATACCAAGTTTTAAGGATTCATGAAATATATTTTGCAATACTTCAATGCAATGTGGAATTATTAAGTTAATCATTTTCAAATTCAGATTTAATACTACTTAAAGCCATGTAAATATCGTTATGACTTATTTCTGTAAAGGTAAATTTAATATCAGGCCTCAGATAGTTATTATTGAAATAATTCAAGGTATCGACATTAACATTAGTCTGACCTGCAACATTTAAAAAGTAGTTATTTAGTTGATCAGGATTTAAAAATTCATCGGGTAAACTATTTAATCCATTATTTGATTTAGTGCACGCACCCCACTGCGAAAGGTTTTTCCATAATAGCTTAGAATTGTTTTTATTTTTATTAACTATAAAATGCATATATGCTTTCTTTTCACGATCGATTGCTTCTTTAATATAGTTTCTTAATGTCACATAGGTTTCCCTATCTCTGGCTGTTTTTGTTTTGTTGTATTTTTTTCGAGCCTTCTCTTTTGTTTTTATCATCTCTTTTATGTTGTATGTAATATAAGGTTTATGATTTCTTTTAATTTTTACTGTGCATACAGGGGCGTGCACATCAAACAGCGAAATAATAGCTTGATTAAAAATATCTGTTTTTAGGTTAATGTCCTCAATAGATTTAATATTTTCCCAAAATATACGACTAGCGTCAAAATTAAATTTTTCCAAGTTAAAATCATTCAAATTTCTGTACTGTATTATTTTAGGTTCAGGTTTTTTCAGATCAAATTTTAATTTACACCACACAAACATGTGATCTGTGTTATTATGCATATCTGTTGTATCCCAACAATCTAAATCTAAATTATCGCTAATACATATTACATCAATTAAAGAGGCACTTGTTTCAGTAATTCTTGTGGGCGTATCAATAATCAATAATTTGTTTTAAATTAAAATTAGCTATATCGGAAACAAACTTCCTCGCATTTGGTAGATTTGTAGATAACAAATTAATGTTAATATCACCCATAAGAACAACTGATTGAGTCTCCAGATATAATTGCTGTAAAGTTTCAAATAAATCATCCAGGCAAGAAACATTCACATTTGGTGGACGATACACTACACCAACACCAACAATTCTATTATTTACTTTTATTTTTAGCCACAATTGCTCTAATCCACTATCACTAATTTCATGAAATTTGACCTTGAATTGAAAAGAAGTATTCACATATAAAACTAAACCACCCCCTCTGGTAGGCCGGTTCAATCTTGCAATATTGTAGTTAGGAATATGTATATACTTGTTTGGATATCCATCCGTTAAAAAAGTTTCAGTTAAGGCTATAATATCTAAATCGTGTTCCAAGACAAACTCCTTCAAGCTAATAAAGTTGGTGGTTAGGGATCGAATGTTTACGTGACCATATTTAACATACCGTTTTTTGATTGCGAGATTGTAGGTATTCCATTTATGTATTTAATATATATTTTTGCTTCGCCATTTTGTTTTCTGTTATAGAGTTCAGTTTTTATTTTTTTATAATATTCTTGCTGCATTTTCGTTTGGTCGGTTGCGATTGTTCTTTTATCATTAGTCTCCTTTAGAATTTTTTTGTTTTAATATATTAATTACTTCATCCCTAGATGATAATATCACTTTTACTGGTGCAGGCTTATTGTCTACTTGATAAACATAAATTGCAGCTTCAGAACTATCCTGTTCCTAACAATAAACGACAACTTCAGAGTATTCTCGGTCTATGCAACTGGGTAAGGGAATATATCCCTAATGCCGCTATCATTACCAAGCCGCTAACCAGATTACTCTCGAAGGACGTCCGATATAAATGGACAAAATAGACCCAGAACGCATTTATGAATATTAAGCAGATCTTAGCAGAACCCTTGGAACTTCATAGACCAGATTTGGACAAGACGTTTATTCTTCAGACGGATGCTATTCTACTAGGCATGGCAGCAGTTTTATATCAGTTCGGCGATGGAGGTGAAAGACATATTATATCATATGCAAGTCATACCTTGTCTCCTACAGAGAGAAAATATCACATTAACGAGTTAGAATGTCTAAGTGTGGTTACTTACGTTAAGCGATATAAGATTTATTTAGCAGACAAACCTTTCATCGTCCGGACTGATAATAGGGCTCTCCTATGGTTGGATAAGCACCGAGATGAGAAAACGAAGTTCACAAGATGGTCGTTGTTGTTGCAGGAATATTCTTTCAAAATTGAACACTGTCCAGGCAAAGAAAATCTTTTGGCCGATTATCTCAGCAGGAATCCTCAAAATTCAAGTTTGGAGCATCTCGATGAAGAGCGAATGTGTCCGCCTAAATTCAAATCAAAAGGAAATATTTTAGCTATCACCCATTTGGAACTTTATCAATCAATTATCGAAAGTCAACAGGATTCTACGAACATCAGGGAGAAAGTCAGTCGTTGGATTGAACTCAGTCAACGAACTATAAATGAGAGATCGGTTAGAGATCTGAAATTTTACTCAACTCATCAAGTACGAAATGGGATACTTATGTTATGAGATTGATTTCAAACAAAATTTATTTAGTGGTACCTAAACGTAAGATTAAAGACATTATTTCACATTTTCACGACAAGACTGGTGTCGGCCATCCAGGAAGAGATGAAACATTTCGGACCATATCTAGAACTTATTATCTTAACAACATGTCCAGACAAATCGGCCTTTATATTCAAAATAGTTTAGTGTGCAACTCCGTTAAAGAACGACAAATGCAGCCGGAAGCCCCATTAAGGTGTTATGAACCTCAATACCCTTTTGAGGTGATCAGTATGGATATATTGGGACCATACAAACGCGCCAAGGACAATGGTAATCGATTTATAGTCATGACGGTCGATATATTTACCAAGTGGACCGAAGCGCAAGCGTTCGTAAAGGTGAATGACGAAACTTTAGTTCGATTTCTGGAGGAGCACTGGATCTCTCAGTTTGGCTTGTCGAAGACCATCATCTCGGATCAAGGAAGACATTTTCAAAGTGGATGGTATACGAAATCATAATCAAAATTTTTATACGCCCATTTATCATTAAAGATCAAATCCAGTAGAAAGGCAGATTCAAGAAACCAAGAAAATTTTAAAATCTCTTATGTTCAAGCAGGCAACAGACACATGGGATATGTACATTGTACAGATGCTTTACAATGTAAGAACTAGAAAGAACGCTTCCACAGATATACTCCGAGCTTTGCAGTTTTAGGATTCGAACTCGCAGAAGCCGGCGACTGGCAGATATAAAGCTATTTCCAAGAAAGACAACCCACATTAACCCGACCAGCTATAGTTCAAAATATAAGGCAAAATTCACAGCAGTATAGACAAAAATACGCCCCTAAGGAAGCAGTCACTCCTATAGTTTTAAAAGTTGGAGACAGAGTTATGGCTAAAAATATGCGTAAAGATAAACATCCTGGGATCCCTTCGTTTACTTAGGGCACACGAGTCTGGAATCTATAGTGACTAACCCTGCGGGATGTGGGGAGTTGCTGTAGATTATTCGCTGGCGCTCTCTCTGTGTGGTGTCGGAGGCCACAGGGAGACTGTCCAGCATTAGCTTCGGGAAACCGATAAAAAATATATATATATATATATATATATATATATATATATATATAAAAAAATAAAATAATAATAATAATAATAATAATAATAATAATAATGCGAATAATGCGAATTCCGGACCGGCAACTTCCACGCGCTGCACCCTGGGCAAGGAGGGGCAACCCTCTCTGGCAAATGTCGGACGTGTGATTTCAGGGCTAACCACCCTGTAATATCAAATCTTCTGGTTCTACCAGTAAACAGAAGAAGGGCCCCTCACAATCGACCCCAACCGGATGGAGGTCAGAGACAGGTGGGAGGGGCCTTACCGGACCGTCTCAATAATGATGAACGCTATGAAATTGGACGCTTTAGGTGGACGGAGGGACTAAGAGATGACCTGCTTAACTGCTATGAGAGCAGCGAACCTGCGCGCAGGGGATACATGGCGCGACTACACCGGTTGTGTTGCGATATGCACCCGGAGTATCGCGCCTTCTCTCAACAACATCTGAGAGATCAAGTATCCTTCCTGCGCAGAACAGGTTTTGTAAGGGCACCTCGTAAGCGTGAGGAATTGCAAGCCCCAATTCCACCGCGGCAAATACCAGCTGACGAGGAACATCCTCCTGAGTACACCGATATCGCTTTAAGGACTAGGGTTAACCTTAACACCAGGGTTAATCCAAAGCCACAAGACCTGGCACGAATGGATTCGTTGATTAGCACTAGCTTCCAGAAGATGCCAACATCTGGCAGATCAACAGCGCGGTGTACGCTGCCGCCAAGCAACTCGTCCCTCAACAGCGCCTGGCAAGCGCAGTTGATAGGGACGAGAAAGCTAAGCGGCGCGTACAGAAGATCGAAGCTAAAATTCGATCAGCAAGGCAACACGCTTCTCGAATCCAGAGTGTGGTGGATTATATAGTCGCAGGTAGACCATTTACACTGAAGGTCCGGCGAGTGGCAGCCGGACTGAGACGCCAACACCACCCTCTAAATCGCACAGTGCTGCAGACCATCAAGCAGCACTGTCTAGATAGGATTCGAGCGCTTATGGCTATTAAGAAAACTTTGGTCAGGCGAATGCGGAGTTTGGAACAAAACAAATTGTTTCAAACAAACCCGTCTCGCCTGTTCCAAGAGCCACAGCGTGTTGTCGAAAATCCGCCAACTGTTGATAATGTCGAAGCCTTCTGGAAAGGAATCTACGAAGTAGCGAGTCCATTCGATAATGACACTCCAGCTATAGCACACTTCGAGGCTCTCTGTCGTAGAGTCTTAGAAGAGCCAGACGAAGTGTGCCCGGCAATCAGTACGGAAGAGGTTCAACAAGCACTTGTTGGAACCAAGAACTTCGCTGCCCCGGGTCCAGATGTTATAAACAACTGGTGGTGGAAGAAGTTTCCTTCCACCCACCGCCATCTGGCCCGAGTTTTCAACTCATGGTTGAACGAGGGGCAGCAAATTCCGGACTGGTTTGTCGAGGGGCGAACTGTGCTAATCCCCAAAAAGGGGGATCTGTCTGACCCAAAAAATTATAGGCCGATTACCTGCCTCAACTCCTGCTACAAGTTATTTACTCGTATCTTGTATACCAGGATGTTGAGGTCTGTTGATCCGGTCTACCAACAGATAAACGAACAGCGTGGTGCCAAGAAGGGCCTGGCAGGTTGCAAGAAAAACCTGCTGATATACCGCTGTATTACACAGGATTCTGTGCAGTACAAGCGGAATCTGTCAATGGCCTGGATTGATTATCGCAAGGCATTTGATACAACATCCCAGGAGCTTTTGTTACACTTGCTCGGATGTCTTGCGGTACCAGCACCACTAGTGAGATGCATTGAGCAACTTTTGCCGCTCTGGAGAACTAGCTTCACCATAACATCCGGTGCCGAGCGAGTTTCGACAGAGTTGGTGACATTTAAGAGAGGAGTATTTCAGGGTGACTCTTTGAGTCCGCTCCTCTTCTGCATCTCACTGCTGCCGCTATCTGTTGGACTCCGCCAAACCCGCGGGTATCAGTGTGGGCCACCCAGCAACCGGAGGCATAAGGTCACCCATCTATTTTATATGGATGACCTTAAACTCAATACCTCCGGAGAGCGAGAACTTCAAAATGCTCTCAGGGTGGTCGAGGAATACACGCGGGCAATTGGAATGGAGTTTGGGTTGGACAAATGCGCAGTAGTCCACCTCAAGAGAGGACGATGCGGGGAATTCCACGAAGATGCGTAGCTCGCAGACGGAAGCATCCTACGACATTTGGATGCCGGAGAGACCTACACATACCTGGGTGTGGAACAACGCCACATCCATGATGTGAACCAAATAAAGGATTCTCTCCGTGGCAAGTACAGACACCGACTCCGAAAGATTTGGTCTTCTGAACTTTCGGGAAAGAACAAGGTGTCTGCCACTAATATGCTTGCCATTCCGATTCTGCTCTACTCTTTTGGAGTAGTTAAATGGCGAGTAGATGAGCTACGCCAATTGGACAGGGATACCCGCAATAGGAGTATTCATCCTAGATCGTCTATTCCTCGTGTGTACCTCCCACGTCAACGGGGGGGCCGAGGACTCTTGAGTCTGGAGTGTATGCATGGCAGAGTGGCACTAAGTATGGCATGTAATATCCTAAGGAGCTCGGATTCGCTCCTACGGTTAGTGAGAGATCATGAAACCGAGGGAGTTGGCGCTTTATTGTTTAAGGCAGCACAGAGGGCCGCAGATGAACTCGGTCTCGTGTTCGACTACAGGCGAGGAGGCAGGCGAGGTGCTGATGCAGAATCAGTTACTGAGCTTCCGCCGAATCGTCTGACAGCCCAAATTAAAGCTGCCGAACAGAGGAACCTGTTCAGGCAGCACGTCGATAAACTCCTGCACGGTGTTTTCTATAACAACATAGAAGCACTGGGTTTATCGACAGAGCTGACCTTCGCATTTTTAAGGTCAGCGGGGCTGAAGTCAGAGACCGAGGGATTCATCGTGGCCTGCCAAGATGGTGTTATTAACACATTGGTCTATCGGAGTCGCGTCATGGGTGTAGAGGTTCCTGATATCATCTGCAGGACCTGCCGTCAGGCGCCGGAGTCGCTCATGCATCTATTATCTGCATGTCCGATTTATGCGATTTCGGCCTACATCCAACGACATAACGCGGCTTTACGAGTGCTATACTACCATATTCGGCACTCATACAAGATAGACCAAACACTAGTGCTGCCTTATATCCCCGGAGATATCGAGTCCGTTGTCGAGAACGAGAAATGCCGGATTTACTGGAACTACTCGTTCCCGACCGTCAGGCGAATTCAAGCCAATAAGCCTGACATAGTCCTCCTCGACCATCAGACCAAGGTGATGTATGTCATCGAGTTCTCAGCACCTGCTGAGACAAACATCGCCTTGAAGGAGGAGGAGAAACGGACTAAATACAGAGATCTCCGGTACGAGCTCCAAGTGCTATACCCAGGCTACTCTGTCAAGATGGTCGTCCTGATAATCGGTGTACTCGGAGGTATGAAGCCCACGCTGCTCTCCGCATTAAAGACCATGCCTGCCTTCCAAACATCGGCAGAATGGTTGGCTGGTCAAATGCAGAAAGCGGTCATCCTGAGATCCCCCCATCTACTTAGGGCACACGAGTCTGGAATCTACAGTGACTAACCCTGCGGGATGTGGGGAGTTGCTGTAGATTATTCGCTGGAGCTCTCTCTGTGTGGTGTCGGAGGCCACAGAGAGACTGTCCCGCATTAGATTCGGGAAACCGAAAAAAATAAAAAATAAATAATAATAATAATAATAATAATAAGGGGTGCGAAACCGGACCGGCAACCTCCACGCGGTGCACCCTGGACAGAGAGGGGTAACCCTCTCTGACAAATGTCGGACGTGGGGTTTCAGGGCTAATCACCCTGACACCCCCTTATTCTGGTTCTACAGACCCCAGAAATGGCCCCTCACAATCGACCCCAACCGGATGGGGGTCAGAGACAGATGGGAGGGGCCTCACCGGACGGTCTCAACGTTGACGACCTACGCATTGGACATGGACGCTTTGGGTGAACGAGGGAACTAAGGGATGACTTGCTGATTTGCTATGAGAGCAGCGAGCCTGAGCGCAGGGGGTACATGGCGCGATTACACCGGTTGTGGTGCGGTATGCACCCGGAGTATCGCGCCTTCTCTCAGCAACATCTGAGAGACCAAGTATCCTTCCTGCGCCGAACAGGTTACGTAAGGGCACCTCGTCAGCGTGACGAAATGCCTGCCGCACTTCCACCGCGGCAAATACCAGCTGACGAGGAACATCCTCCTGAGTACACCGATATCGATTTAAGGACGAGGGTTAACCTTAACACCAGGGTTAACCCAAAGCCACAAGACCTGGCACGAATGGATTCGTTGATTAGTGAGGAGCTTCCAGAAGATGCCAACATCTGGCAGATCAACAACGCGGTGTACGCTGCCGCCAAGCAACTCGTCCCACAACAGCGCCTGGCAAGCGCAGTTGATAGGGTCGAGAAAGCTAAGCGGCGCGTACAGAAGATCGAAGCTAAAATTCGATCTGCAAAGCAACACGCTTCTCGAATCCAGAGTGTGGTGGATTATATTATATATATATATATATATATATATATATATATATATATATATATATATATATATATATATATACATTTGTTCCTGCTACGATAAACCGTCCACCATATAGAAATTTACCGACGGTAAACTATCCGAAGACGTTAAACCTTCCAATTTTCGGACGGTTTAAGGATATCACTCGTATTGGCCTCGTTAGGCGGTCTACATCTCATATGCTGAATTTGAGATGGAGCGTTTTTGGTATGTTTCATATAATTTGCATATAACCATAGTGTTAAGTATATCCACCAGGAGCGCTGGCGCATACATACTCGCATATGCTCTACATATGCCTACATAATTTTTATAGATGTTAAACCTTCCAGACATTTGGCAACACGATTTAAGACATTTGATATTTGAAAACCATTCTGGTGCAGTATTTACATGTGTGTGGAGGATAGTGTAACGTGTAGTACACGTAAATTAGGAAAAATAGAAGAAAAAATGTATAACCAAATTATATTTTCAGGATTGATTGTTTATAGAAGTGATATTAAATATCTAAAAAGTTCCCACCACACAGGGGTGTGCTTCACCCCATTTTCACCCCTAATTGTGACACGGCGCTGGTTTTTTGCCAATATCTCTTAAACGCGTTATTCTACGACAAATTTGTAAGTATAAGAGAATGTTCCCTATAGAATCCTCTATAAAAAATGTCCGATGAGTTGTGAACGAATTTCTATTAGTTTCCGAGTTATTAACGCACAAAATCAAAGTTAGTTAAAAACACGCATAGAAATGGCTAAAAACTGAGTAATAGAAAACTTATTAATTTAATATAGTGAATTTATTCCTTGTAGGTAGTTGTTTTTTTATATATACAGTGTGTCGCACTTAAGAGTGAAACACCCTTACAACTTTTTTCATTTTTTTCCGGTTTGAACCAAATTTTACTCAATGATAGATCCCATATTAGTATCAACTCATGGCCAAAAAACCATTCACCCCCTACTAATGCAAAGCCACCTGCGATACCAAAATAAACGGAAAAAATCAAGAAAACATATTAGGCATTTTTTTATCGGAAAATTTTACTAATGAAAGTTGTTCAGAATTGTCTAAAAACCTTAAATTCATCAAAATATCATCAAAATAAAAAAATATTGATATTTTGATTTAAAAAATTTCAAGTCCGAGAATATAATTTTACAATATCAATTATCATTCGTATTTAGTTGCAGAGTATTTCTTTAGTTTTTTTTTTTTTTAAAATAAAATATTACAAGACAATAACCCATTAAAATTATATTTTCAGAATTAAAAATTTTTTCAGACAAAATATTAATATTTTTTTATTTTGTTTAAATTTTGAACTTAAGGTTTTTGAACAATTCTCAACACCTTTCAATAATAAAATTTTTGATAAAAAAACGCCTAATATGTTTTTTTGATTTTTCCCGTTTATTTGATATCGTAGGTGGCTTTGTATTAGTAAGGTACAAATGGCTTTTGGGCCATAAGTTAATCCTAATATTGTTTGTAGTTTATTTGTGGCGGATAATTAATATTCATTGAACTTGTGTCTGGGAATCACGCCAATTCTAAAAAATAAATAGAAATAAGAAAATGTCCAAAATATGTCGAGATAAAAGTGTAGATAAGTAATGTGCTCTATCTTTGAGTGAAATTTGGTTTAAATCGGATGAAAATGAAAAATAGTTATAAGGGTGTTTCATACTTAAGAGTCTTAAGTGCACTGTATATAAAGAATTACGATTTTTACCAGCTCAAACTCGTTTCCACACCACCTAAGAGGTAGAGTTCCCGGCACGTTTTTCTTAAGTGCTCTCTCCAGTCTCCCCTATTCCATTAAAAGTTTCAGTAGGTACAGGGTGTTTCCTATAAAACTATACCCCCCCCTTATTTCTGTCAATTACCACCGATTTGAATTTTTCAAAAACCAGTCTAACACAGAATTTTCCATAAATTTCGAATATGCTATTACTTTTTTTCCTACTTCAACCGTACACGAGGGCAGAAAAAAGTATGGTTTTTTTAAATGGGACACCCTATATATTTTTACATATTTGGATTCGCCTCGTCCTTCTGATTACAAATATATATGACACTTATATATTTGCTATAAAAATGGCGTAAATAATTGAATTTAAACTTAGGGCGTTTCCTTCAAAGCTATACTCCCCCTTATTTCGATCAATTATTAACGATTCAAAATTTTCAAAACCTACACATAGAATTTCTCGTAGTAGTAGCTATCAAGCTACAGCTTGATTTGAATGACATACTAAATTATTAAAAGAACAAAACTTTGATAGTTTATAGACTTCTCATTTGTTGAAACAAGCAGGTGTAGGTAGTAAAATTACCCCCGCCCTGCAAATAGAGATGTAGTGCAATAATACCGCACGTGCTATTACCAGAGACATAGAGAGGGGAGAATGATCTTAGAACCTGCGCGAATGGCAAATCACAATGGTCGCCATTTTGAACACCATGGCAGGCAACCTAAATGATATTTGGGGATTTTTGATAGGACATCTGGGTATTTTTAATGCAATAGGGCAGATGATTTAAAATGACGGAAACATTCTTAAATATTTCTTTATTATAGTAAAATAATATAGGTATATACATATTAAATTGGATGCTAAGATCGATAAAAAAGACAACTGGATATATCGCTTATAATAAAAAATATAAAAAATCATTTATTTTAGGAATAAATTTGATACATACAATATAATTTAACCATATTCATATTGCTTTGAGCATAAGCGCCAAGTGCATATCACTTTAAATATATCCTTGTATTCACATACCTGTAATTGTGTACAGTTTGAATATACTTTACACGTTCCCTCTTTGTGCTGCTATTAGTACTTGCCGAAGTATCTTGCCTAGTCGATTCGTTGAAATTATATTTATTTATCAAACTTCAAACAAAACAATTATTATATCAAGATTTATTTAAAAAAATATTATTAACAAGTAATATTACCCACGGTGTCGTTTCAGTTTAGCATCTCTTGGCAACTCTATCGTATCATCTGAAGAGGACATCGAAGACGTAAATGAGGCCATATTCTAAACTGAAGTTACAGATCTAATTAGCGTATAGATGGGGTGTCTACTACCTCGGCCTCGGCCCGATACATCTCTAATCTTGGTACAGCATTAAGTTTTAGGCGAATTTGATTATCACTTTTTACAAAATCTGTTGCTTTAAAATTATTAGAGCAAACAAATTTATTCTCTGACCAAATGTATTCATCACTCAACTCTCCAACCACTTCTTAAACATGTCACCTCTTGAGAAACTAGAATGTTATACTGTTATAAACGGCTGCAAAAAAAAACTCATGAAAAACTTACTGGTGAAATGTAATTCCTTTAGGCTTAAATCGCCTTGCGTTAGAACGTCCCCTTACAACACAGGACATAATTAAAAACAAACATTTACAGTTGTAAAAGCAATACAATAATGATAAACAAAAACGTCCACCGCGACAACTAGGTAAGTCTAGAAAATAACAATAAAAAAGTCCACACCACAGCGTTAAATGTTAAATTAGTTCATAGAATAAATAGAAACATATATGCAGTGCGTAGGGTTTATAAATAAATATAATTAAACGCACACCAAAAAATTTAAATAACTGTAACCTCACTTTACTCACCATTTTTTAACAGTTGCACGACAACAAACATACAACACACTTGAACAAACCACGTGATCAGTGTTCAAAATGTCTGCCCCCGTGGTGTCTTAGGAAAATTGGATGCGCAAAGGTCTAAGAGCGTTCTCCCCTCTCTTTTTCTCTGGCTATTACCCATGAAATATAAATATGTATCATCCAACAACAATTTCAATTAATTATTTATCAAGATATGAGCAATGTGCATCCTAAAATGTTGTAAATCCGTATTTTCATGAAGGTATTTAACTACCCTTTTACTTTGTGCGTTAATAAGTCGGAAACTAATAGAAATTCGTTCACAACTCATTGGACATTTTATATAGAGAATTTTATAACAACATGGAACATTTTCTTATACTTGCAAATTTGTCGTAGAGTAACGCGTTTATGATATATTGGCATAAAACCAGCGCCGTGTTACTTACGGGGGTGAAAATGGGGTGAAGCACACCCCTGGGTGGTGGGAACTTTTTAGATATTTAATGTCACTCCTATAAACAATCGATCCTGAAAATATAATTTGGTTATAAATTTTTTCATCTATATGGCCATTTTTTGTCTAATTTCCGTGTACTAGTGTGCCATGGAAAATCACCGTTTATCTCGCGAAAAGAAAATGATATTAAACAATCAAAAATTTGTGAACACGCTTTCGATAAATTTGAAACGTACTTCGCTCGGATTGACACTGGGTGTTTTTTAGGTCGCTAAAATAGATTATGATGCCAAAAAGTAATATTAAAAATGGCTGATTCAATATGGCCGACTTTTCGATAAAAATTTTATTAAAAATGACATAACTCGATACATTTTAAACAAATTGCGCTCGAATTAACATATTCAATATGGTATTGGTGAGAATTTTTTTTACATCAGGATTACTTATTTTGAGGTCCTACTATAAATATATGCTGGATAGGTATGCTAAATAATTTTTTTGTAAAAGTTATTAACGTTTATTTTACCCCTAATTTCATAAATTTTGGAGGAAATTTTTGTCTTTATTTTCGTAAAATAAAAAGGGTTAATTTAATTTTTAAGTTAAATCCCCTTGAAGCATCTTAAAGTACACATTTCAAGCTTTAATAATTGCACCTAAAGGAGCGATTTAAACCAGAGTAATAGGTGGTTAAAGTTAGTTATGCATATCAAATTGTATCCCTTTTTCAAAATTTTGAAATTCAGTCGCGTTCCATTTTCGTGCATTAAACAACAAAATCTGGGGCAGCATTATAAGAAAAAAATATTTTAAGATATACATATTGACAAAAACCGATATTTTCCAACTAATTTGTTTAATAACAAATGATGCTCAAGGACCATTGTTGGTAACTTTTGGTTGTTTTTGACATGTTCAGAGATGTATTCTCAAAGATTACCGGATTCCCGGAATTTCTCCGAAGTGAAAACCTCTATTGACTCCACTATAAAATAAAAGTTGCCTTAGAATTCAAAACATACACACACATCTTATGTAAAAAACACTAGAAACCGTTTTTCTGCAGAAGTTTCTCCTCTTTAATTGTGTAGAGGTATTTTTGTCGGGAAATGGACTATTTTCGAGAGAAATAGGAAAGAACTGCATGAAACTGAAATTTTTCTTAAAGTGGAGAATGTTGCGGCGCAGTTAGACATAGAAATGGATTTTTTAGTACTTTATTTATAAAGGTGTTAGTAGGTAAGAGTATCTAACCATTTTCAGCTTTACTTAAATTCGTTTCATCACATTTGTTTAAATTAAATTCATATACCTACACCGTGGTCCATAAAGTACGAAACAAATTGAAAACTTCTTTATTAATCACTTCTCCGAAAATTTTATCTTTAATAAAATTGGTGCATGGTCTCCAATGCAATACTGGGCTGCATAAATTAGTATGTCCGGTAGCGAGTCCGGTAGCTTATCCCAAAAATAAAATTATTTGAAAAGGTTATATGCATTTGCAATATATCTTCAAATATTAATTTTGGTTGAACATTTCAAGGAAATTAAAATCACGTCGTTTTTGCTGTTTACACCCTAACTAAATTGATGATTACTATTCTGTTGAGATAAATAGTTTCCGTAAAATAATGTTTCAAAAAAACTTATAAGAAATTAATCAGTGGCTACGATTAAGTCTTGGGTACAGCACAAAATTAAAAAAGGAGGATTATATGGCTGATTGGTTGAGAGGCTAGGATACTAGACTCTCAGCCAGGAGTCCCGGGTTCGATTCCCGGCCGTGGCACTGGGATTTTTTCGGACAAAAAAATTAATCCTAGTATACTCGGATATTGGGTGTGTGTCCCTTGTCTCTAAATGTGTAGCCCCCTCCCGCACAAGACTTTCAGAGTCTTCAGGGATAAAGGGGGTCGTATTATCTGTGGTGTTATTTATTATTATTATGTAAATAGACAAAATAAGTATATAGAGCATGACTTTCATGAAATCCGTTTAGGACCATTGTTATTATTACTTTATTGCATATGCAGTTGTCTTTCAAGTGATTTAGCATTTTTCAGTTATTCGCTCTATCTAGTTTAATATATGTATCTATTACATCTGAATAAAATTTTTATTTTGTTAAATTCTTCATTTTGTCTACATCAACGGATGGTTGGGGCTGTAAAATCCTCGAATTCCTATATTTTGCAGTCCTCCTTTTTAAGAAATCCTAAACTATATACATTTCCAATTTTTCAGTGTCACTTCCACTCACTGCGCAGTCATAGCAACTGACTACGAGGTATAGTACTGCTCCCTGACTACTGTGCACCTTCTTTACGTGCTGCGCATTCTCCCCCTTCCCATCACATTAGACAATCCTTACAATGTATTCCGAGTCATAAAAGTATAATAAATATAAAATATTTGGTTTAAATATTTTTTAGGATGTCCACCCTGTATATTTTTTAGTAAATATTTATTCTGATTCTTCCTTGGCAGTAGTGTTAACTACGTGCCAAATATTGTTTCCCTCCGACAAAGTTTTTCAGTTATAGCGCAAATCGGGGCACCAACATATAGACTGACAGACAGACCGACGAAATTGAATGACCTTCATTATCGTAATATCATATCATCCGAAAAGTGAAAATTGCAAAAATCAGGGAATGTGAAATTTTTCACGATTACAAAAAAAATATCAGTCAGTATCATAAAGTGTAACATTTGGCGCATTTAATTCTTATTAGTGAAAATTTTTTGTTCGAATTTCAAATATATATAGCTTTCCTATATTTTAACTAACCCTTCCTGAGATAATTAATGTTAGATTGATTAACTGTCAACACTATCAATTACCATGGAATGAAATAAAAAACAAAATGTCACATCGTGCTGCAATTAAAGCGAAAGCGATATTTATCTTAAATTTTTCCGAGATCCCCGACACAGTTATCATTGTTATTTAAAACAATCGCCATGCATATTAAAAGAAGACAATCATAATAATTGTCCAACATCAAGAAAATGTACACATATTAACTCCGGCAACATCGCAGGATAGTTTAGCGAACGTACAGATCCACATGTGTATAACTATGGAAGGACTAACGTTGTGTGCGCGTAAATCGGATGGTTTGATGTTGCATCAATATAAGAGCGGTTTAACGTTGGTAAATAATACAGCAAAGTATATCAAGTGGACCGTTTAACGGCTAAAATTACATGGACGGTTTTTCGTAGCACGGATCTGTATATATATATATATATATATATATATATATATATATATATATATATATATATATATATATATATATATATTCATACGTGTGTGGTGCTTAAAGTGATAAGTCGTATACAAGTAAGCTGCTTGAGTTTTATGTTATTTATGTGGGAAAGGTTACAAAATAATTCTAAATTCCATGTTACACTGAAACATAATACATCCTCCAGTGTTTTATTTTAAAAACTGTGCTAACTAAATAGTTATATGAAAGATATTATTATAAATCTAAAATTATTTGTATCCTTCTGGAATTTATATACCGAAAGAAGTTTGTTCTTATCTATATGTAAATATGTCTGATTTTAGTTCGGCACAAAAAACCTATATGGACCAATTATTTATGAAGTTAACAACTACAATCAATGATAAAACTACAGAGATCAGAAACGAGTTTAAGCAACAAATTACCGAACTTAACCAAGGAATTCGTTCAACAATTAACTCTTATGAAGAGAAAATTGCCAACCTAGAAAACAAAAATATACAACTAGAAAAAAATATTATACAACTACAAAGAAGAGTTCGCAAAAATAACGTAGTAATTTTTGGCATTGCCAGCACCGAACCAAACCTGTTTGAATTTACTTTAAAGCTATTAAACGAATCTCTTGAATTAAATATACTAGTGACTGAACTAAATGATATATACAGAGTTGGCTCTAAAGATAATCCGGTACAACCTGTAATTGTCGAATTTATCTCTTTCCAAAAGAAAACTGTGGTTCTCCGTAACGCTAAGAAACTCAAAGCCAAAAACATATTTATTAACCAAGATTTGTGTTACGAAGACCGTATTCTAAACAAAATTTTATCTAAGCACCTGAAAGAAGCAAGATCAAAGGATATTCAAGCATATATCAGAGGAAATAAGTTAATCATAGGAAACGATACGTATACTGTCGAGGATTTAGAAAACAATACATCCATTCATATAGATCCGCAAGAAAACGTTAAAGCAAACAGTGCCCCTTCAACACCAGATCACTTTCAGCGACAGAGGCGGTTATTTGAAGAATTTGGTACTGAGGACACAGTTGACCTAGATCAAGAAAATCAACAACTCCAAAAGAAACCTAAACCATCTGGCAAAACCATAGCAGAAAAATCTGAAAAAAAAACTATATCGGCAATAAAATTCATACACGTTCTAACTCAGTTACAACAAAACCTATGTAAACCCTTTATCTTTAATACTATTATTCTATAAATCTTTTTTCACTTGATTTTAACTTCTATCTTAAATTCATGTTATTTATTGTTACCCATTGTTAAGATTAATTAATTATTAAGAAACAAAAAGATAATAATTGTGTACCTTAATTAAAGTTGTTCAAATAAAAAAAAAAAAGAAAAATTACTTATAACAAAAGGTAATATACAAAGCAAATATGGACACTTATATTCGTGATTTTACTTATCCAAAAATTAACACCGAAGAAACAGATTCGATGGCACAGTGTAATGAAGTATTTAAAATTAACAGTTCTGTACTGAATTTTAAAATTTTGCATTGTAATATTCGTAGTATTGGGAAAAATTTAGACGAACTAAAAATTTCATTAAATCAATTAGATCATTTTTTTGAGTGCATTGTACTTACAGAAACCCATCAAATACAAAATTTGGGATTATTCAAGCTCGATGGATATTCAATATTATATAATAAAGGCACTTATAATCAGAACGATGGAGTAGTGGTATACTTAAAGGACAATATTCAGTTTGTACATAAAATAGTGATGTTTCATGAAATCTCATTATTAGAGATTGAATTAAATTATTGTAATAATAAAATTCATTTATTAGCCGTCTACAGATCACCATCGTTAGATCCAGTGCAGTTTAATTTGGATTTGTCTCACCACCTACAATCCCTAAAAATAAATTTCGACTATAGTTTTTTAATAGGTGATATAAACATTGACATCGTAAAAAAAGGAGAACACGCACACCAATATTTAGACATCCTATCAGAGTTTGATTATAGTATGTATATCTATGATAAACAATTATACGAGAATTCATCTAAATGCAAAATCCTGCATAGATCATATATTCCTAAGAACTAAATATGATTATGATCTAACTCTTCCAGTTGTGATCAAGACTGATATCACAGACCACTATGCTGTAGCAATACAGATCATTATTCAAGATAAAAATTGCATGTATAATAAGCCTGAATCTAATCATATAAAGTACATCAATTATACTAAATTAAATAATACATTACGGTATACAGACTGGACCAACCTATACGATATTAATGATGCAGACACAGCCTCTAACTCATTTTATCAAACTATTAAGAACTCTATCCAATTATGCACAACATTTAAAAAAATTAGTCACAAAAATATAAAGAGAAAAGATTGGATAACGAAAGGACTAATAAAATCGGTAAATTATAAAAATGAACTTTATCTAAAAACAAAAAGGAACCTACAAGATCCAACACTTTAATTAGAATATGATACTTACAAAAAACAATTACAAAAACTAATCCATAAAACAAAAATAAGTTACTATAAACAATTAATAGATAAAAATAAAAATAACAAGCAGTTTTTATGGAACACAGTGAAAAACTTGAAAAACCACACAAATACTAACAAAATATCCACAATAAAAAATGATTTAAATAAAACCTTAATTTCAAATTTCGAAATAGCTAACGAATTCAATAAGACATATATTGAAATGGGAGAACACTTAGCAAGTAAAATTGCCCCTGATAAAAATTTTACTCCAAAAAATAAAGTCTTATCGAACTCATTTTACTAACTACCTACTAACAAAGATGAAGTTCACAATATAATTAAAGATTTGAAAAATAAAAAATCCGTTGGTACCGATGATATTTCTGTAAAAACTATCAAAAAAATAGCCATATTTATTATAGAACCCTTAACTTTCGTCATTAACCTAATTCTTACTACAAGCATGTAACGTCTTTTCTAACGCCAAACTATGTGACTCTGGGCGTTAAAACAGGTAACGTCTTTTGCTTACGGGTAGCTGGTTTGGAGAAGTTATCCAGGTTTCATGTATTAGTAATAAATAGAAAGTCCACAGTATAAATGAAACAGTTTATTTCTTCACACAAATAGTCAAGTATCGGAATATATCAGGTACAGGTAATCTCTTTACATATTCATACATAAAATAATTTATGTCTTGAACAAACAGTCAAGTATCGGAAAGTATCAGGTACAGGTAATCTTTTTACAGGCTAGATATGTTATACATATAATATCGTAATATAATCGGTGGAGTGTAATGTCAGGACGGTAAGCTATACAATATCATTATATAACATGCGGAGTGTAATAACGGAGTCAGCTTCACGTGCTGCGGTGTAGTACGGTACCTATTTACTAACGGCAGGACCAGCTCAACACGCTGAAGGCCTACAGTCAACAAATAGACCGACGGAGAGACGACGGGGGTTCGGTACCTATTTACCGACGGCAGGACCAGCTCAACACGCTGAAGGCCTACAGTCAACAAATAGACCGACGGCGGTTCGGTATCTATTTACCGACGGCAGGGCCAGCTCAACTCGCTGAAGGCCTACAGTCGTCAAATAGACCGACGGAGAGACGACGGCGGTTCGGTAACTATTTACTAACGGCAGGACCAGCTCATCACGCTGAAGGCCTACAGTCAACAAATAGACCGACGGAGATCGATGGCGGCGGAACAGACAGGTCGACTGACTACCGTACACCAGGAGGTCTAGCTCAGCACGCTACAAACCCCAAGGCAACAATAGACATTCGGCCGGGCGGCTACGTCGTAGGATTCGATATTCAACTAATCGTGGTCAAGCTCTGCACGCTTAAGACCCCCTATCACCCAGCTCAGCTCGCTGTAGGTGACTGTCAGTGAAATACTGAATACACTAGCAGTTTTCGGCTCGGTATTTATACCAAAATATGACTCTGGTTCGCGTGACGTATGGCTCGGTATTTGCCTACGCATGAGAACGTCCGTTAAGCGGAAATTTCAATAACTAATTTCGAATTTATTACACTCTGCATTGACGCGGTGACTTCAATTTTGTGGCTGTCTATGCTTAGCAGCTCTGGTTAAACGGATATTCTAGTAATGAATTTATAATTCATTACAAGCACTATTCCTGTTACTCTCAAATCTTCAATAATAAAGCCTATTTTTAAAAAAGGTGATAAGTTATTGTGTCAAAACTACAGACCAATTTCCATAATTAACAACTTCGCCAAAATCTTTGAAAAAATTCTCAAATCTCGGCTAGATTCCTACATAAAGAAGTACCAAATAATATCCTCTAATCAATACGGGTTTCAAAAAAATATCTCGACCCAAAATGCAATTACTTATCTGACAAATAATATATACCGCTCACTTGATAAAGCATTACCATCCCTGGCCGTGTTCCTAGATTTAGCTAAAGCATTTGATACTGCCAGCTTTCCCTTATTATTAGTCTTTGGAAAATATAGGTATTAGAGGTAACTCATTAAAACTTTTTGAAAATTACATACATAGTAGAAAGCAGTGCGTCGAAATAAATGGAGTGATGAGCGATTTCAGAACTGTAAAGTATGGTGTTCCGCAAGGAACCGTAGGCCCTTTACTTTTCATTATTTACATAAATGATTTATTTATGATGAATTCTTCTGGTGATATACTTACTTTTGCAGATGACACTGTGATATTTTACGTTGACCAAACCTGGGCGAAATTGAAACGAAAAGTAGAAATAGATTTTCTAAACCTAAAAAAATGGTTTGACTGTAAACTACTCACATTAAATTTCGACAAGACCTTTTTCCTGCCTTTTGCCTTCTACAAAAATTCTTTACCTGTTTTTGATTTCCTCACTGTTACTGACGGAATTAACTCAACAACAATTCATAGAACAGAAAAAATTAAATACCTTGGAGTATTTATAGACAGCCATTTAAAATGGGAACCTCATATAGAATACTTAATAAAAAAACTTCGCTGTCTAATCCCGATTTTTAAATATCTTAGAAATATTTTCCCAACTAAAAATGTCCTAACCATTTATCGTGCTCTAGTTGAATCTCACCTAATATATGGGATTCTAGGATGGGGCGGAGTGAGCAAATCTGTTTTAAACTGCTTAGAAATAACTCAAAAAAGAATAATAAAAATAATTTATAATAAAATTCCCACCTACCCGACAAATGAGTTATTTAGTGAAACAGAATTATTTGATGTAAGACAACATTTCTATTATGCAATTTGTCAAAATCAATTTAAAAACTTACACAAATTAGCTAGTTTATTACACAGTTACTTTACTAGACAAATATCAAAACATTATAAAGTGGAATTTATGAATAAAACAATTAGTCAAAGGAATTATCAATACTTAAGTCCCAAAATCTTTGCCGCACTACCATTTGAATTAAAATCATCTAAGTCGTTAAATGTTTTCAAAATTCGTTGCAAAAACTATATTAGAAGCAAATCTAGATTCGATGTTCATTCTCAAATTGATTTAAAAAATTCCTAAACCAATAATTAGTAAACATACCTTCCCTATACATGTCTTAATTATTACAATTACACTTATAATTGTAAGTATTTTATTACTCGTGTCTCTTATCTTATCTTATCTTATTTACATTTATTTATAATTGTTTTTAGTCCTATATTAATTTTCTTTAAGGAATCACTTCGCACTAATAAATTTTTATCTTTTTATACTTATGTTGCATTATGTGAATGTATTAATCAATGCGCTTGTATGCTCATGATTTATTTGATTTATTCTTTTAACTCTAATTTTTTGTTTTTATTTGTTTTTTAGTACGTAAGAAAGTTTTTTTTTTAGGTTAATTAGCTTTAGTATAAGTACATTGTGTATCATCATATTATGCCATGTTCATTATCTCCCACGCACAAATATCGATTAAGATATTTTTTGTGAGGAATTTTGTATGTTTATTATTGTATTATCTTTGTATTATCTGCATTAAGCTGGTTAAAATAAAATAAACATTATTATTATTATTATTATTATTATTATTATTATATAGTCGCAGGTAGACCATTTACACCGAAGGTCCGGCGAGTGGCAGCCGGACTGAGACGCCAACACTCTAAATCGCACAGTGCTGCAGACCATCAAGCAGCACTGTCTAGATAGAATTCGAGCGCTTATGGCTATTAAGAGAACTTTGGTCAGGCGAATGCGGTGTTTGGAACAAAACAAATTGTTTCAAACAAACCCGTCTCGCCTGTTCCAAGAGCCACAGCGTGTTGTCGAGAATCCGCCAACTGTTGATAATGTCGAAGCCTTCTGGAAAGGAATCTACGAAATCACGAGTCCATTCGATAACGACACTCCAGCTATAGCACACTTCGAGGCTCTCTGTCGTAGAGTCTTAGAAGAGCCAGACGAAGTGTGCCCGGCAATAAGTACGGAAGAGGTTCAACAAGCACTTGTTGGAACCAAGAACTTCGCTGCCCCGGGTCCAGATGGTATAAACAACTGGTGGTGGAAGAAGTTTCCTTCCACCCACCGCCATCTGGCCCGAGTTTTCAACTCGTGGTTGAACGAGGGGCAGCAAATTCCGGACTGGTTTGTCGAGGGGCGAACTGTGCTAATCCCCAAAAAGAGGGATCTGACTGACCCAAAAAATTATAGACCGATTACCTGCCTCAACTCCTGCTACAAGTTATTTACTCGTATCTTGTATACCAGGATGTTGAGGTCTGTTGATCCGGTCTACCAACAGATAAACAAACAGCGTGGTGCCAAGAAGGGCCTGGCAGGTTGCAAGGAAAACCTACTGATAGACCGCTGTATTACGCAGGACTCTGTGCAATACAAGCGGAATCTATCAATGGCCTGGATTGATTATCGCAAGGCATTTGATACAACATCCCATGAGCTTTTGTTACACTTGCTCGGATGTCTAGCGGTACCAGCACCACTAGTGAGATGCATTGAACAACTGTTGCCGCTTTGGAGAACTCGCTTCACCATAACATCCGGTGCCGAGCGAGTTTCGACAGAGTTGGTGACATTTAAGAGAGGAGTGTTTCAGGGTGACTCTTTGAGTCCGCTCTTCTTCTGCATCTCACTGCTGCCGCTATCTGTTGGACTCCGCCAAACCCGCGGGTATCAGTGTGGGCCACCCAGCAACCGGAGGCGTCTATTGTATATGGATGACCTAAAACTCTATACCTCCGGAGAGCGAGAACTTCAAAATGCTCTCAGGGTGGTCAAGGAATACACGCGGGCAATTGGAATGGAGTTTGGGTTGGACAAATGCGCAGTCGTCCACCTCAAGAGAGGACGATGCGGGGAATTCCACGAAGATGCGCAGCTCGCAGACGGAAGCATCCTACGACATTTGGATACCGGAGAGACCTACATATACCTGGGTGTGGAACAACGCCACATCCAGGATGTGAACCAAATAAAGGATTCTCTCCGTGGCAAGTACAGACACCGACTCCGAAAGATTTGGTCTTCTGAACTTTTGGGGAAGAACAAGGTGTCTGCCACTAATATGCTTGCCGTTCCGATTCTGCTCTACTCCTTTGGAGTAGTTAAATGGCGAGTAGATGAGCTGCGCCAATTGGACAGGGATACCCGCAAGATGATGAATATCCATAGGAGTATTCATCCTAGATCGTCCGTTCCTCGTGTGTACCTCCCACGTCAACGGGGGGGCCGAGGACTCTTGAGTCTGGAGTGTATGCATGGCAGAGTAGCACTAAGTATGGCATGTAACATCCTAAGGAGCTCGGATCCGCTCCTTCGGTTAGTGAGAGATCATGAAACCGTGGGAGTTGGCGCTTTATTGTTTAAGGCAGCACAGAGGGCCGCAGATGAACTCGGTCTCGTGTTCGACCACAGGCGAGGAGGCAGGCGAGGTGAGCTGCTGATGCAGAATCAGTTACTGAACTTCCGCCGAATCGTCTGACAGCCCAAATTAAAGCTGCCGAACAGAGGAATCTGTTCAGGCAGCACGTCGATAAACCCCTGCACGGTGTTTTCTTTAACAACATAGAAGCACTGGGTTTATCGACAGAGCTGACCTTCGCATTCTTAAGGTCAGCGGGGCTGAAGTCAGAGACCGAGGGATTCATTGTGGCCTGCCAAGATGGTGTTATTAACACATTGGTTTATCGGAGTCGCGTGATGGGTGTAGAGGTTCCTGATATCAACTGCAGGACCTGCCGTCAGGCGCCGGAGTCGCTCATGCATCTATTATCTGCATGTCCGATTTATGCGACTTCGGCCTACATCCAACGACATAACGCGGCTTTACGAGTGCTATACTACCATCTACGGCACTCGTACAAGATAGACCAAACACCAGTGCTGATTTATATCCCCGGAGATATCGAGTCCGTTGTCGAGAACGAGAAATGCCGGATTTACTGGAACTGGCGAATTCAAGCCAATAAGCCTGACATGGTCGTCCTCGACCATCAGACCAAGGTGATGTATGTCATCGAGTTCTCAGCACCTGCTGAGACAAACATCGCCTTGAAGGAGGAGGAGAAACGGACTAAATACAGAGATCTCCGGTACGAGCTCCAAGTGCTATACCCAGGCTACTCTGTCAAAATGGTCGTCCTGATAATTGGTGTACTCGGAGGTATGAAGCCCACGCTGCTCTCCGCATTGAAGACCATGCCTGCCTGCCAAACATCGACAGAATGGCTGGCTGGTCAAATGCAGAAAGCGGTCACCCTGGGATCCCTCTGTGTGGTGTCGGAGGCCACAGGGAGACTGTCCAGCATTAGGTTCGGAAAACCGAAAAAAATAAAAATAAACACAAAAATAAAAATAATAATAATAACACCACATATAATTACGACCCCCTTTATCCCAGAAGGCTCTAGAAGAGCCTTGCGCGGGATGGGGTTACACATTTAAAGACAAGGGACACACATCCAATATCCGTGTATAATGGAAAAATCCCTCTCACAGTATTTTCCATTGCCACGACCGGGAATCGAATAATTTCAGCCTGTTACTGCTTTTTAAAGTTTTTTTCGCAACCAATCAATAATATTCCTTCCCTACCATTTTCTTTTTATTACTATCAATTTTTATACTAGAATATCTTTATTTGAAACATTTGAAATTTTGATTCATCCATGTTAAAGTTTTATCATTAAGTTTAAAACTTAATGGTCATATTTTAAATTTTAGATTATCAATTTTTCATAAATTTCTACAATACAACTTAACCTATCTTATATTACCTACATCTATTTATAAATGGACTTTTCATACATATTTATAAATAATTAAAATTGAATCATTCAGAACATTTAATGGTTTAATGTTTTATTCAATTATATTGTTTATCATTTTATAATATATGTATACTTTTGAATACAATAATTATGTTAAAGAAGTGCTATACAGGTAACGGAGATATTTTGGTAAAATCTGCGGCTTTTATATTGTGTTTCATTATTTTTATTTATGATTGAAACATGATAAGTTCATTAAAGCTCTTATGATAAAATTGGCAAACATATCATTACATGTTAACATTATATTCATAATGACATACGTCTATTTCAATTGATAAGGATCACATACGTTTCCACATCGTAATTATTCCTATACGCAAGGTTTGTGTGTAATAATATGAACAAAAAATTCACAGTCCTTCGCAAAGGTGCAACCGGAGGATACATTGGAAACGACGAAGTAGAACGCAAATCTTGTAAAGTTTGGGATGTGATAAAAATGAAAATTTGTTGCAAAGTAGTAAATAGTTATTTCATTAACACAAAACATTTTCAAAAAGTAAAATCGTATTATCAGTACTTTTATTTAGAAATTAAAATAAAAAGTTATTTTATTAACAAAGACATTTTCACAATTAAAACTAAAATGATATTATGCAAATTTTTTTTCACCAACAAACATCTTTAATGTTAAAACTACTAAAAAATTTAAAATAATTTCGTGTAGGTGAAAAGTGATTCCTAACAATTACAAATACCGATATAGATTAATCGCAGCTAATAGTACAGGCAAAGTGTCCAAAATAAACAACAACATAGCGAATTCGTTGAAACTTGACATATACGTTTAAAAATACATATATTTCAAGATACTGAAGAGTCTGTCAAATAAATTTGCATGAGGTTGGCGTATTTGCATGAGCGTGTAAACGAAGTTTGCGCATTGGTGTCAAGATGACGTACGACACACATGCTTTCGAGAGAAATTAATTTGTGAACAAATTTTTAAAAACTATTTTAATAACATCTACACATAAAAATAGATGACCCGTATTTTTTGTTTTTTTTTTTTAAATAATATCCAATACACAAAAAAATTCTTAAACTTTAAAAACTATTAAAAACGGTCAGATATTGCCGCCAATTTTCAAGATATTCTATTGGATGTGACGTAATAGGGTATAATTTCCAAGCCTGAACAGTTAAACGAGCGCAACGTTGCCATGTTTCTAGATAATTTAAGAAATTCTATACTGCCTTAAGCAATTTTCTTCACATTTAAACTTTATGTAGTAAGTTATTGGTGTTTTTTTAAATGATAATTAGACAGAAAATATTTACATGTTATTTGAAAGAGTACCTATTAATAATTAATACCTATTAAAAATTATATTAAGCATTATATGTGGCAATGTACTCTCTTTTTAGAAATTTGGCAATTAAGTTTTTTTTTAATAACACAAACCACAGCTGTGGCAAAAAGTAATTCCTCATCAAATATTTTTAATTTTTTATGTTAACAATCAACACTCCGAATATGCTAACTGTGCAAGGTAGACTGAACGTTAGATATAATACAACAACGTTCATTTGCGCAAATTTTCATGCACAAGCCAATTGGCGCAAACTGCATGAGCGTCTAAACGCAACTTATGGGGTATGTCGCAGCCGTCTACTTGAAAAACCGTGGGATGAACTAAGTTTTCACATGCATTATCAATTGAAAAATTGTCAATTGAACCATGAGAAATTTTCAAAAAATAAGAATGACTTATTATATAATTTTTTTAGAAAAATATTAATTTTTGAATTTTTTATTAAATTTTTTTTACCAATTTTGCGTTTGTTTCCTTTATTTTCTGCTTGTTTATCTGTTAGTATATTCTGCAAAATGAAAAAGTACATAATCACTGTATAAGTGCGCATTTTCGAATAGTTTAAAATTTTGTATTATATTGAATGAAACATAATCTAAAGAAGATGGGAATCGATAGCATCTAAATCTTCTGCATCGTTTAGATCCTCGATACATTTATCCATGTATGAATTTAGACATTGTACTCCCTGACAATTTCCGTAAATTTGTGAGCATCTTAAACCTGCTTTTCTGTTGCGGTTGCAGGAAATAAGCTGCAATATTGAATCTGCTGTTGGCACAAAAGTGTTGTCACAGGTTGTAAAGAGCCGTTAATTTTCTTCTATCCCTACTCTTGCGAAATTTTTTCATTGCCAAGCCATTTCTGAATTTTGCAGAATAGTCGTAATGAATGTTGAGCGGCTGCCTCTGAAGTTGGTGGTAATAATTCCAACTTTGATTTTCTGAATTGATTAAATCTGAAAGAGTTGAATGAGAGATTTGTGATTTTCCTTGCACCGTATACAAGTAGGTAAAGAGTTTCACCAACCTGTTTTACTTATGAGGGGGTTGAATTCTTGCCATTGAAAGTTCTCACTACATTAACCAACTGCATTTCTTAACTACATCGTGAATTGCACGGTCCCGCTCAGATTTTAGGCTCAGGAAGAGTGAACGAAAATGTGTAATTTTGACGTCTATCGTTCTGAAACCTCTAAAATCTCACGCGTAACGCATTCTGCCTTGCTTCATAATATGCAACATGAAACTGATTTTCGACCCCCTACTAGGAAACTAAAAACATTTGTTTAATTTTGCTCTTGAAAAATGCAGGGTCTTACTTGGATACAATACTCGAAACCCTTGTTTTGTTCACTCAAGTTGTACAGGGAGCGGCAGAATAGACTTTACAATTTAAAATTGCTCTAAAATATATTTCTATCCATTAAATAAAGCATGGTTTGGAGTTTCCTTGACAGGTGTCAAAATGAATGACTGGCGTAGAGACTAACGAATTTTTTGTGTTGAAAATTTTATAAAAAATAATAGTATTAGAAATAGAAATAGAAATAGAAATAGAAATAGAAAAAATTTATTTACCATAAAAACTTTTACAAGAACAGATAAGGTTTCGTCCGTAATACAGTATACATATAAAATTTATAAATTACATGAGAAATAGGTGTGTAACTAACAGACAAGAAAATAAATACATACAACACAATAAAACAAATAGATACAATTATGCAACAAGTAGATAAATATAATTACACAGATACAAACAATCCTATACTTATACATATAAACATTTCTGATAGTAAAATTAAAAGTCAGTTTTTTTTTTTAGAAAGCATTTCTTACTGGTGCGTTGTACAGAATTCGTCAATTGAATAAAAACAATTTTCTACTAAATAATTTTTTAGACCTTTCTGAAATAATTTGTAAGTATTTAATGATATAATATGCGGTGGAAGTATATTAAAGAGATAGGCACCAGTGTAATATGGTGATTTTTTGAATTTACTTAGCCTATAATTAGTATTATGGATGTTATTTACACTGCGTGTATTATGATTGTGAACGTCACTGTTAAGGCAGAATTTGTTGAGGTTATTATATACAAAACTAAGTGCAAGTGCAATGTGATTTTAGAAGAAATTTTGGCGTGAGAAATGTTCCGTCGCATCCAACAATTATGGGTCAGAAAATGGTAAACTGGAGGATCCGTTGTTAACTCTAAACATTCAGATTGTCCGCGATCAGTAAACACGCAAAAAGATCAAAAGATGTAAGTTTAACTGCCTCTAGAGAACTTTTTCCTTTACGTCTAATCTCAGACCGTGGTGACATAAACTGGCCCGCCAGATCACTCGATTTGACTGCACCCGATTATTTTTTGTGGAGTTTTTTCAAAAGTCGGGTATTTCAACGAGAGCCACGAAACATCAAACAATTAAACAATTGAAGGAAGCCATTAGCGACGAAATTCATGGAATTCCTGGTGCTGCGTTACGAGCCGTAATGAGTAATTTCGTTCATCGGTTAGAAGAGTGTATGGAGATGGAAGGGGGCCATTTAACCCACACAATTTTTTCTTAAAAATATGTATTGCTATGATATGTAGTTTTAACGATAAAATGTAACATAATAAATAATTATAAATGTAAAATAAATATAAAAGTTAAAATTAAATGTTGGATTTATATAAAAACAGGTGGCTTGAAACGGAAATACAATATACTGAAATAAATTGTCACAAAACAGATTAAAGTTAACTCAGGGGAGCGGTGTAGCACTACAGGTGTTCATACTTATCTACGATGTTGGTTAAACAGATTGTCTGAAGTATTTCACTAAATTTGAAACAGTATTGTAAAGTAGAGTTGTAAAGTGATCGTACCATGAACAAAGTATTTAAAAATGTTCTCCAGTGGAATAATTTAGTAGTAAGTTAACGTCAGAACCAGCGTGGGGTAGAAATACAACCATCCAAGGAACAGAGTAGCTTGCAGAAGTCTGAAAGAAAAAAGAAAACAAGAAACTTCAAAACCAAGAATGACGATGAAAGAATAAATGCAAAATAAAGAAAATTTATAAAGGGACTTACCAAATGTGAGTGTGCGAAGGAAAGTAGACATCATAGTGCATCGTTGGTACAAGTTGGTGAAATTGAAACGTCCTTAGTTAAGTCACGGTACGCCAAAATGTAACAAAACCATATGCTAAAAAGATAGTCATGTAAAATACTAATTTACAGTAAGTTGAATTGTTAATAGGTAGGAAATACAGAAAAGAGTTGATTTGTATGAGTAATAGATAGTTAAATTAGGTAGATATTAGAATATTATTGTAAAATGTTATAAAATAGGGAAATTTTGAAAAGTGCCAAAATTAGTTCAGAATTAAGAGTATGAGGTATCAAAAGAATCAGGAGAAAATGGTAAATAAGAATCTTAAAAGAAAAGGCAAGCGTAAAGGACAATAACTCCAATAAAGTTAAAAGAAAATAATTTTATTTGTCAAAAATTAAATCTAGATTGTAGTTTATTAAAATAGTGTCAAGAAATGTCAGATTTTGACACAATTTGCTCTCAAAAACACATAATAGAGTCGATTCCCAGCCTTGCTCGAGTAAACACGTTAAATTTTCCTAAGAATTCATAACCTCAATTCTTATATCCTAGCAACGAATTTTGAAACTGCGAAGATTATTAGAAGTTTGTAATGACATGTTATGGAAAGTAAACATTGGAAAAGTTAACTGAATTTTAATTAATATAAAAGAAGAGAAATAAAATAAAATTTCAAACCAAAAGTGGAAGGTTATAAAGTAATAAATCTATTGCAATCCATTTAAATAAATTAAATAGTAATTTAAATAAAATTTTAGGGACCTAAATACAAAATATTTGAGATAATCTATTAAAAAATAAAAATGTTGAGCTTTTGAACCCGCCGCCCTGAGGTAAGAGTAGCCAAGGAGAAATAAAGTAAGTAGATTGTATTTCATAAAAGTTCATTGTGTAAAGCTGACATTTAGTAATTTATTGCTATGAAAAGTTGAGTATAATAAAAAAAAAACCCGGACATATCATAGTAGTATATTTCCTCCTGAATAGACAAAATGTTATGTCTTTTATATATTATTTATCATGAAATTTTATAACTAGAAAAAAAATATAAAACAGTACAGTCACAAAGATACAAAGAATAAAGTTAAACGGGGTGATATTTGGTTTTTATGTTTAAAATGATAAGTAAATAAGAATTTTATAAATAAAATACTTACAAAATTAAAGAATGGTTTCTAAATTACAATAATATGCAACTCACACAACAATAAGTTTAAAAAAAAGGATATATGAATAGCAGATTTTCAAAGACATATGTTTTTATTTAACGATTTATAAAAAAATCATTAAAATATTAGAATCAGATGAAACATCTTCATAGAAACA
Organism: Rhagium mordax; assembly: GCA_963680705.1. NCBI lineage: Eukaryota > Metazoa > Arthropoda > Insecta > Coleoptera > Cerambycidae > Rhagium > Rhagium mordax. The sequence goes on from OY796662.1 coordinate 25,938,696, forward strand.
CTTCATAAAGCTAGTTTAACTTAATCACTGCAATTGTATTAAGAAAGTCCACATTTTTCAAGCAGCAGGAGAAGATAAATCTAAAAAAATAGACTTTAATTAAACCTATGACTTAAATAGTAGTATATAACATGTAAATAGTAAAGTAGAGACTAGAACATTAATAATTAAATAAGAATAGACATTCCTAGTGCAACATAAATTAAATTTAGTGATATATAAAAGTGCAAAGTGGAAGAATTTAACAAAAATAGAAGTTGTTCAGATTTGCATCACGTTTTTATATATTATGTTATAAGTTAGAAATGTATTCTGTTTTTACTTATATTCTTATGACGCAGCGAGTAAGCTCTGAAAAGATATGTAAAAAACTGTCAATGTAAGATTTAGCATTTGTATGTCAGTCAGTAAAATTATCATAAAAAAACTGCATTGTTTGAATAGCAAGAATCAAGAAAAGTAGTGCAAAGTCATAAATAATAAACAAATTGGTCCTTCGATCCAAGATAGCATTAAACCAGTGAAAATATTAAGTAGATTGAAAAGCCGAAAAGTACAGCGTGGATAAACCAGCCATTTTCTTCGAAAATCCCACTTGGCATGATAAAGCAGCAGACCATAAAACTGTAAGACCAATATTTTCCTTTCCTTTTTCCATTCCTAAATCCAATCCTAAACAATAATTGTTTCCATCACGCAATAATAATAATAATAATAATAATAATAATAATAATAATCTTTATTCACCATTTACGATACATTAGAGTATATATGGCAGGTCATTTACATAAATAGTATAAAAATAAAAGACAAAGCAATAAATAAAATAAGTAAATAAATAGTACATAATAATTAGGTATATGTTACGAACACTAAATAACAAATTGACAAACAAACAGATAGATATATTGCATACATGTCAAAACGTTAGATGGTCTTAAGGTGACACAAAATATGGCCTTAACTTAAAATATTCCGGATACAAACTCGTCAACGCTGTAGAATGCGTTTTCCAATAAGAAATTTTTTATTTTACTTTTAAACAGTCTACAGCAATTTATCTCACGGATGTGTTTGGGCAATGCATTAAACATGCGGACACAGTTATATTTGGGAGAGTGTTTGAAAGCAGAAGTTTTGTGTGGAGGGATACTCAAAAGTACGCCATGCCTTGTATTATAGGCATGAGAATCGGCTACTCTGCTAAAATTATGAATATTGTATTTCGTATACAGTAAGCATTTAAGTATATATATGCATGGTACAGTTAGAACTCCCTTTTCTTTGTAAATTACTCTGCAAGTTTCATTATATTTTAAATTGAAAATTAGGCGTACTATTCTTTTTTGAAGAATAAACACTCTATTTTTGTCTCTTCCGCACCCCCAACTAAAAATATTTAATGCAATGTGAGAGTAAGCCAGAGCATAATATATGTTTAACAGACCCTTTTCATCTAAAGTATCCTTTAACTGCATTATTCCAAAGTATGCTTTATGTAGTTTTTTGCAAATATTGTCTATATGAATATCCCACGATAATGTGGGGTCTAGAAATGTACCAAGGAATTTTGCTTCATTGGATACCTGGGAATTAGAAATTTCAAACTCGGATGGCAAGGATTTTCTAATATAAAAATTCATTATTATAGTCTTATCATTATTTAATATTAATTTATTTCTGTCACACCAAGCACTTAAATCACTTATAGCTAAATTTGCCTTTCTTCGAACTTCCTCAATGCTATAAGCTGATACTGAAATGGTCGTATCGTCAGCAAACGTAGTGACATGTGCGTCATTAATGTAAATTGGAAGATCATTAACATATAATAGAAATAGTAACGGTCCCAGTACAGAACCTTGGGGGACACCAAGTTTGACGTTGTAAGTTGTTGAATTTATATTATTATGATTTACTATTAATGACCTGTCTTCCATATACGATTTTATCCATTGTAATGGCGTCTGTTCAATTCCTAAACTATAAAGTTTTTTTATTAGTATATCACTCTGGATGGTGTCAAATGCCTTCGATAAGTCAAAGAACATTGTAATTACATATTTTCCATCATCCAGAGAAGAATATATATAATTTAATAAGTGATAGGAAGCACTTTCAATGGATCTGCCTGATCTAAAACCATGTTGCGATGGAGATAAAATGTTATGATGTTCCAAATGCCCAACAATACGAATATAAAAAGCTTTTTCTATTATTTTTGACAGACTACTTAGCAAAGATATTTGCCTGTAATTGTCAATATCTTCAGGACAACCTTTTTTAAATAGGGGTATTACCTGAGCAGTTTTAAAGATATCAGGGAATCGTCCCTGACAGAAAGATTGATTAATCAGGTATACTAAAGGATGGATAATACTCTCACTAATTTGTTTAAGTATAGAATTAAAGCATTTTATAAAGTATTTCATGGCAACACACATCAGTGTTTTGGCTACAGCAATTTTGATAAAACAATTAATAAAGCAGTTTGACATTTCATAAAGAAATTTGACAAGTGAATTTCATAAAGCATTTCAATAAAGCAATTTCAGAAAGCATTTCAATAAAGCAATTTCATAAAGCATTATTTAACGCATTAAAAGGCATTCGTGTTACACTTATTTGCTCTTCTTGCATTTAAAAAATAAATTGCGCATAGCATTTTACATTTTTCTGTATAGTTACATTGTTTTTTCGTTGCAATTTGGAGAGTCTTGGTGGGTTTCATTATTATCTAACAGTTGTAAATCTTAAAATTATTTAAACATGACTGATAATGAAACAAATTTACAAAATCTAATTGCCAAGCGTGGCATAGTAAAAGGTCAACTTACTCGTTTTGCTAACTTTGTAAAAAATTTCGATGAAGCTAAGACAATAGCGGAACTAAGAAAGCGGTTACAAGTAGCTGAAGCGAATATTTGGATTGATTTCAATATAGTGCAATCATCTATCGAATTATTACAACCTAAACAAGAAGATGATCGCCCTGAATTTGAAGACAAATATTTTGAAGCCATTGCCTTAGCAGAGAAAATAATATCTAATGCTCACAAGCCTCAGGTGGAGCAACATTCAAAACAAAATGAAAGCATGCCAATAAATAATACAGTGAAACTTCCAACCATTCAACTGCCCACTTTTCAAGGTTCCTATGAAAAGTGGTTAGAGTATCACGATACGTTTGATTCATTAATTCATCAGAATGCGCAAATAAATGACATTCAAAAGTTTCATTATTTGAGAAGTACTCTTTCTGGAGAGCCTCTGTAAATAATAAGCGGCATCGAATCAACTTCTGAAAATTATCAAGTAGCATGGGAACTCCTGTGTGAACGATATGATAATAAGAGGTTACTAGTCCATAACCATGTAAAATCTATATTTAACTTTAAATCTATTACAAAAGAATCTTCACTGCAATTACGCCAACTTATTGACAATATAAATATGCATATGAGAGCTTTGAAATCCCTGGGACAACCAATAGAGTCATGGGATACGCTCATTATTTTTATCACAAGTAATAAACTAGACTCAGAAACTTCGCGCCAATGGGAGGCGCACAGATCAGATAATGAATTACCTACTTTGAGTAACATGTTGTCATTTTTAAAGGCTAGAGCGGATCTTTTTGAAACGCTGGAAACCAACAATTCACGTTCTAATTTTGATTCAAAAGGTTCCAACTCGGGTTTCAAAGTAAACAAACCTTTTGCGCAAAATTCAAATAAAGCTTTTGTATCGTCAAATGAAAATCCAAAGTGCACGTTTTGTAAAGCCGGACACAAAATATACAATTGCACTGATTTCTTAAAATTATCAATTAGCAATCGAATAGAACAAGCTAGAAAATTGAACTTATGCATTAACTGCTTAAATGAAGGGCATACAAGCCAAGTTTGCAGGTTTGGTACTTGCAGAAAATGTACTTCAAAGCATAATTCTTTGCTGCATTACGAAAATTCAAATACAGGTTTACAAAATGAAAGTGAGATTGTTTCATTTTCAAACTATATCGCTAGCAGAGGTCAAATACTCTCAGTTAAATTACATAACTTCTGAGCTAAGTCAATCTTTAGGTCTAGTCAAAGCGGATGCTAATGTTTCTATTATTGGAATTGCTCCGATATCGTCATTTATTAAATCAAAATGCGAAATTCAAATTCATTCTCGACATAATGCCTTTTCAGCAATAATTTCATGCCTAATAATTCCAGAAATTTGCGAGCAATTGCCCAGTCATCAGATGGATATTTCGTCCCTAGATATTCCGAAAAATCTGTTCCTTGCGGATCCCGGTTTTAACAATCCGTCCAAAGTCGATTTACTAATTGGTGCTAGTCTTTTCTGGCAATTACTTTGCGTTGGCCAAGTTAATCTTGGTTCTAATTCACTTACTATGCATAAAACTGAACTTGGGTGGGTAGTTTCAGGGCCATTAGAAATCCAAGTAATAAATCCTATTGTCATCTAAGTCGGGAAGTCGATATTCAAGCACAACTCAATAAGTTCTGGGAAATAGAGGAGTGTCCTGTTCAAAAACCTTATTCGCCAGAAGAAAAAGCACGCGAAGAACACTTCGTTAAAACATTTAAAAGGGATGGCAATGGTCGTTTTATCGTCTCAATACCTTTTAAGGATTCTATTAAAAATCTAGGCGAATCAAAGCAAATTGCTCAAAGGCGCTTCTATAGTCTTGAGCGAAAACTTCAATCGAATAATTCTCTACGGGAACGGTATGTTGATTTCATGGACGAATTTCAAACTTTAAACCACATGACTGAAAGCACCGACAATATTGCTTCTGAGGTTGAATATTTCTTTCCACATCACGGTGTCATAAAGGAGGATAGCTTAACTACCAAGCTAAGAGTCGTGTTCAATGGCTCTTGCCCTACTTCGACCGGCGTTTCACTAAATGATCTCCAAATAGTAGGTCCCACTATACAAAGTGATCTTTTTGCAATTCTTCTTCGATTCAGACAGCACTCTTACGTTGTAACTTCGGACATTTGCAAAATGTACAGGCAGGTTTTAGTCACACCCGCACAGAGACTGTTACAGGTAACTTTTGATTCAACACCTCAATGGTATAATTTCTAATATTTCTCGAGTTAAATAAATATTATTTCTTTAACTATTTAATTTAGTAGCCTTCGTACCCACCCACACATACAGTATAAAACTCTTCCTGTTAGGCACTTTGATAAAATCCTATCATAGGTAGATTATTTGCTGTGTTTCTTTGTCCAAGTAGTGAAAATTTGACCAGTTACCTACCATGTAACCACTCTGAATATTCCTCGTGAAAAATGCTCTATTAAATACAACGACGATACGGACAGCGCATAGTTTGGGAACTAAAAAGACCAAAAAACAAGAGAGTGCGTGGGGGGAAGACGGTCACTTTGGTCTTAGCGAGCGTCGTGCACGCATTGTTAGTGGTGCATCGGTATAACATTTCCATTATCTGAGTTGAGATATTTCCTATTTGGGAGCTAGAAAGGTTGTGCCTTATTAAGTTGTGGTTTGATTGTGTTGGAGGATTGCCGCATACTTATATCCATATTTTGTGTATGGGATTAAATTCACCCTATAGACGTCTCGCAGGAGAAATCTTTAATAAAGCCCGCCTTACATCTCCAGGTATGATTAACTTATTATTCCCTATGTAAATTTAAAACTTATTCTTCAAAGCATTCAAGTTGAAATATAATTTCAGTTTATTCAATTTAACGAGATATTACTAACACGATAATGTAAATTAATGAATCGTATCGTGAACGTATGTAAAATAGTCTTTCCATTTAGGGCTTTTCGTGTGTATTTGGTGTTTGTTCGGAATTTATTGGGTATGTTACTCTTTCCGTTACTGGTTTTCCTTCGCCCCGTCCGTTCTTCTAAATGGTGAAGAAAACTACGTCGTCCCGATTTCGATCTACCTAAGGATCTACGGACAGATTGCTAACATCATAGATGAGCTATTGTCGTGGAATTGGTTATGTAAATTGGTGTCTGTTGGTCATTTTGGAGCGCATTCTAAAGGAATTTTGGGTGTGAGGCGCTGGACATCTTTCCACGTGGCAAGAATCCGGAAATTGTGGATTTTCGCCATCTTTGAAATCAACCCCCCACCTCGTATCACAGGAAAGGAACCTGCCGCCATCTTATTCGAGAAACAGCTAAGTTTTGAAACAACCATGACGTAAGAAATCTATTATTTACCAATATACCAGTTGTATTTATTTCGTAATTTTTTTTTTTAAGTTAAGACCTCTTTATTGTTAAATAGGACATATCTAATATTTAATAACTATTATTTATCATGGCCTATGCTCATCCGTTGTAGGAGAGTTTAAATTGTTTTTTTCTCGAATCGTCTATCTGTAAACCAGAGTGATCACTGCGGTAACTAACGATTAAGTACGTTGAAACGTACCTAGGCAAATAAGCATATTTTCACAATTTTAGAAAAATACTAATAACCTAAAATATAACTACTTATCATATTCTTTTTTTGTTTTCTGTATCTATAATTTATATTTATTTATGACTGATGGTCGAGATGGTAGCGTACATGCCTCTCACCCAAAAGTCCCGGGTTCGATTCCCGGTCGTGGCAATGGAAAATACTGTGAGAGGGATTTTTCCATTATACACGGATATTGGATGTGTGTCCCTTGTCTTTAAATGTGTAGCCTCCTCCCGCACCTCTTCTAGAGTCTTCTGGGATAAAGGAAGTCGTAATTACATGTGGTGTATTTATATTTATTATTTATTATAATCAAGGAAATAATTATAGTCCATACATTGAGAGGTGAGATTGTTTTTTTTTTTGGCAAGTAGCAACTAACCACCCTACAACCCTTACTCACCCCACCGCCCACTGAGCTAGTCAGTGTCACTTTCGCACTTTGTTTCTTTTTTTTAATTATTATATCCGAAAGGGGCACTTTAAATACCAATTTTGTTACATTCACTCGAAGAAGCTAAACAACAAAAGTCTCTTGCCTAGTCTATCCAGGCTTGATCGAAAGTTATACGGTAACACTACAAACACTACTACGGTAACACTACACAGCATGATATGGAGATCTGATCCATCTAGCCCACTGCGTAAATTTCGTATAAACACTTTGACATATGGCACTGCTGCTGCCTCATTCCAAGCCATAAGGTGCCTTCAGCAACTGTCATGAAAAATCAGATAGATTTCCTATTGCATCTCAGATAATAGCTAAGGATTTCTATGTGGACGACATGCTAACAGGAGCAAAAATCAGGGTAAAAACTCCTCCAAATATTGTCAAAATATTTGTTTCAAATCGGATAAGTAAAATCCAGTCAAAAACGAACCAGAATAAATGGTTATGTGAATACAAAAGAAAATCCAGCAGATTTATTATCCCGCGGCGTAAGTCCTAGAATTCTCAAAACCTGTCATTTATGGTGACACGGCCCTTTCTGGTTGTCACAAGGCTTCAATACATTATCGGGGCAGTCTGTTCAACTTCCCTCCGATATACTGGAATCCAAAATGAAATTGACTATGGTTTCACAAGTTCTCTTCAATTTTCCATTTCATCGTTTTTCTAATTTTAATAGACTTAAGAGGTACGTTGCATATTGCATTCGATTTATGAAAAACTGTACAACTTCTCGCAATTTTGGCCCGCTAACCATAGATGAGTTGCAGTATGCTTTAAATCATTTAATAAGAATTGTGCAGCGGCAGTGCTTTTCTGCAGAACTCGTACATTTAATGCAAAATAAAGTTTTGTCCACAAAAGGCAGAATTTATAGTCTCAATCCCTTCATAGATACAGACGGCATAATCCGGGCAGGCGGAAGATTGAGAAACTCTCAATTTGATTTTGACAAAAAATATCCCGTCTTGATTCCAAATAAATATCATTTTACCCAGCTTCTTTTTCGTTATAGTCGAGTAAACTTTAACTTGGCATGTGGATGAGTTGATATTGTGCGTATTTGTATTTTTTCTTGCACACAAAATTGAAGCAATGGCCCAAAACCATTGTTTACGTATAAACATATGTGAACAATGTTTTTGGGTTATTGCTTTAACTTTGTGTGCAAGAGAAAATGAAATAGTATGCACAATATCAACTCATCCACACGCCAAGTTAAAGTTTACTCGAGTATATGAGCATATACAGTTGTGTCATGCAGGTCTACAGCTTCTGTTGGCCTCAATTCGTAATCAGTTTTGGCCCATTTTGGGTAAGAATATTGCAAAGAAAACTGTGCATACCTGTATACGCTATTTTCGGTCTAAACTTCCTTCCAAGTTACGGGCGTAGATTATGCAGGTCCCGTCTATATTAAAGACAGGAAAGGGCGCGGTTGTAAAATTTCCAAAGCATATATTGCACTTTTCGTTTGTTTTAGCACAAAAGGTCTGCACCTCGAACTGGTGACCGATCTTTCAACAGACTCCTTCATGGCTGCATTGCGGCGATTTGTCTCGCGGAGGGGCATTCCGTCGAAAATTTATTCGGGCAATGGGACTAATTTTGTTGGGGCATCCAACGAACTGATGAATTTCGATCGATTTATTTTAAACTCAAAGGATTTAATACAAGAAAAGTGCGCAGTTGAAGGAATTTAATGGGAGTTTATACCCGCGCATTCGCCTCATTTTGGCGGTCTCTGGGAGGCAGGGGTGAAATCCACCAAAGCTCATTTAAAGCGTGTAATGGCTAATGCCAATTTAACTTACGAAGAATACGCCACATTGCTTGCCCAGGTGGAAGCAATTTTGAATTCCCGTTCTCTATCATCATTATCCTCAGATCCTACCGACCTCAATCCTCTTACTCCTTATCATTTACTAATTGGTCGGTCTCTGACTTCTCTACCTGAAGTTAACCTCATTAAGGTAAAACAAAATCGCCTTTCCAAATTTCAAAGGATTCAGCAGCTGTTCCAGCGTTTTTGGCAACAATGGTAGATTATATAGGAGATCACGTTGTAAATGGAAGACAAACCATGGACAACTACATGTCGGGGACCTGGTCTTAATAAAAATAAAAAATCAGCCCCCCTTAAGCTGGCCCATTGGACGAGTACAGGAGTTGCACACCGGTTCGGACGCTGTCTCTAGAGTGGCCTCCATCCTCACTTCAAAAGGAACTCTTCAACGTGCTGTGACAAATATTTGTCCCTTACCGCTTGAAGCAGAATGAAAATGATGTTTCCTATTTTGTGCTTGTGAAAGGTGCTTCTTTGCCAGTATACTATGTGGTCATTGAAAGCCACAAATTAATTACCAATATTTGATAAATAATTATAAGTATGTTGATTGCCTATTTTGAAAGTTCATCCTTTCAAGGTGGGGACCCTGTTCAGATTTGCATCATATTTTTATATATTATAAGTTAGAAATGTATTCTGTTTTTACTTATATTCTTATGACGCAGCGAGTAGGCTCTGAAAAGATATGTAAAAAACTGTCAATGTAAGATTTAGCCATTTGTATGTCAGTCAGTAAAATTATCATAAAAAAAACTGCACTGTTTGAATAGCAAGAATCAAGAAAAGTAGTGCAAAGTCATAAATAACAAACAGAAGTCAAAACTTATAGAAGAAGCAAGAAAGAAATAAGTAACCAATTTGGACATGAGAGGTATCAAAATTCATAGAATTTTATGGACTACAAGATAAAAGTTAAAAAGAGGCTTCGTAGAAGAGATTAAGAAAAATTTATAAAATTTATAATCAAAATTATGACAAATTTCAAAAATCAAATTGGCCATACAGCCGAGTATAAATAGTTTTTTGACAGAAAAAAAGTCAGTCTTCCCAAAACTCTCAGAGGCTCAACATATCAAAAATAAGTGAGGTTGACAAAAGAAACGTCAAAAGAAATAACCTGAAATATATAGTTGTCAAGTTGACAAGGGCAAATGTCAAAGTCTCCTGTCTTGAAATTAATAAGATAATAGAGACATTAGAAGAAGCAAATCAATATATTAGTAAATGAAAAGCCAGAAACAATAAGCAAGCAAGAATAAAGTTACATACCTGTGAATTGTAACATTGTAAGCAGAGAATCCAGTACATATCCCAAGTCAATCAAATCAATTAATCTGTAAGGGCCGGTTTTTCAATGTTGAGTTAACTCTAACTAAAGGATAATATCCAAGGACACCATTGTTACAATAATTGTTTCCTTGGATATTATCCTTTAGTTAGAGTTAACTCAACATTGAAAAACCGGCCCTAAGAAGAAGTAAGTATATACTTCAGGAAACGTAGGCTCAAGGTGGAAAACTATATAGGATTTGATTTTAATTTTTTTTTATACTGATCTTGGGCTGCTCAATTTGGGTCTGAGTTTGTGGGACACAGCTGTCCCCGGAACATCCCCATCCACCCCCCCAAAGGGCTTTTTTTTTGCTTTTTGCTTTATGTCGAGCTTCCGGTGCATGCCATCGCAAAAGTACCTATATTGAAAATTAAAGAGGAATAAACAGTGTACAATATGAGGCTATGTTTGGTTGCTGTACGTCAAACCGTTTCTTTGCACGGGCACCTCAAAGTTGGCCCTCCCTTTGAAATAGACACTTCGTAATTTTTTTATTGTGGCCTACAGACAATACTAATTAAAAATAAAACATATGGCAGTTTATCACCAAAATAAATACCTGATTTTTTCTGTTTTTGATCTGTTTTTTCTGACATTGCTCTTTTTCGAGATACAGGGTTGTCCATCCTAAAATTCACTCCATCGTATCACAGGGGTTGTTCATATAGGATAGCTAAAAATTTATGGTATTATAGACTTCAGCGTGCTGTTTGAAAATTCATATCAGACGACCAAATTTTTTCGCCGGAACTACCCCTTAACCTAAAAAAAATTTTTTTATAGAGGGTTCTAAAAAAATATTTTTTTAACGTTTTCTAATACGCATATTATTATGTTTTTACTATATGCCATCTACTTTGTATATCTATATGGTTTGTTAATTAGACTACCCCTTCACCCCAAAATCGATATCGCGGCGTAACAGTTTATCAGAAAATTACATTATTCATGTTATGCACATATTCTATACGCATGTATGTATTGCAAACGTTTTCCTCAAATATTTTCTCTGAGGGTTATTGAAAACAAATATTCTTTTACCGCCTTTTAATACGCATATATTATATGTAGCTACTATTTACAGTATTCTTCTGTTCTTAGTGTATTTACGACAGAAATACATTGACAATGAGTAAACGTTACCTATGCTGACTGTACTCCTTTCCACACCACCTGAGAGGTAGAGTATTTGGCGTGTTTTTTTTAATTGTGGTAATTGTGGTATCCCCATTAGGCCTACTCCACAGCGATAATCGTCCCCGTTAATAAAACTTGCGTCGTTTAATTCCAGAAGGACCCGGTTGCGCTACGTGTCCTCTTCGAAATCAATGTCAAGTTCGTCCACATCTTCTGTAACGTCCGCATGGCCGATCAGTTGCTCATCGTCGTAGTCCGCTTCCACATTAATTTCGATTTCTGGCATGTTTGTACAGCCTTCGTTGCAATTTGTGCAAATACTTGAGCAGTTCAAGCCTGGTTTACGACACCCGCACGCGCGGCAACAGTCCTTCTTGCATTTGCAGGAAATAAGTCTCAGCAATTTTTCAGGAGCTTGTGACTGTAGTGTAGACACTGGCAGTAGACCGTCTTTTCCTTCCTTCCGGAATTAAGCGACGCAAGTTTTATTAATGGGGACGATTTATCGCTGTGGAGTAGGCCTAATGGGGATACCACAATTTAAAAAAACGCGCCAAATACTCGATACCTCTCAGGTGGTGTGGAAAGGAGTACAGTCAGCATAAGTAACGTTTACTCATTGTCAATGTATTTCTGTAGCAAATACACTTAGAACAGGAGAATACTGTAAATAGTAGCTACATAATATATGCGTATTAAAAGGCGGTAAAAGAATATTTGTTTTCAATAACCCTCAGAGAAAATATTTGAGGAAAACGTTTGCAATACATACACATGCGTATAGAATATGTGCATAACATGAATAATGTAATTTTCTGATAAACTGTTACGCCGCGGTATTGATTTTGGGGTGAAGGGGTAGTCTAATTAACAAACCATATAGAGATATACAAAGTAGATAGCATATAGTAAAAACATATGCGTGTTAGAAAACTTTAAAAAATTATTTTTTTTAGAACCCTCTATAAAAAAAAATTCGAATACAGGGTGTTGTAAAAAAAAATAATTATGAAACCTATACATAAACCGAGGGGTTGACCGCGGAGGAAATCTTTTGTACAAGCCCGAGGAAGTCAGGAGGAAGTCAGGGGGAAGTCAGAGAAACTCAGGGGGAAGTCAGAGGAACTCAGAGGAATTCAGAGGAATTCAGAGGAATTCATAAGAAATTTTTATTTAGTACGCATGCGCATTTGCGTTTTTGACATTTTTGACTCCTATCTCTCCATAGAGCTGAATGGCCACAACCTTATCAAATTTATTATAAAATCCAGGCAAAACAAAGACATTACAAATGACATGTTTTTACCTTGGCTATTCTCCAGCCAGTCCTGCGGAAAAGTTTTCAGAACTACAAGACCTCTAACATTAACATCGACGGTAGTTAACTTCAGCATTAATGACATTCTTCACCGCATTGACAGAATACAATCAATCAACAATATTCTTAAAGATTTCACTAAAACATTCAAATTTCCAAGAGAAGATAAGAAAATGAAATCAAACCATAGGGACTACAATCTTCCAGGATATAACTTCCGTCTTTCTGACCAAGATATCCAAAGCATTGTTGAAAGAGCATTGGAAAAATAGACAGAAGATGCCACAGCCCTTGGGATTACGTTGACTGAGGTCTGCTTTTGTACCTGTTCCAATACCAAGTAAAAAAACCTCAAAGGAAACCGACACTGACCCAACCGAAAATATACATGAACCTGAGGAAGAGGAATCTCGGGAACAAACGATAATTTTAAAGATGTAAATCTCGATATAAACAGAGACAATGATTTTGATAAAGAAATCGCAGATGTTGGTGATGGAGGGAACAGCGAAATGGAACCTGAAGATTTACATGAGCTGCGTTTCGATCTTTGTAATATTACGTTTAATAATGCTATTGGATCAAGTTTGCAGCCAAAAGATTACTCCGACAAAATATCAGATATATTAGTAGAAAAAGGAGGTATCGTGAGAGTTTCAATTGACAATAAAAAAAAACAACTGTCATTAGGAAGTGTTCGTTGTGTTGGTTGTTGGATCAAAATAAAGAACAAGTAAGCTCTGATAGATTGCGAAAGTTTATTAGGAACCAACCAAAGAGTCGAAGTAAATTACCCGAAACAACCAAGCACTTAGTAATTAAGTCTGAAATAAAGACGATTGGTGTCTGTTTGAACATGAATTGAGTAATTAGTTTAGAAGCCGGTAAATGTGTCATCGGAGGTTGTTTGCTTGGACGAGTGTTATCAATCAACTATTTAGAATGTCCTGCTGAGAGCAAAGTTTTGTAGACGTGGCCTCAGTTTAAAATGGAGGAGAAAAAATTGGATGTTTATGCACTTGGTACTCGATAATGAGGGAGTATTAACAGTAATGGACACTGAGAATAACGAAACCTGTGATATATACCGATACAAATGTTCTATTCCTTGCCCCATAATAGACGAAAGAAATACACTCGGAAATAGAGAACTTGGTATGAAGATCAGCTCTGATACCATGGCGGCATTAATAACCCGATTTCGTGTGAGTAACAAGTCTAAGAGAAAGAGAACTGCAATTGCATATAAATCCAGTAAAGGGATGAAAACCACCAAGTTTGAGGATTCCCTCGATGATTCCTTAGAGGACTCGTTAGTAGTTGAGACTTCAGAAGAAGACGAATCGATTTAATTAGACGACAGCACTGATACCGAAATGTTCGATACTGATGAGTCAGATGGGGGTGAAATGCAAGTCGATAAAGTTCCTGTAAATAGTAATTGTCACGTCAACACAAAAGTTGTATAGATTTTAAATAACACAACAGTTATTACTTTAGAATACTATATAATAGTTCACAAGTTTTACAAGAAACTTTCAAGCACACGAAACATAAGTTACAGACTCCATTAGGTCTCGCCATAGATCATAGAACTACTCTTGTGCGAGTGATACCAATCCGCTGACATCTGACAGTAATATTCCTAAAAATAAAATTTCGAATACTCGACAACAATGTGATGAAAGAAATATGGTAGAAAAAGATTCAATCGCAAGCGACACACAAGCGACACACTAGCAGATGACACTGTAATAATTAAGACTGAAATTCGGACTAAAAAACTGAAATTGAAAGCAAAAGGTGATGAAGATGTAATACATCAAACGGCTCAAGAAACGATTCTATAAACATAAACGATTTTATTTTAACAGAACTTACTTCTAAAAAAGGATTTAAAAGCCTTTTTGTAGGAAAAGTAACAGCAATAAATCTGTGCCATTGTATATTCTTAAAAAAAAAAACTTGAATCTAAAATATGCTTTTACATATCCGGTTGTAAATGATGAAGGCGACCTAGATGAGAACGAAATTGTGACTAAATTGCCTGAACCGACCGAACTGAAAAGAGTTGGTTTTATCTTTGATTCACAAGTACTGGATCACTATAAATTTTATAAGTGATATTGAGACAGATATTTATGGTTTATCTGTTCCTATTATTAGGTATATTTAAGTAGGTGTACCTAAAGTACAATTTTTTGTAGGTATTCTCAACCTATATTTTTAAAGAGTTTACCGTTTATTTTTTATTATTTTTGAAAGAATGTTTATTTTTTATATTATGTGTGCTAATTATTTTCACATAGGTGCCTTAGGCAGTGTATCTCACGCTATACTTTCTGTGAAATTAAATTTCCTCCATTTTATTTCATTAGAGATAATGTATATACCATGAGACAAGTAAAGTTATAATTTAACCTAACCTTTCACTATTACACTTTTTCTTTAATTGTCAAATTTTGTTCGGTATATTTATTTCATTAAAAAGGGTTCTTTCTCAGCAGAATAGTTTTTCCCTTGGTATTTCGAAAATGATTTACTGTTAGGTAGGTACAGGGTGATTGACCGAGAATTGACCCCTCTATCTCCATTAATATATTTTATATTAAGATTAAATTGGACGTATTCAAGTGTACAGTTGAGCGAATGTCAATTTTGTTCGGGTGCAAAAATACTAGTGAAATTGGTGTGATACATGTAGGAAAAGTGGTCCATATTAACTATAAACCCAAGATGCTGTAATTAACCAGTGATAATAAGTTTTTGCGTTTATAAATAATTATTAACCTAAAAAGTAATTATTATTACATTCGACTTATATTAATAAATCAGACCAGCCATCTATTATTAAATAGCAAAATAAAATAAATTTCTATAAAGTATTTCAACCCCAGTAAAAACAAAATAAAGAGTACTACAAAACAAATCATCTCCTAGCTTTTTACTATGAACGATAGCGAGGATTTTAATAAAAATGAGAATCCTACGTTTAAAATGCTAGCTAAAATAGCAAACCAAAATGAGTGTATAAAAAACCAAAATGATTTAATTACGAAACAAAATATTGAAATAAATGCAAGTATTAAGGAGATAAAAGCAGATTTATCTAAACAAACAGAAGAGATAAATAATTTGAATATAAAAGTTAACATACTAGAAGACGAAAATATATGCTTGAAAAAAAAACTATTAGCAGCAGAAAGAAATAATAAAAAAAATAACCTAGTATTCTACGGAATAGTAGACGAAGAAAATACGAATAATACATCGATTATAAAAAAAAATTGCTAATGATACACTGGGTGTTCAAATTACCTCTGATGACATAAATAATATATACCGTGTGGGTATAAAAACTGAAAATAAACGTAGACCTGTAATATTGGAACTAGTTCGGTATATAAAAAAACAAGAATTATTCACTCAAGCATATAAACTGAAAGGCACTGGTTTAGCAATTGCACATGATCTGACGCCTGAAGATAGAGAAGA
Organism: Rhagium mordax; assembly: GCA_963680705.1. Lineage (NCBI taxonomy): Eukaryota > Metazoa > Arthropoda > Insecta > Coleoptera > Cerambycidae > Rhagium > Rhagium mordax. The sequence goes on from OY796662.1 coordinate 25,954,760, forward strand.
AGAAAAGTTATTATATACTCATTATAAAAATTCGAAAGTAAAAAATTACTTAGTAAAAATTAAAAAGAATATACTATACGTAAATGGGGATGCATACACTTATGAGGATTTAAAGAATAAACCATTGGAAAATTTAGGACCGGTTCCAGAGAAATCAAAAAATACTACACACGTATATGAAACAAACAGTGCTCCAGCTACTCCCGATATAAACAGTGCAAATATTTTCTTAAATTATCCGACTGAGGAAAATAATAAACTACCTGAAAATATAAATGAAGGTGAACTACATGAGCAAAAAATAACTTCAAATATAAAACGTGATAAAACAAGTAGAGTTAAAAATTTTACTCAAGAATCATCGCCAAAAGATAAAGAAGCAAAGGAAGAAATCGCAATCACCAAAAAAACAACAAGAAGCACAAAACCACTTGAAAAGGCATCTCCATTATTGAAAAAACCAAAAAACAAATAATCCTCTTTCTTATACTTATTTTCTAATTTCTTATTTGATTAGTAAAAATATATTTTTATGCATAATTATTGTTTCATACTCATTTTTTATTTTAAATTGTCTTTTGTATGTTTTCAAAATGAATTCTTTTATTAGAGACTTTCAGTATTTTAAAGCAGACACAAAAATTATCAATAAAATAGAAGAATTCCGGGATATTAGTGTGGAAAATCCACTTTTCTCAATTTTCCATAGTAATATTCGTAGTGTGGCAAAAAATTTTAATGAACTTCAAATTTACTTAAACGATTTTCGTGACTGCATATGTTTAACTGAAACATTTAAAATAGATAATGCAGAAGATTTTAACTTACCTGGATATGTCGTATATTATAACCACGGAGATATCAACCAAAATGATGGAGTCTTAATGTATATTAAAAGTAACGTTCAACACGAAACAAAAATAAAAAATATAGGCAACATAAAAATTTTACAAGCGAAACTTAAAATTGACAATAAAATTATATTAGTTATTGGAATATATCGGTCACCTTCTTTGTGTGTTTACGAGTTTATACATAACTTCAGAATATTTTTGAACAACTTAGATTTGGCTGATTATATAATCATAACTGGTGATATTAATATTGACATAATGTCAAATGATCCCTTTGCTAATGAGTATTTGGATATTTTATATGAAGCTGGTTTTGTCTCACTTATAAATAACTACACTCGAGTTCAAAATTGTAGTAAAAGTTGTATAGATCATATTTTTCTAAAAACCAAAAAAATTAATGTTGAAACTATAATACCCATAATATTAACATCTAGTTTAACCGATCATTATGCAATAATATCGTATATACAGGGTGGTCCGGTATCCATGGCGGAAACTTCAGGGGACAATAGAGTACCAAAAAACAATATGACTTTGCTTATAAACATAACCTTCTAAACGTACCGTTTTTGAGATACAGGGTGTTAAAGTTTTGATTTTTTTAAATATATTTTTAAATATCTCTCTAACGAACAACAATATTAAAAAACTATTTGGTGATGTGAAATATCTCGCAGAGCACTAGTATTTCACCATTAGAAAAGTTTGCGAACATCACCAGTGGCGTCGATCTGGGGCATTGTGACCCTTTCTCCTATCAGAACTTCTACGCCACTGGTCCTAGACACCAATTCTATCTTGTTTTATATTTTCTGATGTTTTTTGCACAAAAAGTCACTCTTGTGATTTTTTCGTAAGATGCACCATTTTCGAGTTAATAGCATGTAAAGATATTAATGTTTAAAAAAAAATTATTATTATTAAAAATTTATTAACATTATTACATTTTATTAACAATTTTTGAGCTCTAGTTAGGAAGAAAAACATCACAAAAATAACAGCAGATTTAATAGCATCTTACGAAAAACTCACAAGAGTGACTTTTTATGAAAAAAAAATCCTAATTTTTTTTGCACAAAAAGTCACTCTTGTGAGTTTTTCGTAAGATGCTATTAAATCTGTTGTTATTTTTGTGATGTTTTTCTTCCTAACTAGAGCTCAAAAATTGTTAATAAAATGTAATAATGTTAATAAATTTTTAATAATAATAATTTTTTTTTAAACATTAATATCTTTACATGCTATTAACTCGAAAATGGTGCATCTTACGAAAAAATCACAAGAGTGACTTTTTGTGCAAAAAACATCAGAAAATATAAAACAAGATAGAATTGGTGTCTAGGACCAGTGGCGTAGAAGTTCTGATAGGAAAAAGGGTCACAATGCCCCAGATCGACGCCACTGGTGATGTTCGCAAGCTTTTCTAATGGTGAAATACTAGTGCTCTGCGAGATATTTCACATCACCAAATAGTTTTTTAATATTGTTGTTCGTTAGAGAGATATTTAAAAATATATTTAAAAAAATCAAAACTTTAACACCCTGTATCTCAAAAACGGTACGTTTAGAAGGTTATGTTTATAAGCAAAGTCATATTGTTTTTTGGTACTCTATTGTCCCCTGAAGTTTCCGCCATGGATACCGGACCACCCTGTAGATCAGGTTACAGCTCCAAAGATTAAACAAAATATAAAAAATCCACCTACTTACATAGAAAAAATAAATTATAACCAATTAAGACAATATCTTTCGAGTGTAAACTGGAATGCCTTCTTTGAAACAGATGACTGTGAATTAGCCGCAAGTATACTCATAAACGAATATAAAATAGCTGTTCAAAATGCCACTAATAAATATAAAATAGTTAATAAAAAAAGGAAAAATTGGATAACTGGTGGGTTATTGAAGTCTATTGAGGTAAGAGACAAAATGTATCAACAATTTTTAAAAGAACCGGAAAATATAGAATTAAAACATAAATATAAAACTTACAGAAACAAATTAAATGCTTTGATAAAAAAAACCAAAAATGAATTTTACGAAAAACAAATACAAAATAACGCAAACTGTAGCAAAACTCTTTGGAAAATAACAAAACAAATTACAAACATTAAAGAAAAAAAAATGACATAAATGAAATAAAATTACGTAACGGTGCAATAACAAACAATAAAAAAGAAATGGCAAACGAATTTAATAACCACTACATAGAAATTGGACAAAACATGGCAAAAAAAATTACAAAACCTAAAAGAATTCTTTTGCCCTTCTACCAGTAGATAATAAAGAAGTATCTAACTACATCTTAGAATTAAAAAATAATAAGGCTCCGGGGTTAGATGGTATTACATCAGAAATCTTGAAAGAAACCACAAATATCATCTCTTAGTGCATTTAATAAATAAAATTTATGAAAAAGGAAATTGGCCAAACTCTTTAAAGCTTGCTGTTATAAAACCTTTACATAAAAATGGTAGTAAAACTCTGATAGAAAATTATCGTCCAATTTCACTTACTTCGAACATAGCCAAAATCTTAGAAAAATCAATAAAACACAGAATTGTTAACTATCTCGAAAAATTCAATTTATTATCAAAAAAGCAATATGGTTTTAGGCAAAACACGTCTACAAACGACGCAATAGCATATTTAACTGACAAAATTTATCAATGTATAGACTCTAGTAAACCCTCCATTTGTGTATTTATAGATCTTGCAAAGGCTTTTGACACCATAAGCCATGAAAAAGTATTAAAAAAACTAGAAGACATTGGTGTCAGAGGAATTTGTAACAAACTGTTAACTGATTATTTAAAAGATAGAACACAATATGTCAAAATAGATCATCATTTAAGTGAACCGAAGACGGTTTTATGCGGATTACCCCAAGGCACTGTTCTTGCCCCTGTTTTGTTTATCATTTACCTGAATGATTTGTTAACACTAAACCTAAACGGTTTGATAGTATCATTCGCTGATGATACGGCTATCTATTTTACAGGAAATTCATGGGAAGAAGTATATCATACTGTTGAAACTGAACTAAAGACTATTAAAGATTGGTTTGATGAAAATCTACTAACAATTAATATAAAGAAAACCTCGTACTTGCCTTTTTGTTCATATGCAAATAAACTACCCGATTTTACTGAAATTCGTATAAGTGATACAAATTTAAAAATACAAAGCTCAAAAAAAATTAAATACCTTGGCATAATAATAGATTGTCATCTAAAATGGGATCACCACATAAATGAACTTGTAAAAAAACTCAGAGCCTTAATTTATAAATTTTCTTTGATTAAAAACATTTTAAAAGTAAAAAAACATGTGAAAGTAATTTATTGTGGCATGATAGAATCGTTGTTAAAATACGGGATTATTGGATGGGGAGGCGCAAGTAAATACAATATCAAACCTCTAATTCAAATACAAAAGCGTTTCTTAAAAATCATGTATGAAAAAAGCTATCTATACCCCACAAATTTATTATACAATGAATCCGAAGTATTACATGTTAGACAAATATACGGTGAAACAATACTAAACTATTATCACAAATCATTAGATATGCATAAGATCGTAGATCACAGATATGAAACAAGGCATAAAGAGAAACAGAATGTGAAAGTAAACGTAGTTCAAAAAACCATCGGAATGACGAGTTACGCCTATCTCGCTCCTCGGCTATTCAATAGCCTCCCAGTTGATATAAAAAATATAGTATATTTTAAAAAATATAAATATGAAATTAAAAAATGGTTACTTAGTCAAGATTACGAACTAATGGAAAGGCTGATTGATACTGTGAGTCTCTGATGAAATAAAATCAAATATATTTTCTTTAAATTTGGAATGTGTAATTTATGTTTGTATGATATATAAATAAATGTATGTGAATGTTATTTATGGTTAAAATGTTAGGAATAAGACAAAATTGATACTGGCATAATTAATTTTAAAATAGTAATATAATAGCACTACATTCAAGTCAAATTTAATTTGACTTTGGTAGAGCTACTATACTTGAATACAGCCTCGTCTCAAGCTCATTGAGCTTATGCGAGCCTTCCTTATTTATTTATTGAAATCTACATACTAAATAACATTTAAATTTGTAATTTAGTTTTGTTTCATAATTGTTGTAGTTTAAAAGAATGAATTATTGTTGTTGTAGTTTAAATGAATGAATAAAATTATTATTATTATCTGGAGAAAAAATGTGAGTAATGTATTTGGCCTTAATGTAAATGTGTAATTAATTATACAACAGGTTTAGAAGTGGATTGTCAACAACCATAGACTTATTTTTTTAAATGGAACCACATATATTATTCTAAAAATATAATTTGATTTATCACAATCAGTAAGTCTATGGCTGCTGACGCTCCATATCTAAACCCCGCGTATAATTAATGACACTTAAAAAAAAATAAGGACACATACAATACTTTGATTTTTTTCTCGAATTTTTATCTCGAATAGTAAGGGAGATAGATGGGGAGTCCATTGTCGGTCGATCACCCTGTACATATCTTATTCTTTATTATAATTTGGACAAGATCTCTCTGAAATAGGTGTCATACAAATAGGAGATAGACATCAAATATTATTTTTGTAGTTAAATTCTCATCAGTATGCAGCATGTAGCAGGCAGCAGGCAAGTTTATATCTAAATGAGGTGGTAGGTTGGTAGTAGGCGATAAAGTTTATTAGGATTATTCGAGTGTTTATTTAAATAAATACGTAGCGATTTCGCAGAAATACTTATTAAAAGCATAGATCATTGGGTAAGTAACTAATTTGCTAAAATCAGTTATAAAACTCACTCAGTAGGAATACTGGTCAGGAGGAAGTCAGGGGAAGTCAGGAGGAACTCAGGTGAACTCAGGAGGAAGTCAAAGGAATTCTGAAGAAAATCAGAGGAAGTCTTGGGAAGTCAGGGGAACTCATTGCATAAGAGGAAATCTTTTGTACAAATTTTCACCGCGGTCAACCCCTCGAATAAACCATATAAGCGAGCATACAACTATACGTAACGATTTCTCATAGAGTGCCCTGAAGAGCGAGTATTAAAGAAAAACCTAACCTAAAAACTCTTTTTTTAGGTTAAGGGGTAGTTCCGGCGAAAAAATTTGGTCGTCTGATACGACTTTTCAAACAGCACGTTGAAGTCTATAATTCCATAAATTTTGAACTATCCTATATGAACAACCCCTGTGATACGATGGAGTGAATTTTAGGATGGACGACCCTGTATCTCGAAAAAGGGCAATGTCAGAAAAAACAGATATATACCAAAAAATCAGGTCTGCCATATGTTTTATTTTTAATTAGTGTTGTCTGTGAGCCACAATAAAAAAATTACGAAGTGTCTATTTCAAAGGGAGGGCCAACTTTGAGGTGCCCGTGCAAAGAAACGGTTTGACGTACAACAACCAAACATGGCTCATATTGTACACTGTTTATTCCTCTTTAATTTTCAATATAGGTACTTTTGCGATGGCATGCACCGGAAGCTCGATATAAAGCAAAAAGCAAAAAAAAGCCCTTTGGAGGGGTGGATGGTGATGTTTCGGGGACAGCTGTGTCCCACAAACTCAGACCCAAATTGAGCATCCCAAGATCAGTATAAAAAAAAATAAAAATCAAATCCTATATAGTTTTCCACCTTGAGCCTACGTGTCCTGGAGTAATAAGTAAAGAAGCAAATAAGTCATCAGAAATATAATACATACCTGTCCAGAAGAAATGGGTGAACTGTTGTTGAACATATACCATCCATATATAAAACCCTTGATATAAATCAAGAAAATAAATAACTTGAACAATCACAATTATTGAAGCCAAATTTAGATATACTTAGTTTAAAATTAGTTAAGTTCTTGTATAGTAGATAAATACTTCGAGCATATCTTGAAGGATAAATATCACAACATAACATATTTGACATTTGACAATTATTGTTTTTCGAACAGCTGAGGTAGAGCTTAAAGCATAAAGCATAGAATATAAAACAACCTTGGAGTAGTAAAATGTCAGGTATAGTGTGAATAGTGGGTAAGTTAGAAAGCAGATAGGATTAGAAAATAAGTTTCTTATGCGCATATGATTTTATTTTGTTGTGGATTATTAACCATTAATAAAATTTATAAAAGTTAAAGGTTTAATTAAATAATTAATTTTAAAAGAGAAGTAAAATAAGATTGCAGTGAAGTAAGAATAGGCAAGTATAGAACAAGAGAACTAATATAACGACCCTGAAAGAGAGAGTGCTCAACAAAAATTTCTATAAAAAGAAAACTAAAGTTCAGTATAAATAAAAATTGGCATTGAACTTTAGTAAAATTTATTAGTATTGATAAAGGAATATAATAACTATAATAAACTAAAACAATATAATAATATTCATGAAGATTAACAAAAGTTAAAAAAAATAAATAAAATAAAAATATTTTTACAATAAATAACAATTCATGGTGCGTTTGCGGTTAAATGGACTGTAAATTTATAAAATTCTATGGTGAAAACCATAAGACTGTTCGAAAGAATTTTATCATAAAAATTGCACTTATGCTCTTATGTCTTACCTGTTGCTTTATCTTCCTGATCTTCTGACCGGTCAGTTCTTCTGACGTTTGATGATGCACTTTGCACATACACAGAAATAAAGTTAAATGTAAAATTTGCGGTGAATTAAATTAAGGAGGTTGGCCAATATGTACGTGAATACGTCTGTTCACTTGTATAGTTGCTTGCGGACTTACTTCTTCGCGCTCTTCTCCTCGTGGTAGACAATAGAGCACAAGAAATGCGTATAAGAACCTTGTAAAAATAAAAGTTATTTACTTAGAAAACGAAAAATTGTGCGTATTATATATCGCCAGAAATAAATCTATAAAATAAAATAAAATTTAACAATAGGATTGAACATTCCCACCCACCGTTTTAAAACCCCGTTTTAAAACAAAAAAATCATAATGAAGAATAAAAAATTAAATTAAATTAAGTTTAAGTTTAACTAAGGGACGTTTTAACAGTCCATTTTTAGTATGTACTGTAGCAACTCTTGCAACGTTATCTTGGCCATAGTGTACATACTTCCACTACACGGCCAGTTTGCCAATGTAAAGGGTGAGCATTATCCGTTTTAAGCAAAACTAAAGTACCCGGCACAAGTGTATCATCTGGATTATGCCATTTGGCTCGTTGGTGCAAGGTATAGTATTCCTTATGCCAACGGCTCCAGAAATCAAAGTGTAAACGTTGCAGCAGTTGCCAGCGGCTTAGCTGATTTAAATTTAAATTCGAGGTATCTGGTTCTGGTATTGCAGACAATGGTTCAAGCGTCAAGAAATGTCCTGGTGTCAGAACAGTAAGATCATTGGGATCTGAGCTTACAGAGCAATGTGGTCGCGAATTAAGCACCGCCTCAATTTGTACCAACACTGTGGAAAGTTCTTCGTAGGTAAGAACCTGAGAGCCAATTACACGTAATAAATGCGTTTTAATACACCGAATATTTGACTCCCAAAGACCGCCCATATGACTGGCCAATGGAGGATTAAAATGCCACTTAATTTTTTCTTCAGAGGCCGCAGATTTCTGGCTCATATTGTACACTGTTTATTCCTCTTTAATTTTCAATATAGGTACTTTTGCGATGGCATGCACCGGAAGCTCGATATAAAGCAAAAAGCAAAAAAAAGCCCTTTGGAGGGGTGGATGGTGATGTTTCGGGGACAGCTGTGTCCCACAAACTCAGACCCAAATTGAGCATCCCAAGATCAGTATAAAAAAAAATAAAAATCAAATCCTATATAGTTTTCCACCTTGAGCCTACGTGTCCTGGAGTAATAAGTAAAGAAGCAAATAAGTCATCAGAAATATAATACATACCTGTCCAGAAGAAATGGGTGAACTGTTGTTGAACATATACCATCCATATATAAAACCCTTGATATAAATCAAGAAAATAAATAACTTGAACAATCACAATTATTGAAGCCAAATTTAGATATACTTAGTTTAAAATTAGTTAAGTTCTTGTATAGTAGATAAATACTTCGAGCATATCTTGAAGGATAAATATCACAACATAACATATTTGACATTTGACAATTATTGTTTTTCGAACAGCTGAGGTAGAGCTTAAAGCATAAAGCATAGAATATAAAACAACCTTGGAGTAGTAAAATGTCAGGTATAGTGTGAATAGTGGGTAAGTTAGAAAGCAGATAGGATTAGAAAATAAGTTTCTTATGCGCATATGATTTTATTTTGTTGTGGATTATTAACCATTAATAAAATTTATAAAAGTTAAAGGTTTAATTAAATAATTAATTTTAAAAGAGAAGTAAAATAAGATTGCAGTGAAGTAAGAATAGGCAAGTATAGAACAAGAGAACTAATATAACGACCCTGAAAGAGAGAGTGCTCAACAAAAATTTCTATAAAAAGAAAACTAAAGTTCAGTATAAATAAAAATTGGCATTGAACTTTAGTAAAATTTATTAGTATTGATAAAGGAATATAATAACTATAATAAACTAAAACAATATAATAATATTCATGAAGATTAACAAAAGTTAAAAAAAATAAATAAAATAAAAATATTTTTACAATAAATAACAATTCATGGTGCGTTTGCGGTTAAATGGACTGTAAATTTATAAAATTCTATGGTGAAAACCATAAGACTGTTCGAAAGAATTTTATCATAAAAATTGCACTTATGCTCTTATGTCTTACCTGTTGCTTTATCTTCCTGATCTTCTGACCGGTCAGTTCTTCTGACGTTTGATGATGCACTTTGCACATACACAGAAATAAAGTTAAATGTAAAATTTGCGGTGAATTAAATTAAGGAGGTTGGCCAATATGTACGTGAATACGTCTGTTCACTTGTATAGTTGCTTGCGGACTTACTTCTTCGCGCTCTTCTCCTCGTGGTAGACAATAGAGCACAAGAAATGCGTATAAGAACCTTGTAAAAATAAAAGTTATTTACTTAGAAAACGAAAAATTGTGCGTATTATATATCGCCAGAAATAAATCTATAAAATAAAATAAAATTTAACAATAGGATTGAACATTCCCACCCACCGTTTTAAAACCCCGTTTTAAAACAAAAAAATAATAATGAAGAATAAAAAATTAAATTAAATTAAGTTTAAGTTTAACTAAGGGACGTTTTAACAGTCCATTTTTAGTATGTACTGTAGCAACTCTTGCAACGTTATCTTGGCCATAGTGTACATACTTCCACTACACGGCCAGTTTGCCAATGTAAAGGGTGAGCATTATCCGTTTTAAGCAAAACTAAAGTACCCGGCACAAGTGTATCATCTGGATTATGCCATTTGGCTCGTTGGTGCAAGGTATAGTATTCCTTATGCCAACGGCTCCAGAAATCAAAGTGTAAACGTTGCAGCAGTTGCCAGCGGCTTAGCTGATTTAAATTTAAATTCGAGGTATCTGGTTCTGGTATTGCAGACAATGGTTCAAGCGTCAAGAAATGTCCTGGTGTCAGAACAGTAAGATCATTGGGATCTGAGCTTACAGAGCAATGTGGTCGCGAATTAAGCACCGCCTCAATTTGTACCAACACTGTGGAAAGTTCTTCGTAGGTAAGAACCTGAGAGCCAATTACACGTAATAAATGCGTTTTAATACACCGAATATTTGACTCCCAAAGACCGCCCATATGACTGGCCAATGGAGGATTAAAATGCCACTTAATTTTTTCTTCAGAGGCCGCAGATTTCATTATTTTTGAAAGATAATTATTTGCACCGGCAACATTAGTACCATTATCCGAATACAGCTCCGAGCATCGTCCCCGTCTAGCTATAAATCTACGGAGTGAGTTGAGAAAAGTCTCAGTTGAGAGATCTGAAGCCAACTCAATATGAACAGCTTTAGTAGCCATACAGATAAATAAGCAAATATAAGCCTTATATGTTTTTGCACCTCTCATTTTACGTAAGGTAATATTAATTGGTCCAGCAAAGTCCGTTCCTGTGCTAGCGAACGGCTTTATTTGCGATATGCGTACCGCAGGAAGGTTCCCCATAGGGGGTTGTAATGGCGTCGGATTCAATCGCCAACAATTATGACATTTCCGAATAACCTTTAGAATTAACCGTTTTGAAGATAAGATCCAAAAATGTTGACTTAATAAAAAGTGCAGCGTTTGTAAGCCTGGATGTAGGAACTGTTGATGGTAATTTTTTATTATTAATTCAGTTAATCTACATTTCGGCAGTAAAATGGGAAATTTTTCATCATATTATGATAGTTTAGAATAATGCAATCTGCCACCAACTCGTAAAATATCATTGTTGTCAAGAAATGCAAAATTTTTGAAGTTAATTTACCTTTTTTAATAAGAGAAATTTCGTTAGAAAAATGCAAGTATTGAAAATATTTAATTATAACAATTAAAGCAGAATGTAATTCTTGAATTGTAAAGAAACTAGTGTTTTTATGTTGTGGATATTTGGCGTTTTTTATGAATCGTAAAATATATGCGGTAATGCTTTTTATTTTTTCAAGTGAAGAATGATTATTTACAATAGTTTCAAAAATATTTAAGGTGACAAAGGTAGATAACGCGATTTTTTTCTCTTCTTCATGAGTAGTGGGATTTAACTCAAAAAGAGGAGAGGGCCACTGATCATTTGGTAGCGATAACCATTCAGGACCCACCCACCATTGGGTATGATTAATCAGATCCGAAGGAGTTAATCCTCGTGATGCCGCATCGGCAGGGTTATGTGATGTAGAAATATGATGCCAATTTGACGGGGCGATTTTGTCCTGAATTACAACGCGGTTTCCAACAAATGGCTTCCACTTATGTGGAGAGGATCTTATCCAAGATAAAACTACTGAAGAGTCCGTCCATGCGTAAATATTAGTAAAATCTATTTTTTTGCGGTAAGTTTCTAAGACAACTGCCATAAGATTTGACAATAAAACACTCGCTATTAGCTCTAGACGGCAAATTGACAGTTTTAGCGGTGCGACTTGTGATTTTGCACAAACTAAGGTCGCAGAAATATTGTTATTTTCAAAAACTCTTAAATATACTGCTGCTGTAGTACCCTTTTCGTTAGCATCCGAAAATCTGTGTAACTCGCAAGAGGTGTAAGAATTATTAAAAATTTGTCTTCGTATTTGTAACTGCGAAAGTTGTGGTAATTCGAATTTAAATCGGGTCCAGAGTTTTAAAATATGTTCAGGCGGTGTCTCATCCCAACCTATACCTAATTCCCAGAGACGCTGTATAAGTAATTTGGCAAGAAATGTAACAGCCGTTAAAAATCCAAGGGGGTCAAAGATACGAGCTAAATCTGACAATATACTTCTTTTAGTGCAAATTTTGTTAACTGGCTGTACAGAGTAAGAAAAAATATCTAGATGTGAATTCCAATTTAGGCCTAAAATTTTGATTGTGTCAGAATTTGTGTCAAAATTAAGTGAATTGTTATGTAAATGATCGTTTGGTAAATCTGAAAGTAATTCTGGATAATTGCACGTCCATTTTCTTAATTCAAAACCACCCTTTTGCAAAAGTTGAATTAATTGAGTTTTTAGAATAAGAGCATCTGTTTTATTTGAACACCCAAACAGAGCGTCATCTACGTAAAAATTTGTTTTCAAAACTTGGGCAGCTAGAGGAAACTTAGAATTTTCATCCTCGGCTAATTGTAAAAGAGAGCGAATGGCTAAATATGGCGAAGATGCTAAGCCGTACGTAACCGTGTTTAAGCGATATGGTTGTATAGGTTCGTTTGAATTAAATCTCCATAGGATTCTCTGATAATCTCTATGAATGGGGTCAACTAAAATATTTCTAAAGTGCTGTTTTATGTCTGCGGTAAAAACTATGTTATGCATGCGGAATTCTAACAATAAAACAACTATATTTTGTTGAAGTTTAGGACCACGAAATAATGTGTCATTCAAAGAAATATTGTTTTCGCATTTTGCGGAGCCATCGAAAACAACTCTTAATTTAGTAGTGGTACTATGCGGGTTAAATACAGGGTGATGAAGGTATATAAAAAGTATTATTATTTTGTACTGTATCAGTAGAAGGGTAATAGCGTACCGCGGTCTCCCCCCTCCACTTTGAGGCCCCCACCACTTTTTCTGGGGTGGGGGGCAATTAGGATAATTATAGTGGGGGGAGGTAATTTGTAATTGCAATAAATGTAATTAAAATAATTAGATTGGGAGGTAATTTGTAATTGCAATAAATGTAATTAGAATAATTAGATTGAGAGGTAATTTGTAATTGTGTAATTGGATTATTGCGCTGTAATTAGACTAGTATAATTGCAATATATCTAATTGAATTGGTACAATTGTATATTAATTAGTGCATCAATTGGAGAAATGAAAGTAATTGGATTATTGCGCTGTAATTAGACTAGTATAATTGCAATATATCTAATTGAATTGGTACAATTGTATATTAATTATTGAGGCCCCCACCACTTTTTCTGGGGTGGGGGGCAATTAGGATAATTATAGTGGGGGGAGGTAATTTGTAATTGCAATAAATGTAATTAGAATAATTAGATTGGGAGGTAATTTGTAATTGCGTATTTAGTAATTTGTAATTGTGTAATTGGATTATTGCGCTGTAATTAGACTAGTATAATTGCAATATATCTAATTGAATTGGTACAATTGTATATTAATTAGTGCATCAATTGGAGAAATGAAAGTAATTGGATTATTGCACTGTAATTAGACTAGTATAATTGCAATAAATCTAATTGAATTGGCACAATTGTATATTAATTAGTGCATCAATTGCTAAATTATGCGCTCTTATTTGTCAAAATATATGTCATTCAGTATCTCTAACAAGGGGTCTGGTATATTAGCATATCAAAAATTATTTACTGCTGCATTTGTAGTACAAAGACACAATTTCTCGAAATTCTATGGTTTATTACCCATATAGAAAAGCAATATCAAGTAGACAAAAGAAACCCATAAATCACGGTTAATAGTTAGTTAGATTTAATGTAGGGTAGTGCATTGTTCAACTTGATGGCACCTGTGACCATCGGTCGGTCGACCTTCCCGCTAAGCATAGGCGGCTAGTACAGTACAGTAGATATTTCACATTTTAAACACACCAAACCTGTAAAAAGACAAAAGAAATTGGACAAAAGAAATCGATGTATTAAAAAGCACACGGAATAAATTAAAACAAATACCCTACTGTCACTGAGGCTTTGGCTTTCTAACAAAAGATTATGAACCCGCCCTCCTCATTGTCAGGGTGACAATATATTCAAAGGAATATGTATTTGCATGCATGCAAAAGTCTCCACTTCTAAGACATTATTTACTGTTGCCATTGTATGCATTTAATGAATACCTTCAAATTTTAAGTTAAGAAATTAGACAAAAGAAGTCGATGTATTATCAATAGTACCACATTATGGGTTAACAAACAAGCGACATCGAATCATTTTAAATATATTACACAAAAGCCATTCTAAATAGTTATACAATAGAATAATATAATGGGGGTATTTGAGTATTGAAATGTGGTGGTAGGGGTCATATTCTGTAGATATATAGGGAGTGAGAGGAGTTGTCACAACCATTATTAGTAGCAACAGACTCCTAGTGAACACGCAAAATGTATAAGTGTATGTCTTGCAGTAAAAGTTTTACGCGATGTGATAATATGCGTCGTCATCAGAAACAGTCGTGTGTGAGTTTACGTGATAATGGACCTCCAGCTAAGCAATTTAAATTTGATTCAACCCCATCAACATCCGCAAGTATGCAAACATGCGATTGTTGTAATGTGACGCTGACAACAGCTCAGATGCATTCCCATAAGAGGTCGTTGCAACATAAGGCAAATGCATGTGTTCCTTCAATGGATGGTGTAAGTATTATCCAAAGCGCTTTCAAATACAGAATTATTTCATATCGAGTGCATAGTGAACATAATCATCTGGACTACGTAATGTTCTTTAATGAAATCAAACATAAAATTTTAAATCTGCTAGAAGAAGCGCTACAAATACATACGGCAATAAAAGTAAATCTGGAAGTGTTTGCAAAATACATGATACAAAGTAAAGAGTTAACAGATATGAAATCATTTAATACAAACAACAAAATTTTGGATCAAGCTATGAATTTAAGTGATGTTTTGGATAGTGTTAAATGTAGCAGGTATGGATTTTCCAGTAAAATTGCGGGATATATCAAAATTTGAGGAAACGAATAATATATCGATAAACGTATACGGGTTAGAGGAGAAATTTAAAAATAATAGAATGGAATATGAAGTTGTAGGTCCTTTACGTTACTCGGGGAAAAAACTGCGTATCCATTTAAATTTATTGCTAATTTTTGAGGTGTGTAATATTAATCACCATTGTAAGAACGACTGTGCTAAAACTCACTATTGCTGGATAAAAGATTTGTCTAAGTTAGTTTCGCGTCAAATTTCTGCTCACAATCATAAAAAACATTTTTGCGACGGTTGTTTGTTATATTTTTATACCGAACGTCACTTATTGCAACACCAGACACACGATTGTAATCACATTTATACAACAATACCTACTATCCAATTTCGAATAGATAAATATGGTAAACAAGTGCCCGAGAATATGTTAAAATTTGAACATTTTGAAAGGCAAATGAAAGTTCCATTTGTAGTGTATGCCGATTTCGAATCAATTTTAAGTCCTATCGATACCTGCCAACCCAATCCAGAACGGTCTTTCGGGAATAAAACTTTTAGACATCAACCACATTCTTTCGCGTATTTAATAAAATGTTCGTTTGACAATTCCCTAAACAAGTTTGAGTTATACCGGGGGTCTGACGCTGCCAAAGTCTTCGTATCACGTATCGAGGCTGACTCGAGAGATATCTATAATATATAGATATATGAAAGATATAGTCCCAATGGCTAAGCTCACAGCGCAACAAAGACGAGACTTTGAAAACGCAACCGTATGCGGTATATGCGAGAAGGCATTTGAAGAGGGTGACGTGAAAGTTAAGGATCACTGCCATTTAACCGGAAAAATAAGATTTATCGCTGCACATTCTGTTTGCAATTTAAATTATAAATTACCATGTTTCATACCGATTATATTCCATAATATGAGCTCATACGACGGACATTTATTCATTAAAGAGCTATGTGCACATAAAGATAGAGTGGGGGTACTAGCACAAAATAAAGAGAAATACATATCTTTTTCAAAACACCTTTATATGCATGATTACATTAATAAGAATGGGGAGAAGAAACAAAAATTTTTACAACTGCGATTCATTGATAGTTTTAAGTTCTTGTCAACATCGCTACAAAATTTGGGTGACAGTTTAAATGATGACCAGTTATCTATAACCAGAAGTTTTTATATGGATAACGAAGAATTTCGTTTAATGAGACAAAAGGGTGTATTTCCATATAGCTTTGTGGATAGTTTAAATAAGTTGAATAAACCAGATCTACCATCCAAAGCCGAATTTTATGACAACCTAAACGATCAGCATATATCCGAAAATGATTATCAACGGGCTAAAGATGTGTGGAAGTTGTTCGCATGTCAGAATTTAGGTGATTATTCAGATCTGTATTTGAAAACAGATGTATTGCTTTTATGTGATGTATTCGAAAATTTTCGGAAAATCAGTTTAGAGAAATACAAGTTGGATCCTGCTCAATATTTTACAGCTCCCGGATTGTCGTGGGACGCTATGTTAAAACTGACAGGAGTAGAGTTAGAATTATTAATTGATATAGATATGATTAACTTTTTTAAGAAAGGAATTCGTGGTGGAATAAGTCAGTGCTCTGAAAGAAAACATATCGCAAATAACAAATTTCTTACCGATTATGATTCCAACGAACCCTCATCGTTTATAACTTATTTGGACGCCACAAACCTATACGGTCACAGTATGTCCCAATCGTTGCCGACAGGTGGATTCACTTGGTTGTCCCAACAAGAAATTATAAACTTAGACATTGAGAATATTCCAGATGAAAATCCGCGCGGGTACGTTTTCGAAGTAGACATTCATTATCCCAATGAATTACATGATCTACATTCAGACCTCCCTTTCCTAGTAGAAAACATGATTCCTCCTAATGCAAAATCGGCAAAGTTGATTCCAAATTTGTTTGACAAGAAAAGGTACATTGTACACTATAAAAACTTGAGGCGGGCCATGGATCACGGTTTGATGGTTTTAAAGACTCATAGAGTGCTCGCATTTAATCAATCTCCATGGTTAAGAAAATAGATCGATTTAAATACGGAGATGAGAAACACGGCAACAAGTAAATTCGAAAAAGATCAATTTAAATTAATGAATAATGCAGTTTTCGGTAAAACTATGGAAAACATGGATAATAGAAAGGATATAAAGTTGGTAACGCATTGGGAAAGTATTAGAAGGTCCTTTGGTGCAAATGCTCTTATAGCCCGACCGAATTTTAAAACTTGTTCAATCTTTACAGAAGATTTCGTCGCGATTCATATGAACAAACTGAAAGTAGTATACAACAAGCCAATTTATGTAGGGTTTTGTGTTTTGGAATTATCCAAGACGGTACTATATAATTTTTTCTATGACGTGATAAAAAGAAAATTTGGCGAAAATGCTTCCCTGTTATACACCGATACGGATTCTCTGATTATTAAAGTTTTTACTGATAACATTTACGATTTTATAAAAGAGAACCCCGATAAATTCGATACATCCAACTATAAAGAAGGAAATAAATTTGATGTTCCTAAAGGTCTGTCGGTTTTAGGGAATTTTAAAGATGCGTTCCCCGCCGACCCGATTATTAGTTTTTATGGAACGGGGGCTAAAGCTTACTGCATAAAATCTATGAATAGTGAACTAAAAAAAGCTAAGGGGGTAAAGAAATCAGTTATTAATAAAAATTTGTCAATAGATGATTATAAGAAAATAGTGGAGCGGGGTGGGTTAATATTAAGAGAAATGAATACATTTAGAAGTTATTCACATGACATTTACACAGAAATGAAAAATAAGGTGGCACTATCTCATTATGATGATAAAAGATTCGTCATTCCTAATACCATTAAAACTTTACCATGGGGGCATTGTGACATACCGATATTTCAAAATGAGTTGGCAGTAATAACTGATAAAAATAATGTCGTTGAAAAGGAAAAATATGATCCTTTAGATGCTTTACTTGCAGCAATAGATGAGTTAAGCCAGTCACAATAACATTAGCATATCAAATAAATTTGCATTATTTATCGGGTTAAAGTTATAAAACTGGAAAATTCATACTAAATGTGAGATATTGTATTATATTTAAGTTGATTTATTGTGTAATAAAATATATATTTATGAAAAAATAATGTTTTTTAAGTTAAGTATTTGTAGTATATGTAATAAACTTAAAAATATTTTTATTTTGTTTACAATTTAACATTAAGGAAATAAATTAAACAAATATTAATTCAGTACATTCGTTTTATTATTTATTTATTATATATAAAAAATATTTCATTTGACATAGCCATATAATGATACAATAATATATTTTCTAGACAGTGACAATTTTAAACAAGAGAAGCTCTATCAACCCACGAGTTGTGTTCTTTAGAGAGTCCACAAAGAATATATTTGAATCTTTACCAAATTTTAATTATTTATCCTTAATTATCCTTAATTATCCTAAAATATCCTAAATTATCCTTAATTATCCTTAATTATCCTTAATTATCCTTAATTATCCTTAATTATCCTTAATTATCCTTAATTATCCTTAACTATCCTTAATTATCCTTAATTATCCTTAATTATCCTTAATTATTCTTAATGATACAATAATATATTTTCTAGACAGTGATAATTTTAAACAAGAGAAGCTCTATCAATCCACGAGTTGTGTTCTTTAGGGAGTCCAAGCCATTTTACAAACACTTTATTCCCTTGCTTTTTTAAAACATTCTCTACTAGATACACATCGGGGTATTTTGCCTTTAGTAGCTCCATCTCATAAAAATACCCCTTGATTGGATGTCCAAATATGTCTGCAAGCAGGTAAGTTGTGGGATTTGTTATGTTTATCTTGACAATTTTAAAAAGTTCTGTTGAGAAATTCGGTGTAAACCCTTTATCAAATACACCTTTATACTTGCTAATACGAACTACGTCACCGAGGTGGAATTTCGGTTTGAGAGCAATTTTAATATTATTATATACATTTAAATGTGTAGTTGGCGTGACGTCAACAGGTTTCATACCAATTGTACGATGGACTTTATTATTATAACTTTTTGTAACATTGGGTAGGATGTCGAGCCATTTATATTTACCCATAGCTGAGAATTCTTTATATAACCAACTCTTTAATGTGCGGATTACTCGTTCAACAATTGCTGCTTTTTTGTGCTATATGTAGAATAATGATTAATTTCATGCTGCTTCATTAGTGCGGAAAACTTTCTGTTGTAGAATTCTGTACCATTATCAGTCTGTAAATTTCTTGGTGAATAATTTGCTTCTTGAATAATAGTCTGCATAGTCTTAGTAACTTCTGCAGCTGTTTTATTTTTAACAGATCTGGTCCATACGTACTTGGAATAGCAGTCAATCACTACAAGAATATAACGATACCCTCTATTTTTATCAGCGTATGGTTGCATTTCGGCTAGGTCTGCTTGCCAAAAATCACCAAACCCCTTAATTATGGTTCGCCTTCTACGAAAATTTCGCCGAGCATTTCTATGTAACTCGTTAAGAACTTGTAATTTTTCGCTGCTAACCTCCATTATAAAATTGTCTTCAGCTATATATCAACTTCAGGCATTAGTTCTGGTGGAAATGCTAGGCCTCCGGATTGCACCTTCTTTGGTTGGAGTTCGGCGGCAATATGCTCTAATTCAGAGATTCTAGTGATTAAAGTATTGTGATTGTTTATGGCCGAACGTTTAACTTCAGAAATTGCTTTATCAACATATTTCCTCATTTCTATTTTCGTTTTCTGCATCATCTCATTATTTTGTTTATTGAAAATAGTGCGATTTTCTTCTCCACTTTTTAAAAGTCCCACATCAACATATTATTTCATTTCCCCAATAATTACATCGGTTGTATCAAAAATAGCTTTGGCAGCATTTTCATCATTTGTTTGTAGACGCTTGTTAACGTAATTACATGTTGCACCATCTTGATCATCGACAGGTTCCCCTAGATTTTTTAAACGCTTATTTTCAATATCATAGTGATTATCTCTGGTAAGTTTAAAACCCACGCCAGGTAATCCACGATGGGCTATTAACTTACTCGCACTAATTCTTTTGCTGCATCCAAATTTGTCAATTGTGTTGTTTACAGTAGACATTTCTGATTGCGTCTGATCCATTTTATATATTTCAGGCTATATAATACTTATTGAGTATGATACTAGGTATTATATCTTTAATACACTATTTTTTCCTCCCTAAGTTCTGATATTATTTCTATTATTTCATTGTCGTGGTTGTTATTTCCAGCCATTTTCGAACCCCATAGGAGGCGTAAACGAGCCACAAGTTCACTAGGTTTATTCCAGTAGATATACTCTTTATCTTTATTTCTGTACAATTTGTGGGTAGGTACACGTTTTAATCCGTGACCACTTGTTGACGATCGTGTCGCAATTGTAGAAGATGTTAATGGTTTGATAATTTTGTGAAATTTTTCACGTTTAGTGGTGTTATAGCCACTCGCTACATTGAATTTTTTATACGGCGCTTTTGTTTTCCTTAGTATTTCTCCATATATCTTACTCCATTCATCATCGATAACACTCTCTGTATTATCATCTAGAATTGGCGGACGTTTTAGAAATATTAGATCGTACAATTTCGGATTACCTAGATACACGCCAAGTTTCTTATTGCCATACCACAGTGTAATATTTCCATGGGAAAAACGTATTTCAGCATTGCCCATCAGCAGTTTGCCTGTCTTGGGATCTACACGCACTCCATATAAACTGTCATACTTGGAATCACCCGATTTTACATTCTGTATATGTCTTTTTACAACCTCACGTCCTTTTTCTAGTTTTCTAGCTAGAGAAGTTTCAGACACGGGGGTTGTTCTTATAGACGATGGTGGTGTTTCCATAATGGGGATATAAGGTGGAACATCATCACCGCCTACATACTTATCAGATCCTTCTTCAGAACCACTCTCCCATGGCACTGCCCTCTGAGTAGATACCCTTGATGATGATGATGGTTGTTGGGCATGTGATTTGTTCTCCGCTGCTAAAGATATAGCATTTAAAGGTTCAGTTATTGGTTGATAGATCTTTTCAAGTGTTACATGCATCTCAATATCTTTGTTCTTAATAGAGTTAAACTTCTTACGTACCGCATCTGTCGCCTCAATCAACTGTCGCTTGAGGGCTATTTCACTATTGGGATGCGCAAGATTGTTATATTTTTTATTATCTTTGGTAACCTTCATCTTAGGGCATACGTAAACGAAGTATCCATACGAAGTATGTGGCTCAAGTGAAGTTTTTATTAAAATGCATTATGGATATATAAAGCTATCAAACCCTTTCCTATATCGCCCACCTTGTATTTCTCTATCCTTATCAATCACTAGAAACCCATATTTGTCATTCCAGCACTCTGCACACATATTTTGAAATACTGTAAACATTACATCAGGTGACACATGATCGGAAAATATGTGGTGAAGGTTCATGTCGTCCTGTTTAAAGACAATAATTAAATTACTATTGTCTCTTATTAGCTGCTTCGGTATTCGAGAATATGTTTGACCAAGATAAAAACAATCCACATTTCTATGGCGGCCCATACTAAAATATGCTCTTATAACATCTTGCTTCTCACATATCACATCGTCAAATATAAATAAAGACTCCGGTTTTGCCTCGGATGGTTCCACTATTTGCGCTCCATTACTAAATGTATAAAATCCTAACCCCTCAATCGGCGCTAGCACCTTACGTAGATACTCATACTTGGGTTGATTTATAGACTTTGAGTATAGGTAAATGTTTAAAAAGCGTAAACCTAAGCGATGGGTGATCAAAGATATTAAGACATTTGTTTTCCCACAATTCGAGGGTCCTATTATGAGGGCACGTACAGTTGAAGGTAGTAGTGGTCCATGACGATTATGAGCACTTAACCCACGCCCAACTTTTTCATCCAAATTATCTATGGAAAGCGTTTGTTTCTGTTTCACAATGTGCATTGTATCGCAGCTAATTGGTATATAAATAGACATGTGACTTGCAACTCTTATTTAAATGGTTTCCACCATACGATACACACGTGAAAAACGTATGAAGCGCGGTAGAGGATTAATTAATTCCCTGATTAATAAGCTTCCCGTCGAGTTGCATTTGCCAGGTTATCAATTTTGTGGCCCAGGCACAGATTTAAATAAACGGCTGACACGGGGTGATCCTGGCATAAATCAGCTCGATAAAGCGTGCAAGGAACACGATATTGCATACGACAAAAATAGCAGTAATCTAGCAGCCCGCCATAAAGCAGACTATCAGCTTGAACAGGCTGCGTGGAAACGAGTGAAATCCAAAGACGCAGGACGTGGAGAAAAGGCCGCTGCTTGGTTAGTTACAACTATAATGAAAGGAAAACAACGTCTTGGTATGGGATGTAATTCAACAATATCTCGTAATCCAATAAGGAAACGAATCATCAAGAAAACAAAGAAGGGTAAGAAGAATGTTAAAAAGACAGCATTTGGATCTGGGGTAGTACGAAAAGTGCGTGACACACTGCGAAGTGCTGGAGGCAAAAGAGTAAAAGACCAAACGAAGGCGACTGAAATTGCTCTAAAAGCTGCACGTCGATATATAAAACAGGCCGGTGGGAAACGCAATATTCGAACACCTCGAGTTATACCAATACCAAAAGTTGGCGCTATTTTACCTCTAATACCCATTTTTGCTGGATTATCTGCATTGGGTAGTTTGGTGGGTACGGCTGCTGGTATTGCTAAAGCTGTAAATGAAGTAAAAAAGGGTAGAGAAGAATTAGCTGAAGCAAATCGACACAACAGAAGTATGGAAGCAATAGCTATGAAAAGTGGTAAGGGGATGTATATGAAGCCATATCGAAAGGGAATGGGCCTTTATCTAAAACAGAATTCAAAAAACTAATAGACTCCCTACCTCGGAGACCTCTTACCGACATTGATCTTAAATATTATGCTAAGAAAATGAAGGTAGCATACTTTCGGGGTGTATTTATGCGCGACTCACTACCAAGACGTGGCCCACATTAAAATGAATCTGCAATAATCAATTTGGATAGTATATATGGTCCTGGGACACATTGGGTGGCATATAAAAAACGAGGTACCTAGTTTAGTAAATTACTTTGATAGTTTTGATGATTTACCCCCGCCTATAGAATTAGTTACATATTTCAATAACGATTCAAGGAGGGGCAACCAAATATTCTATAACTACAAACGTGTACAGAATTTTAACACAGTGTGGTGTGGACATTTGTGTTTAAAGTTTCTCTCTACGAAAGAAATATAAAACGCCATGGAGCTGAAAACTATAACCCCAGCAATGGATCGAGAAGGTATCAAGCGAATGGGCCACTCACTAATTGCATTCTCCCGTTTGCGTAGTCTATTGAAGATGAGCAAACAACAACTTGCAGATATGCCCAAAGAAGTGATGATTGGGTTGGCTTCACATGAAATTGCATTAGTATGGGATAAGCCACCTACACATCTTCAGAACGATGTCGATATAATAAAATATCAATACTGCACAGAACATTACCTTAACGATCATGAAGGCAGTTTTGATGCTAATGACGGTCCAATACCTCGAAAAATGTTTTGCTGCTATTGTAAGGTAAACGATGTAAATGTGGCATCCAATAACAATGTAAATATATTACCATCAACTTCAAAGAAGAGGAAATTATACCATTATTGCTGTAATCCACAATAAATTAGGTAACGCAATTTAATTACATCAGTCATGTCGTACACGTTCACACTAACGAGCCGCTTAAGTGTGCTAAGTGTCAACTTTAATCCACCCATTGAACTGGATAGGAGCAGTCGTCATGGGTTAGGCTTAATTGGATTCTACTCTTACTACTCCATATTCAATGTGGATGAAACAAATAACATCTTCCAATATAGGGTTAGTGCTAAAGATACATTCACTACTGTTCACATACCTCTGGGGGCTTATGAAATTGATGAAATCTATGCAGCAATGTTGAAAGCTATGAATATTGATGGAAAGGATTACACGCAAATATTCACTTTACGAGCAAACAACAACACCCTAAAGTGCGAGATTTTGTCAAAGTATGAAATAGATTTTAGACAACCAAATTCCATAGGAAGTCTGTTGGGATTTGGACCAATATATTTACAACCAAATAAAAATTATGAATCAACACAGCCTGTTGATATTATGAAAGTAAGGATGATACGCGTAGATTGCAATATTATTTCTGGAGCTTATCTGAATGCGGAAGAGTCACACACTCTCTTTGAATTTGATATAGATGTTGAGCCTGGCTACAAACTTACTAGAGAACCTACAAATATCATATATTTACCTGTTTGACCTAAATGGTGTCAGTTAATAGATAACATCACGCTACGTGTACTGGACGACAACGGTGATTTGATCAATTTTCGAGGCGAGAAAATTATTTTAAGGCTTGAATTGAAGAAAGTTTGATATCACCAACCAAATGGGCTTTCGATATAAACAGCGACAGCAAGTACATCACCATCAATATGATACTGTAGCGAACAATAGTGTGGATAAAAAGAAAGGGAGATGCGGAAAGCAATTCATTCAAAGTCTATACCTTAAACAGTTAGGACATAGATTGTCAGCTGAGGATCAAGCCTTTTTAAAACATATTGGATTAAAACTGCGAAAATATTTGCCATAATAATGGTGGCGGCTGCAACTAGTGAAAAACTTGAGGTGTTTGATGAACCTGTGTTGGATCATTCCCTAGTTAGCCTACATGAGCATACATATAAACCATATGGTTCCCCATATTACAGAAACTCTGATGAAATACGTATTCCCATCAATTTTCAAGATGTTATACTCGACATTTCAGAAAGTTATATATACATAGAAGGAAAATTTACCCCTAGTGATGCCACAAAGCGTTGCTATTTATCCAATAATACACTAGCATTTCTCTTTGAAGAGATACGTCTGGAAATGGGTGGTGAACAAGTAGCAGTAGTTAGAAGACCTGGTATTACTACAACAATGAAAACTATGGTATCATATGGGCAAACGCATGCACGCTCATTAATAACAACAGGTTGGGGTCTCAGTCAAAATAGACAAGATATTTTAGATACCACCAGTCACGTGTTCAGTGGCAAACTACCCCTTAAGTTCCTTATGGGTTTTGCAGAAGATTATACCAAAGGCATTCTGAATGTGAAGCAAGAATTAATTATGATAATTGCACGCTCATTTAAAGACTCCTATATCGGTGAAGTTGATGCGGAGCTGGAAATAAGCAAAATTGAGTGGAAAATAAGACATATTGTACCTGAAGATCGACAAAAGTTAAAATTATTGAATCGAATTAATAAAAGTGGTAATAATGCCAAGGTTAATATGGTCTACCGTGCATGGGATTTTTATGAGCTTCCCTGTCTACGAGATACTGCCTATGACATATGGGCTCTTAAACTCTCCACCCGTCTTGAAAGTCCACTTTTCATCCTTCTTGGTTTTCAAGACACTGATCAGGCCAATGATAGAACAAAGGATGTTACACAGTTCAAACACGCAGACATAAATAATATTCGACTATTTCTAAACTCTGAAGTATATCCATACGAAAGTTGGAATTTAGATTTCGATAAGAAGCTCGATTCTGCAGCATATTATGCTTATGAGAACTTCCAACGTAGTTACTATGATAAAGATATGAGCGAACCCATGATGGATCTTGGGGAATTCAGGAAGAATCCTTTGTTTGTCATTGATTGTTCACACCAACCTGTTGCAGTGAAATCATCTACAGTCGACATAAAAATAGAATTTGAAACACGAAAATCGAAATTTCCCGAACAAACTCGAGTGTATGCACTTATACTTCATGATACATATTTAAGTTATAATGCATTAGATGGTTCGGTTCAGAATTGCTTTCTTGATGTCAAGTAAAAACATTTTTTCAACAATAATCATGGTGTACTTGCAAATGTTTATTTTCTCAAAAATGTAATTGTGTATTTAAAATAAAACTGTTTTAATTATACTATGGTATTTTTAGTTGTGTAATAAAAAATAGGAAATAAAATTAATGTAATCTATTAATGTGTATTTCATTTATTTAACCTTATAATATAATATAAAATATACCATCATAACTACATATACATACAATATTTGATGTAATAAATATGACAATAAAAATAAAAGAACATTATTTATGTATCTACATTAGCTTCTTTGTCAGATTGGTTGATATTTTTCAATGATATTCTTGGGTAGGTACAGTCGCGATCATATTGTCATTAGCACGTTTCATAATAGTTATTTGTGTAATAAGGATCATAAAGACAAGCATTATGGTACACTCCGTGTCATCATACTCGGCTGAGTGTACCATAATGCGTGTTTTATGATCCAAATTATATACAAAATTTTATCTGGTGTGGCATATCAATGTAAAATTATATTTTTCTAAAAATTTAAAATTTTGTATTTTTGAAACGATGGCAGGTGCATTAAGTTATTTATTTAAAAAATAGTAAGTGACCTGTACCTTACCGTTTCCTTGACAACGCATCAACAAATTGTTTATTTAGCTGTCAAACACTGCTATAAGTTGCAAATTGAATATGTATTGAGCGAATTAAAACATTATATGGTGATTATGATGAAAGTTTACCCTCCGATTTGGAAGAAATTGCAGGAAATGTCGTGGACTCTCTTTTGCCTGAAAAATCACGGCTTGTATATGAACCTGTGTTTGCTCGTAATGAGGAATGGTGTACCAGTAAGAACACGAAGAATGTGATGATAAATGAAGGTTCAGTTTTAATTGCTCTTTTGCAATTTATAATAATTAGTTAAGTTAAATTGTATTTTGAATAAAATTTTTTGATCTAGCACGTATATTATCTTCTAAACTTATTTTATTGATGGTAAAGATATAGAATTTTTACACAAGTCAAATAAAATTATTGTAATAGTACGTTTTGAATCTCATTATGGCACTAGTGCTTTCTGGAATTTCATTATGATACAAATATCATAATGAACTTACTTATGTCACTATAAACAAATGACATAATGATGTCATTATGACGCGCGCCACCAGATAAAATAGTTTTACAGACGGTTGAAGAGAGCCATTCCCATTATTCAGTAAAACAGATTAAAAGAGGCATATAATTATTTTGATTTGTTTGAATTGAAATCGAGGGTTTCTCTGCTCATACGGTTCCCCCCTCATGAATTTAAGGCTGAATACGGTACTCTCCAAATTTCTTTAAAAGTTATTGTACTTTTCAATTAAGTGTTTATTTTTTAAATAAAGTAGGGGTTATTTACGAAACCTTGTATTATTTGTGTTTATTGCTCATCTCAAATCTCAGGGCCGTCGAGAGCCGCAGCAATCATATAATTTCAATATTTTGTACTAAAAGTTAATTTACATTTTTATACAGTATGTATCAAAAGAATATGACCATTAACTGCATATGAAGATAACCATATTTTTTTTTTTTTTTAGTTTTAAAACTAGAAATTTCCACCTTTGATACGCTAATATATTGCCAACCCTTGTTAGCAGCATTAATTGACTTTTCGACAGTAAATACCTACGTTCCAGGTAGCTCGCCTTTTGGCCTTTGTTTCTTGGCGGCATACCTACAGATTGATAATCTTTCACCCTTAGAAAATAAATGCATTTCGGTGTCACTTGTTATTCGATTATATCGCTAGCCTCGTTTGTTTGTATTCTATTGTATAACTATTAACCGTGATTTATGGGTTTCTTTTGTCTACTTATAGATAGTTACTTGATATTGCTTTTCTATATGGGTAATAAACCATAGAATTTCGAGAAATTGTGTCCTTGTACACAAATGCAGCAGTAAATAATTTTTGATATGCTAATATACCAGACCCCTTGTTAGCGATACTGAATGACATATATTTTTGACAATTAAGAGCGCATAATTTAGCAATTGATGCATACACTAATTAATACTATACCTACACTAATTACTATACAACAATTGTTCCAATTCAATTAGATGTATCGCAATTACACTAGTGTAATTAATGCGCAAATAGTCTAATTACTTTCATTTCTCGCGACAATTGGGTTTCAATTATCCCCCTCCAGACTAATTACAATAGTGTAATTAACGCGCAAATAGTCTAATTACTTTCATTTCTCGCGACAATTGGGTTTTAATTATCCCCCTCCAGACTAAGCATACACTAATTAATATACAATTACACTATACATACACTAATTACTATACAACAATTGTTCCAATTCAATTAGATGCAGTGTAATAAATGCGCAAATAGTCTAATTACTTTCATTTCTCACGACAATTGGGTTTTTAATTAATCCCCTCCAGACTATATACAATAGTGTAATTAACGCGCAAATAGTCTAATTACACAATTACAAATTACTAATTACGCAATTACATTACAGCGCAATAATCCAATTACTTTCATTTCTCGCAACAATTGGGTTTTTTAATTAATCCCCTCCAGACTATATACAATAGTGTAATTAATGCGCAAATAGTCTAATTACACAATTACAAATTACTAATTACCGACAATACTCTAATTATTCTAATTACATTTATTGCAATTACAAATTACCTCCCAATCTAATTATTCTAATTACATTTATTGCAATTACAAATTACCTCCCCCCACTATAATTATTCTAATTGCCCCCCACCCCAGAAAAAGTGGTGGGGGCCTCAAAGTGGAGGGGGGAGACCGCGGTACGCTATTACCCTTCTACTTGTATCATCAATGATTAATTCACAGTGACCACTATTAAGGTAATCCTGTATAAAGGCGGAATAATCTTGACGTAGCTGTGGGTTATTTAAAAGACAACGTTCGAGTGAGAAAAAACGACGAAGTGCGATTTCTTTAAAATCCTCAAAAAAAGGCTGTGGCTGATTAAACGGTAGATTTACCACATATTTACCAGTAGCGGTGCGTGTATGCGTTTTAACAAAAATATTTTCACAAGATTCATCTTCGGGTGAAAGAAATTTTTTATATGGAACCTCCTCTATCTCCCAGATTTTCTTTAAGGTATTATCTAAAAGTTTGACATTCTACAGAAGTAAAAAATGAATTAATTTACGAAGAATTTGTTTCTACATTACCCATAAGAATAAAACCGAAAATTGTTTCGATTGCGGTAGGCTGATTTTTATTATTGCTAGTAACGCGGCCGTTTCTTAATATTTTCGAAAATATATCTGCCCCTAATAACAAGTCAATAGGGCCAGGTTGGTTAAAGTGAGCGTCTGCGAGTTTTAATTGTGAAATATGAGCCCAATTTTCAATTGAAATATAGGAACTAGGCAGTGGTGAACACACTAAAACTCTAAAATTATTGCTTCAATGTTAAAAAGTGGTGTTAAACCATCAATAGGTTTAATACTGCACTGGACGGCGGAAGTTAAATTGGTTTGCATTTGCCCTAACCCATGTACCTACCGATAATGATAACTGATAAGCTTTAAGACCTAACTTATTTGCACAATGTTTAGACAAAACACAAGCTTGTGAACCACAGTCAATAAGTCCACGTATTTTTTTATAGTTACCCCTTGAATCTAAAATATGAAGTTGTACTGTAGAAAGTAAAATATGTGTTTGCTTTATATCTAAATGTAAACCCTGCACAGGCTGGGGTGAAATATTATTATTGCCATTTGCGTTAATATGTGAAGTGGAAGCAGCATTCTCAAAACTGCCCGAGCAATCTGCGACGTTGCCACTAGTGCTAGGTAAATTATTATGTGTATTATTTGTAAAAGTAGGCGGTTCATTATGAACTTTAGCATTAAAATGCAACAGAGTATGATGACGCTTATTACAATTATGACAAGTATTTTGTGAATTACATTTTTTAAAATTGTGAGATGGACTCAGACAATTGACACAATTCTTATTTTGTTTTACAAAGTTATAGCGTTCCTGCGGAGATATTGTCAAAAATGCGGGACATTTAAAAAGTAAATGGTTGCTCTTACATAATGAGCATAAGGTATTATTAATGGTATTTGCAAAATATGCAGAGTACTGACGTGCATTAGTATTATTACTGATGCGGTTCCACACATAGGTTTTAACCTTTCCCTTTTTGGGAAGAGAAGTTAAAGCAATTGTATCGTATGCGGTACACTGGTTTTCTAAAAAGGTTATCACAGTTTCATAAGAAGGCATTTCAGCTGAAGCATAACTTAATTCAAAGCGCGAAATAGTAGTCTCATCTAACTTTTCAAAAATAAGTTGAACTAACGGAAAATCCCAATTCTCGGACTTAAAATTTAAATTGTTCAAAGCTGATAAATTCTCAGAAAATATATCTAATGGCGCACGAAGCGAATGTGGATTTTCTGAGGAAACAGGCGGACAATCTTTAAGTTCGTTATAATGTGCGGTGGCTAAATAACGTTTATTTGTGCATCTCTTTTTTAAATTAGAATAAGCAACTATGTAATTATCATTCGACAACGGTAAACATGAAATTAAATTCTTTGGCGGGCCTTCAAGGCACGAATGTAAATGGCTAAATTTTTCGAAATTCGAAAGTGAAGAGTTTTCGTGTATTAAGGCGTTGAAAACTTCAATAAATGAAGAAAAGGTCTTTATGTTTCCCGTGAATTTAATTAATTTTATTTCTGGTAAATGAACACGAGGTTTTGAACTAGGAACAGATTCGTTATTTTGATTTTGTACAACACCTTGCGGTTTAGCTTCAAACAAATCTGAAAATATACCTTTTACAGAATAATACGCCTTATCGAATGCGGTACGTACTTGATCGTTTTCATTTAAATCAGAATTTTCAGTAAGACATAAAATCTCAGTAATGACTCTATGTAATTTTTCAAATTCCTCGAAAACTTCTTCAATAGATTTATAACGTTGAACAAATTGAGAATGAAGTGAATGATCGGTTTTACTTTGCTCTGCAAGTTGATGTAACTCAGACATACGATTTTCGTATATATGTCTTATACCAAGATATTTTTTAAGTCTCTCTGCCATTTTACTAACTTAACTAATTTAATCTTTATGAAAAGTGACAACAATTCAGATAATATGCGGTTATTGTTTAAAGTAATAAAAATATGAAAATTCAGCGAAATGCTATTTCTTTCAACTTTGGCAACAATGCCGCTGTTTTCCAAGATAGACAATAACGCTAACGATATAAAGAAATGAAATACTTTAAAACGAGTGGTTTTTAAAGCAGCGGAATGTGCACATGCGCATATATGAAAATTCAAACAGTAAGAACGTTAACCGATCGTTAGAAAGATAAATGATTTGAAATAAAAAATGGCGATATAAAATATGCAAAATTTTTATAACTAAATCCGGCTCGAAGGACCAAAAAATGGTGCGTTTGCGGTTAAATGGACTGTAAATTTATGAAATTCTATGGTGAAAACTATAAGACTGTTCGAAAGAATTTTATCATAAAAATTGCACATGCTCTTATGTCTTAACTGTTGCTTTATCTTCCTGATCTTCTGACCGGTCAGTTCTTCTGACGTTTGATGATGCACTTTGCACATACACAGAAATAAAGTTAAATGTAAAATTTGCGGTGAATTAAATTAAGGAGGTTTGCCAATATGTACGTGAATACGTCTGTTCACTTGTATAGTTGCTTGCGGACTTACTTCTTCGCGCTCTTCCCCTCGTGGTAGACAATAGAGCATAAGAAATGCGTATAAGAAACTTGTAAAAATAAAAGTTATTTACTTAGAAAACGAAAAATTGTGCGTATTATATATCGCCAGAAATAAATCTATAAAATAAAATAAAATTTAACCATAGGATTGAACATTTCATAATTATTATTTGTATGTTCCATATTTAATGTAAGAACGTTAATGTATATTTTATCTACTATGTTTCATTTATTTAAATTCTTGCTTCTAATGTGTAATGTGTCAATTTAGAAATGAATGACGATACCATATCTTGTATATTTTTTGGTAAATAAAGTTATCTATCTATCTATTTATATTGGTAAATTTGTGAACAACTTAGCAGCTCCGTTGAGACAGTTATTAAAAAAGAACGTAGAATTCATTTGGGACAAAATTCATGATGACGCGTGCAATAATTTAAAAAACATGATATCAAAAGCCCCTGTCTTAATTTTTTAACACCAATGAACCAGTAGTGATATATGTTGACTCCTCAAAAAGTGGAATGGGTGCTACTTTGCTACAAAACAATATGCCATGTGCACACGCTACACGTGCATTATCTGAGACGCAAATGCAATGCGCACAAATAAAAAAGAGCTCTTAAGTATATGGTTGGGATGTGAGAGATATCACCAGTATGTTTTTGGAAGGAGATTCACGGTAGAAACCGACCATAGGCCATTAATTTCAATTATTAAAAAACCAATACAGTTAACTCCCCCCAGGTTGCAAAGGATGCTAATACAAGTAGAGTGGTAATGGCGGAGCTGGGTCTCCCCCCACCCTTTTTTTTGTGGTGGGGGGTAATTAGGGTAATTAGAGTATTGTAGGTAATTGGACTGATGTAATTGCAATAGAGGTAATTAGAGTATTGTCGGTAATTAGACTGATGTAGTTGCAATAGAGGTAATTAGAGTAATGTGCAGTAATTAGACTGATGTAATTGCAATAGAGGTAATTGGAGTGGTGCAATGCAATTGTAGTTGTAATTAGTGTATGTACCGATATGTGTATGAGTACTCCAAGTAGTGGTAGTGGGGTAGCTCAGCTAGACTGCTATAAAGAAGATGTAGTCGCAACACAAAATCATTTCTATCGTGAACCATCTACAGCTACAGCAGTGACTTCAGTTATTTCAAGTGAGCAATATTTTATATTACTCTTTATAATTCTTTCATTATATTCATTTTAAATACGGCAATTTTCGAAGTTGACTTATTAGCACTTAATGAGCTAATAAATCAAGATATGCAGGTTTTAGAGCAAAGATCCATTTCAGCGTTAATTTTAAATAAACCTTATATCATAAAAAAATGTCTTTGGTTAATACAAGATTTGGAAAATCAATCATAGTAACTTTGTTTGAGGAAAGTTCAATTACGACTTTTAAATCATTTTTACCGAAACGGTTTGTGGAAATTATATGTGAGAACACTATCGATAAAATAAATTCGTCAAATGGTAAAATTACATTGACATATTTATTACAAAGTTCTTCAGCTTATCCTGGAGCAAAATCTAGTCCATTAATAAGTTTTGGTGTTTAATTCTCAAACAAAAATAATCGTAAAAGTATTTAAGTTAGCTAAGTTTAAGTATTAAGTAGAAATGTAATATTGTGGAAGAATGCTAGGAGTATTATAGAATAGTATCACTTGTTAGCCTATAAAGATTCTGATATATATAAATTGACATTTGTACAACATATTTTTACTTCGTGTACACCAATAGCTCAAACGTAAGTCCATTTAGTGCTGTTTTTTATATATTTTTTACATTTCATTTTTTATTTGTAGGTACGCAGCAAAGATGTGGATGCAATATTCAACCCAAACATGGACCCCTGCAGAAGACATTAAATCTGCCATTGAGAGATTGTCTTGTAAACTAGATGACTTAATAAGGGATGCATTGGTTTCATTAAATTATGATATGAATATCTGCTTCGATGCTGAAGAAGTTCGACGGGTTAAAGAATCTTCTAAAGCGTATAGCATTGGTGTAAATCTATGTGGTAGATATTCCCGTGGCTTCTTAAATTTGGATGAGTTTTGTGAGCATATGGACAGAGTGGAACTAAAACATTTGCTATACAAGATAAAGGAGTACCTACCTAAGAATATTATTGAAAAATATCAACTCAACCAGTCTGATGTAGAAGATAGTGATAACAATGTAGATACATAAATAATATTCATCTTATTTCTATTGTCATATTTATTACACCAAATATTGTATGTATCTGTAGTAAACAATATTCTGTATTTTATATTATATTATAAAACTGAATAAATAAAATACACATTAAAAGATTACATTCATTTTATTTCATATTTCTTATTACACAACAAAAAATACATTAGTATAATTAGAACAGTTTTTATTTTAATTTTATATTTAAATCTACAATTACATTCTGAGAAAATAAACATTTGCAAGTACATCATGATTATTGTTGATAAAATTATCCAGACATCTTGATAGAAATAGGTTGTACTACTTAATTCCACAATAATAAATATTTTCTTTTTTTACTTGACATCGAGAAAGCCATTCTGAACCGAGCCATCTAATGCGTTATAACTTAAATATGTATCATGAAGTATAAGTGCATACACTCGAGTTTGTTCCGGAAATTTCGCTTTTCGTGTTTCAAATTCTATTTTTATGTCGACAGTAGATGATTTCACTGCAACAGGTTGGTGTGAACAATCAATAACGAACAAAGGATTCTTTCTGAATTCCCCAAGATCCATCATAGGTTCACTCATATCTTTATCATAGTAATTGCGTTGGAAGTTCTCATACGCATAATATGCTGCAGAATCGAGCTTCTTGTCGAAATCTAAATTCCAACGTTCATATGGGTATACTTCAGAATTTAGAAATAGTCGAATATTATTTATGTCTGCATGTTTGAACTGTGTAACATCTTTTGTCCTATTGTTGGCCTGATCAGTGTCTTGAAAGCCAAGAAGGATAAAAAGTGGACTCTCAAGACGGCTGGAGAGTTTAAGAGCCCATATGTCATAAGCTGTATCACGTAGACAGGGAAGCTCATAAATCTCCCACGTACGGTAGGCCATCTTAACCTTGGCATTATTACCACTTTTATTAATTCGATTCAATAATTTTAACGTTTGTCGATCTTCAGGTATAATATGTCTTATCTTCCACTCAATTTTGCTGATATAGGAGTCTTTAAATGAGCGTGCAATTATCAAAATTAGTTCTTGCTTCACATTCAAAATACCTTTGGTATAATCTTCTGCAAAACCCATAAGGAATTTAAGGGGTAGTTTGCCACTAAACACGTGACTGGTGGTATCTAAGATATCTTGTCTCGTTTGAGTGAGACCCCAACCTGTTGTTATTAATGACCGTGAATGCGTTTGCCCATATGACACCATTGTTTTCATTGTGGTAGTAATACCAGGTCTTCTAACTACTGCTACTTGTTCACCACCCATTTCCACACGTATCTCTTCAAATAGAAATGCGAGTGCATTATTGGATAAATAACAGCGCTTTGTGGTGTCACTTGGAGTAAATTTTCCCCCTATATATATATAATTTTCTGAAATGTCGAGTATAACATCTTAAAAATTGATGGGAATACATATTTCAACAGAGTTTCTGTAATGTGGGGAACCATATGGTTTATATGTATGCTCATGTAGGCTAATTAGAGAATGATCAAATACAGGTTCATCAAACACCTCAAGTTTTTCACTAGTTGCAGTAGCTACCATTATTATGATCAATCTTTTCGCAGTTTTAATCCAATGGATTTAAAAAAGGTTCGATCCTCAGCTGACAATCTATGTCTTAACTGTTTAAGGTATAGTCTTTGAATGAATCGCTTTCCACATCTGCTTTGCTTTTTATTCATACTATTGCCCACTAAAGTATCATACTTTTGGTGATGTACTTGCTGTCGCTGATTGTATCGAAAACCCATTTGGTTGTGGCTATCAGACTTTTTTCAATTCTAGCCTTATAATAATTTTCTCACCTCGAAAATTAATCAAATCACCGTTGTCGTCCAATATGCGTAGAGTAATGTTGTCTATCAACTGACACCTTTCAGGTCTAACAGGTAAATATATGATATTAGTAGGTTCTCTAGTAAGTTTGTAGCCAGGTTCAACATCTATGTCAAACTCAAAGAGAGTGTGTGATTCATCGGCATTCAGATAAGCTCCAGAAATAATATTGCAATCTACGCGTATCATCCTTATTTTCATAATATCAATAGGTAGTATTGATTCATAATTTTTATTTGGTTGTAAATATATTGGTTCAAATCCCAACAGACTACCTATTGAATTTGGTTGTCCAAAATCTATTTCATACTTTGACAAAATCTCACACTTTAAGGTGTTGTTGTTTGCCCGTAAAGTGAATATTTGTGTGTAACCATTTTCGTCAATATTCATAGCTTTCAACATTGCAGTATATATTTCGTCAATTCATAAGCCCCCAGAGGTATGTGAACAGTAGTGAATGTATCTTTAGCACTAACTCTATATCTGAAGTTGTTATTTGTTTCATCCACATTGTATATGGAGTTGTAAGAGTAGAATCCAATGAAACCCAACCCATGACGACTGCTCCTATCCAGTTCAATGGGTGGATGAAAGTTGACACTCAGCTCACTTAAGCGGCTCGTTAGTGTGAAGGTGTACGACATGACTGATGTAATTAAATTGTGTTACCCAATTTATTGTGGATTACAGCAATAATGGTATAATTTCCTCTTCTTTGAAATTGATGGTGATATATCAACATTGTTATTGGATGCCACATTTACATCGTTTACCTTACAATAGCAGCAACACATTTTTCGAGGTATTGGACCGTCATTAACATCATCACTGCCTTCATGATCGTTAAGGTAATGTTCTGTACAATATTGATATTTTAATATATCGACATCGTTCTGAAGATGTGTAGGTAGCTTATCCCATACTAATGCAATTTCATGTGAAGCCAACCCAATCATCACCTCTTTGGGCATATCTGCAAGTTGTTGTTTGCTCATCTTCAACAGACTACGCAAACGGGAGAATGCAATTAGTGAGTGACCCATTCGCTTGATACCTTCTCGATCTATTGCTGGGGTTATAGATTTCAGTTCCATGGCGTTTTATATTTGTTTCGTAAAGAGAAACTTTAAACACAAATGTCCACACAACACTGTGTTAAAATTCTGTACACGTTTGTAGTTATAGAATATTTGGTTGGCCCTCCTTGAATCGTTATTGAAATATGTAACTAATTCTATAGGTGGGGGTAAGTCGCCAAAACTATCAAAGCAATTTACTAAACTACCTCGTTTTTTATATGCCACCCAATGTGTCCCAGGACCATATATACTATCTAAATTGATTATTGCGGATTCATTGTAATGTGGCCCATGCCTTGGTAGTGAGTCACGCATAAATACACCCCGAAAGTATGCTACCTTCATTTTCTTAGCATAATATTTAAGATCAATGTCGGTAAGAGGTCTCCGAGGTAGGGAGTCTATTAGTTTTTTGAATTCTGTTTTAGATAAAGGCCCATTCCCTTTCGATATGGCTTCATATACACCCCCTTACCACTTTTCATAGCTATTGCTTCCATACTTCTGTTGTGTCGATTTGCTTCAGCTAATTCTTCTCTACCCTTTTTTACTTCATTTACAGCTTTAGCAATACCAGCAGCCGTACCCACCAAACTACCCAATGCAGATAATCCAGCAAAAATGGGTATTAGAGGTAAAATAGCGCCAACTTTTGGTATTGGTATAACTCGAGGTGTTCGAATATTGCGTTTCCCACCGGCCTGTTTTATATATCGACGTGCAGCTTTTAGAGCAATTTCAGCCGCCTTCGTTTGGTCTTTTACTCTTTTGCCTCAAGCACTTCGCAGTGTGTCACGCACTTTTCGTACTATCCCAGATCCAAATGCTGTCTTTTTAACATTCTTCTTACCCTTCTTTGTTTTCTTGATGATTCGTTTCCTTATTGGATTACGAGATATTGTTGAATTACATCCCATACCAAGACGTTGTTTTCCTTTCATTATAGTTGTAACTAACCAAGCAGCGGCCTTTTCTCCACGTCCTGCGTCTTTGGATTTCACTCGTTTCCACGCAGCCTGTTCAAGCTGATAGTCTGCTTTATGGCGGGCTGCTAGATTACTGCTATTTTTGTCGTATGCAATATCGTGTTCCTTGCACGCTTTATCGAGCTGATTTATGCCAGGATCACCCCGTGTCAGCCGTTTATTTAAATCTGTGCCTGGGCCACAAAATTGATAACCTGGCAAATGCAACTCGACGGGAAGCTTATTAATCAGGGAATTAATTAATCCTCTACCGCGCTTCATACGTTTTTCACGTGTGTATCGTATGGTGGAAACCATTTAAATAAGAGTTGCAAGTCACATGTCTATTTATATACCAATTAGCTGCGATACAATGCACATTGTGAAACAGAAACAAACGCTTTCCATAGATAATTTGGATGAAAAAGTTGGGCGTGGGTTAAGTGCTCATAATCGTCATGGACCACTACTACCTTCAACTGTACGTGCCCTCATAATAGGACCCTCGAATTGTGGGAAAACAAATGTCTTAATATCTTTGATCACCCATCGCTTAGGTTTACGCTTTTTAAACATTTACCTATACTCAAAGTCTATAAATCAACCCAAGTATGAGTATCTACGTAAGGTGCTAGCGCCGATTGAGGGGTTAGGATTTTATACATTTAGTAATGGAGCGCAAATAGTGGAACCATCCGAGGCAAAACCGGAGTCTTTATTTATATTTGACGATGTGATATGTGAGAAGCAAGATGTTATAAGAGCATATTTTAGTATGGGCCGCCATAGAAATGTGGATTGTTTTTATCTTGGTCAAACATATTCTCGAATACCGAAGCAGCTAATAAGAGACAATAGTAATTTAATTATTGTCTTTAAACAGGACGACATGAACCTTCACCACATATTTTCCGATCATGTGTCACCTGATGTAACGTTTACAGTATTTCAAAATATGTGTGCAGAGTGCTGGAATGACAAATATGGGTTTCTAGTGATTGATAAGGATAGAGAAGTACAAGGTGGGCGATATAGAAAAGGGTTTGATAGCTTCATATATCCATAATGCATTTTAATAAAAACTTCACTTGAGCCACATACTTCGTATGGTTACTTCGTTTACGTAGGCGCTAAGATGAAGGTTACCAAAGATAATAAAAAATATAACAATCTTGCGCATCCCAATAGTGAAATAGCCCTCAAGCGACAGTTGATTGAGGCGACAGATGCGATACGTAAGAAGTTTAACTCTATTAAGAACAGAGATATTGAGATGCATGTAACACTTGAAAAGATCTATCAACCAATAACTGAACCTTTAAATGCTATATCTTCAGCAGCGGAGAACAAACCACACGCCCAACAACCACCATCATCATCATCATCAAGGGTGTCTACTCAGAGGGCAGTGCAATGGGAGAGTGCTTCTGAAGGAGTATCTGATTAGTATTTAGGCGATGATGATGATCCACCGTTTACCTCCATCATGGAAACTCCACCATCGTCTATAAGAACAACCCCCGTATCTGAAACTTCTCTAGCTAGAAAACTAGAAAAAGGATATGACATATACAA
Organism: Rhagium mordax; assembly: GCA_963680705.1. Lineage (NCBI taxonomy): Eukaryota > Metazoa > Arthropoda > Insecta > Coleoptera > Cerambycidae > Rhagium > Rhagium mordax. Next base: position 25,994,329 of record OY796662.1, read on the forward strand.
AATTTAAAATCTGGTGATTCCAAGTATGATACTTTATATGGAGTGCGTGTAGATCCCAAGACAGACAAACTGCTTATGGGCAATGCTGAAATACGTTTTTCCCATGGAAATATTACACTGTGGTATGGCAATAAGAAACTTGGCGTGTATCTAGGTAGTCCGAAATTGTACGATCTAATATTTCTAAAACGCCCACCAATTTTAGATGATAATAGAGAAGGTGTTCTCGATGATGAGTGGAGCAAGATATATGGAGAAATACTAAGAAAAACAAAAGCGTTTTACAAAAAATTCAATGTAGCGAATGGCTATAACAAAACTAAACGTGAAAAATTTCACAAAATTATCAAACCATTAACATCCTCTACAATTGAGACACGATCATCAACAAGTGGTTATGGATTAAGACGTGTACCTATCAACGATTAATAACTAAACTAATTTGCTAAGGCTGTGTCAACGTTAGTTAACCATTCGTTATAACCAGTGATAGTTGGAGGGAACGACCGATATTCGTATTAAGTCAACCAACCGCTGTCACAACATCTGATTTAACTCTTGGCCGTTGAATTCAACGCAGGTCGTGGCAAACCCTTAATATATCGAAGTCTCGAAATCGATAAATTAACGGCAACTGTCGACAATGAATGCTTCCTCGTATACAGGCTTCGCAACTTCCTGAACTAAAGATACAACACTAGCTAAACACTTTGCACAGTACACAATTCACTTCTGACACCTGCCCAGACAGGTCTTGTTCGTTCACTCTTCTTTGGCTCAGCCGAATGGTCAAACCGACGCAATTGCGAGGGTCGTAAGTTATGGGGTCAACACAAATACTAGACTAATACTAGAACGCAATAAGAAGACATAGATAATAAATAAAGATTTATATTAAACAATCATCATAGTACATATAGAGCCTCACCTAGCAAGGTCTACCACCATAACCACGATACCCCCACAAGGGGTCAGCGACCGCGACGGCCGCGCTTAAAGACGAGTGATCGATTGCCGAACGAGAATTATTACATGGACGTGACTGGCAATTTAGTGAGTGGGTTTTATAGATTTACTGTTAGAATTATAGACAAAAAATTTAAGGTAATATTCTCCAAAAGGGGTATATGCCGTTAGACGTCTGTGGATATTTCGGAAAGGGGAAATCTCTTCGAATGCTATCTCACAAGGCGGTCACCTGGTAATAATGGAGAAGTGCCCTGGTACCCGTGCGTACCGCAATGAGGCTTATCCTGGCTGGATTTAATCAAAAATACCGCATTTCCATTTTGCGAGATCATTGGGAGGTCTCCCCTTATATATGTTGTATATGGAAAGGACCCGAGACCACTCAATGTCGCCAATTCCGCTATTTCCTATTTTTATTCAGTTCCTAATATTTTCAAAATGGTGCTGGCAGACACGATCCCGGTAGAGACGATGACCAATGGGTAGGCGAGGCCAGCTCAACCATCCTTGGAAGCCGTAGATCACGGACTCACTAGGAATTCCAGAACGCGAGGGTAGAGTGAACCTATTCTTCCGTAGATCAGTGCGACCACGAAGGTGGATCAGTCTATGATAGATCTGATCGAGAGCTACCGATCTACGGTAGATTCACTCTCGCGCCTTTGTGGAGTATTCCTGTGATCCGTTAGACCGGCTTATGACAATGATCATCTGCGCTATGATCATTGTTGTGGCGCAGTCCGTCCTTTGAGGAATCGGTACTGGCTGAGGACAATGCATGTCCGTGATCGTCTCTACATGCTGCATCGTGCCTGGATCGTTCGTTCAAACATGGGATAATGGCCGAAAAGGATAAATGGAATTTTGGAAACTGTACTGAAAATCGTCTTAAAAATTTTTAAAAAAAATCCTGATATGCACGGATTCGTGCATATCAGGCAAAAAGAAGGAATTTTGGGTTTAGGAACTGAATTGAAATTCGACATATTTTTGATAAAAAAATGGTGTACATGGAACAGATGTTCCACATACACCATTCAAGCCTTAGCTTGTGTGCTTATATCTAATTAGGATCTCTTGCTTAAAACTACTTCTACTGCTTCTCCTGGGTACGATAACATACCTACCCACAAATTGTATAGAAATAATGATAAAAAATTTATTTACTGGAATAAACCCAACGAACTTGTGGATCGTCTACGCCTTTTATGGAGTTCAAAAATGGCGGGAAATAACAACCACGACAATGAAATAATAGAAATAATATCAGAACTTAGGGAAGAAAAAATTGTGTATTAAAGAGGAAATAAAACATCATTATACTCAATAAGTATTATATAGTCTGCAATTTATAAACTGTATCAGATGCAGTCAGAAATGTCTACTGTAAACAACACTATTGACAAATTTGGACGCAGTAAAAGAGCTAGTGTGAATAAGTTAAAAGCCCTGCGTGGATTACCTGGTGTTGGTTTTAAACTAACCAGAGATAATAACTATGATATTCAAAACAAGCGTTTAAAAAATCTAGGGGAACCTGTCGATGATCAAGATGGTGCAACATGTAATTACGTTAACAAGCGTCTACAAAGAAATGATGAAAATGCTGCCAAAGCTATTTTTAATACAGCCGATATAATTACTGGGGAAATGAAAAAATATGTTGATGTGGGACTTATAAAAAGTGGAAAAGAAAATCGCACTATTTTCAATAAACAAAATAATGAGATGATGCAGAAAATGAAAATAGAAATCTAGAAATATGTTGATAATGATTACTGAAGTTAAACGTTCAGCTAGAAACAATTACAATACTTTAATCGCTAGAATCGCTAAAGTAAAGCATGCTGCCGCTGAACTCCAACCGAAGAAGACAGGATCCACAACAGGCCGCCTAGCATTTCCTCCGGAATTAACGCCTGAAGTTGATATATAGCTGAAGTCTATTATTTAGTACTGTAATGGAAGTTAGTAGCGAAAAATTACAAGTTGTTAATGAATTACATAGATGTGCTAGACGAAATTTTCGTAGAAGAAGGACTATAATTAAAGGATATGGCGATTTATGGCAAATAGATTTGGCAGAAATGCAACCATTTGCATCTGACAATGAAGGTTACCGCTACATTCTCGTGGCGATTGATTGTTATTCCAAATATGTATGGTGTAGACCCGTTAAAAATAAAACTGGTAGCCAAGTTAGCTGGGCTATGAAAAGCATCTTTCAAGATTCTGGTTACACCCCTCTCAACTTGCAGAGTGACAATGGTACAGAATTTTACAATAAAATCTTTGCCACTTTAATGAAGGAACATAATATCAATCATTATTCCACGTATAGCACGAAAAAAGCAGCAATAGTAGAACGAGTAATAAGAACCCTAAAAAACTGGTTATATAAGGAGTTCTCAGTCAGAGGAAAATACAAATGGTTCGACATTCTATCCAACATAACAAAAATGTACAATAATAAGGTGCATAGTACAACTGGTATGAAGCCTGCGGATGTCACATCTACTACACGTTTAACTGCATACAATCGTATTAAAATTTTTGTAAAACCTAAATTTCATATTGGGGACATAGTGAGAATTAGTAAATTCAAAGGTATATTTGAAAAAGGGTATACAGCAAATTTTTCAAACAGAACTTTTTAAAGTCGTAAAAATAAATGTAACGAACCCCACAACTTACCTGCTTGAAGATATGACGGGGCGACCAATAAAGGGTTGTTTTTATGAAATGGAGTTGCAGAAAAGTAAACATCCTGATGTATATTTAGTGGAGAAAGTTTTAAGAAAGAAAGGAAACAAACTGTTCGTAAAATGGCTGGGATTGCCCTTAGAACAGAGTTCATGGATTAATGAAACTGCTATAGTTTAATATCATCAGTCGATTTAATACATTTTAGATTTAGAATTTAGTGTATTACACCCATAACTATTAGCTGGGGTAAAATTTATTTTCTCATGAAACAAACTAGTATTGTATTAAAATAGCCCATACATATTTATTCTTTATCTTAGCTGTAATAATTATTTTGCTATATTTTATATTGAAATGTTTAGCCCTAATAGTTGATGTAGATGCTAACACTTGAAAGATAATAAACATACACATAAATGTTTTAATTATTTTTAATTTTCCTACAATCTATATTATAAGAATGATACAAATATACATATAACATAAAAACATAAAATTAATAAAATACAATTAAAAATTATAATTAAAAATATACAACAAACATAAAAATAATATAAAAAGTACAAACTAGAAAATCTAATATTATTATATGGGTACTGTTCCTTTTCCACTGTTATTGCACACAAAACAACCTTCGATGGCACCTACTGTCACTGTGTCATCGCCACAAGCTTTGCACTTTATGGTAGGTACGTCCCACCACTCAACCGTGTTGTGCAGACTTGCGTGTTAGTGAACAGTCCCCTCTACGACCATGCGAGAATACGATACGTAGCACCTAGTGCACATAAAATATTTTCCCTGGTCAATGCTGCATACCACAACGAAGGCCGCTGTAGCACACACCTTGTCCATTGTACCAGCCACCATATCTTTTATCCGGAAAGCCATCTCGTGCTGGTCTTCCTCGATGAGGTCCGCAACATCGACTTCTATGCCATCGTCCACCATTTCGTCGACCCCATCGTCCACTATATCATTCTCGCCGCCCTCGATGACTTCCTGGATATCGATGTTGACACCATTGGCATCAACATCAGCAGGTGCTCCAATCTTCGCAGCCTCAGCAAGTATCCCTATCTCCGCAGCCTCAGGATTGAACAGCATCCAATTATTGGAATCTTCTTGCGCCAACCGTCTTAGAATAGATATAATAGATGGATTTGCCATTTCGATACGTGGTATATAGATAGAAATAGTAAATGCAACTAAGTTTGGTTTAAACTTACTCCCATATATATAGTAGCGTGGGGAGGGAGTCACTCTAAAATAATAGAGGGGGTATTCATATCCAATCATAGGATACGGATACGGTGTAAGTGTACCTGATAATATGGGGTGCCTGTAAAGTAATGTTTGTAGGAGGCGCCACTATTGGGGGTGGGGATTAGTTTGCTTTATATAACACACACAGCAATGCTCTTGTTTGTCAGATTTAAAATTATTAACATCATGACATCATGGACACTTCTCAAGTAAATTGCGTCTCCTCCAGCACCGACTCAAGATCAACGTCACCGACCTGGTCAATGCCTAGTGAATATGGTCCAGGTGGGAACGGTCACCTCCATCGTATTCGATAGACGAAGAGGACCAGGAAGACCAAGCTACCCCAGATAACATTGACGACAGACCAATATCACCTTCATCTTATTGGATAGGTGAGAATTTAGGCGAGGACCAGGAAGACCAAGATAATCCCCCCGACAGCAGCACTGATAGGGCAACATCACCATCAGCATGGTCTATGGAAACGGTGTTCTACGATCCAGATGGCCAGCCATCACCTGACCAGAGCCACTGGTCAGATTATCAGCTCTTGATAGAGTGCGATAATGTCCGCGAGGGAACAGATTAGGCATCCATATAAATTAAATATTGTAAATAATTTAATAAATAGTTTTAGTTGATACATTGTAAATAATTTAATAAATAGTTTTAGTTGATAAATTATTTAAGTCATTTTAATAAATAGTTTACTTAACAAATTCTAAGAATATTACATAATTTGTAATACATAGTTTTAGCTGATAATTTGTCAATAATGAATAGTAAATTAATTAATTCTAAAATCATTTTAATAAATTGTTTACTTAATAAACTCAAAAAAATACTACAGTAAATAATTATTGTAACTTGCTACCCCCATAATTTCCTTATTTAAAAAGTAATAAAAAAATAAAAAATTTCATGTTATTACATTTTCCACATACTTTTTAAATATGTTATCAGATCATATATCTTCTTCTTCAAATAATGATTGTTGTAGAGATAAAATAAATATAATTTATCTGTTATTGCAAACGGTTTTTTATTAATAACTTCTTTAATATTACTCGAAATATACAAGTATTATATATTTTTAAAATCAGAAAAAACAGGCAAATCCAAATATGTAAAAACATATAGGGTGTTCCATAAAAAAAACACATTTTTTCGCACCCACTGTATATTTTCTGACATCGATATGATCTGATAACATATTTAAATAGTATGTGAAAAATTCAATAAGATGAAATTTTTTATTTTTTTATTACCTTATAAAATAAGGAAATTATGGGGGGTAGCAAGTTACGTTGAACTATTACCTTAACTGATTTTAATTATAGAGTTTAAAATTTGGGTGGGAGGCCGGGAGGCTGCCGCCCCCCGGACCCCCTGCAACTCTCGCCTCGTCGCCTTTTTGCAACCGTCGCCTTTTTGCATACTACGCCTTTTATAGATATAACACACTACACTAACCGGTGGATCACTTGGGTCGGCGCCGCTGGGGGTTATTTTTACCATTTTTGTCTTTTATTTCTGTCATTTATTTTTTTGACATTACTTTCATATTTTTTTTATTATTATTATATTTTAAACCTAATTAACAAGACATTACTCTCATATTTTTTTATTATTAATATATTTTAAACCTAATTAACAAGACATTTATTTTTTTCCTAATCTAACTTAACAATATATTCATACATAATCTATAGCAATTTATTTTTTTGACAAACTTTATATTTTTGTTTTGGAATTTATATTTTTAATATTTTTTGACATTACTTTTATATTTTTAAACCTAATTAACAAGACATTTATTTTTTCCTAATCTAGTCTAACAATATATATTCATACATAATATATAGTAATTTATTTTTTCATTTTTTTTGCCTTTATTTGTATAATCATTTTATTATTTCTGTCATTTATTTTTTTGACACTATATTTTTTTGGCATTTATTTTTTTAATATTTTTTTGACAATACTTTCATATTTTTTAATTATTAATATATTTTAAACCTAATTAACAAGACATTTATTTTTTCCTAATCTAATCTAATCTAACTTAAAAATATATATTCATACATAATATATAGTAATTTATTTTTTCATTTTTTTTCCCTTTATTTGTATATTTTTTTTATTATTTCTGTCATTTATTTTTTTTGACAAACTTTTTATATATTTTTTTGGCATTTATTTTTTTAAATATTTTTTTTATTAATAATATATTTTAAATCTAATTAACAATAATCTTATCTAACTAACAATATTCTTAACTAACTTAAAATCTAACTAAAAATAACTTTCCGCCGCGTGTGCGCAAGTGCCCAGCCACCCATTTGTTCCGAAATAAATCTCATCTGCTTTGCAGTTTTGTCGAGAGCCTCCCTTTGTCTCTTTACGTCGGCCTCTAATTTTGCAGCTCTTTCCCGCATATCAGCAGCACGACGTAAGATTTTCGGATGATCCCGACAAAGCCTCAAATTTAAATCATGTGTTCTTTTAAGTTGACCGTATATTTTAAAAAATTGTTTCACAGAGGTTTTGGTTTCAACTTGCGAGAACACCTCCGATTCAGAATCAGAGTCCGCTTGTGCTGGGGGCGGATTCTCATTCACAATCGGAGCTACCTCTGGCGGCGGTGGCAACACCGCATTAGAGCAACCCGGTTGTTCTAATGCGTCATTGCGTGGTGGTGGCAACACCGCATTAGAACAGCTTGGCTGTTGTAATGCGCTATTGCCAGGTAGAGGTACAGCCACAAACGAATTTGCAGACGGTTTTACCTGCCCTTTACCTGCCGAAACCTTAATTTTTTTTGGTGAAGCAGGTAGCGGACTTAGAGGGGCAGGTACAACTGTCTGCGTGAAATCCATTATTTCCTCCCATAAATTCACGTCACAGTCTATGGATTGCGTTTCTGTACCTCTACCTTTACCTTTTGATGGCGCCGACGACGACTTTGCGTTTTTATTGTTGTTGACATTACCAGTGCTAACACTAGGCAAAAAGTCGTCATCGGAGTCATGTGCCACCAGAGACATAGATGATTTGCGCGGATGAGAATCGCGTACATCCTGACACCCTGAAGTAGATGATGGTGTGACTTTAAATTTTTTGTTTAAACCAAACCATGTAATTTCGGGGTATGAACGGCTTTACCTGCATTACCCCTGGATATGGTGACATTGACGTTATTGCCGAGGTCACCATCTTCAAGGTGCAAAACAGGTAAATCTGCGCCAGGATGTATATTGTCGTGCATCTGCTGATGGTGGCAATGATACGCTCGCTGACTGCCGCCTTCGTTAGAACACGAAGCGCCCCCAACGTCAGCAGCAATACCATCTTTAACAATTATGTCGTTTAAAACATTAACTCTGCCAGAGGATGGATTTTGTGTCGCTGTCCCTGACTTCACAGCACCGCCATTAATGGTGGAACCTGACGCTGTAGATGCGTCAGGTGATGGTTTAAACGTAGCCAAATACGTCATTAATGTCAGGGGCGGTAAAGTTGGTGGCGGTGTCGACGAGCGCCTTTTACGACCACCAGCAGATACATTTTTATTGGTTCTTACCATTTTGTTCGATTCACAAATAAAAACAGAGCAATTAAATTCACGAGAGCACACTTGTACACACTAGCACAGGCGAAGACGGAAAGAATCTTGTAAGCGTCCTCAAACCCAAGCCAAGCTAACTTCCCCCTCCAACGGTAGGGAGTGGGTGACCACTCTCGTCTCTCATTGGTTGGACGACATCACGTGATTTATGCAAGCCAAGCTATCACCCCACTGTTGATTTTCTTTGTCTCAAGAGAATCCCGCTACAAAGTGACGTCAAACTTTTCTAAATGTCATGCGCACATCGAATAACTGACGCAACATCTTTCTATTTGAAATGACATCACATTCCTGACTGCAGCATAAAACGACATTTTAGTTTTAGCAACGTCACCTACTCTTACATTGTAAAACTGTATCATTACACACACCTCTTCAAGTCACTACCTACATTATTTATAATTTACGATTTAACCTAATCGATATTTAACTTATTTTGGGAGAAAGGTTTACTAATAACAACACTGTGATTTTTATTTAGATATTTTTATTCTATTATTTGAAAGTACTTAAAATTATCACAATAATTTTGTATTATAATGTTACAATTAAATATTGGTGAAATTTTGTAGTTTGAATTTTCCAGTTTAGTTCATGTATTCGAATTTTCGACCTTTACGTTAGAAGACGAAATAAAAATTTCAAATTATTTATTGGCTTAAATCAGCTATTGCTGCAAGTAAAGCGTCCAAGTTTTCATTTTTTTTCTCCATATTATTTATGGCAACTATCAGTCGTTCTATATTTTGTTCTTGTTCGCTCTGAAAAAATGATATGTCACGGTGCCCCTGTTATGTGCCCACTGAGGATTAAATTATTACAGCCACATCATGGTGGGGGGGGTGTACTAGACCCCCATACAAAAAATTTTAACAAAAAGTACAGAAGACTTCAGTTATAGGGATTTTAAGAAAAATTTTATTTAATTTTTGTCACGTGACAGGGGCCTTTTGAAATTATTTACGTTTAAACCTTCTAGAACAAAATTTCGTTCTGATTTTTACTATAAAAGAAAAACCAAATTTTGGGAATATTGAGTTCCCGCCGAGCATTCATAACATCAACGTCGGTTCTTCTCCCGAAACTAACTCGTCACCATTAAGCGTCGGCGTAGTAGTTCCGAAACTTCATACGTGTGTCATCCATCGCGAGTGCCTACCTTGTGCGTGTGTGTCTGCTGTGAAGTGTTTCTAATCTTAATCAAATACAACTCATACGTGTAATAACCAACGCGAGTGCTAACCTTGTGCGTGTGTGTTCGCTGTGAAGTGCTTCTTACAAACTCGTCACCATTAAGCGTCGGCGTAGTTTAGCTTTGAACATTCATACGTGTATCATCATCTCGAGTGCTTACCTTGTGCTTGTGTGTTCGCTGTGAAGGGTATACAACCTAACCCTACTTTAACTCATTCGTGTGTAAACCATCGCGAGTGTGAGGTGTTTATAACCTACAACTACACTTTACGAACCTTTCTATATATATACTCGTATTGACCGTGTGTGTCCGTAGTCAGGAATTTTTCTACATATACGCGTATTGACCGTGTGTGTCCGTAGTCAAGACTTTTTCAATAAATACTCGTATTGGACGTGTGTGTCCGCTGCCGAGGATTTTTTCGAACTTTTAACAAATACTACTGTGTATCTAGTGCGTGCTTCTTTAAACCAATACTTACGTCGTGTTAAGCCCTAGTGAGTCTTCTGTAACGCTCAGGATTATCAAAGCGAGACGTAACCTTACTCCAAGAGGGTAAGAGAACTATTTATTGGCTATTGAACTAGAACATTGACATTGCCGCCTGGCATAAACTGTATCGCGATCGACTGATACTATTACATTGGCTACTTATAGAATCATAGAGCATTTATTTTATATTGTTAATGACTTATGGTATTAAACTGTTTATGTTGATGTGATGTGTAACTGAAGTAACCCGTCCAACTTTCAGGTGGTCAAGGCCAAATATACTAACATCAAACAGAGCTAGGAATTTATTCCAATATTTTTTACTAGTCCAGTCATTAATGGTGCCAGTGCTATTATTTTTTAAGTTCACCTTAGACCTTCATTATAAGGTAAGTGCAAGTACTATAACTCCTTTGTTGATTAAGCAACACACCCTGAGATCAATCACATCAAGTACGACCCGGGATCGAGATCTAGTTAACACGCTGCCACTGGCGCCCAACAACTTTTTTTTAATATACAAATTTGTGGTGGTCACTTAACTAACCCCAGCCAGTATCCAGGCACCTTCGGGGAATTTTTCCAAACATTTTTAAATCTCGTACCCCTAAGGCGTTGTCACCCCCACGGTAATGTTTTAGTAGTATTAGGAATAACAAAACGTTTGTCATCGTGTTGGGACAAGGCCACTTTGTTCTTTATTTCTGTGTAAATGTCATGCAAGCAACTCCGAAACGTATTCATTTTTCTAAATATTAAACCTCCCCGCTCAACGATTTTCTTATAGTCATCTATTGACAGCTGCTTTCCAATAACAGATTTCTTCACACCTTTAGCTTTTTTGAGTTCATTATCCACCGATTGTATATAATAAGCTTTCGCACCCGTACCATAAAAACTAATAATGGGATCAGAGGGGAACTCGTCTTTCATTTTACCTAACACCGACAAGCCCTTATGAATATTAAATTTATTTATTTCTTCGTAGTTAGATGTATCGAATTTGTCTGGATTCTGTATTATGAAATTATAGAAGTTATCTGTAAATGTTTTTATAATCAATGAATCCGTATCTGTATACAGCAAAGAAGCATTATCGCCGAAATGTTTTTTGATAACGTAGTAGAAAAAGTTATATAATACTGTCTTAGACAACTCCAGGATACAAAAACCAACGTAAATTGGTTTGTTGTAGACTACCTTTAGTTTACCCATATGGATGGCTACAAAATCATCAGTAAATATTGAGCATGATTTAAAGTTAGGGCGTGTTATTAATGCATTTGCACCCATACTCCGCCTAACACTCTCCCAGTGGGTAACTAATTTTATATCCATTCTATTATCAACATTTTCCATTGTCTTACCGAATACTGCGTTATTTAATAATTTATACTGATCTTTTTCAAATTTATTCTTAGCCTTATTTCTCATATCAGTGTTTAGGTCAATATATTTTTTAAGCCAAGGTGATTGTTTGAATTTAAGTATTCTATGTGTTTTTATAACCATTAACCCGTTATCTAGCGCTTGTTTCCAATTTATATAATGCACAATATACCTCCTCTTATCGTTTAAATTTGGTATCAGTTTTGTCAATTTCGATTTTGATTTTGGTGGAATAATATTTTCTACTAAAAAGGGTAGGTCTGAGTGTAAGTCGTGTAAATCTTGTGGATAATGTATGTCTACTTCGAGAACATACCCATGGGTGCTTTCATCTGAAATGCTCGTATTATCTAAATTCATGATTTCTTCTTCGGACAGCCACACGAATCCACCTGTCGGCAATTGTTGCGACATACTATGCCCATATAGGTTCGTGGCGTCTAGATATGTGATGAATGAAGAAGGTTCTTTGGGGTCGTAGTTAGGGAGAAATTTGTTATTCGCAATATGTTTCCTTTCCGTACACTGGCTTACTCCACCACGTATTCCCTTTTTAAAAAAATGGATCATATCAACGTCCGTTAATAATTCCAACTCCACTTTGGTTAGTTTTAACATAGCGTCCCACGAGAGACCCGGACAAGTGTAATACTGAGCAGGATCAAGTTTATATTTTTCCAAACAAATTTTACGAAAATTTTCAAATACGTCACACAGAAGGAGTACGTCTGATTTTAAATAAAGATCTGAGTAATCGCCCAAATTCTGACAATCAAACAAGTTCCACACATCGTTAGCCCTCTGATAATCTTTATCTGTTATATGTTCTTCATTTAGGCTATCGTAAAATTCATCTTTCGAGGGTAACTCTACATTATTTAGTTTCTCTAAACTATCCATAAAACTATATGGAAATACACCCTTTTGCCTCATTAAATTACATTTTTCCTTATCTGTATAGAAACTTCCCGTAACAAACAATTGGTTATCAGTTAAGCTGCCCCCTAAATTTTGCAACGATGTTGATAAGAACTTAAAACTATCGATGAATCGTAGTTGTATAAATTTCCGTTTATTCTCTCCTTTCTTATTGACGTAATCATGCATATAAAGGTGTTTCGTGAAAGATATATATTTTTCTTTATTTTGCGCTATAACATCAACTCTGTCCTTATGTGCACAGAGCTGTTTTATAAATAGGTGACTGTCGTAGCCACTCATATTGTGAAATATGATAGGTACAAAATTTGGTAATTTGTAATTTAAGTTACATACAGAATGTGCGGCACCAAATCTTACTTTACCAGTTATATGACAATGATCTCTAACTTTTACATCCTCTACTTTAAATGGTTTCTCACATATACCGCATACGGTCGCATTCAGGAAGTCTTGTCTTTCTTGTGCTGTGAGTTTAGCCATTGGGACTATATCTTTCATATATCTGTTATAGATTTCCCTTACATCGGCTTCAATACGCGATACAAAAACTTTGGCTACATCAGATCCTCGATAGAGTTCAAATTTTGATAAAGAATTGTCAAAAGAACATTTTATGAAATATGCTAAGGAGTAAGGTTCGTGTATAAAAGTTTTATTTGTATAAGAACGTTCGGGGTTCGGTTCACAAGTATGAATAGGTTTCAGAATTGATTCAAAGCCTGCATACACTACAAATGGTACTTGCATTTGTCTTTCAAAGTTTTCAAATTTTAACATATTTTCAGGTACTTGTTTACCATATTTATCAATCCGAAATTGTGTCGATGGTGTTGTTGTATAAACATGATTACAGTCATTTCTCTGATGCTGGAATAACTGACGCTCATTACTAAAATATAGTAAGCAACCATCACAAAAGTACTTTTTATGATCATGAGCTGAAATTTGAGCGGAAACTAGCTTAGACAAGTTTTTTATCCAACAATAGTGATTATTAGCGCAATCTTTCTTACAGTGATGATTTACACCACATTCACCGGAAAGTAGTAACAAATTTACATGCATAAATAGTTTTTTTTCAGAATAACGTAAAGGCCCAACAACTTCATACTTTATTCTATTATTCTCAAATTTTTCTTCTAACCAGTACACGTTAATTGAAATATTATTCATCTCCTCAAATTTTGAAATATCCCGCAATTCTACTGGAAAATTCATACCTGATAAATTTAAAACTCTTGAAAAATGAGGATATGATGAGGTCTCAGATGTGCAGCCATTTGCAGGATACAATGCTGAAGTTACAGCCCAAGCAAAACAATACTGATCGTGATTTTTTACATTTACCACTGCCTTCTTGTTTTCGATGGATTTTGGCAACTTGACATATGATGAACCACCCAGAGGACTATATTTATTCACATTGATTTCAACAAAAGCAATTCGTTCGAGGGCCCATCCTAAAATTAAATTATAATTAGTCATTTTCTTTCCACCTTAATGTATGTTTAAATACCTGAATCACGTTCCAGAAACTCCGTAGATTGTGTAATCATAGCATCCACAAAGGTGTCCAAAGTATCGTTCAAATCCATAGCTTGATCCAAGATTTTGTTGAAGTGTCAAATGATTTCATTTCAGATAGTTCCTGTGTCTCTAATACGTACGTAGCAAACGTTTCCATATTTACTTTTACTGTATTATGAATACGTAACACTTCCTCGAAGAGATTTAATATTTTTGGTCTAATTTCATTGAAGAACATTACATAGTCTTGGTGATTATTTTCGCTATATACTCGATAGGTTACAATCCTGTATTTGAAAGCGCTCTGCACAATTTCTACACCTTCTATAAACACATGAATTTGTCCTATGTTGCAATGTCCTTCTATGGGAATTCATTTGGGTTGTGCTTAGAGTCACATTACAGCAATTACAAGTTTGCATATTTGTAGTTGTTGAAGGATTACATTCCAGTTTAGGATATTTTGCTTGCGGACCACTATCATGTATCTTCTTACAAGATTGCCTCTGATGTCTTCGCAAATTGTCACCACGTGTAAAACTTACACCACAAGAAGTACAAATATACATTTTATGTCTTTACTCTGGGAGACTAGCACCACAAATGACTGTGTGCTCCTCATCCTCATTTATATACACGGAGTGAAGCTGCCCCACCACCTCTACTTGAAATACTCATACACATATCGGTACATACACTAATTACAACTACAATTGCATTGCACCACTCCAATTACCTCTATTGCAATTACATCAGTCTAATTACTGCACATTACTCTAATTACCTCTATTGCAACCATATCAGGCTAATTACCGACAATACTCTAATTACCTCTATTGCAATTACATCAGTCTAATTACCTACAATACTCTAATTACCCTAATTACCCCCCACCACAAAAAAAAAGGGTGGGGAGAGACCCAGCTCCGCCATTACCTACCTCTACTAATACAACTTAGGAAATATGACCTCAATCTCATATAAAGGGTGTCTCAGAGAGTTTTGCACATTTCTTTCTAATTTAGCTCAACAATCATTAACTTTATTAACAAACTTTATTTAAAACTTAAAAGTACATTTAGTGGAAATTTGTATGAAAAATGATATTATCGAGATGTCGCCCATTTCGCCGTTGACACTCTTCCAAGCGGTGCCTTAGATTTTCCATTACGCTTGTGCATAATTCAGGAGTAATAGCTTCAATTTCTTCCTGGATACGATTTTTAAGGTCAATTAAATTTGCTGGGGCGTTATTATAAACTCGACTCTTAAAATAGCCCCACAAAAAAAAATCGTTTGGAGCCAAATCCGGACTTCTTGGAGGCCAATTAATATCGCCCCTTCTTGATATCAATTTATCAGCTTCTATTGCAGTATTTGATGTGTGGCTAGTAGCCCCATCTTGCTGAAACCACCACTGCTCATTAAAATTATCAAATGCTTGAAGGGCAGGACCAAAAAATTCACGTATCATAGCGGCATACCTGTCAGAATTAACCGTTACTGTTTGTCCGTTGTTTTCAAAAAAGTATGGGCCTATTATGCCTCTGGAGGATATTGCTGTCCAAACAGTAACTTTAGGGCTATGTAATGGAGTTTGATGTTTCTCCCGGGGATGTTCTTGTGACCAATAACGACAATTTTGCTTGTTGACGTATCCATGTAAATGAAAATGTGCCTCATCAGAGAAGAAAATTCTGTTAAAGTTGTCGAATCTTTCTAACATTTGGTTGGCAAACGTCAATCGTATAGGGTAATCAGTTTCCTTTAATTCTTGCACTATCTGAGTTTTAAAAGGGTGTAGTTTCAGGTCTTTTTTCAGGATGCGAAAAACACTAGACTTATGTAATAGCAGAACCGAAGCTTGTTTTCGGACTGATCTGCGTGGATCTTGGGCAACTGCATCACGAACACGGTCAATATTTTGATTAGTGCGCACATTTCGTGGGAGTCCAGGAGGGCGAATATTTTCAATCGAACCCCTTTCTTCGAATTTCTTTATCCATGACTTGATAAGATTGGTACTAGGTGTTTCATTGACATCGTGAAGAGCATAACGAGCACGAAACCGACGCCGAACTGCGATGTAGGAACGATTTAATTCAAAAAAAATTCACATTTGTCAATTGTGACATTAAATTTCCAAGGCTTGCTTTATCCATTGCAAACAATCCCGCAATTTCATATCAACAGGCTTTAAAGCTATAAATAAAATAAAAGTGCAAAACTCTCTGAGACACCCTTTATAAACCTGGTAAAACTTTAATGGTAGCTGATACTGTAACGAAGTGATTTTTCCAGTCAAGGAATGTCCGTTTATGCTTTATCCCTTTAGCTGATCTAAACGTATACAGGTCTTCTAAAAAACGGCCAAGGCCATAACTCAGTGAAAATTTAATTATTATTTTTTTTAATTGGGGAATATATATTGGCCCACGAAACGCTCTTTTCAGCATATAAAATATGGGAGGTACTACTTCCGGTTTTACCGGAAGTGACTTCATTGTCATTTTTTTTTAAATAGCACCCTATACATTTTTTTCGAAATCTCTACTAAGCGTAAAATTTCCTTTCCGATGATGTGTCACACGTCAATATTTTACCACCAATAATCCCCTAATAACTTAATTCTTCTCGAGGTAAGACAAATTGCTATTAAATTATCAATTGTGCCATGAAGAACAAAAACAGACACAAATGTCAACAAATCGACATTTAAAGTAGTGTGTGGAGTTCCTTCTAGACCCCCCCTCCACAAGTATAGCAAAAAAGGAAAGTCGCCTTTGATTGGCTGTCGCTTAAATGCCTTTAACTCGGTGACGCAAAGAGATATTTGAATTTTTTAAACAGATTTGCTATCTACAAAAAAGGAAGATTGGTTATCGCTATCCCTACTCACTCTACCTATACAAATAAGAAAAACGATCTCCGATTGGTTGGTCTTTAACTCGATATAACTTTCGAACGGGAAGAGATATTTGAATTTTTTAAACGGATGTTTTCCTGGCTCCAGCAAATTCAAAAGAGAATGGTAGTCTCTAATTGATGTATAGTTGATTATTTAATAATAAGTAGCTGACCTCGTTATATAAATTACATCAATATTTTTATGACCTTTATGCTGAACACTGTTTACATAATATATTATAAGATATACTGACCTAGAGTAACAATTTTCCATATTTGTACTTTTAAATATTTCCTTTCACTTATAATTTGTAAATAAATTAAAATAAAAATACCTGTTCATTAAGAGATTTATTAAATAAGTCTATTTCAACAAAAATAAAGCACAAATAAAATTTACATATCTTTATTAATTAAATAAATGAATAGCAATTCAAATACACATTTGAAAATTTGAAAAATAATTTATCACATGAATAGTCTAACCCTGTCTTCTTCTCATCATTTTCTTTCTTTCAAATGTGAATATAACGCAACGAGGTTATTCAAGTTGAGAAGTTGTTCGAATTCTCCATTTATCTGATTTAATGCTTGGAAATTCGTACGGCGGCAGCTCCCACATGTGAATCTTTTTTAGAGAATTAATTATTTCCAATTTTAATTCATCATTGATGTGCGATAACCATAACATTGAAGTTTGTTGATTATAATATCATAGACTTTTGAATCAGATTTATTTAAAACATTTTCTGATGTATTCATTTCGATTGCTCTATTAAAACTATATAATATTCTTTCTTAGGAAATAACGTTGGTCTAACCCTTCTTCTCCTACCTCTCTTTCAAATACAAGTATAAACTGAAGTAAACAAATAAAAACAAATATTTTTAAATTTTATATATTTTAATTACTGCAATATCTTTGTAAATTTCTCTCTCGTGAAACAATAGAATTTCACACATAGCCGTTATTAAGTCGTCACTAGCCTTATTTTTCATTTTTTCCTTCGAAATGGATTCATGTAGAGTGAGGTGCGTCTGCGTAGAGAGAGTATTCAAATATCGGTGTAGACAGGAACTATAATACCATTTTACGTCAATCTGTTTAAGTTGTTCTATTTTATGGTTAATTAGTGTTTCAAGGAGGAGTAAATTACTGAAACTCTCTGCATTTAACGTAATATTAACGGTACCTTTTTTGGCAACAATTTTTAATATTCGGTCACCTGCTTCCGTAAACTTCAAAACATAATTTTCAAATTGGATATTTAGATTCTGGCATTCTTCTACACTAGTAATGGATGAAAAGTATTCCAAGATAATAGTTTTCAATTTTAAAAATTCTACAAATTCACAACTAGTAAACGAAACTGCACTAGACACTGATTTCTTTAAAATTAAAACAGACGGTTCGAAATTATTTTCGACGTTAATTCCTGTGGATAAACGTAATGAATACGACTTGTTTAGAAAATATCTAGATTCCAAAAGCAGTTTTGATCTATTCATTTCGAACTATTTGTTAGAACTGTCTAACATTTTCTTTGGCATTAATAATATGCTTTTCCCTTCCCTTCTCTTAAGAATATAAGCAGAATGTAACTCGTCAAAAGAATCAGTCCATTACGAAATGAATACGAACGAGCAAATTATTGCAAACAAGGTGTGGAGTGCTATTGTCTCTCATAAAAATGTACGTTCATTATTAAAAATGGATCAAGATGATCTTAATTGAAGACGCAAGTAGATGAAAGGCCTATGTACCAACCATGTAGTTTTGAGATAATTAAGTTTAAAGTTTTTTATCCCGCACTTTTTTTGTGGATATTGTATAAAAATAGAATTTCACCTGAGTACAGATCATTTATTGAAAAATTTGGTGGGATATAAATGGAAAATTAAAATTCATTATTATTGCTAAAAATAGAAAAAAAATGTACATAGGTCGTTTATCCGCTAAGAAAAATCTATATTTCAGTGAAACATTAAAATGGAAGATAGGCTTATGTGCTTTATAACTATGTACTTTTCAAATAGTATATTGATTAAACATTTTTGCCTTTTGTTTTTATTGTTCTCTTGCGAACTTCTTTGCCTGTTGAAGAAGCTTCAGTAGTCTCACCATCATATTGTTCGAGGAACGTTTCATAAAAGTACTTATATTCCTCGTCAACATAGGCAATTTGTTCCCTGATATTTGCAATTTTTTCAACAGAAACGTTATTTTTCTTGTTTCTTATAACCTGCAATCGATAAAGTTTGAGTAAAAATTATAACAGATGTAAAAAAAAACAAACCTGTAACGTATAACCGCCTGGTTCAACTCGTTTGCATTTTTGTTTCAAAATCTCAACTTTGTGGAAAGGTGTATGTTCATCCAAAGTGTCCTTATACAAATAACTTCCGTACTCTTCCACGCGTATCCATTTTACATTATCTCGGAAACACACCTTCTGTTGTAGGACATTTTTTTTCTTGTTTACCAAGTGCAGAGAAGTAGTAATTTTTTCAATGTCTTTAAAATGGTTTTCCATGTTTATCACCACCGTCGATTTAATACTTGACGATCTAATTATATCCCGATATTGATCGGGAACAAAAATTTTCTCTCTTTTCCGCAAATTTTTTTCAATTTGTCCAAAGTCGCGATCAGAGTCCAAGAATGAATGACCAACTTCGGGAAATTTATGATCCACTATCTTAAACAATCTTTTAAAAATCAGATATTGATACATAGCAATGATATTAAAATTTTTATTCTGTCCAGAGCACGAATCCGACCACACTATTAAATGGTCAACTTGTTTGTTTTGTCCCCTGGAAAGTTGAGCGAATGTATGAATACAACTGCCAATTTCTAAGCTTCCTTTACTCGCAATGTCTTCAGTCCATGTAAAAAAGTAGGGTTTCTCTCCTAATGTGGTGATTGTATAAAAACTGAAATTATAGAACCATAACTGTCTAAGGTAGAATGCCTTAGAAGTTGTAATTTTAGGTAATGGTTGGGTTTGTTGCAAATCCCTTTTTTGCTCGTGAAACGCGAATTTATAAAGTTCCTCATGCTCTTCAGTATTTAAACCGGCATCGCACGTACTACACGTGTCGCTCTTTGGATGTCCAAAGGAGAGATTAAAATTGGTCGAAAATATTTTGCTATATGTGCATTTCTTTACCTTATACATTTCAGGACGTTTCTTTTCGTCGCAATCCTCAATATAAAGATTATACATTTTAGTTATATTTAATTCAGGCGATAGATATTTTTTATTAAAATTTTTGTATCTTGAATAGTGCGAGGATTCAGCGGGAAATTGGTTGATATGATCTTTCACGGCATCAACTATTTCATTGGAAATCTTATGCGGTCTCGTGTCATGGCGTCCTCTTTTATCAGGAGTTGGTGCCGATCCACTGGATACCATCAACTTTGTTCGAACGACACGTAACTTCTTCTCAGAAATTCTATATAAAGAATATAACGCATTTTTACAAACTATGATAATCTGTTTATTGTATGTAATGGAATACTGAAATGATGCCGATTTGGATCTTCCAGTATTTTTTCTATGTCTCTGCACTGGTTTGGTAATAATGCTTTTAAAAAGGAGTGTATTTTTTGAGTTCACATCCAGTGTATAAAACTTTTTAAATATTTCTTCCCTTGCGTCGGTGTTGAACTTGCTGTTACAACTTAATCTGCAGTTATTATTGTTACATATTATATTTCCTGATATATTAGGTATTTTAACCGGCATTTCCTTCCCTGTTTGCGATATATAGCACTCTCCTTTCTCTCTCGCCTTAGCAGCTTTGTTCCTTTTCCAGTTTTCAGGACATCTCTGTCTTTTTCTTGACGTCTTTATACAAGTAGAGAAAAGCTTTTTCTTAACATTTTCCACTTTTTGATTGTTAACGTTAGAGGGTTCTATAATAGTTTCTCCAAAATCGACTTATTCTGGAGTATTTATATTTTTGGGGTAATTCTCGTCAACCGTCTCTTCATTGCTGCTACTCCTTATAACTTTTTGTCTTTTAACATTTCGTTCTTTTTCTTCTTCGCTGCTACTCTCTTCTGAAGTGCTCGGCTCATATTCATCTGACGTCGCATTAGGAGAGAAGTCTAAAATATATATATATACATTGATTATAAAATATAATAATCATAATATCACAAACCTTACCGTAAGGAACGAGATTATGTAATTGTGTGTAAACTTTAGGGCCCTTATTGGAATATAATACATTTTCTGTAAAAACGAAAAATGTAAGTGTTTACAAATCATACTGAATATGTTTAAATTAATCACGGTGAAAAAAATTAGGCCTGATGGGCCACGAAAGTCTGAGAAATATAATGAAAAATAGCAAAATTAGTTATTTTAAGCCTAAAAGCATATTGAGACCAAACGAGTATTTTAATATATAGGGCGTGACTTAAGTACTTGATAGTGGTATATCTTGGCCAATTTTTTTTCGTTGTCGATGTTAAAATTTATAAAAAATGCTTCAATCATTATCTTCTTCCACTTCAGTCCCACAGAGAAAATAACATAATAGGAATTCTGCAAAGCCAAAACCAAAACCAAATAGGTGATAATATAGCACTTTATATATTAAAATCACAACCCCGCCCCATTCACCCTTATGGGAAAAATTTTTTGGCAGTAATTTATTCATATTACGTCATATTACGACTAACATTCCGGAAATAAACTTACAAAATGCGCAAAAATTAAGTACATCCCCTAACTTTGTATCCCTTTCCTATCCCCGTCTCTGCCTCTCTTGTATTTTTGTTTCTGTATTGTATTTCACACTTTTTGGAAAAACTGTTTTAATATTTAAGTTACACCCTGCTTACGAATTTTTTTCTACTCATATTATTCTGACTTTCTCTGTATTATCTTTATTTAAATACTTAGAAGAACCTACTCACCATCGGTAGCACTAAGATTTTCTGGAGGTGTATAGACTTCATAGCCATTTTCATTGCTAGTGTCAAATGAAAATTCTGTAAAAATTACTATTTTGTGAAATCAATTTACAAAAATTATAATAATATTATATGATGTAAATTATTGTTCATACCACTCTCGTAAGTAGCTATTTCCGCTGACGGTTCATCACCGTTTCCTGAAATACAAAGCGGTTTTAGAGGCGAATGGTAATAAAATAATACTGAAAAATTATTCGTCTATTCACAAATTTACGGTTATAAATTATATAAAATATATTTTCGGTATTAAAGTGGAGACAAAAATATTTTTTGTCTCATTAACGTTTCATAAAAATCACACACATCTCTATCAATAATTACCTAACCAAATATTCGTTTATTATTAGAGATAGACTTAGCTAATAATATAAACGGTGCAAAAGAATTCATGCACTCTTTTGCACCGTTTATTATTAGCCAAGTCAATCACTAAAAATAAACGAACATTTGGTTAGGAAGGTATTGACAGAGGTATCTGTGATTTTTATGGAACGTCGACCGGTGACAGGGACGTTACCAATCAACGTATTTTATTTTACTAAGAGGACTGTTTACCTGATGGCTCTTCAGAACTCCTGTCTTCACGGCCCTTTGAGAGTTGTAAAATTAATTTACTCCTAGCTGACATGTTAAGACACTATTCACTAATAAGCACAACACAACATAACCTTAAAAACGCACATTAGTCGGAATGCAAAAAGTAACTGAAGGTGATTCAATGAGTGCTAGCAAATAGACATGAGCAGGTTATATGGAAGAAGGACTTATGTACTGACCGTTGCGTACATAGGCCCTTTATCCGTTTATCGGGTGTTTCTTTCCTAATACTTAGGCCTTTTATCCAGTAAGTTTCTTCGGTATTGGATGAATTTAAAATTAGAAGAAGGGCTTGTTGCACAGTGAGTACATACGCCCTCTATCCGTAAACAGAAAGTCTAACCTGAACGTACTTAAGTCCTTTATCCACTGCTAAATTTGTTATTTTTTATTATTTCGCAATGAGACCCATCTAGAAAAAAAATTGGATGCAGAAAATCTCCAATCGACCAAAAAACAATTTTTTTTAAAAAAAGTGACATAGGCCCTTCATCCACTTGTGTCTTCAATTATCTACCGAAAAATTTCATTAAAACATTGAGCGTTTGGGATTTGGAGGGAGGTTGGCATATATTGCCCGGTTATATACGGAATGATCCTCTTATGAAGCGCTACATGGAATGTCGCAAGCATAAACCTTCAGAGCTTGGATGCGATACGATCGACGGTCCCGGCCCACGAATGATTGACTGTCCCGGTTGCGTGAAAGAACAATGCAGTTTAATAGTGTAGTGGCAGTTTTCCAATTGGTTGGGTTCCTGCATAATAGGCTAGTTATTTTACAACCAGAAGATGTTTCCGAAGCATTCATATCCACCGATTTTAGTTCAACCATTAAAACTACCCATTATAAACCGGAATGGCCCAGAGATTGGAGAAGAATGCATATGCAAAGTTTCAATGAGACAAAAGTGTTTATACATGAACATTTTTTAAAAAACTTTGACAAGCCCATTTTGTATTATAAATTACGTTTTATTCTCACAAATAGAACGGTCCTTGACTTGGATTGGATACCTGTTTTATAGAATGCTGACGTGTATCCAGATACGTATTATTCTTTGTATTTGATATTTCTAATTATGTTTTGTTTACTATCGTTTATATTTCTAACATTTTTAATAACTGTTAAATATAGAACCTGTTATGAAGTTGTGTGTTATTCATAAGATGATGAAATAAAAAATTTAATATATTAATATAGTGTTTTATTCATAAAAATATACATATTATGATATTTTAGATATTATAAATTGAAACATTTGCTTAGATATAGTAATGCTACAATAACAAGATGAAAAGGTGTGAAAAATACATGACGGTGCACTTTTTTCGATAGTAGGGCAGTCCCACATATTTTCCATATTTATGATTTCTATATTTGGTAAGTGTTCCTTCAGAAAAATTTCTTTTATTTGCCCTTTAACGTATAGTCTGTCCACCTCCTTGGTTAAGTTTGTTAATATATTCGAAATTTCCGAAATGCTTACGTAACCACTGCTATACGGAATGCATGTATGATTATGTTGAAGCCATTTGATTTGTCTTTTACACTCGTCTGGTAAGCGGAAGAAATTAATTTCGGGTTGAAACACGAAATGTCACCATCGTAAACGCAAAGTTCTTTTACAGCAGGAAGAGGCGAAGGGAAAAATTGTAAATGTACCACCAAAAACTTCATATTACCACGTGAATGTTAAACAATACTAACCATTAGGTTTTTATCTTTACTCTTATATATAGCCCTCCCGCTTTAAATTAATTTATGAACTATGCCAGTGACGGGATTGTATTCTACTAGGGCATCGTGAAGAATTAGGGCGAATAAACTGGTTTTATTGGGAAAGGGTTCATCACCTTCAAATTCTAATTGTATGTCGACTGTAGATGTAACGATTGATTCGAGCTGTTTACTGCAATCAATAACAAAAATAGGACAGTTTTTAAATTGTTCAAATGATAATATAGGTTGGCCTTTATCTCTATTGTAGTAGTTTTTCTGGAATATTTTATACATATAATAAGCCATGGCGTAGCGACCCAATCCAAAATCAAGATTCTGTTTATCGTAGGGATAACATTCAGAGTTCAAATATAATTTAATATTTCGGATTCGTACTTGGTCAAAGTCGGTGGGGTCTTGTTCCTTGACATTTTTCTTATTAGTTTGAAATGCGGTCAGAACGTAACGAGGTTTTTCCAATTGGGAAGATGTTCGAATTGTCCATTTATCGGATGTGTTTGATCTAAGACTAGGCAATTCATGCAGCTCCCACCTGTGGAATGCTATTCTTATGGGACGATCCTTTTTCAGGGAATTCATTATTTTCAATTTTGCTTCGTCATTAACGGTTACGTGTGGTACATGCCATTGAAGTTTGGTGATCTTGATGTCACCCGCTTTTCCAATAAAGCAGTTATCATCCGTGTGCGATCTTATAAGAACCAATTCTAATTTGCAATTGACAAAAATTTTATTATAGAATTCTGCAAATCCCATTAGAAAATTTAGTGGAATGCAAGCATTAAAGATGGTAGCTGTTAATGTTTTATTTACTTTATAGGGACTCCATCCCGCCATTTCTAGCGCTTCACTCTCCGCCTTGTCGAGAGATGCTAATCCTTTTATCGTCGATGTATATCCTACATCCCTAACTTTATCTATTTCTACTCCGTTAATTTCAAATCGCAATTCATCGAAAAGATATGCATAGGCATTATTTGCAAGCTTACAGTCTTTATCTGCGGCGTGATTAAAGGTGCCCTCTATGTTAATAAAACTTTCACTAGGAAGAGTATAGATGTCCTGTGATTGTATAGGAATGCGAATTTCTTCGTTTTGATTAAAGGTCGTACTGTTATAAGGTAAATAGGTGTGAAATTCCTTTTTCGTGATTATGTCATCGAAAGGGATGTCCTCAAACACGTTTAACTGATTAATAGTCATCCTTCACTTTATATCCTAACGACTCGAGAAAAATAATGTTTTCCGGTGTTAGATGTTCTTTAGACTTCAGACGACTGTCTGAATTTTTCTTTGAAATACGCCTTTTTATACGGTCATGATGAAGGCGTTGTTGATGAGAAAATCCAGCACCAGAAACAGGATTATTAAAAGAAAACCCCATTATAATGCCTTTAATTCCAATCTCACAACAATTTGTTCCTCACGAAAATTAATTAGTCTATTGTCCTGATCGGTAATTCTCAGTGTTATATTGTTGATGGAACTAGCTATTACCGGTAAGTAAATGATATTTCGGGGCGCTTCATTTATCGCGTAACCAGGAGCAACGTTCAACGAAAACTCATGAATGGTGTGAACGAGTTCATTATTTAAATAGGCTCCAGAAGTTACATTTGAGGAAATTCTTATGGTAGTTACGTTGAAAATTTGAAGTATTTTATCGGCAGTATGAACTTGGTTGGCTTTTAATAGTTTTTGGGGGAATCCTAAAACACGAAACAACGAATCATTCTTGGTAAAATCGATGTCATTTGTCGCACTAAAAATCTCGGCACGAAACGTATTAAGGTTGGGTCTTAATACAATGTTGTCCTTTTCTTCCGTATGTTCATTTATGTATCTTTCCAAATCGCCTATTTCATAGGATCCTACAGGTACAGCGATAGATTTCTTACCGAAATAGAATTTGTTAGATCCTTCGTCTATATTCGGTATGGAATGATAGCTGTAAAACCCCACTAATCCTAAAGAGTACTTTTCATGCGGATCCAATTCTACAGGCGGGAAATATGAGGCATTCAGAACACTTTCTCTTCCTACTAACGTGAATGTTAAAGACATTCTCTAAATGTCGCTTTCGTCGAGTCGTAAAAAGAGTAGACATAAATGTCCACATGTGTAGGTGTTGTAAGACTGAAAAGCGTCGTGATTGTAAATAATATCGTTACCTCGAAAATATTTCAAAACTTCTTTAGGAGGAGGGATACTACCGAAACTATCAAACCAAGTTACAACGGTTTTATTTTTTCGATACGCACACCAGTGAGTACCCTCATCGATATCCAGATTCACTATACCTCTTTCGTACGGGGCGGGTGGAGTTTTACGAGGGAGAGTATTTCTCATATAGACACCGGAAAAATGAGGTATCTTCCATATTCTAGCGTATGTAATAAGATCGAAATTGGTTAGAGGTCGTCGAGGTAACGAGGCTATTAGTTTTTTTGAATGTATAGACCCAGTCCTTTTTTATACGGTTTCAGATATAACCCATTTCCGGATATTTCTCCCATCGCGATAGCTTCCATCGTTTTATTGTGGCGCTGCGATTCCTCAAATTGTTACTGGGCATTCTTGGCGGAACTTACCGCCTTAGCGATGCCAGCCGCTCCGCCTGCTAATCCGCCTAACGCCGAAAGTCCTGCGAACATGGGAAGTAAAAACGGAAGAAATCCTCCTCTTTTCGGGATAGGTATGACTCGAGGTAAATTAAACTTTTTCGATCCTCCCGCTCGATGAACGGCTTTTCGAGCCGCCAACAAAGCAAGTTTGGATCCCTTCTTTAAATCGTCTATTTTACCCGATTTCAATTTTATCGAGATCGGTTTCACCACGCCGCCTTTAAACTGAATTTTCTGGGGGACCCTTTGTTTCCTTTTTGCTTTTTTTAAACGTGCTGCGCCACCACCACCATTACGGCATTTAACGCCCATTCCCGTTTTCGCTTTCATAACGTTATGAACGAGATAAGCAGCTGCCTTTTCCCCAAATGAGGCGTCTTTCGCTTTAACGCGTTTCCAAGCTCCCTCGGCAAGTCGATGATCTGCCGCGTGCCTGGCTAATAAATCACTACTGGAGCCGTACTCTATATCGTGTTCCTTACATAAAGAATCGAGCTTATTTATCCCCTTGTCTCCCCGTCGCAGACGTTTCTCGAGACGCGTACCCGGTCCACAAAACTGATAGCCGCCAGGTATGTGCATTTCGAAGGGGAGTTTATTAATCAGATCGTTTAGAACGGAGGAGGAAGATCGTATCGAAGGTTTTTTCAAAAGCGTAAGGCCGCCGTCTACGTTCCAGGTTCCAGGTCCTGGAGGCGCGCCCCCGAGCTGTCCACCTCTAATTTTAGATGTGACGTTACTCATTTTAAGTCAGTGTACGTTTGCACTTCGTCGCTTACTACTGCTATCGTTATGAGATTCGTAAAACATAATGAACGTTTTCCTATCGAAAATCACATGGCCAAAATTGTACCGACGACCGAAGATCAGAAGAGGCACGGCGACTTATTCAACAATGATATACGAGCCATAATCGCAGGCCCCAGCGGATCGGGGAAAACCAATTTGGTAATAAGTCTCATCGAAAACCCTAACGGCGTGTGTTTTGGAAATATCTACGTATATTCAAAATCTCTAAATCAACCCATGTACGTTTATCTGGAGAGAGTTTTAAACGGTATTCCCTTCATCGGATATCGTAAGTTCGACGACGAAACCGAAAATATTATTTCACCTGTCGATACGAAACCGAATTCTATTTTTATTTTTGATGATCTCAATTTGAAACACGTATACAGCGACCATTACATCTCCACCGATATGACTTTGGAGAAATTTAAGGAAATGTGTCAACTTTGCTGGAATAAGAAATTTGATTTTTTACTAATCGACAAGAGTGCAGACGTTAAGTCGGGGAGGAAATACCGCAAGGGTGTAGATACTTTTATATATATGTAAAACAACTATTCGAAATATTACTAGTCCGTTTGATGCATGCATACGGTCAACATGAAAATTAAGAAGAGTGCCACCGATAACGAAAAACTTAAAAAAAGTCTAATAAAAACGCGAAATGTTATAAAGCAGAAATTTTTAAAACTTAAAAGGAATCGAATGGAAGCCAATAAAATAATGGAAAAAAATTTGAAACCTCTAATAGACCCTCTAAAACTAATTGCTGAAAACATAAAAAAGGAACCCGAGATAAAAGTCGAGCCACCTAAGATAGAACAGGAGAAGCAGGATGACGACGATGATGTATTCGATTTTAAGAAGAGAGATCAAGAAATTAAGAGAAGAAGCAAGGATGTAAAAATAATAAAGTGGGGAAAGAGCCCATTAGTAAACATTCGAAATATCGGTCCAGATTTTGTTCCGTCTGAAATAGTTGCCGAAACTCCACCCCCCGTCTTTCTACCGAACTTGTACAGCAAAGCTATAATCTTCCTGAAGCACGAGAGGAAATAAACACTTCTCTAAGCCAGTTCGAACAACTACCGAAAAAATATTTGCAAATGCTGATTAGTGATACTATTGGGGTGACAGACAATCAATACGGAATACGCTTCAATCCGGACACTCAGGAATGGATGATAGGCGATATTAATGTTGAAATAGATGGAAACGATATAATCGTGAAAGTTAGAAAATACCAGGGTACAAACGGATTGTATCAATTGATTTTTATGAAAAATCCTGAAGGTTACTCTCAGGAGGATTTACTGAGGTACGGAGATATTTTGCGCCAAACCAACGCTCATAAAAGAGGGTATAAATCGGACGGTCAAATAAGTGGAAATAAATCCAATAAATACAGAAATATAATTAGGAAACTGTTTCCTGCTGAGGCTAGATTAAGAGATAGGTTCTTCTCAGTACCTGGTAGCGGTCTTCGGGTCACTTCGAATACCAATCCTCAATACGTTTACTGGAATTCTTTAAATGAATTAGTTGATCGCCTTAGGCTTCTATATGCAGAAAAAAATGCTGGTAATAATTCAGTGGACAATCAAATTACCAGTATATTAGAAGAATTATTGGAAGAAGATATCATTAGTTAAAGTGTATCGGCATGGAAAAGCTTCAAGTTGTTCGTGAATTGCATAAGCCTGCTCGAAAAAACTTTCCGAGACGGAGGATAATTATTAAGGGTTTACATGACTTAATGCAGGCCGATTTGGCAGATTTTCAAAAATATTTTAAACAAAATAGAGGTTATAGGTTTATTTTAGTGGCGATAGACTGTTTTAGTAAATTTCTTTGGACCAAACCACTTAAAAATAAAACTGGGAAAGAAGTTACCTTGGCAATGTCAAAAATTTTTAAGGAGGAAATACCGAAAAATCTTCAAGTAGATGAAGGGAAAGAGTTTTGGAATAGACAATTTCAAGATTTATGCGAAAAAAATTCTGTGAATATGTACTCTACTTTTAGCCCCATAAAAGCTGCTATAGCCGAACGAGTGATTCGTACGCTGAAAAGTAAATTATACTTTGAATTTAGCGTGCGAGGAAAATTCAAATGGATCGATGTTTTAAATGATATCACTAAAAAATATAACGAAAGCGTCCACAGAACCATCGGATTACGTCCGATTGATGCTCGAAGAAAAAAGAACGAAAAGCATTTGCTTCAAAGTGCATACACTAATATCAAAATTTTTGGTAGTGGAAAATTTAGAGTAGGAAACATAGTCCGTATAAGCAAGTTTAAAAGTATTTTTGATAAGGGTTATCACCCTAATTGGAGCACAGAACTTTTCACTATTAGAAAAACTCAAGTAACTAATCCCGTCACTTACCTTTTATCTGACATGGATGGATCGGATATATCAGGCGCATTTTACGAACATGAATTACAAAGAGCAAAATATTCTGATGTTTATTTGGTAGAGAAGGTCTTGAGGAAAAAAGGGAAAAAGATTTACGTGAAATTTTTAGGATTGAAGAAAAACGCTTGGATTGATTCTAAAGATTTATTATAAATATATTTTTATAAGATGTAAAATATTCATTGAAAACGTCTTGTATTTCAACAAAAGAAACATTTTTTTAATGCATTGCATATAGTAAATAAACAACGATTATTATTTATCTTAACAGACTTTTATTTAAATATAGAAAACCAACATAAAACTATAATAATAACAATATATATTACAATTAATAATGTTGTACATATACATAAAATATAAAATGATTTACATTTTACAATCGTTAGTAACAATCAATGATATTTCCTAAACAATTAAAATAGTTTAAAAAATATTATTCATCTCGTAGTGAGTAATGTCCAAGGGCTAGTGTATCTACACCTGATTCGCAAATATACCGCTTATCATCAAACATATCTAAGGCTATTTTATTTTGTTCAAAAGTATGAACGTTATGAGCAACTGACCTAATTAAATTTTTTTTTTTTCTCAATTTTTCACCGGTCACTAAGCAATGCTTATAGTTATCTAGAGTTAATGATTTGCTTATAGCGCTGATAACACCTTTTGCTTTACATTGATCTTTCTCAGATTTATAGGCTCTAATCGCATACATTTTAGATCTCAAACCTAAAAATTCATCAAAAATTTGACCCTTTAATTCATCTTTTAAAACTCCCATAACTTTCTTATTAACTCTTGTAAATCCGAAAGGATTGTCCACTTTGTAATCAGAAGTGTCAAACCATTCATTTAAGTCTTCCTTAATATCAGCATAAAAATCTTTGGTTTTTATTTTATAAATAAGACTATCAGTATCTGTATAACACAACTTGAGACTATCTAAGGAAAATTTTTTTTGCATATATTCATAATGAAATTTATATACTTGAGATTTTGAAATATCTAAAACGGAAAAACCCACTACAATAGGTTTATTAAAATATATTTTACATCTTTTCAATTCGACAGCCACGCAATTTTCATTAAAAATGAGTCGATCTTTAAAATTTGGTTTCGAAACATAGTAGTTCATACCAAATGCATTGTCAAAAGATCTTACTAGTCTAACATCCCTCATATTGCGGACGTTTTGCATAGTTTTACCAAACGCGGCGTTGTTCTGTAATTTAAAAAATTCAACTTGAAATGGATTTTTTGCAGCCATGCGCAAATGAGTAGTTAACATAATATACGGTCTCATCCACGGTGATTGGAGAAACTGTAAAACTCGATGAACTTTTATTAATTTTAAGCCGTGTTTTAGGCATTGTTGAAGGTACATGTAATGAATAACATATTTTCTTTTATTATAAAGCGTTGCCATTAACTTTTTATATTTACTACCCTCCGGAGCAAATTTTTGGGGGCAAAATGGTAGATCTGAATGAAAATCGTGAATTTCATCCGGATAGTCCAAATCTACTTCCAGAATATATCCATATAGCGAATCTATTTTAATTTTTTCAATGTCTAATTCTGTAATTTGCTTGTCTCCCATCCAATTAAAGTGAGAGAGAGGCAAAAAGGACGTCATTGCATAACCGTAAAGGTTATTGACATCTAAATATGTTAAAAAAATATCATCTTCATTTTTATTATAATTATCCATATATTTATTATTGGCTTTTGCATGTCTATGAATGCAAGTTGAGAGACCCCCCCTTATACCGCGTTCTATGAAAAGAAGCATATTGACATCGGTAAATAACTCTATTTCCACTTTAGTGATACGTAATAGAGCATCCCATGATAAAGATGGAGTGGTAATATAGTGGCACGCATCAAGATTATACGTTTGTAAACATAATTCTCGAAAAGATTCAAAAACATCAGCTAAAAGAAGCACATCCGTTTTTAAATAAATATCAGAGTATTCACCTAAGGTATGACAATTAAAAACGTCCCACACTTTTTCTGCGTGAGCGTAATCTTCATTGCTAATATGTTGATACTTCAATCTATTGTAAAAATTTTCTCTGCCCGGTAATTTTGTATCATTTAACCTATCAAGAGAATTTATATAATTGTAAGGAAATACACCCTTTTTTAGTAAAAGTTGAATATGTTCAAGAGGTAACTCGGAATAATTTCTTTTAGTAATTTTAAATTCCTCCAAGTAGAATGCCAATTGTTCCAAAGATTTTGCCATAAAGTTAAAAGAATCTATAAATCGTAAATGTATATTCCGATGATACACATTTCCTTCTTCATTATATTCAAACCTAAGCGTTTTGGTAAAAGATTTATATTTCTCTTTATTATGAGGGAGTAGTTTAATTGGACCTTCTAATTGAGTACATAATTTATCTATAAAAAAATTCGAATCATAAGAAGTTAAATTATGACTTACAATGGGGATATAATTTAAAACTTTATAATTCAGATTACAGGGATTATGGGCAGCGCCACGGAAGCCTCCTGTCAGATGGCAATGATCGAAAACTTTATAATCTTCATCAGAAAACGGTAGCTCACATATGTGACATTCGGAGGCTCTGTTAAAATTCATATTTTGATCCTCAGATAGAGGGAGCATTTGAAAAGGTGTATTAAAAATGTCTGCAACATTTTTTGCGATATCTTTCAACTCGTTAATGAACCAATCAATACAGTTCTCACTTCTATTAAAATTATACATGGACAAAGTATCATCAAAACTACAATGAAAATAATAACCTATGCTATACGGTACATGTCTTTCGTATGCCATCGTATATGAAGTAGAAGGTGAAGGAGATGCATTTTCTGTAGATAATAAATAAGTTTCTAAATCGAAATATATAACAAAGGGAGAACGTTCCTTATATCGAAAATTTCGAAATTTTACCCATTTATTGTCTAAATTTGGAAAAACTGATTTTACCCCCTTAAATTGAATGCAATCTATTTTATAAGACTCAAGTTTATCATTTTTATAAAACATACTAAGACGCCTATCGCAAATAAATTTTTTTGCTCTTTTTCTTGATACTTGTCTAGATACTAATCTAGATAATGATTTTATATAACAGTAATGATAAGACACTTCTTTTTCATCTACATTATTTAATTCAATTTCTTTTTGAACTAGTAATATAAATTTACATGAATATTTTTAACATTATCTGAAACTCTAATCGGTATAATTTCATATTTTGTTTTGTTGCTCTCAATAACACTAATATCATCATCATCACTAGATCCCCCCGTATCTTCATTACTAGATATATTAACTTCTTTACCTATAAACCATTTATCTTTTACATTTTTTTTTTTCAGACCATAAATATTGACAGATAAGTTGTTCTGTGTTTCAAATTTAGGCAACTGATTTAAAGAAAATGGAAAATTGATTCCCTCCACATTTAAAAATTCCGAAAAATGTCTATAAGATGAAACTCTATTTACATGCCTTTGCACATTTTGGTATGCACATGCTACGGCCCATCCGAAACAACACTCATCGAAACATTGTATATTAACGCACGCCTTCTTATCTGCAATTTCTTTAGGCAGATCAATGAATGTAGCGCCAACCGAAAAACATGAACATTTATTAACATTGATATCTAACTGAATAATTTTATTCAACGCCCATCCTGACCCTCTCTCACAAAATTCACTTAATTTTTTCAAAAGCTTATCAAAGATGTACTCATTATACCACCTTTCAACATCCGTAGTTTGATAATAATTTTGAATTTTAGTATTAATATAAAATATCTGCGATTCTATATCATTATCATCATTACCTTTTGGACAAGTAAAGTTTGCGATAAAACTAGCATTTATTTTATACGGAAATAATTTAATTTTTTGTATAATATCCGGAAAAATCAATGAAACTTCTTGCAGAAATATTTTTGGATCTTTAAAATTTAAATTATTATCTATCGTAATCGTTAAAACACGACCTTTAAAAGCTGTTTTTGTTATTTTAATATCCCAATTTAATTTCTGCCGTTTGCTCATATCGTTAATATAATTTAAAAATTAAAACAGTAAAAAATGCATATACATAACAATTTTTGCTTAAATTCTAATCAATCACCAACTACTAAAAAGTTATATTTATTACTTAAATAAATAAATAAATAAATAAATACACCACATGTAATTACGACCCCCTTTATCCCAGAAGGCTGAGCCTTGTGCGGGAGGGGGCTACACATTTAAAGACAAGGGACACACATCCAATATCCGTGTATAATGGAAAAATCCCTCTCACAGTATTTTCCATTGCCGCGACCGGGATTCGAACCCGGGACTTTTGGGTGAGAGGCAGATACTCTACCATCTCGACCATCAGTCATATTAATATAGTAATTTAATTATCAATAAAAAATTGTAATAAAAATTAATTTTCCTTAAATTCTATTTCGTTCGCCATCCTGTTATTCTCCAATTGTTTTAACCCTTTGAAAATCATTAATAAATTCTTCGTATTAGCCGCTTCGATTTCGCTTACTTTTAAATCTCTCGGGAAGAAATATATATTACTCCAATTCCACCAATTCAACAAGAATTCTGCGGCCATACACCGTTTCTAAGCTTCTAAAAATTCCTATTTGATAAGGTTTGTCTTTCTCCAAATCTTTAAATTTAACAGTCTCAAACTCGAAAGCCCCTAATTTGTTCAGATTTTTCAAAGTATTCATCTCTAAAAGAGATAAAATAATTTTCCAAATAATAAAATAAAAATAAAATATATATTTCTTACTCGTTATTGAAGTGGTGCTGATACTTGCAGTAGCTGTAAATAGATACTATGATATTGTAATATTCTACATAATTATTTATATGAAAACGGAATTAAAAAATCTCTTCCCGCTCCAATACAACTTAGATACTTCCTTTGTTGCAAATTCTGTAATCAATGTGCATTTAAATTAGAAAGTCACCAGCCTTCATTTAATATACACAACATTTATTCTGCACGATATATTCAATTAATGCATAGGAACACTACCTACATGATACAATCACCAACTTTTTGCGAATTCAAGGGAATGCCACTATGAATTAGAAAGTCTTTATTCTTTATCTAATACCATATAACCTTTAGTTTTCATAAAAATTTTCTATGTAGCGTTAGTAAAGGATCTAATCATATAAATACATTTTAGTTTTCCAATAAAATACACACACATCTACTTATCTCCCAGTGAAACAAGCGTCTCCTATACAGGTAAATATATTTTGTAATTTAATAATTTGACTGCTAATAACAATAAAATAATCGCTACTGTATTTTAAAATTAAAATAATTTCAATTAGAGGGAAAACATTTAAGAGGAATTTTAGTGATATATAGGCATACAAAATGTAGTAAACATTCTAGAAACTACATTTTTATAAATTTTTCAAACATTTGCTATAGGAAGATAGTAATTAATAATAACATTTAACTAATTCTTTTAAAAATCGACTTAATATTTTAAAAATACAAACTTTGTCATTTGACCACATACTTTTAAACACTACTTTACAAAAACAATAGATTAAAAGGGTCTATAGTCTATTCTTAATGTGTTACTTTAAACAGAATTAAGGAATCTCGATTTTTTAAAGGAGTATAACACCTACTATAGTTGTAGTTATCAGAATTTTCGAATAATACCTACTTATACGTAGCGTTTACTATATTTTGTATATTTATATATTAGGTTATCGTCTCTTAAAACTCTAATTTTATTTTTATTTTTTAAATTATTTTATTTATATTAACCTTTGAACCTATCAAATAAATAATTATTAATTTAAAAATTATTTACAGATTTCTAAAATGTCCTCAACATGTGAAAAATATTTAGTAAGTAAAAATCACATCCAATTTTTGTATAATTCTACACACGAATTATCCACAAATAAACTGAGATATGAAGAGTTAAAGGCGGATGGTGGAAATTCATTTCCTTATTGCAAAACATGGGTGGTGGATAGTTTAATTACGCAAATGACATGTTCAAATAATGGTTATAACTGTAATTCAGTTTTTGTATTTGGAAATTTCATTGAAGATTTAGTTTATATTTGTTGCGAAAATTGCTATTCCACGATAAAAGAAAATATATTTTCAATGTTCGATTTTGCGTTTGTTAATATATTGCATATACATAGCAATACTACACATACACACTGTATGAACTGCAGACGAGTATGTTTCAGTAAATCTATGTGTAATATGGATAAAATTGAATTGAAATTGAAAAATGGACTTTTCTTTAATAATCGAATATCATAATTTCAAACACTTACTTTCAGGAAAGTCAAATAAAAATTCAAAATTCAGAAACAAAAAGTAATAGAAATTTAAAATTTATCAAAACTGATTCCACTTCCTACCTACCCATTAAGACAACAAAAAAATCAGCTGGATTTGACCTTCGAACACCAATAAACATAAAAATACAAGCTCAAAGTAGATTGCGAATGGATGTTATGGACGAATTGCACCCCGATCTGGTTTGGCCGTAAGGCATTCTATTGATATAGGTGCTGGAGTTATCGATGAAGACTATAGAGGACCTATAAAAGTTCTGTTAATTAATGGTTCAAATTCAGAAGTAGAGTTCAAAAAAGGGGATCGCATATGTCAGTTGATATGCGAAAAAATTTATTATCCTGATATTGAAGAAGTGACAACTTTATCGGATAGTGAAAGAGGAGAATTCGGTTTTGGTTCTAGTGAAGATAAGTAAATAAAGGAAATTTTAAAACAACATTATATATGTATATATAGTAACAATATTGTACCTAAAATTATACCTGTTTAAATATAAAATAAATATTAATATATTATGTTAGCAGTGTTTAATTCATTAGTATAAAGATATACGGTTATTTGTAAGTTATAATTAAGGTCAGCATAAAATAATCTATACACATGTAAATTGCATTATTCCTTTCACTAGCAGTTTACTGCATTTCAAATTATAAGTGAAAGGAATATTTAAAAGTACAAATATGGGAAATTGTTACTCTAGGTCAGTATATCTTATAATATATAATGTAAACAATGTTCGGCATAAAGGCCATAAAAATATTGATGTGATTTATATAACGAGGTCAGCTACTTATTATTAAATAATCAATTAGAGACTACCATTCTCTTTTGAATTTGCTGGAATCAGGAAAACACAGAGTTGATCTTCCTTTTTTGTAGATCGTAAATCTGTTTAAAAAATTCAGATATCTCTTTGCGTCACCGAGTTAAAGGCATTTAAGCGACAGCCAATCAAAGGCGACTTTCCTTTTTTGCTATACTTGTGGAGGGGGGGTCTAGAAGGAACTCCACACACTACTATTTAACATTAGTTTCACAGTTTTTTTGCACTTTGTTTTGTTTTATGATGTTATAACAATAACATCATAAAACAAAACATAATAATAATAAATATGGCTGGTTGGTTGAGAGGCTAGGATACTAGACTCTCAGCCGGGAGTCCCGAGTTCGATTCCCGGCCGTGGCACTGGGATTTTTTCAGACAAAGAAATTAATCCTAGTATACTCGGATATTGGGTGTGTGTCCCTTGTCTCTTAATGTGTAGCCCCCTCCCGCACAAGACTTTCAGAGTCTTCAGGGATAAAGGGGGTCGTATTATCTGTGCTGTTATTTAAGATTTAAGAAAAAAATCTCTTTCCATGGCACAACTGATAATTTAATAGCAACTTGCCTTACCTCGGGAAGAATTAAGTTGTTAGGAGGTTATTGGTGAGAAAATATTGACTTGTGACACATCAACGGAAAGGAAATTTTACGCTTAGTAGAGATTTCGAAAAAAATGTATAGGGTGCTATTTAAAAAAATGACAATGAAGTCACTTCCGGTAAAACCGGAAGTAGTACCTCCATATTTTATATGCTGAAAAGAGCGTTTCGTGGGCCAATATTATATTCCCCTATTAAAAAATAAAATAATTAAATTTTCACTGAGTTATGGCTTTGGAGACACCTGTATATACGCAAATCAAGTAACTGCTCCAGACGTATATAAACGCGGTACATTTTAACTTTTATAAAGTAATACTAAGGTCTTGTATTTTGTCAATATTATATTTTTAGCATCAAATATGTCGATCTGCAGTCATATTTTGTAAAAAATAGTTATTTTCCTAACAAGTGCGGAAAGTGGTACTTTTCCGCACGCGACTACCGTTGACCTAACGACGCGAAGCGGAGTTCGGTCAAGCAGTCGAGTGCGGAAAAGACAGTTTCCGCATGTGTTAGGAACAATATTTTTCCTAAGCGTGATCACATTTTCAAAATGTAATTATAACTTACCCAAAAATGCAAATAAAAATATAATTACTTTTCCGCACGCATTTTAGTTTCGAAAGTTGCACTTTTCCGCACTAGTGCGGAAAAATGTACTTTTCCGCACTAGTGCGGAAAAGTGCAACTTTCGAAACTAAAATGCGTGCGGAAAAGTGGTATTTTCCGCACGCTCGTAGGAAAAATATTTTATATGTTGACTGCTCCGGACGTATAAATACGCCGAGAGTTCCCCACCCACGTATCTGAACCGTATCAGGTTTTTTGGCGCTAAGATGGGCAGCGGAGTTGACGAATCGACGTAGCAATTATTCTGCTAAAAGTGTGTATTTTCGTAATGGAGCGTTATAGTAAAACTGTTTATTACACTGACCAAAAAATGGAGGACGTTTTAGCAAACAGTGACAATGAATCGATTGCATTAATGTTGTTGTGTTTCGAAAGTCCCTTTTTTATTTACCTACATTTATTGCAGTTGTTTTAATTAGCTGCACATTCTTTTGTTTATTTTTAGTGAAATTTATGCCAGAATGAATAATTAATGGTATTTTTTATTTAGTTATAACGATTTTATTTTGTTATTTTGTGTGCTCATTTTGAAGGTTACCATGTTTTTCTAAAGTCTTTCTTTACATTCCTACATTTTCTGTAGATATAAAAATTCTGTTAAATAAGAGTAATATTTGATTTTATTATACTAAATATAATATGTAAACGAATAACCACTGATTGTTTTATTCTACCTTTGCCAAAAGTAAACAATCCGGCCCTGAACATTTTCGTAAAGTCGGCTTTTTTTACGGTTAACTGCTCCGGACGTATATACTATAGGGTGAGTTGCTTTATTCACCGGTGGATCCATCAGATGTGTTTTATCTCGTTCTATCTCCGAGGTTAGAACGAGATAAAACACATGTGGTGGATCAACCGGTGAATAAAGCAACTCGCCCATAGACTATGGACCTACGCTGCTCCAGACGTATAAAAACGCAGCGCTTAAATTTCGCCGCACACGGGAGAGAACCAGAACCTCAGGCTTAGCAGTGAAATGGTTAAATATTAATATTAAATATTAATTTGGGTATACCCTGCCGCCGCTTCTTACTAAGTAAGTCCTGTTTTAGTTAAGTTAGTATTGAGTTGTATAAAAGCCCGCTGGTAAACAAGCAGTTAAGTAATTAATTGATTAATTCGATAATCCCCCTTATAATTAATATACGTGAATTATTATAAATAATGACCGAGTCGGAAACAAAAATCATTAGTTACTAAAACCGGATAAAATATTAATCCGTGTCCATTTTAATCCGTTTCTTTTTGCAATATAGTCTAAAAATTGCAAGTAACCCATTTCCGGTTATTGATGCTTACGCGTCAATGTTGCTAATTACATAATACGCTCAAGATTCGTAAGTAGTGTTG
Source organism: Rhagium mordax (assembly GCA_963680705.1). Taxonomy (NCBI): domain Eukaryota; kingdom Metazoa; phylum Arthropoda; class Insecta; order Coleoptera; family Cerambycidae; genus Rhagium; species Rhagium mordax. The sequence continues at coordinate 26,034,306 of OY796662.1, forward strand.
TGAGTGCGAGTCGTTCGCTTCAAGTCAGTACGCCCCTTTAACGCGCCGTCTGGATACGTCATAAAAGTAATAAAACGACGGAGGAACGTTCAGTCCGAGACAGTCCGTATCAGTTGAAGATCAGTTCCAGATCAATCCGAAGCAGTCCGCCAATCCGAAAGTGTCACCGTTTACTCTTCCGTCCGTAGCCGCCGCTCCGAATTATATTAATAAATTTTCTTGAAAATAATATTAGTAAGAATACACCGTGGTCCGCTACTATCCGTCGGTACCGCCTTCAGTTAAGTATGGATATTCAGAGATCTAATTGTTCGTGAGTACCCCTGTATACTAAATCAAACTAGAGCTAATTAGTAATTCCTCCGTTGGTCGTTTGTTTCATAAAATATGCATCGGCTGGTTAGATTTGCTCGCACGGGCAATCTTTAAGGCTACAGTGCATAAAGTTTTACCGGAAAACTTAACTTACGAAAAATAGTCATTGGTAAATAGCTCTACGTTTGTGACAGTAGTTCGCCGTATTGTAAAACCATCTGTACAGACAAGAATATCTATAGCTAACCGACTGCCCGCCGTTCATACTATATCCTGATGGAAATTCCGTTTGCTTGCCGTCCGAAATCATTTCAAGCCGCGAAAACAGACACCGGTTATCAAAACTCACCGTCTTTCGAAATAAAATCTTATTCACGCGTAAATACTTTTGATTTCCAGCCCGCATATTTCTTATAATAATAATAATTCTTTATTTTCATAAGACTTACAAGATAAGCATAGAATATAGTCAGATTTTTTTATCCAATATTTTGACACCTGTCAAAAAACTCCAAAGCGTGCTTTATTTAATGGATAGAAGCATCGCACGCTTAAAAAATGTAGGGTGCCTGCGCCACTAATTGACCATCAACCAGTAGTTGACCAATTTTTCTTTTAAAGGCAAAAATAAGATACCTGTATAGTTTTATGTACATGTTGCATTTCTGGCGTGATTACTTGACTTTTGACTACTACATGCCACAATATTACGGCCGTTCGTGAATAAAGAGTTGCCTATAAAACAGTTGACATCAGGGTGCGCGTGCGTGAGTGTTAAATGTGTGTTTCTACAATAAGCGTAGTAAGTAAATAACTTTACCTACGATCGCTAACGTAAATAGATGAAAACGCACTCTCCGCCACCTATGTAAATTGACACCGTAAACAAATCGCACGCTCAGCCGCTGAGGTGCAATGCAATATGACCATGTGACCAACTTTACACAACACTTGTAGTTCATATTTCTGACACCAGGCTAAAATTATTAAAAATGGCAGGTGCGAAACTTAATTTTCTAACGCTGTCAAAACTGACATAAGCAATAAATAATACAAAAATACAATAAATACGATCGTAGGTAAAGTATAGTACATAATTCGAGTTGTAAAGCAATTACGCACTCATGGAATTGCCACACTAGCCGCTACGCGGCGTCGTGCGCAATTTTTCAATTCGTGCGTAATATGCTATTTACAACTCTCATTACGTAATATACTATTACATATATATCAGTAATTATCCAAAATTTTAATGGAAAAAGTGATATAAAATATATTTTACTAGTTAGTTGATATGTAGAATTAAATGGTTTTTATTATATTTTTTTTAAATATTCTGTTTTTTGCAAAAAAACAAATGTGGTCAATTATTCGATTCGAAACTTTATCATTTTTCCAATAATTGACCACAGTGGTCAACTACTGGTTTTATGAAACATTACGAATTTTGCTTCTTTCTCACTCTTATAGTCATTTCATTTGATTCAGTTAGTCTTCATCGTGTTTCTCTTATCGTTACAATTAACTTTTTCCAGTAATTGACCGCAAAAAAACAGTGGGCAACCACTGGTTTGGTAAAGTGGTCAGCTACTGATACGTTGAAATTTTTTTCTTTTTTTCACAATCTCAGCAAGTTTTGTGCACAAAATGGAATTTTTCTATTTGCTCTTTTTCCCAACGCGACACACATATTACAGCCTGCAGATGTTTCTCTATTTGCGCCATTAAAGAATAATTGGAAAAAACTGTTTTTGACTGGAAAAAGGCAAATAACAACATGGCTGTTAATAAAGCTACTTTTCCTCTTTTGTTAGAAAAGGCAGTACAAAATATTATTAGCCTTATGCTACCACTTCTCTTAGATGGCTGCAATATCATGAAGACAATGAAAAATTGAAAAAACAAAAAGAAGAAGAAAAACGAGAAAGAGCTATGTTAAGAAAGAAACAGAGAGATGAAAAATTAAAAGCTAAAAATAAAAAATTTAAAGGGCACAGACGAGCCAAAAAAAAAATACAGACCAAAAAAACGATTCTGAAAGTCACGAGTATAAAGAGTGGTCCGAAAGTGGTACAAGTGTCGATGATATATCAGAAGAACATTTTACAAGTGATAGTGAAAACGAGACTTTATCTAATATTATCGAAACAAAAAAAAAGTCTGTTCAAAAGGAGATTTTTATTTAGTAAGTTTTCCTGGAAAAAATAAGTTGCATAAGTACGTCTGCTGTATTCAGAATATATTTAGCCCAAATGGTGCTCTCGATGGTGACAAAACAACGTATAAAGTTATAGAAAACGATGTTTGTACTGATCGGGACCAACTTATACACAAGCTGGTACAGCCTATGATTATAGGTTCTGGAAGCCGTTTAAGATATAAATTTTCATCAGAAATAATGTGTAAATACAGGCTTTTTTGGGAATGTTCATTTTTGTAATTAATAAATGATTTTATGTAAAATTATTTTTTTAATCATTATATATAATTTTGGTGAATTACTGGAAAAAGTATGGTCCAACAGTGGGTTGTTAGTAGTCAACTACTGGAAAATTGTGCCTTTTTATTCATCATAATTTTTTTTTCCACTAAAACAATACTTTTTCTTTTGTTAATGATTAATTTTAGAATACTAGGATATAACTGTACTTGATAATGTTTTTTATTTTAATCAAAATAGAATAATAAAAAATTATAAATTTTTATTTCTGAAAGATTTCTTAAATGGTCAATTACTGGCGAAGGCACCCTATATTGATTTTAGAGCAATTTTAAATTGTAAAGTCTATTCTGCCACTCCCTGTATATATAATAATAATAATAATAAAAATGATATATTGTTATGATTGTTTTTTCTATATTTTGATAAATGTAAATGTTATTATTGTCTTGGAAGTTTCGCGTTCTATTTACCCTGGCCTTTCGAGCCCCACGTTGGGCGCCAAATGTTATGATTGTTTTTTTTATATTTTGATAAATGTAAATGTTATTATTGTTTTGGAAGTTTCGCGTTCTATTTACCCTGGCCTTTCGAGCCTCACGTTGGTTAGTCAATAAATGTAATGATATCTGATTCTAGATTATTTTATTTACTGCTACTATGTAATGATATTTGTTTGCTTTATTATTTTGTAGAATTTTGATCCTTAGTTTGATTTTATAAAGAAATTATGCTTTTAGTTTGCATTCATACACATTTGAGATATTTTATTAATTCTTACCTGCTTTTACAGCATCTGCTTTATAAATAAATAACACTCTGTACTTTACAATTGAAAAATGCTTATTTGGAGCCTTTTTACTCCTTGTCTATTTTATTTCAGGGCTTGACTTCGTTCGAGACTTGGGATACTTACTTTGAATTACTTTGTTTTGAATTGTAATGATTTAATAAAATTTTAATATTGAAAATTTTGTATCTTATTGTCAATCTACTGTTTGTGAAATCTTTGGTTCTTATTGATCTTGTCAAATATGCTATGAAGTTTACTGTAATAATATTTAGTACTACTTTTGAATAAAAGATGTCGCTCTGAGTATAGATTTTCAGTTTGATTTATTTAATAAATAACAAGGTTTTCTTAAGTACCTGCGATAACTTATGCTAGTAATGACAAAATTTGTAGTTATTAACTTTCACAAATAATACCTTAAATCTAAATTGTTCACATTCGCGTAAGTTTCGATTATTTTGGTAAAGTTTATTTGAATTTAACGTTCACTGAGTTAGTTAGTGGTTTTGCCACGGATTATTTACTCTTCTGTCAAATTGAAATAATAATGGACGTTTGTTCTGCAAATTTTGTGAAGTTACAAATTTCTGCTCCCACCGTAGGTTGCTGTGACTTTAATTTTGCTTGCAAATTGTGCCAGAAACTGCTGGACTTTTATCCTTTCTTTGGATGTATTTGCAGCCCACAGGTACGTGAATTTTATAGTTTAAACATATAATGCAGACTTACTTGTTTATCTGTAGTATTCTTGCACTGGATTTTATATTTATTTTGAATAATTTTAAATTTATTTCAGGACTGACGTTTGCTTTGTAATGCTCGAGTCAACCCTCTCATTTATTTCTTTGGTTGCCTGGTGGAAAATATTCCAGAACATTCCTGTGTCATGGCAAGCTGGACCTTTCATATGAATTTTCGTATTTTCTTGATTTTCTTATTGTATTTCTTATTTGCTGGCTGTTCTGAGCTGGTTTTGTGTATTTAAATTTATTTTGGTTTCATTGACATGCATTTGCTTTTATTCCGTTGATATAATTTTCTAATTTCCGTTGTTGCGTAGCCACTCTTGAACATTTTCTCTCACTCGCGTTGCACTGAGTTTTAAACGTTCACACTCACTATGTTTTATCGTTACACCTTAATCTAACTTAATCTATGACAAAATTTCCTTAAATTTTATAAATAACTGATTTTCTTCATATTTTCTATCTACTTAGTGACATCTCTTATCTGTTTCTTTATAATTTCTTACTATTTCAACTCTTTTCTGTAATCATTAACATTTCCCTTACCCTTTTATTAACAATTATTAACTTTTTAACCTAAGTTTTGTACATAAAGTGATTTATTTGAATTTTTAGGTGCTCACCGTTCCACCTTCGGAGTGGATTTACGTTAGCTGACTTTACAAGAATTCTTTCTGGATATCCTGTCTCTCCTTTGTTTGGGTTCTTAACAACTTGCCAGTAGTGATATTTGTCATTTGAGTGATAATTTGTAAGCATTTTTCATTTGTGGTGTACCTTTTTTTACAAATGAAACCTTCTACTTTCTACGATTGCATGGTATTTTGAATCTGAACATCTTTTAGTTCTGTTTTAGTTTTAATTTGCTATTTTTATGTATTTTAGAATAGATTTTATTTCTTTGTAGTTATTATTTATTTATTGAAAGCTTGTTTTACATGTTGAATTTATTTTAATTTTTTTAAATGCATGTTTTTGTAAATATTTTGTTTTTAACTTTAGTTTATTTATGTTGCATGTTGAATAATATTACAATATCTTTATTTACCGTATAAAACAGAGGTATACAGATAAATATGTACCATTTCACCTAAATGGTGTTCTTCCAATGGCCCAAAGCAAATAAATAAAAGAAAGAGAAGTTACAAGGAGAGAAAAAAAAATAACTTAAATTAAATTAAATTAAACAAAATCTAAATAAATATTTGCTACAATGCTACGTCAATAGTGTGGGGGTGAGGGATCAATCAGAACAAATTAGAAAACCATACACAATACAGTAATGTTTCAGATGCAGACAGGTGAGTTAACTGACTGATATGGCAACGTGAGGGCGAAAGCAGTGAGTGAAAATACTGTCGCCCACTCTTGTGTCACTTTCGCCCACTTTTACCATCTCACCGTCCAATTACCAATTGTCAAACTACAATAAAATTCAGACGAAATTTTTCCATTTCATTTAAATACCTTGTTTTAGATTTCTCCGGCAATATATGAAACGAAGCAGCATTAGCTTCTTTTAGAATGTCTGCTGGCACATCATTTACTTCCAATATTTCAGAATTTTATGAAAAATGTTCACCACGCGTCAGGTCATTAATTTTCTTGACAACTACGAATGTTTATATTTACACGAAGCATAGCAACGCAACCTGCCATCTACGTTGATTTGCACTTCATACATAACCGTAAACTAAAGTAGCTTTTACAAAATTTAATAATTCTTTAACATCTGAATGGCAGGATTAAACAAATCGCTATACAACACTCGTGAAGAAACGAATCCGCTCACTTGTGTGCTTTTGCTCACTTGGCTGACGCCTCTTGTGTAAAACACACACGCGTGAGCGAAATTCTTACTTTATTCACTTGTACTGTAATACATTATTCCAATGTTAAAACTTTTGAATTTATATGGTCTCTTCGATTTACCGGCCGTAAGGCGGGCACCTTTCATCGTCGAATTTGCCCGTCATTTCCCTTACTGAGAGCAGAGTTCAAATATTCATTTAATTATAAAAATAAACTGTAGGTACAATAAAGAATAACCTCACCTCACATAAACAGGAATAATCTGTTGGTTTCCAATTATCTCTTCTCATTTTGATTTCTCCTTGCTGGGTTTCTGAGGAAGCGTTTTATTAAAAAGCCCTTTTTTTGCAGAGTTACCGCAATTTACTGCTGCACAACCACGCATTTCGCCCTAACCCTAGAAAGCAATAAAATTCGTTTGCATGGTATTTCTCACAAATGCATTAGGTACGATAAGTAACAAAAATTACAATTTTTTCAATTAGATTTAAATTGAATATAATAGAGTATTTCACGGTTTTTCGGAAAGTGTCTTAAACAGTTTATATGGTAGTAATGATCCACCCGAAACTACGGGCGCGGTGAACTTCGTTTTATAATCTGCGCATGTAAATATGCCCTGAGCTGATTCGGAATTGCATCCGCGAACAAAGCTATTGAGTTATAATCCCCATCATTAGTGTGTACTGTGTGTAGTGCCGAATTGCAAAAGTATAAAAACGCTAGAAAAGTTTAATAAATAGGATTATAGGAAACAACTACTGGACGGGCAAAGGCCCCGACTCCCATTGAATTATACCTATAAATCCAAAATTGGTAGCCAAATTTGTTATTTGTCTTTTCTCCACCAGACACAGACCGGTTTCGAACTCTTTATGTTCTCATCAGTGTGCCACAGGTAGCTGAAAAGACAAATAACAAAGGCAAACCAAACTGGTCTATGGCAGACCCAGCACATGGTAACTGTGAGAGATAAGTACATCCCTCTGGTGATCAGTTGCTACTACTAGTCAAGACATCGAAGATGTCTCGTGACCGATAGCGGCTTGCCAAGCAAGCACCAAGAGCGGCGACCTCTAGCCCTGATGGACTAAAACATGCTTAATAAATAGGATTATAGGAAACAACTACTGGACGGGCAAAGGCCCCGACTCCCATTGAATTATACCTATAAATCCAAAATTGGTAGCCAAATTTGTTATTTGTCTTTTCTCCACCAGACACAGACCGGTTTCGAACTCTTTATGTTCTCATCAGTGTGCCACAGGTAGCTGAAAAGACAAATAACAAAGGCAACTGTGAGAGATCACAGTTACCATGTGCTGGGTCTGCCATAGACCAGTTTGGTTTGCCTTTGTTATTTGTCTTTTCAGCTACCTGTGGCACACTGATGAGAACATAAAGAGTTCGAAACCGGTCTGTGTCTGGTGGAGAAAAGACAAATAACAAATTTGGCTACCAATTTTGGATTTATAGGTATAATTCAATGGGAGTCGGGGCCTTTGCACGTCCAGTAGTTGTTTCCTATAATCCTATTTATTAAGCATGTTTTAGTCCATCAGGGCTAGAGGTCGCCGCTCTTGGTGCTTGCTTGGCAAGCCGCTATCGGTCACGAGACATCTTCGATGTCTTGACTGGTAGTAGCAACTGACCACCAGAGGGATGTACTTGTCTCTCACAGTTACCATGTGCTGGGTCTGCCATAGACCAGTTTGGTTTGCCTTTGTTATTTGTCTTTTCAGCTACCTGTGGCACACTGATGAGAACATAAAGAGTTCGAAACCGGTCTGTGTCTGGTGGAGAAAAGACAAATAACAAATTTGGCTACCAATTTTGGATTTATAGGTATAATTCAATGGGAGTCGGGGCCTTTGCCCGTCCAGTAGTTGTTTCCTATAATCCTATTTATTAAGCATGTTTTAGTCCATCAGGGCTAGAGGTCGCCGCTCTTGGTGCTTGCTTGGCAAGCCGCTATCGGTCACGAGACATCTTCGATGTCTTGACTGGTAGTAGCAACTGACCACCAGAGGGATGTACTTATCTCTCACAGTTACCATGTGCTGGGTCTGCCATAGACCAGTTTGGTTTGCCTTTGTTATTTGTCTTTTCAGCTACCTGTGGCACACTGATGAGAACATAAAGAGTTCGAAACCGGTCTGTGTCTGGTGGAGAAAAGACAAATAACAAATTTGGCTACCAATTTTGGATTTATAGGTATAATTCAATGGGAGTCGGGGCCATTGCCCGTCCAGTAGTTGTTTCCTATAATCCTATTTATTAAGCATGTTTTAGTCCATCAGGGCTAGAGGTCGCCGCTCTTGGTGCTTGCTTGGCAAGCCGCTATCGGTCACGAGACATCTTCGATGTCTTGACTGGTAGTAGCAACTGACCACCAGAGGGATGTACTTATCTCTCACAGTTGCTAGAAAAGTTGTTTATTAAAGTGCCGAATGGTATAACAATGAGAAACAAATAATTTGGTTTAAACTTGTAAGAAGAAATCTAAAATTATTATCGAAAATAAATGTAAGTACTGTATTTTTGTAAAGATCATTTCAATGTAATTACAGTGCACTTATATCTTGTATCAATTAATAGTGTAACGAAGTGATTTTTTCGTTACTAGTTCCTGTTTAAAATAATATTTTTGGACACACCCCGTATAGAATTTAATTATTGTTTTCCGCATTGTTATATTATTTTCACCTGTAACCAGTATTTATTTTGATATAACCTGTCCTGTTATTAATAAGTAATTAATAAATCCGTAATTAATATAAGCGCAAATAAATAATATTCCGCTCCGATATCTGTCCCCGGCAATACCTAGCAAGTGAACATTGAGTCCACGCCGGCCGCCGAAACCAGTACCCCGTCGACAGTCAACGCGGATGGATGTATGAAGGTGGAGCGCTACAGTAAGTTCGACGCATACTACGTCAATCAACACCCAGACGTCCGACGTCCGAAATCGTCACACTGTGACGTAGCGCTACCCCACCACGCATCGCGGATAAAATATTCCGACCGACAGCAGCGAGAACTCAGTACACCGCTGACCACACGAGAGAGCAGACGTACCTCACCGTAAGTAAGTAGCAGTTGGGCCCGGATTTTGGTAAAGTCCAGCAGTGACGCAGTTTATTCACTGCGCTGCTCAGTTGGCGTCATCCCTACTACTATAAATATTTCAGATTAATTATAATACCGTCTGCCGTCTTCAAAACAGTCAGTAGCTGTCCACCGCTGGTCCTGTTAAGACGTGCCGAGGAAGCAACAGTAAGTAAGTCTGTCGCAGTTTCTCATCCGTTCCAGTAATCTCCCTGTTTCTTTCCAGCTAATTGTAAGCTAGCCACTGGTCTATGCTGCATATGAAGGTACTTCCTCGTATTCAGTATATACTTATGTGACGTAACTTACTATAATACTAATCATACTTTACTTTCAGTCCGTTGTTGCCGCCCGAAAAAGAAGCTTCCTGTAATATCTTTTATTCCAGCTTTGAGTAAGCTAGCTACTGGTTTATGCTGCATATGAGGGTACTTCCTCTTATTCAGTGTACACGTATGTAGTGCAACTTACTGTACTAATCATAAATTCATTTCAGTCCGTTGTACCAGAGGAAAAGCTTCCAGTAATCTCAATTCTTTTCAGCTTTTGAAAGCTAGCTGCCGGTTTATGCTGTATACGAGGGTACTTCTTCCTATCCAGTGTACACGTATGTGGCGTAGCTTGTGATACTAATCATAAATTCATTACAGTCCGTCATACCAGAGAAAAGCTCCTGTAATCTTAATTCCTTTCAGCTTTTGAAAGCTAGCTACCGGTCTATGCTGTATACGAGGGTACTTCCTCCTATCCAGTGTACACGTATGTGGCGTAACTTGTTATACTAATCATAACTTCATTTCAGTCCATCGTACCAGAGAAAAGCTTCCAGTAACCTTAGTTCTTTTCAGTAACCTTAGCTCTTTCAGCTTTTTGTAAGCTAGCTGCCGGTTTATGCTGGATCCGAGGGCACTTCCTCCTATCTAGTGTATACGTATGTAGCGCAACTTACTGCACTAATCATAATTTATTTCCAGTATCCGAGACCCTGGCCTAAGAGAAGCATCCTGGTAATTCCATAACTCTACTGTTAGTTAATGCTGCGCAATAAGCCAAGTCTGTACACTGCACATAACCTGTTTTGATATTTGTATGCTTTTTGGTGTTTGCTTCTGCTAATCCTGGTATCCGTACGTCGCTTTGCTGTTAGTCCGTAACCGTTAGTTAACCGCCTGTCCACCTTGCTTGATATTCGCACCGCTGTATTTTGTGCTTTACCGTAGTCTGTGCTTTAGAATTGTGCTTTAGAGTAGATGTACACCGTGTTCAATCTAAGGCGCACCCTTTTTGAACGTCATTTGCACAGTTATTAAAGGAAAATGTTTGTAACGTTATATGCGGACCTATGTAACTTTTTCCAGAGAATTCGAATGAGTTATCAGAAAAACAATTGAAAGTCAAATAAAAAAATTGCAGATATAAGGAGTTTTTTAAATGGAACACCCTGTATATTTTTACGTGGTTGGATTGGAGTGGTTGGATAGAGAATTGAATTTCCTTTAAGAAAACCTAATATATAAAATATCTGGCATCAACCGTTTATGAGTTAGAAGTGTTTATAATGTGCATACAACACGATATTTCAATCTCAAAGCATTCTCAAACGAAATACAACAGCACCTACATTGCACATTATAAACACTTCTAACTCATAAACGGTTGATGCCAGATATTTTATATATTATGTTTTCTTAAAGGAAATTCAATTCTCTATCCAACCACGTAAAAACATACATTTAAAAAACTCCAACTTATATCTGCAACTTTTTTATTTGACTTTCAATTGTTTTTCTGGTAACAAATTCGAATTCTCTGGAAAAAGTTACATAGGTCCGCATATAACGTTACAAACATTTTCCTTTAATAACTGTGCAAATGACGTTCAAAAAGGGTGCGCCTTAGATTGAACACGGTGTACATAGTGTAAACAGCTTTTTCTTAAGCCCTGCTAACTATCTTAAATCCTGTATTTAAATTAGCTTTTAAGCCCTGGTAATTGTAATTAGAATAGAAAGCTTGTAGCCTAGGAACCATATTTTAGTCCTGTAAATATCCTGAATAAATCTCATTGTGATATCAAACTGTGCCTTTTAATCCGAAATAAAGTCTAATTTTCCCAACGACCCACTGGAATATTCCGTTTCTTCACTGTAGCTGCCTGAGTAGTGGTGTTTCTGCACTATAAACGGAAACTGGCGCCCGAGTAAAGCACCGCCGACGCCTCGAGTGCCATAGTGACGCTTCGGCCATTTTGCCTACAAACCGAAGTACGTCACAAAAATGGCGCCCGAGCAGGGACCCTGGGAAAATTAGTGAAGATTTAGGATTGTTTGCATTCGGCAGGAACCGAAAGCAACTGATTTTGGACCAAGTGACACCAGTAGGCAAGTGAGGTGTCATTTTCGACATAACCGACTACGAGAAACCGATTGCGACCGTCACCGAACCGCTACGATCATTCCCGAAGGAGTTATAATAACCCAGGGAAGGATTTTTGACAAGAAGAAGAGTTCCAAGCGAGCTGCCAAGCAGACCAGACGTCCGTTCATCCAAGAAGACCGACCTGTACCCGAAGATACCCGAGACTACCCGAAGTTGCCCGTACAACGAAAAATCGAGTAGGGTATCCCTTTCGAGTAAACCAGACCCGAGGATTCGATTGCCAGCATTCAGGACACTCACCGCCTAGACGTTTCACAGAGAGGTTCACTGTTCCGTCCGTCGAAGCCAGAACCAAGTGAAACAGATAGAAGAAGTGTCCCGCAGCACGAAACACCGCCGAGACCAAGTTTTGTCACCGGTCCGGGACCGTCCCCGGAATTTCAATCGACAAAATCGACCAGGCTTGTGACCCCTCGTTTAATAGTAAATCGAGGGTGGAGAATCGAAATTCGTTAGAATTTTTGGAATCCGACCAGCCGTTTATTATATAACACTCCTACGACGATATTAAGCATCAGAACGAGACCAGAAGTGACACGAGCAACTACCAGCACCGCCTGATCCTGAATCGTGAGAACTCGTGCCATTCCGCTCCAGCTCGTCCAAAACCAGAAGAAAAACAGACCTGACGTGTGACCCCTCCTTTTCGAGTAACTCGAGGGCGCAGAATCCGAATCTGTCATTACCAGCCTGCTGAGAAGACCCGCTTGGGAGATAGCAAGTAGTAGTCAGTCTTGAGACCGCAACCAGAAGGTTGACCCCCCGGACCTCGAAGAAGAGTGAGTTTCCAGACCGCCACCAGAACAGCTGACACCTGAAACCCGAGTTGGTAGTCAGTCTCCAGACCGCGACCAGAGCAGTTGACCCCGGACATCGAAGAAGAGTTGACCACCAGACCCCGAAGAGAACAGTTGACAGCTAGACCGCAAGAGAAGTTAGTCTCGAGACCGCAACGAGAACAGTTGACAGCTAGACCGCCAGAGGCAGTTTCCAGACCGCCACCAGAACAGCTGACACCTGAAACCCGAGTTGGTAGTCAGTCTCCAGACCGCGACCAGAGCAGTTGACCCCGGACATCGAAGAAGAGTTGACCACCAGACCCCGAAGAGAACAGTTGACAGCTAGACCGCAAGAGAAGTTAGTCTCGAGACCGCAACGAGAACAGTTGACAGCTAGACCGCCAGAGGCAGTTCCCAGACCACCACCAGAACAGCTGACAACTTGACCTCGCAGAAAAGTAAGTCTCCAGACCACAACCAGAGCAGTTGGTCTCCAGACTTCGAAGAGAGCAGTTGATAGCCAGACCGTGACCAGAACATTAAATGCAAGATGCCCGAAATAGATGAAAAAGAGAACTAAGCCATTGGCTCAAAAGAGGAAACCATAGGCCCCGACTCCGGAGATTTCCGGCTGAGCTGGATTTACAAGCTCAAGAAGGAGGAGATCGACGAAGAACTAGGCAAATTTGGTCTCTCTCTAGCCGGAACAGTGGACGAAAAGAAGAGACGGCTGGTGAAATTCCTAAAAGAGGGATGTGCCTCGTCAAGAATAAGGAACGACCGACCTGTCTTTCCGCTGCCGCCGCCGTCGTTTCCGAACCGTCACCTGTCAACAATCCTCGCCTAATACCGCCTGAAGAACCAGTCCGGATGACCATAAGCGCTGTGTGTGAGAAGGTAAGAAAATGGAATCTCCACTTCAACGGCAAAACAGATGCAGTGGAATTCCTAGAGAAATTGTGTGAATTCCAGGAACACAGCGACATTCTCGCACCAGATCTGTTACCAGCCCTGTATGAGATTTTTCAAGGTAATGCCTTAGCCTGGTACCTACCTGCCAAATACCAGTTCTTTTTGGAAGACCAGATACATAGTCGACGACAACTACCAGCTGAAACAGGACGCGACTACGTGGTAGCCCTTCAAACCTTACTACGACGTCATGGAGGGTATACACCTGAACAGGCCCTGTACCGACTCTACGGGAATTTGCGACCAGAATACCGGCAGTACATCCGTCAGAGTGATGTAAAAACTCCACGAGACCTCGTCTGCAGAATTGACGAGTATGAATCCCTCTGCCTGGAATTAGAAGCGCAACAGCCGATCCGCCCCTCTGCCACACAGACCGCAAGTCGCAGAAAATACGACAACTCAGCGATAAGCAACCATGCATCCGAGAGAGCTCCGTCTCCAACACCGCCTGCTGTTACCGAACCGACGAGGAACACTTCCGTACATAACAGAGCAAGGGAAAGCCAAGATAGTCCACGCACGCAACCGAACAATCATAGCAGCGACCGCACGCCAACCACAACGACCAGCTACGACAGAAACAATATCTGTTGGCGTTGTGGAAAAAGTGGCCACTTCAGGACCCAATGCAGATCTGCACCCCGACTATTCTGCTCCAGATGTGGAAAACAAGGCATTATGACCCGAGACTGTCAATGCCCTAGGACGGAAAACTAGATGAGAACTGCACCGAACCGAGGCCAGTACAGTTCCGTAGTTTTGAAGCCTCGGAAACCGCTGCAACATCCAATTATGACAACCGACCGAACGTATACGTTCGCATCCGCACCAGGGAGGCTATTCTTGACTTCACTCGCATCCATGCGAACACGAATCGTTGCGAGTGAGCAGTTAACGTATGCGCATCGAAAACGCTATTCTTGAGTCCACTCGTATCAGGCTTCGCACAACACGAATGACTACACTTGGCAACGTTGGATTATCTACAGAAATGCGGCGTGTAGATAAGAAGGCTACTTTGTTTACCGGCCGTGTCTGTCAAATTACGAATTTGAAAACGATGGCAACAAATTTAAGAAATATTTCTATTACGGAAAATCAAAAAAAATTAATGCTGGAATACTTAAAAAAAAATCCAGAGTTATTAAGTGGGAAGTTTTCAAATGAGTTTACGTTTAAAGATGCGGAAAGAAAATGGAGTGAGTTAACTAAACTATTAAATAGTGTTCCAGGTGCACAAAAAACATGGAAAAATTGGAGGAAGGTAAATATTGCATGAGTAATAAGTAGGTAATTAATTATAAAATACTTACTTTAACCTGATTTAGAGATCTAAGATCTCGAACAAAAAATAAAACGTCTAAAAACAATAAAAGTATATCCGGTACTGGAGGAGGACCTTCATTGATAGAGACGTTAACACCTTTTGAGGTGGAGGTATTAAATATGATAAAACCTGTTTCCATTAGTGGCCATACTTCTGTAGAAGAATCAGCGACGTTGTTTGATTTCGATGGTAGGTATATAGTAATTATACTCATAGTAATTTGTTACTGTAATTTTAAGGCAATTATAATAGATGCTATTGTTGCATTGCAGATATAGCAATAGATCCTCAGCCAGCAAATTTAAATAGTGAGACAGAACTCGAGCGCCTGCCAACACCACTGGAGGAGGAAGGCGGTAGTCAAACTCCTACTCCTACACATGTACCGAAAAGAAAAGTCCCTAAAAGAACAAAAACGAAATTAAAAAGAAGTAGTGATGCTGTGTCTGATTACGCAGAACATTTAAAAAAAAAAATTGAATTGAAGAGTAGCTACTATGATAGCAAACTGAAGCTACTAGAACGTTTTGTTTCTGCACATGAGAGAATGGCTTCCTCATTGGAAAAGTTAGCTGATTCTGTGCAAGAATTATTTTAATTAGTTATTATCATATTATTATTATCTCAATGGTAATAGTGAAGGTGTCAAAATTTCTATTAAGGAAGATTCATCTCCAGTACCAGATATGCTTTTATTGTTTTTTATTATTTTCTTTGTTGTTAGGGACCTTATATTATATCCTACGTCATCCTCCTATTTTCCCAGTCTTTTCGTGCACCTGGTACACTTTTTAATAGTAATTAATAATTGGTTAGCTCACTTCATTATTTTTTCTGCATTTGTAAATCTAAAATGATTGTAGAATTCCCACTCAATAAACCAGAATTCTTTTTTAAATATTCTGTTATGTCTAAAGATACATAAAATACATGTTCTTACGTAAAAGGTAAGCAAAGCTAACATTTTCATTACCTTTTTTACAATTATTATGAAATAAAAAACTTGTTTGACTTTGAATATTTTAATTTAATTTCATCAGGTGGTCAGACGAGCCAATTTCTGGCATTGGCGACATAAGTAAATAATAATAATAATAATAAATAAATTTATTGTACAGTATAAGTATAATACAGACATACAAAAGGATAAGATACAGTGAACTGATAATAAACACCCTAAAACATGGAGTTAAATGTTAATATAAAATTACGTATTAAAAGCAATTTCAAAGAAATAGGCTAGAGCATGAGTGACAGTCATGACTCTGCCCACAATGCCTATCGTGTCCGGGTTCGAGACCCGGCACTGACAGATGGCAATGTCGGTGGATATGGATGTTTGTCTGCATTTTTTCAAATGTGTAGCCCCCTTCCAGGCAGCCTTTGGCTTTGGATTTGGGGGTTGTCTAATTTCTGTGGTGTGTTTTATGTTTTTTAAATGTCTTAGACATACTTAATAATGTAAGAAAAATAAAAATAGGCTAAAATTAAATAAACAAAAAAAATTAATTTCGGAATACTCTACTAATTAACTGTGTTCTTGCAATTCTACCGTCCGCTAGTTCTGGGTTGATACGTCTTGCGACTTGTTCCACAGCTATATCTCCATTATCAGCACCTTAAAATATCGATAAAATATAGCTTAGTTAAATTATTTCACCTATTGTAGGTGTATGAAAATTGTATTGTATTTTGGTAGGTATATAAAAAATAAGAATATTATAAAAAATCTTAAACCCAAAATAAGTTTGTTGAAAAGTTCATTATAACATAAATCTTCTAAACTTCTGCTATACTAAAAACTAAACTTATGATAAAACAAGGTAATGAGGGCATTTACAGTAGTAATACTATAATTACGACACATTTTAAACGAAGAGGTAAACAAAGAACTTTGCGACTATACCAATATTATTAACTGTAACAATCATAGTTTACAAGTTTACTAGTAGTAAAACTTACCAAAATCAAATTCTTCAATTTGATCCTGTTCCTCAGGTACTGGCACATTATATTCTATACAAATATTATGTAAAACAACACATGCATTAATAATTTGGCAGGCAACTTCAGGGCTATAATGAAGAACTCTATGTTTCAATAAGCATCTCCACCGATTCTTTATAGCGCCATTACAACACTCAATATCAACTCTTGTTCTTCTATGGGCAATATTGTACCTGTGTTCTGGAGTGTTTGGTTCTGGTTCTTGTTCTAATGGTGTTAATAGCCAAGTACGTAGAGGATAACCAGAATGACCTAAAAAATATTGTATTAATTAATAATTAAAGAACTTAATTTATTAAATGTTGGAACGGTAATGTAAGTAACTCTTAATCACAAGATATGCAATACTGAACTCTCTTATATGACAAAAGATAGCAACTCCAAACTTATTAGTATTTTAAATACCCCATAGAAAAGATTATCTCTCATACTATGCGAGAGAAAACAACTATTTCTGTACAATTTTTTAAGTTCAATAGGATCACCTACCTAATAAAAAATAGTCTTTATGTTCCCTTTCATGTAAATTACGAAGTGTGGTTTGCAGATTGGAATTATTCCATATGAAAGCATCATTGCTGCTTCCAGGATATTTTGCGTTCACATTCAAAATCTTTAAATCTGAATCACAAACCTAAAACAAAAACTTTATTTTGTGATGAAATAAAATTAATATATGTACCTACCAGTTGCACATTTATTGAATGGTAACCTTTTCGGTTTACATATAAATGTTCGGGATACAGTGGATCATCACGCTTAGGAGGAAATATCGCTACATGCGTACAATCAATACAACCAATAACTCCTGGAAAATTGTGTTTTTCAAAGAATCTTAAAGTAAACTGGCATTTAAATCGAAAAGAGCATTATAATATACAAACACCCTTACTTTTGTCTCACCGAGTTCATCTCCTCAATATTTTGTGGAAACTTTACATACGTGTCAAAAATTTCTTGTCGATTTAATGCCTCATAAACCTCCTTAATACATCTGCTAACTGTTGGTTGCGACACACAAAAAAACCTATTTTGTCCCACATCCAACTGATAACTACCAGCTGCAAAAAATCGTAAGGCCACCAACACCTAGAAACACCAAAGTTACAATTTACTTATTTAAAGAAGACACAAGACATACCTTTACAGAAACATCTACGTCCCCCGGCCGTTTTTTAGGCTGCAAAAAGGGTTCCAATCTCCCTATCAGAAAATTAGTCAACTCCTTCGTCAACCTAAATAAATTGACGAATTCGCTGTTGCTTAATTCCCTAAACGGGTCGCCAGCAATCACTTCACCTACGTGGATTTCTCGTCCTCCTGCAGCTTCTTCCGCAACTTCCAATTCTTCTAATAAATGTAGACCAACAAATTCATCCATCTCGTAAACAATTTACTACTCAATAGTCAAAACATAGACGTAATATAAAAGACGCTATAAAAACTTTTGACAGTTAATAAGGTTAGGTTCGTCAAAAATCAAACGTTTGGGTGGATGCACGAGCCAACGTCCGCTCGCTGCGAAACGTGTACAAATTAAGCGTATTCGTTACGGCAACGAGTGGTCAAGAATAGCATTTTCTAAATGTCACTCGTGTCCGTGCGAAGTGCGAGTAACTTTCACTCGTACGAATTCTCAAGAATAGGCTCCCTGGACTTTCACCGCACTCATCGACACAGGAGCAGTCCGCTCCTATGTGGGTAACCAAGTCACCAGATACTGCGACCAGATAGGCATCCCGCACCAGACCATCAACACACCGCCCGCTCAGTTAGCCAATGGCAGTGTAGCATCATTTCTAAAAGCTACCAGTTGAAGTTCACCATCGGCCAGAACCAGTTCGACGAATGCCTATTGTACCTTGGCAACCTATCCTCCGATATAGTACTAGGAATGGACATACTGAGCAAGTATAACTTCGTGATAAACCCGAAAACCGCCACCGTCTACCTGAATGAGGAAGTGATATCCCCGCCTCCAACAATACCAGCAAGTCCGCTCGGAGGGATATCGTTGACCTTAACACCCAGCGAAGAGCACCGACTGAAGAGCTTTCTGGACACCGAACTACCAGGTTTTCAAGACATACATGGCACCACCGGATTAATCCAGCACCACATCCGCCTGTCCCAACCAGATCCAATCAAGCAAAGGTACCGACCTCAAAATCCAAAGATGCAGGAAATAATCAATCAGGAGGTAAACGAAATGCTGCAAAATGGAATCATCGAACCATCTAATAGCCCATGGACTTCACCAGTGGTAATAGTCCGTAAGAAGGATGGTAAACCCAGATTTTGCATTGATTTCCGCAAAGTCAATGACGTAACCGAGAAGGACGCCTATCCACTACCGTACATCAATGCCATACTGGACAAACTCCGAAAAGCTCGCTACATATCCAGTATCGACTTGAAACAAGGATACTGACAGATACCGCTCTCCGATGACAGCAAACCCATCACCGCTCTCACGGTACCCGGTAGAGGCCTATTCCAGTTCCGAGTCATGCCTTTTGGACTACATTCAGCACCAGCAACATTCCAAAGATTGCTTGACCGAATCATCGGTCCAGACATGGATCCATATGCCTTTGCCTACCTGGATGATATCATTGTCCTGGGAGAAACCTTCGAGGAACACTTAGAAAACCTGCGAGAAGTATTCCGCCGCCTCCGAATGGCCAACCTACAGCTAAACCCTGAGAAGTGTCAGTTTTGCAGAAAATCCCTCAAATATTTAGAACATGTCGTCACCGCCGAGGGAATCAAAACCGACCCTGACAAAGTAGAGGCCATTCAGAAATTCCCGACACCAACGAACATCCGAGAGGTACGCCGATTTTTGGGAGTCGCCTCGTGGTACAGACGATTTGTGCCCACTTTCTCCCAGATTGTGACCCCATTATCTCGGCTACTCAGGAAGAATCACCGCTTTAGATGGACCACCGACCAGGAGGAAGCTTTTACGAAGTTAAAAACCTGTCTCACCGAAGCTCCTGTATTAACCTGTCCAGACTTTGAGAAACCGTTCACGCTGCAGACCGACGCATCTGACCAAGGACTCGGAGTAGCACTGACCCAGAACATCGATGGACATGACCGAGTCATTGCATACGCGAGTCGAACCCTGAATCCTGCTGAAAGGAACTACTCTGTCACCGAACGAGAATGCCTGGCTATCGTGTGGGGAGTGGAGAAAATGCGACCAAATTTGCAAGGATATCATTTTACTGTCATAACTGACCACCAGTCCCTCCGTTGGTTGCACTCCATTAAAAGCCCCGCTGGACGACTAGCTAGTTTCCTACAACAATATGACTTCGAGATCAAGTACCGGAAAGGAGTACTAAACCGAGTGGCCGATGTCTTATCCAGACAACCACTGACAGGATCATCTTCCGCACCGGAGGATACAGAAGAACTATGCATTGTTGCTGAACCGCCGAACTGTTCTTGGTATCAACGGAAAAAGATGGAAGTTGAGAGAAACCCTGAAGCTTTTCCGGATTACTGTATACGTAATGACCGGGTATTCCGACACTTCTGGGATTCCAGTGACTTGACCGAACCTGACATGGCTGACCTCTGGAAATTGTGCATTCCTGCACCACAGCGACCGATGGTACTGCAAGAAAACCACGATGCTCCGTCCGCTGGACATATGGGGATTGCAAAAACCATTGCTCGAGTAGCCCGCCGTTTTTACTGGCCCGGAATGTTCCGAGACGTAGCAAAATATGTCAGAAGTTATATGCAATGTCAGCGATACAAACCGTCACAGCAACAAACCCCTGGGAAAATGCAACCGTCCGTCAAACGCCAACCCTGGGAAACTGTAAGCACTGATCTTGTGGGACCGCTACCTCGTTTTACCAAATGGATCCAGTGCCGAGCTATACGAAGTGCCACCGCCCGGAACGTCAGCCAAGCCTTATACGAGGAAATCAACACCCGATTTGGATGTCCCAGAACCGTAATCAGCGATAATGGGACGCAATATGACAGTCGAGTGTTCCGCACCTTGCTACAAGACTTTGGCATCCAGCACCGTTTTACCCCACCGTACACTCCGCAAGCCAGCCCAGTAGAACGAGCGAACCGTACCATCAAGACCATGATAGCCCAGTACTGCGAACAGGACCATAGAAAATGGGATCTCCACCTGCACGACTTTCAACTGGCCATCAACAGCTCCAGACACGATTCTACTGGATTCTCACCAGCATACCTGAATTTTGGAAGAGAACTGGACCTACCGAACACCCTCTACCAGAATGCAACCATTTAAATACCTTGTTTTAGATTTCTCCGGCAATATATGAAACGAAGCAGCATTAGCTTCTTTTAGAATGTCTGCTGGCACATCATTTACTTCCAATATTTCAGAATTTTATGAAAAATGTTCACCACGCGTCAGGTCATTAATTTTCTTGACAACTACGAATGTTTATATTTACACGAAGCATAGCAACGCAACCTGCCATCTACGTTGATTTGCACTTCATACATAACCGTAAACTAAAGTAGCTTTTACAAAATTTAATAATTCTTTAACATCTGAATGGCAGGATTAAACAAATCGCTATACAACACTCGTGAAGAAACGAATTCGCTCACTTGTGTGCTTTTGCTCACTTGGCTGACGCCTCTTGTGTAAAACACACACGCGTGAGCGAAATTCTTACTTTATTCACTTGTACTGTAATACATTATTCCAATGTTAAAACTTTTGAATTTATATGGTCTCTTCGATTTACCGGCCGTAAGGCGGGCACCTTTCATCGTCGAATTTGCCCGTCATTTCCCTTACTGAGAGCAGAGTTCAAATATTCATTTAATTATAAAAATAAACTGTAGGTACAATAAAGAATATCCTCACCTCACATAAACAGGAATAATCTGTTGGTTTCCAATTATCTCTTCTCATTTTGATTTCTCCTTGCTGGGTTTATGAGGAAGCGTTTTATTAAAAAGCCCTTTTTTTGCAGAGTTACCGCAATTTACTGCTGCACAACCAGGCATTTCGCCCTAACCCTAGAAAGCAATAAAATTCGTTTGCATGGTATTTCTCACAAATGCATTAGGTACGATAAGTAACAAAAATTACAATTTTTTCAATTAGATTTAAATTGAATATAATAGAGTATTTCACGGATTTTCGGAAAGTGTCTTAAACAGTTTATATGGTAGTAATGATCCACCCGAAACTACGGGCGCGGTGAACTTCGTTTTATAATCTGCGCATGTAAATATGCCCTGAGCTGATTCGGAATTGCATCCGCGAACAAAGCTATTGAGTTATAATCCCCATCATTAGTGTGTACTGTGTGTAGTGCCGAATTGCAAAAGTATAAAAACGCTAGAAAAGTTGTTTATTAAAGTGCCGAATGGTATAACAATGAGAAACAAATAATTTGGTTTAAACTTGTAAGAAGAAATCTAAAATTATTATCGAAAATAAGTGTAAGTACTGTATTTTTGTAAAGATCATTTCAATGTAATTACAGTGCACTTATATCTTGTATCAATTAATAGTGTAACGAAGTGATTTTTTCGTTACTAGTTCCTGTTTAAAATAATATTTTTGGACACACCCCGTATAGAATTTAATTATTGTTTTCCGCATTGTTATATTATTTTCACCTGTAACCAGTATTTATTTTGATATAACCTGTCCTGTTATTAATAAGTAATTAATAAATCCGTAATTAATATAAGCGCAAATAAATAATATTCCGCTCCGATATCTGTCCCCGGCAATACCTAGCAAGTGAACATTGAGTCCACGCCGGCCGCCGAAACCAGTACCCCGTCGACAGTCAACGCGGATGGATGTATGAAGGTGGAGCGCTACAGTAAGTTCGACGCATACTACGTCAATCAACACCCAGACGTCCGACGTCCGAAATCGTCACACTGTGACGTAGCGCTACCCCACCACGCATCGCGGATAAAATATTCCGACCGACAGCAGCGAGAACTCAGTACACCGCTGACCACACGAGAGAGCAGACGTACCTCACCGTAAGTAAGTAGCACTTGGGCCCGGATTTTGGTAAAGTCCAGCAGTGACGCAGTTTATTCATTGCGCTGCTCAGTTGGCGTCATCCCTACTACTATAAATATTTCAGATTAATTATAATACCGTCTGCCGTCTTCAAAACAGTCAGTAGCTGTCCACCGCTGGTCCTGTTAAGACGTGCCGAGGAAGCAACAGTAAGTAAGTCTGTCGCAGTTTCTCATCCGTTCCAGTAATCTCCCTGTTTCTTTCCAGCTGATTGTAAGCTAGCCACTGGTCTATGCTGCATATGAAGGTACTTCCTCGTATTCAGTATATACTTATGTGACGTAACTTACTATAATACTAATCATACTTTACTTTCAGTCCGTTGTTGCCGCCCGAAAAAGAAGCTTCCTGTAATATCTTTTATTCCAGCTTTGAGTAAGCTAGCTACTGGTTTATGCTGCATATGAGGGTACTTCCTCTTATTCAGTGTACACGTATGTAGTGCAACTTACTGTACTAATCATAAATTCATTTCAGTTCGTTGTACCAGAGGAAAAGCTTCCAGTAATCTCAATTCTTTTCAGCTTTTGAAAGCTAGCTGCCGGTTTATGCTGTATACGAGGGTACTTCTTCCTATCCAGTGTACACGTATGTGGCGTAGCTTGTGATACTAATCATAAATTCATTACAGTCCGTCATACCAGAGAAAAGCTCCTGTAATCTTAATTCCTTTCAGCTTTTGAAAGCTAGCTACCGGTCTATGCTGTATACGAGGGTACTTCCTCCTATCCAGTGTACACGTATGTGGCGTAACTTGTTATACTAATCATAACTTCATTTCAGTCCATCGTACCAGAGAAAAGCTTCCAGTAACCTTAGTTCTTTTCAGTAACCTTAGCTCTTTCAGCTTTTTGTAAGCTAGCTGCCGGTTTATGCTGGATCCGAGGGCACTTCCTCCTATCTAGTGTATACGTATGTAGCGCAACTTACTGCACTAATCATAATTTATTTCCAGTATCCGAGACCCTGGCCTAAGAGAAGCATCCTGGTAATTCCATAACTCTACTGTTAGTTAATGCTGCGCAATAAGCCAAGTCTGTACACTGCACATAACCTGTTTTGATATTTGTATGCTTTTTGGTGTTTGCTTCTGCTAATCCTGGTATCCGTACGTCGCTTTGCTGTTAGTCCGTAACCGTTAGTTAACCGCCTGTCCACCTTGCTTGATATTCGCACCGCTGTATTTTGTGCTTTACCGTAGTCTGTGCTTTAGAGTAAATGTACATAGTGTAAATAGCTTTTCCTTAAGCCCTGCTAACTATCTTAAATCCTGTATTTAAATTAGCTTTTAAGCCCTGGTAATTGTAATTAGAATAGAAAGCTTGTAGCCTAGTAACCATATTTTAGTCCTGTAAATATCCTGAATAAATCTCATTGTGATATCAAACTGTGCCTTTTAATCCGAAATTAAGTTTAATTTTCCCAACGACCCACTGGAATATTCCGTTTCTTCACTTTAGCTGCCTGAGTAGTGGTGTTTCTGCACTATAAACGGAAACTGGCGCCCGAGTAAAGCACCGCCGACGCCTCGAGTGCCATAGTGACGCTTCGGCCATTTTGCCTACAAACCGAAGTACGTCACAATAGAAATAAAAAAAACGAAAAGTAATGTAACGAAGTGAATTTTAGCAGGGAGATATTGTTAGTTTTAAATAAAATATAATTTTAAATGTATAAAACAGGCAGGTAAAATGTAAAAAATATTAATTTACTTCAAATTAAGCCTTCTGAACCGCGTCTTTTCCGTTTATACATTTTTAAATTATGCCGCGACGAATGCAATAACTCCGGTGGTGTTGCAAAAAACCGCAGGGACTGCAGCGGACTTGCAGTGCCAGCCGCACCGCGCCAACATAGGAGTAAAATGCTTGAAGTCAGTTTTGTGTTCAGAGCGCAAGATAGGTAGGGATACGCGTCATCAACCGGCTATAAAACTAACAATCCGGCCGTGTAAAAATCAGTTGAGCTCACGCTCCATCGAGACCAGACCACCAGTCCGAGAAGAA
This sequence comes from Rhagium mordax, assembly GCA_963680705.1. Classification (NCBI taxonomy): domain Eukaryota; kingdom Metazoa; phylum Arthropoda; class Insecta; order Coleoptera; family Cerambycidae; genus Rhagium; species Rhagium mordax. The sequence goes on from OY796662.1 coordinate 26,059,126, forward strand.
GTCCGCACCGACCCAAGAGGGAGCTCCGCAGCTAGAAAGAGTTTGCCATCCGAGCTTTTGTTAGTAACCAGTTTGTAGATAGAGCTTTTAAACCTGCCGCATGTTTTCCGCTTTACCGTATATTTGCTTACTCCCTCTTACCGTTTTTTTTACTTGCTGCTTTTTCCGCTTTTTAACCGTAGTTTGCCGCTTTTAGTTTTGCCTAGCGTGCCTGCCTGCTTTAAATTTTGCTTGTAAATATTTGTGCTTTATTTTCCGTAATTTATTGTTTTATATTAAATCTTGAATAAAGCTTGTTCTGTTTTTAATCCGAAATTCTGAGTTTTCTTTATAGGTTAATTAGACCCCTGGCTTAACCGTGTCTTCACTGCAGTTACCTGAAGCCTCTATTATCCTGCTAATAGAGTAAAGTGGTGTTTCTGCACTCTAAATAGAAACTGGCGCCCGAAACACCGTCCCTAAAAGCACCGCCGCTCAGGCGTCAAAGTAACCTCCTTCGAACTTCCGACATAACGAAAGAGGGTTACAGTAATTATTGTCATAAAATGTCAGTGTTCGTAAATTAGAGATTATATGTTACAGTTTGTAAATAGTGTTCCAAAATAGCTGTAAATCAATGAAAAAGAAATTAACTTTTTTGTATGTTAAAGTTGAAAAACAATATGGAGGATTACATTGAATATAAAATAATAGGTTCGGTTAAAAGAATTCGAATAAAATCAAATTGCAAACCATCCAAATTTAATAGATTGTCAAACTGATATGAAACGTTTAAGTTAATCTTTTATAATCTGTGCGTTTCGTTTACTTAAATTTATTATAATAGTGACGTCACATACGAAACCATCATGGCGTTTCAGTATAGACAAAAAAATCTCACTTTTTAAAACTTGAATATTAAATTAATCTTGTATTTCTATCAATAAAAACCAATATGTTTAGGTATCTCCATGCACAGACCATCGTATTTTCATTATTCCACAATTAATTTTTTATAGTGTAAAATACCCTATTCAATTATTGTCGCTTTTCCAAATTTCAAACATTGTTTGCATCCAATTACCTGTCAAATGACGTTTTCACTTTGAGCGTATACTCCTTATAAAGTTTTGAGGCACACAATTTACTTTGTACACTTAATAGAATTAAATGCCAAAGTAAAGGAAGGGCGCTATCGAGAAACTGAAAATTGTTTCGGGAAGTCGTCCCGAGTCCAAAACTGTAATCGGTTCCGTCCTAGGACCGATATTAAGAAATCATTAAATTTCGCTGGATTGACTATAAGGTGTAATCTATCGGACACACTATGGATTTTTTGTCGAATTTTGCGAAACACGAAAATTTTAAACCTTATTTCCAAACGAAAACAGGCCGCCATTCTGGCAAGAAATCCAAGCTCGAAAGTCCAACTTGAAAATACATCGTGAACTGTGCGCTCCAGCTGCGATTTTGAGGTCAGCAGATCCGACCTAAAAAGTGACATTTGTGACGTTAACGAAAAATTTTAAAGCTTTGGCAAGTTCTGCGCGCGCATGGAATTTGGAGGGTTCTGCGTGCACATCCGACCTTTTTAATTTCGCAAATTTTACAAATCTTCGACATGGGGGTATTGAGACGCTAATAACTTTTTAAATACTCAAAGGATCACAACGAAATATAGCCGTTGGGATTTTTCCGACACGAAAGCACCTATAAAAAAATAATAATATTACTGCCGGTACACTGCGCATCATATAAATGTGGTACACAGATTTATCAAAGTAAGTGTGGCTCAACTTGTCCAATTTGACATTATAAGATCTGTCACAGATACTACCATAACGTCTTAATAATTGTGAACTGATGTCTCTGACTTGATCCTAACCTACAAAGCTCTTAAATGACAGTTTGCATCAGTCAAGCTCAGGAAGATCACCATACATAACTAAAAAACCTAATTTTTGGGTTACAATTGTTGTACCACATTTATATGACGCGCAGTGTACTACGTGATTTAGACAACCAATCAAAAATGGGTTACTCTGTTGTCGCCACTGTTTCTATAAGTCATGTTTCATAATGCAACATGAAACTGATTTTTAACCCCATATTAGGAAAACAAAAACATTTCCAATGTTGAAACCTCGTTGCCCTCCTAGCACGGGGTGGCTTTGAGTTGCGCAAATGGTCAAGCAATGAGACCAAATTACTCGCACAGCTTCCCCCTTCACGTCTGGCTGATGATCTCGACTTTTGGGAGGAGGGAAGCGGACTCATAGTTTTAGGCTTACACTGGCGACCGTCCCCAGATGTTTTTTCATACCGGGTAACTTCTACAGATAAATCCTGCACCAAACGACAAATTTTGTCAGACCTTGCATGGATTTTTGATCCTTTGGGGTTTTTGTGACAAAACGTGTCCTTCAGCGGTTATGGTATATCGGTGTTAATTGGGATGAAGTGCCACCAGAGGATGTTATTCAGCTTTGGTCACGGTTTAGAGAGGAGTTACCACTTCAGTCACGTGTTGAGGTTCCGAGACGTGTCCTCAGTGATACAGGGCACACATTCGAGTTACACGAGTTTTGTGATGCGTCAACCCACGGATATGTCAGTGTTATTTATGTTCGTGAGTGTAACCTTAACGATATTATTTCGATTTATTTTGCGTGTTCAAAATCTCGAGTCGCTCCGCTGCGTCGTATATCGATACCGCGCTTAGAACTCTGCGCGGCGGTATTGCTACCCGACTAAGGGCCGGTACTTTCAGTCTGATTTAACCCTGATTAACTTTAATCATTGATTAATTACCATGGAAACAATTGTCTCGACAATTATTTCCAAGGTTATTGATCAATGGTTAAACTTAATCAGGGTTAAATCAGACTGAAAGTGCCGGCCCTTAATAACATTGGTTACTAAAATTTATCAGGATAAAATTGATTTCAAAGAAATATACGCTTGGTCGGATTCCACTATAGCTTTGTCGTGGATCAAGTCGTCTGCGCACCGTTGGCAAACGTTTGTTAGCAACCGTGTCAGCTACGTTCAAGAGAGAGTTGCTCCTCAACACTGGAGGCACGTCCGGTCGCCTGAAAATACTAGACTGGTTAAAATATTGAGAAAAGCTCTCCGTACCATTTTTAGAAGCATTTCATATTACTTTTGAGCAAACGGTCTTTTCCCCCTATTTCGACCCCGCTGAAACCGAAAATGCCGGTTGCCAAAGCGAAATCTCAACCGGAAGTGAGATATCCAAGATGGCGGCCAAAATTGCACCAAAACCCGAAATCGGCGCTATGAAGCCCCCATACGACTTAGAAACACGTCCAAAATGTCTAATTATATGTTTTTGAGCATGAGAAATTCAAAAATATTGTTTAAAATTATTTTTGTGAAGTTTTTAACAAGATGGCGCCGCCAGTACTCTCATTTTGGTCGATAGCATAAAAAAGAGTGTGACATGTCGTGACATATGTTTTGCAGCATGAGGATTTCAAAAATAAACTCAAAAACCACTTAGGAATAAAATTAAATTCAAATACAATGAAAAATAAACTTGTGACTTTTCTTACTACGAAAAACAGATTGTACAAAACACTACTGTGTCTCTCCAGAATTTAAACAAGTACGTTTGCAGGGGGTGCACAACTTCAAGCATGGTACAGTTGCTTTTCTGCAACTGCAGATTTTAGTATTACACAGTCCCTTACAGTGACAAATAATGATTTTAGGGCACGTCTTAGGGATAGGGTCTAAGCTCATGAATCTTGGAACTAGTTCCTCCCCGGCAATGGTCCAGCCGCAATCTTCAAGCAACGGAAGTTATGGTTTTGGGAGGTGAGCATTCTCCCAAACACATACCTGCCAATTTAGATATTGTTTAAAGAATGGTCTACTAATATTGTTATATTTTTTCATGTTTCAGGTCTACTCACTTGGTAGTGACACCTCTTAATGTGGAGCTGAAGTGCATCCGATGTAGATGGGAGGAACTCTTTTTTGCAGCGCCAAATGAAACAACGCGAGCATCATCTGCATAACTGACGCCAGGATCAACCTATATGTAAAATAAAAGTATATGAATAGCTTATTGAAGAGCAATAAACTCAAGAAACGTTAACGCACCTTATACAACTTGACGACGAAAGCCTCAACGTTCCTGAGTACGTCCTGACCGAGTGGCCAGCACCCAAGTCCTCTCAAGAGATCGCAGTTTGTACCACAGAATGCCTTCCAGGCACAGACTTTCGTTATAGATGCAAGTTTGGACGTCGATTCACAACAAGCCAAAATATTTGTAACTTGCTCCAATGAAAACGTTTTGCAGATCTCTTGGCTTTCCATGCTTTCACTGGTTGTGATTCGACGTCTAAACTTGCATCTATAACGAAGGTCGGCGCCTGGAAGGCATTCTGTGGTGCGAACTGCGATCTCTTGAGAGGACTTGGATGCTGGCCACTCGGTCAGGACGTACTCAGGAACGTTGAGGCTTTCGTCGTCAAGTTGTATAAGGTGCGTTAACGTTTCTTGAGTTTATTTCTTCAATAAGCTATTCATACACTTATATTTTCCATACAGGTTGATCCTGGCGTCAGTTGTGCAGATGATACTCGCGCTGTTTTGTTTGGCGCTGCAAAAAAGCCCGAGTTCCTCCCACCTACATCGGATGCACTTCAGGTCCACATTAAGAGATGTCACTACCAAGTGAGTAGACCTGAAACACGAAAAAATAGAACAATATTAGTAGACCATTAAAACGTTCTTTAAACAATATCTAAATTGGCAGGTATGTGTTTGGGAGAATGCTCATCTCCCAAAACCATCACTTCCGTTGCTTGAAGATTGCGGCTGGACCATTGCCGGGGAGGAACTAGTTCCAAGATTCATGAGCTTAGACCCTATCCCTAAGACGTGCACTGAAATCATTGTTTGTCACTGTAAGGGACTGTGTAATACTAAAAATTGCAGTTGCAGAAAAGCAACTGTACCATGCTTGAAGTTGTGCACCCCCTGCAAACTTACTTGGAGAGAAACAGTAGTGTTTTGTACGATCTGTTTTTCGTAGTGGGAAAATTCACAAGTTTATTTTTCATTGTATTTGAATTAAATTTAAGTCCTAAGTTGTTTTTGAGTTTATTTTTGAAATCCTCATGCTGCAAAACATATGTCACGGCATGCCACACTCTTTTTTACGCTAACGACCAAAATGAGAGTAGTGGCGGCGCCATCTTGTTAAAAACTTCACAAAAGTAATTTTACACAATATTTTGGAATTTCCCATGCTCAAAAACATATAATTAGACATTTTGAACGTGTTCCGAAGTCGTATGGGGGCTTCATAGCGCCGATTTCAGGATTTGGCGCTATTTTGGCTGCCATCTTGAATATCTCACTTCCGGTTGATATTTCGCTTTGGCAACCGGCATTTTCGGTTTCAGCGGGGTCGAAATAGGGGGAAAAGACCATTTGCTCAAAAGTAATATGAAATGCTTCTAAAATTTGAGTTTACTGAAAACATGACTAGACTATACTGCGGATATCGCGTCCCGCGGGCTTTTTCCGTCTGATTTTGTAGAAAACTCGCTTTGGTGGGCGGGACCTACTTTTTTGAGAGAATCGAGTGATTCTTGGTCTACCCGTCCTGATTCATTAAATATTTCTCCTCACGCTATGGCTGAAGCAAGGCAAATAACTTTGCACGTTGTAGTAGAAACTAATATATTAGATACTCTTTCTAACCGCTTTTCTTCTTTTCCGCAACTTCAACGTATTACAGTCTATTCTCTCCGGTTTATTTATAACTGTAGAAACTCTGGTTCTAAAAAACTTCACCACTTAACGCAATTCGAGCTCAACCAAGCCTTGCTACTATTAGTCAAGCATACGCAACTAACTGCTTTTTCCAAAGATTTGGATCAACTTGAGAAAGGTGATAAATTATCTAAGCCTTTACGTAAACTAGGTGTTTTTCGCGATGATTCGGGCCTGCTTCGTCTCGGGGGTCGACTACGACATTCCGCACTTTCTTATGATAAGAAACATCCCTTATTGCTTCCTCGTTGTAGTCGACTTACAACACTGTTAATCGAATGGAATCACTTAAAATATTTTCACGCTGGGTGTCAAACCGTCCAATTTTTATTAGCACAAAAATTTTGGATATTGTCATCACGTAGAGCCGTAAGGACTGTAATCTCTAGGTGTCATACTTGTTGGCGTCAACAACCTGAAACCTATCAACCCATCATGGGCGATTTACCTCATTTTCGAGTCTCGCAGTTAAAAGCTTTTACGCATGTGGGGGTTGATTATGGAGGACCCTTCTTTATTACCATGGGTAAGATGAGGGGTGCTAAATCATACAAGACGTATTTATGCCTGTTCGTGTGTATGAGCACTAAGGGTTTGCATTTAGAGTTGGCGTCAGACTTGACAGCTGAGGCGTTTTTAGCAGCCTTGCGTCGCTTAATCGCTCGCCGAGGCCGACCAAGTCACATCCACAGTGACTGCGGCACAAATTTTGTAAAAGCGCATAAGCAACTCGTAACATTAATGCAATCAGCCGCAGCAACCGAATCCCTGGAGTGGAATTTCAATCCTCCACACGCACCTCATTTTGGTGGCATTTGGGAGGCAGGTATTAAATCGGTAAAATCGCATTTATCTCGCATCATAGGTCAACAACGTTTGACCTATGAAGAATTTTATACAGTGCTTACCCAAACCGGGGCAATACTGAACTCTCGCCCACTTACGCCTTTAAGTGCAGATCCACATGATCTGGCAGCGTTAACTCCGGCGCATTTCCTCAATATGGAACCATTATCCTGTCTTCCGGAGGAAAACTTACAAGCCGTGCCTTTAGGTCGTCTGACACGATGGCAGTTACTCCAGCGTCTGCATCAAGACTTCTGGTCGCGTTGGCATAGGGAATATCTCCATACACTCATGCAAAAATCCAAATGGACAACCAATACACATTTAGCACGGCCAGGTGACATGGTTGTGCTAAAAGACGATCAAACGCCCCCACTCAAGTGGCAACTAGGTCGGATTGTGGAGATATTTCCTGGTGCCGATGGAGTAGCACGTGTGGCCACCGTACGCACCAAACATGGGACCTTCAAGCGCCCGCTGGTGAAGTCGTGTCCACTACCCGCGTCTTCGGACTGAAAAACGCTTACGCCTTTTTGGTGGGCGGTATGTTTTGTAGTTATGTTTTATTATTAATTTAGATATAGTCCTTATATTAATTTTCAATTCATCTTTGTCATATAAATATGTATTATGTGTTGCCTACCAACAAACACCTCACAAAGTATTAAAAATCAATTCAAATTTATCGCGTTTTTGTGGCATAAAAATACATGACCAAAAAAAAGGAGAAAGCAATTCGATTTTGAAACCCGCATGGTGCAAGTGTTGTATCTTTTGGATTATTATAACAAACGCATATTATTATTTAAACGCAAAATTAACTTTAAGTGATTATTATTGTGTACTTGTGTATTGTCTCCTAACATTAGAAGATCAGCCGGCCGGCAGCTCAGGATTGCCAGGATATCAACGGTGAGTTTTTATGTCACACGATCATTTTTCTTAATTACCTATACAGTTCACTTTATTTTCTCATTGGGAGACTTAATTTCATTTTTTGAGATTATTCCCATACTTAATAGTCTTCGGGGTTGCTCACCCCCTTAGAATGTCATTAGCGTCAAATGCGATTGACGCTGTCTAGAAATAGTTATTTTCTATCGTCTCCATTAATATGAATGTGTTATAAACTTTTTGACAAAAGTTATTAATTTTTATAATTGTTTTCGGGGTTGCTCACCCCCTTAGAATGTCATCAGCGTCAAATGCGATTGACACTGTCTAGAAATAGTTATTTTCTATCGTCTCTCTTAATATGAACGTGTTAAAAACTTTTTGACAAAAGTTATTAATTTTTATAATTGTTTTCGGGGTTGCTCACCCCCTTAGAATGTCATCAGCGTCAAATGCGATTGACACTGTCTATAAATAGTTATTTTCTATCGCCTCTCTTAATATGAATGTGTTAAAAACTTTTTACAAAAGTTATTAATTTTTATAATAGTCTTCGGGGTTGCGCACCCCCTTAGAATGTCATCAGCGTCAAATGCGATTGACACTGTCTATAAATAGTTATTTTCTATCGTCTCTCTTAATATGAATGTGTTAAAAACTTTTTGACAAAAGTTATTAATTTTTATAATAGTTTTCGGGGTTGCTCACCCCCTTATAATGTCATAAGCGTCAAATGCGATTGACGCTGTTTAGAAATAGTTATTTTCTATCGTTTTCATTAATATGAATGTGTTAAAAACTTTTTGACAAAAGTTACTTATTTTTATAATAGTCTTCGGGGTTCACCCCCTTAGAATATCACCAGCGTCAAATGCGATTGACACTGTCTCGAAATAGTTTTACAAACCATGCCAATTTTAGCGTAAATTTTCCATAAATACTGAACTTTTAATTTTTTTGTACATTACCTACTCGATTGGTCCACTGTAAAAATGCGTTTCTCGTTTTCGTTTCTGATTCTGTCTTCAGCCACATGATTTATGTAGTGGTAATAAGCGTGCAGAAGTAATGAAGAATCGGAAGCTATTAAGGTCAACTGGGATTTCAATTAATGACGATTTGACGAAACACCGGCTTTCTTTACTTGCGAGTGCGATTAATAATTTTCCTAAAAACACTGTGTGGAGTCATCATGGTAATGTATTTGTGAAATTTAAAAATAGCGTTCATAAAGTTCAGACCGCTAGGGATATAGAAATCATTAAGTCAGGTTAAACTCTTTTGTTTACATTATAGTAGAGTGATCGGCGCTCCGAAAGACGCTTAAAAATGACTTCTGTGGGCGTCTCGGGGTTACAACTTGAAACCTTGACAAAACGAAAGTTTGTATTTTGATGTTTCAAAATCCAAAAGCCGTCAAAAATCGCCCTGTGCAGAAAGGCACTATAATCAAAATTCGAGTTATCTCGCGTACTGTATAGAAGAGAACGTGAACAATTTTTTGATGCCAAATTTGTAAATAGTTTTGTGGAATTGAATTTTTTATGAATTTTCGAAAATTGCTTAATGCACGGGCTCTTATGCATAAAAATAACTTAAATCTTCGATATCTCGATTCGTACCACTGCAAAATTTAATTCAATTTCATCTTTTTTTCCGCTCAACCTGCCGATACTTGGAAACGCGGCGTCATATCGAAAATATGCATTCTTTAAAAAAGTTTGCTTTGTCTATGTAGAATCCGAACACATAAGAATTATATAATTTTTAATGGTTTTGTAAACGAGATATGCAATTAAATGTGATCACATGTTAAAATTATGTTATTTTCGGGAGTCACAGCTCCGCGTCCCCACTCTGCTTCGCCTATCTGGCGTCTCTAGATTCCCCGCAGCTTCATTTCACTCGCACTTTAAGCGTTCTATTCGGATACGATACAAATTAGGCACATTTTATCATTTTGTTATAAAATAATGGAAATAAGAGGCATTTTGCTTTTTACACGCACTTAGCAAATAACAAAAAAATATATGTAAGTTATTTGCAATTAATTAGATTTGTAAATTGTACAATTTATTATGAATGGTAGGTACCTATATAAAATTAAAAAAATCACATTAAGACGTACTTAATAATGTCATATATATATATATATATATATATATATATATATATATATATATATATATATATATATATATATATATATATATATATATATATATATATATATATATATATATATAATATGCTATTACTATAATGATTATGTTACACTATGCACATATATAAAAAATTTACACGACTTCAGTCATCGTCGGACGCCTCGGAATCACATTCTGCAGTCACTGCTCAATGTGATGTAGATTGTAAAACATTTCCGATTATCAGTTCATTTTGACAAGATTTCTGACCCATACACTTACAGGAACCAATGCAATCTATCCGACTCTTTATACAATTACACACTTTACTTCTGCAGTCTAAAAATCATGATGAGATAAGATTTAAGAAATATTAAATTTTAAGTAGTACCTATTAGAAAAATACCTTTCTTACAACCACACGATGCCAAGACATCTAACTTTTCGGGGAATGCAGGAAGAGTACTTAGTATATTCCAGCCAAAATCAGTAACGTTGCGTAAGTGTGGCCGTGGTTGTAAAAAATGTACCCACTTTAGTCTGGTAATACGACCTCAAACAATGTTGTCTTAGAGTCTTCAGTTGGTGGTAATTTTGTAATTGTAGTAGAAGTCGCCATTATTCCTCTTAGTACGTTTACTGAAGTAATATCAATATTTGTTGAATATAGTTTTAGTATGAAATTGTGCATGTTTCTGAACATTTCCTCCGAAAATTCGTCAATGCCGACTCGGTGTAAATATTCATAATACTGTGTATATACATTTTCCAGCATGTTTCTTTACCAAATTCTGTTATTTGACTAGTTGTATCACAACCAGTGAGATGATGAAATGCAGGCAGGTTTTCACAGAGGTTGTCAGGCATAGTAATTTCATGGACGGCTATATATAGTGCGGCATCACCTCTTCCAGTTTTCAGCCATATTTCTTGTGTCAGGTGATGTTTGAAATGTACCAAAAGAACTAGAACATCCGTGTCATTGGAGTCAATAATACATCGTTCATAACCAGACATCTTAGCTGAAAGGATATGCAACAGAATCCTAGTATCGGGTTTTTCATGATCCGATGTTAATATGTCTCCGTTTGGTATTTCAAAGTTTGACCGATATTGTAGAATATTTGTGAAGCCACCACTCGTAACAAAATTTGATGTGTTTGTCTGAAGAGTATTCGCACAATCTTTGTGACAAAGAGTTGGTCAACTGATTCTTTTTAAATGTGGAATGAATGAACAGATTCCATTCCATACTAGGATTCTGTTGCATATCCTTTCAGCTAAGATATGTCTGGTTATGGTCGTTATGGAATATACTAAGTACTCTTCCTGCCTTCCCCGAAAAGTTAAATGTATTGGCATCGTGTGGTTGTAAGAAAGGTATTTTTCTAATAGGTACTACTTAAAATTTAATATTTCTTAAATCTTATCTCATCATGATTTTTAGACTGCAGAAGTAAAGTGTGTAATTGTATAAAGAGTCGGATAGATTGCATTGGTTCCTGTAAGTGTATGGGTCAGAAATCTTGTCAAAATGAACTGACAATCCGAAATGTTTTACAATCTACATCACATTCAGCAGTGACTGCAGAATGTGATTCCGAGGCGTCCGACGATGACTGAAGTCGTGTAAATTTTTTATATATGTGCATAGTGTAACATAATCATTATAGTAATAGCATATTATATATATATATATATATATATATGTTCTCATCAGTGTGCCACAGGTAGCTGAAAAGACAAATAACAAGGCAAACCAAAGAGTTCGAAACCGGTCTGTGTCTGGTATAGAAAAGACCAATAACAAATTTGGCTACCAATTTGGATTTATAGGTATAATTCAATGGGAGTAGGGGCCTTTGCCCGTCCAGTAGTTGTTTCCTATAATCCTATTTATTGAGCATGTTTTAGTCCATCAGGGCTAGAGGTCGCCGCTCTTGGTGCTTGCTTGGCAAGCCGCTATCGGTCACAGAGACACCGTCGATGTCTTGACTGGTAGTAGCAACTGACCACCAGAGGGATGTACTTATCCCTCACTACATACTATGTGCTGGGTCTGCCATAGGCCAGTTTGGTTTGCCTTTGTTATTTGTCTTTTCAGCTACCTGTGGCACACTGATGAGAACATAAAGAGTTCGAAACCGGTCTGTGTCTGGTATAGAAAAGACAAATAACAAATTTGGCTACCAATTTGGATTTATAGGTTTAATTCAATGGGAGTAGGGGCCTTTGCCCGTGCAGTAGTTGTTTCCTATAATCCTATTTATTGAACATTTTACCACTTAAACAATCAAGACTTAGGACTGGATTCAGCTGATGACATAATTGAGGCTACTGACAAGAGTAAAATTAGTATCTGATTTTATTAGATTATACGAAAGCTTTTGACATGATAAATCACCAATTGCTATTTTCAATTTTACATTTCTGTGGATTTGACCAAAACTCTTCTAATTTGATTCTGTCATTTTTATCAGACAGAGTGAAACAAACTATAGTCAATAATACTATTTCACAACCACTCACTGTACTTTCAGGAGTGCTGTAGCAAATCGGGGGTATAAATTTTATAAAAGGGAAATAGCTATTAATATTGTAAAAATTAATTTCAATTTGTGCCACGGGGTATATTATAAGAAGTAATTGGTTGAGTTTTTGTTATGACTACTGGAAATTCATATTTAGAATAACTTTATCTTATCACGGGGAGTTGAAATTTTCGATGGGAAAGGACTACACAAGTCGGTTCCCAAGGAACTGCTGGCTACGCGAAATTGCGAGTGGAGTCGCCTGAATGTATATTCGGAGACCGAGGTGAAAAGGGCTGACTCAGTGGTTCACCAGGGGGTATTGGTGGAACCACTAAGTTAGAGCGCGAAAGTCACAGTTCGACGGAGATACAGGGACATTTGGTCCAAGCGCGGAGGAGACAGTCGTCCGAGCGAGAAACTTGACCGGGCAGGACAGCGCAGCGTCGAGACGTCACGCTACAGAGACGGAGCTAGAGTTTTGACCGGCCAACGTCAGGGACGTCGGGAAGGTAATTTGTGAACTACCTAGGGGCTAGTTAAGCGCCGCGGAAGGCGGAGTGATACAGAGACCGCGCATCGGAGGGCGGGTTTAAAGTTGATTAGAGTAATTGTAAAATAGGATTATTGAATTTTAGAGGCTTTTGGGTAAGTCATTTTAAGTTTACTAACCCCAGATACGTTTCATTTTGCGAGTGAACCTGAAATAAGGTCTCTGGTATTAGAAAATACCTAATTGATATTGGCACTTTGAGGTGAAAGGTGTAGGTGGCTTACATATAATAGGGTAAGTAAGAGTTCTTTGCTAATAATTTTAGAGGTCCTAAAGCGCGTATTATCGGTGGATGATAGCCCGCATTGTTTTGTAGTAATTAAATCAAGTACTGTAATTTTCTTCGTAACATCTTCTTTGTTTTGGAAGTAAATTACTATAGTTGAGCGTAATAATTTGTTTTGTTTTGTAGTAATTAAAGTACTGTAATTTTGTATGTAGACTCCGGCCGCTATAAGTACAAGCCACCTACGTCATCAAAGAATATCTTCGCGGTCGTCCATCGAAGTCCCGCGCTCTAACATAAGCGTATCATCATAATATTTTTAAAATCTGACATTCTCAGCGTTGAGTTTGATAAATGGAAGTCACTATTTACTTTTTAGAAGCATGGTATCGCCAAAGCTAGCGCAGCCGTTGCAACGCCCCTGGCTTGTTCTTATAGCGGTCGGACTCTAATAATAACTTGTTTTACTTATTTTGGAAAATATTTACTGTAATTTCGTACATGTGGATAAAGTATCAATTAATCTAAAATTTTACCATTCATTTTTTTGTTTTGCCTTGTTTTGATTTTATAATTTTGAGTAATATATTCGTTTTTATTTTTCTTAATTGCTAGTCTTTTATTCCCACCACTATACATTCACCCCTGCCAACAGACCATGCATATACGTCGTGGCCGGACCCTAGCCTTTGGAAGGATTCTTTTACCAGTGGCCTATCAGCTGATTTTGCTTTATAGGTGCCTTCTAGCGTTTCTCTGATCGGGGGGAAACTAAAATAAATCCCGATCTGGTGGCAGCGACACGCTACCTCTTTTTGAGTAACGCACCCTCGATATCATAGGTATCGCCACTAAGTAAGAGTAAAGTTAAAGTTTTATAAATTTATTTTTTTTTTATATACGGGGTGTGCGCGTTACAGTGCCACAAGGAAGTATACTCGGGCCTCTACTATTTACTATCTTTACCTCAAATTTTCACAATTCCTTGCAATTTTGTAATTATCATTTAATGCTGATGACACTCAGCTTTATTGTTCTTTTTATCTTATGATTTGCAGGAGTACAATAATTTAATAAACAGAGATTTAACTCACTTGTAAACAGTGTCAACTGATCATTTACTAAAAATTAATCGTATCATAAGTGTTTAAAATTTTATCGATAAATTTTTTTCGAGAGCGATATTGCCTAGTAATATTTTAGAGTGTAAATTGGCCAGTTTATTATCTAATTAAATCACGAGCGCTTTAGCGCGAGGGATTTAATTTTTGATAATAAAGTGACCAATTTACACGGGTAATATTACTGTTGGCAATATCGGTCGAGAAAAAATTTATAGGTATAATTTTCAAGCACGAATGGTATTTGCGGAGAATATTTCACGAATAAATTATTTAAATACAAAAACATATCTTTAACGACGAAATGTCAAAGTAACGTATTAAGTGACAGCTGACATAAAGAATGATTTTATCGCGATAAATTAACTCCTATATGAAAAAGTCTATTTGACAGTCACATTTTGTCACTTTGACAGCGATAAGAAAGGTGCATCGTTTTTTATCAACAGTAAAAACACAAGAGCTTTTTTTTTATCGGATAAATGTCTCTTCGTAACGAAACAATTTTGCCAAATAGTGATTTTAAGAGAAAAACTGACATGAAAAAATCGCGAGACCGGAGGTCGAGCGATTTTGTCAAATGTCAGTTTTTCGAGCAAAATTACTCATTGGCAAAATGTTGAGTTACAAAGAAATTTATCCATAAAGGAAAAGCTCGAGTGTTTTTTGGCAAGATAAATTAACGACAGAATATGTGAACGAACAGCAACAATAATTTTTTTTTATTTATACAATTATTTGAAGGAACAGTTATTAAAAATACAATTGTTATAAATGATTTGGTTTGGTGTACTGATTTCAAAGTGACGTGCGACTACTAGATGTACACTGATTTTGAGGAGCAGGCATTTTTATCGGTGATAAAAAACGATGCACCTTTTTTATCGCTGTCAAAGTGACAAAACGTGACTGTCAAATAGACTTTTTCATATGTTAATTATCAACAGTAAAAACACAAGAGCTTTTTTTTTATCGGATAAATTTCTCTTCGTAACGAAACAATTTTGCCAAATAGTGATTTTAAGAGAAAAACTGACATGAAAAAATCGCGAGACCGGAGGTCGAGCGATTTTGTCAAATGTCAGTTTTTCGAGCAAAATTACTGATTGGCAAAATTTTGAGTTACAAAGAAATTTATCCATAAAGAAAAAGCTCGAGTGTTTTTTGGCAAGATAAATTAACGACGGAATATGTCAACGAACAACAACAATAATTATTTGTATTTATACCATTATTTGAAGGAACAGTTATTAAAAATACAGTTGTTATAAATGGTTTGGTTTGGTGTACTGATTTTAAAGTGACGTGCGACTACTAGATGATTTTGAGGAGCAGGCATTTTTATCGGTGATAAAAAACGATGCACCTTTTTTATCGCTGTCAAAGTGACAAAACGTGACTGTCAAATAGACTTTTTCATATAGGAGTTAATTTATCACCGATAAAAATGCCTGCTCCTCAAAATCAGTGTACAGGGTGTCCCAAATTGCTTGATTTTGGCTGGTTTTCCTATTTCCAGACCAGGTAGAGAAAAACTGACATACGAGTCTAGAGCTCGATTTTTGTGAAACGCCGATTGGTGAAAACCACATTTCGATATCTCTAACCGTTTTCAAGATATCGGCAAAAATTGACATTTTACAGATTCCGAAAAATTGTCAACTTTTTTATTTTTGGATTTTTTTTCAAACGGTAAAAACTTTTTGACGTAGAATAAGATGCATTTGTCAAAAAAAATATATCGCTTTTCGATTGTTTGATATCAAAGCTAACTTTGTTATTTCAAATGGAAACCATAGTTTTGGCTTTGACTTTAGAAAATAGGAAAAAAAAATAAGCTTTCCAAAAATATATGTGCCAAGATATGTCTAGTCATCCTTGCTGCCAATATAACACATTTCTCTTTAAAAATAATATTTTTTAACGTTAAAAAAAGTTTTTCGGAATCTGTAAAATGTCAACTTTTGCCGATATCTCGGAAACGGTTAGAGATATCGAAATGTGGTTTTCACCAATCGGCGTTTCACAAAAATCGAGCTCTAGACTCATATGTCAGTTTTTCTCTACCTGGTCTGGAAATAGGAAAACCAGCCAAAATCAAGCAATTTGGGACACCCTGTACATCTAGTAGTCGCACGTTACTTTAAAATCAGTACACCAAACCAAACCATTTATAACAACTGTATTTTTAATAACTGTTCCTTCAAATAATTGTATAAATAAAAATAATTATTTTTGTTGTTTGTTCACATATTCTGTCGTTAATTTATCTTGCCAAAAAACACTCGAGCTTTTTCTTTATGAATAAATTTCTTTGTAACTCAAAATTTTGCCAATCAGTAATTTTGCTCGAAAAACTGACATTTGACAAAATCGCTCGACCTCCGGTCTCGCGATTTTTTCATGTCAGTTTTTCTCTTAAAATCACTATTTGGCAAAATTGTTTCGTTACGAAGAAAAATTTATCCGATAAAAAAAAAGCTCTTGTGTTTTTACTGTTGATAAAACTGTTCAGGGATTTTATCGATATAATACTGCTGTAATTGTTCCAAATTTAAAAATTGTAGTAGTTTCATTGGTTAATAATTTCTGAGTGAAATAATCTCAGTAAATCTTGTGCTATTTTATTTTGTAACGACAATAATCGCGAATTTGTATCCAGAGGAATTAATTTGCAAATTGGAAATGACATAATCCCCTTTAACGATAGCTCTAAAAACCTTGGCCTTATAGTCGATCACAAATTAAAGTATAAACAACACATAACAACTAAATTAAAGAATTCATATTCTGCAGGATGATTTATACACAGAGGCACTTTTTAGGCGTGGAATTAAAAAAAATGTTATGTGATTCTCTAGTTCTGTCCCACTTTAACCACTGTGATGTGGTATATGGTCCTTGTATCGATAATATTCAAACACGTCGTATACAAAAGGTACAAAACTCATGTCTTCGTTTAATTTATGGAATTAGACGGCCTCAAAGAATATCTCATAAACTGTTAACTGCAGGTTAACTGTGCATTTGAAGTCGTTGCAAATATTAGTCTAATAGTATAAAATTTTCAAAGTAGGTAAAAGATATTTAAAAACATCTAGACTAACGACTCCTATGAGATTTTAAAGATTTAAAAAGTTTTAGGTTTGAAATAGCCATTTTTGTAAAAGCATTACACGGATTTCGTATGAGTTTTACTAAAGACTGATGACAACTGTAATTTTATTTTTTTCATCTCAATTGTAACTAGCCGATTAATACGAAAAACCCCAAAAACCCCACTTATAAAGCCCAAAAAACCCCAGTGGGCTGGGTTTTTTTTTATATAAAACCCGGTTTTTTACCAACCCAGCTGCGATATTTGCAACGACTTTAAATGCACAGTTTTAAATAAATGCCCCTTTTCTTGCACGCCAGTTGAATATTGCTTTCATTTCGGATAGTTTTAAGTACAACATACCCAAATATGGTAAAAAATCGTTGAGTAATAAATAAATTATTACAAGAAGAATAGGGTCCCATTTAATTTGGCCCACAATGTAAATTGACGAAACGACGAAACTGTCTATAGCGGCTTATGAATAAAAATTATGCTAACTGTGTATTGTCGCTAATACATGCCCGGCAAATTCTCTTCTTAAGAATGGCGCAGAAACGATGCGCGAACTTTTCCCGCCAATAGGAGTCGGGATTCTGATTGTTATTAATTCTGTGTAATTGGCGCGAATTTTATCGGAGGCGCATTGGTCGGGATACTCGTAATTGTACGATTGCGGAGCAAACACGATTCCGATACATTAGGGGTTTACGAATATTCACTCTGGCTCTGAGTGCTCCAGCAATATTTGCGTCATGGTTTAAATAGATTAGAAAGACGAAAACAGAGGTAGTCTCGGACTAATCCGAGCGAATTTACGTAAACCCTAATTTTGACCCATATCCGCGGTAAAAATAAAGATGTTACAATCGTGAGCTCCCGGAGCGAAACGGATAGATTTATAAACAAACTGAACAAACAATGCCATTATATAAAACCTACGAATATACAATTTAAATTTATAAGATGTCAAATGATTATTTACTTATTTCTAAAATAGATACAGTCGGAGATAATTGATAAACTTTACAACTACCTGGTTAGTTTGTTAAAATGCAATAAAAATACTTTCCAAATACTTCGTGTTATTAATGGATAAAATAGAATTTGGATGAAAAGGCCTAATTATTTTACTGTACACACTATTTCCACAAATAACTATTTCTTACCTATATACCTACATATAAAACAGAGAAGTACAACAATCGAATTAAAAATACAGTGTTGCCGATTTCCAGATGTCACAAAGCGTGACAAACAAGAAATAATAAACACTCTCAACGCTTGGATGTCACACGAACCGCTGAGAAAATTTGACTGCTGTATATAAAATATACAAATCCAGCTGTTACGCGCGCCGCCTATACAATATACACCGGAACTAATTATACAATTTAATTTTGTAACCACTGTATTTTGACATCCAACTGGAATTTCTTTTACACCCTCCTCCCTCCTCTACACGACGATTTAACATGGAAAGCGCTGTGACATCCGATTTTGGATGTCATAGCGTCGATGGATGTCAAAGAGTTAGCAGAAATTTTGCGCTATGATGTCACAACGTTGATTGGATGAATCTATATATATATATATATATATATATATATATATATATATATATATATATATATATATATATATGTATATATATATATATATATATATATATATATATATATATATATATATATATATATATATATATATATATATATATGTCAAAGGGTGGCTTTGGGGACATCAATATTTGGCAAAATTGAACGTATACATTAGGTATATATTTTGTCTACAATCGATGTATGCAAGATTTTTTTATCTAACTGCTGAAATAACCAATGTACACTTTATTTATGTGTAATGCAGTTTTTGAGGACTCATGCATTTAACTTCCTTCGCTATGTAAAACATGTAAAAATTTTTGATTATTTTATTTTAATGTGTAAAGTATTGGTAGAATCATTACTCAGATATGCAATCACATCTTGGGGGGTACATGTACATGCCAAACGTTTCTGACACCACTTAAAGTTACACAAAACTATATATTAAAAATTATATATAGGAAAAATAAGTTGTATTCCACTATTAGTTTGTATAAGGAAAATAAAATAATGAATATTAATTCAATTTATGCACATTCTGTAATAAAACTTATACACATAAACGAGCAATACCAGAGCAAATACACTCATAATTTTAATACGAGAAATCAAACTCAAAATCATATTAAGACACCTAAATTTAATAAATCATTTTGTCAACATTCCATGTCATTCATTGGTCCTGTTTTATACAACAAACTCCCAATACACATACGTAATATAAAAAATAAAAAGAAATTTAATGCAGACTCAAAAGATTTTATTATAAACAATCATAATACATTTCAATTGATATAATCCACTCAAAATATAGAATATTCATAAGATTTCTATTTGTCTAAAATATATATTTTTTTTATTATTTTTTTTTATATATAATATGTTGCCAATTTAGTATTTAGTATATTAGAATTTACTTTATAATATGTAATAAATAGGAACAATTCCTTAACTAAATTACTGTAAATATTTATAAAATGTTTAAAATATATTATATTTAGGTAGTATGACATAAATAAATAAATTAAATTGTAAAAATAAAAATTAAGGGCCAGCACGAACTTGTTTCAGTGGTCCATTATATAAAAATGATGTTTAATGTTATATAATACGGAATAAAATTGAATTGAATTGAATTGAATTGAATTGAATTACCTATTTCGTGATTTTGGTGCTGACAGCCATTGGTGCTAATTGCAAAGATGCTAGTTGAATTAAAATTATTTATAATAATTATATTCAGTATATTTAAAAAAATAAGTTAATTGTTTTATACAGGGGGCGGCAGAATGATATGCACTATTTGGGATGTCAATAAAAACCAAAGCACACAAAGCAAGGGAAAAAGTTTTTTATTTTTGGAAACCACATATCATGCCATTTTGAAATGTCATGTTTTAAAAATTACATCACTTAAATGACGGCCATTACAGTCTTGAAGGTGTACACGAAAGCTCGCCATTGCCCTGCGGATCATCTCTTGCGGAATTGCGGCGATTTCTTGTTTTATGGCTGCCTTTAATTCTTCCAAATTTTGTGGCTGATGTTTACACACTTGCGCTTTGAGGTATCCCCACAGAAAAAAAATCCAGTGATCTTACTGTCCTTGGTCGGCCAGTAGACTTTCGCTTAAGAGCAGAAGTTGTGTCCCGGAAGTGTGAAACCCACCGGCGAATTGTTCTCCCGTCAGGAACGGCACCATGACGACCAACATCAAACTGAATACGAAATGCATGCTGCGTCGCTATTACAGATTCACCATTTATTATGAACTTTTCGACGACAATAGCGCGATGCGTTCCGTTCCAAGCCATGGCGATAACTGATATAAGTATGACGTTTCAAAATGGCATGCTATGTGGTTTCCAAAAATAAAAAACTTTTTCCCTTACTTTGTGTGCTTTGGTTTTTATTGACATCCCAAATAGTGCATATCATTTTGCCGCACCCTGTATAAATAAAATAATATAATAAAACAAAATTAAATTTTTCATATTTTTTATTTTATTTTCCCGAAAAATAAATGAAAATTTCTCAACTCGATGAGATAATATTTGGTCATAAGATTTCAAAATTAACAAAATATACAGGGTTTTCCATTTAAAAAATACAATTTGATGTAATTTTCGTCGAAACACGACGTCGGTCATTTTGGCTGTACACGTCATGAAATTAGAAAATACGTCTTGTATACATGTTCCAAATTTCAAAACAGTTGGTTCATAAACAAAGGAGCTATAAGCCTGTGTCGGTTCTCGTGGCCACATGGTATACAAGATATCAAAATAATTTTCGATGTATCCAATTCTGTATCCTTGGTGAGTTTTTACGCCGACTTGATTCTTTTAAAATCAAATAAGTTTTTCTGAGTTTAATACTCAATCGATGGGGTGCCATTTGAAAATAATGACTAAACTAATTTCGAAAGATTAGATTGTACCTAGTTATTAAAATTGTTGGTTGAAAGTCAAATTTGTATCTTCCATTATTATTTTGTATGTCATTTATGGTGATTTTAAGTTAATCGCAGCCCTCTAGATCCAAAACAAAACTTGGCTCTAAAAAAATCAAGTCGCCCAAAAAGCTCGCCACAATAGTTCTGATCTATTCGGAGTTTGTCCAGGATTCTGAACATGCAATAATATACAGGGTGTCAGTTGCGGCTACATCGGAAGTCCAAAGAATTCATCAAATACTGCTAATTGTGGGATTTTACATATATATTAACTCTGTGCCGAATTTCAATTTGATATCTTGAAAAACAAGGGTCAAAAGAGGAGTGCTAGTGATAGATCGTTGTCACCTGGTATGGTATATCAAAATCTAATCCAAATTTGCATGTGATAACTTAAAAATAAGAGTCCTCAAAAATTCTGCTAGACGGATATATACTTCAATATATATTATGACGTATTGGTAGATTTGGGGACCCTGTGGCAAGTAAGATAAATATTAAGTTAATTTTTATTCGCGATTGAATGTTTTAATTTAATTCCTATTTTTAGTTTTGTGGTAGGTACTTACGTTAAGTTTGGCAAATATCTAGCATTTTAAATGAAATAAGAATGTTTGCTAGTGTCTATTTTGTTTAAATTGTAGCTAAGTCAGATGAAAATGACATGTTGAAAATGTCAGGGCCGTACTGTGAAATTTTAAAAATTTTCCTGATTACTATAGACTTTGGTCACATTTCCGGAAATGATACCCCTAACACAGTTAGGAAACTATGAAGGTAGTGTCCTATGTAGTTTAGTAGATAACGTTGTCATCTGGTATACCGGGTGGCCACGAGAACCGACCCAGACTTATAGCATCGTTTGAAGTTCTATTGCCCAGCCGATTTGAAGTAAACACACACGTTTACACTGAGAGAAGTTATCCTTTTGGTACATGTACACCGAGATGTACACTGAGCGAACTGCATGACAGTGTATTATATAATATTGTTCATCGCAATTAGAGCACATGGGTAAATGTTATAAAATGTAGACCAATTAAAATATTTATAATCTCTATTGCAAAACTTTGGCATTATTTATAATAAAATATAAATTAGTTTGATTCACATATAAACTAATATTAGAGATGTTTAATGCATTTCTTAAAATACATTTTAGAAGGATTTTGTGCCACATTCACACACTTATATTTATTATTAATAATATGTGTTAATAGTATGTATATAAAAATAAAACAAGATGTTTCACAACAAATATTTTTATGTATATATGGGTTAAAATTTTCAATTTTCTATCTACTTTATTTATTTTGAAATCCCTATTAGTATATTTAACAGAATAAAATATTTTAATACTTTTTCCTGATGTAATGTGTTCGCATATACCTACCTATTTCAATTTACTTCATAGCGTTTTTATAACCCAAATAAGTAGGTACATCATAATTTTATTGGCAAGTTGATTAGGTATTTCGTTTACTTTGTCTTTAATCGTTAAATGAAATAGATTTAATAGTCGTTATTTTACTGCTTGAACAAATATTTTCAATATACTTAGGTTTAACCTAAAAAAATATTGAAATATACGCAAGTGACAAGTGACAACAACACACCATAGTTGGCGCATGCGCGTACGAAAACTGTTCACGCTGAAAGCCTTTATGTCGCTTCTCTGTGATCGTTCTTCTCTGCTTATAGCCCTTTGTTTATGAGCCAACTGTTTTGAAATTTGGAACGTGTATACAAGACGTTTTCTCCAGTTTAGTGACATGTACAGTCAAAATGACCGACTTCTTGTTTTCAATAGTAATAACATCAAATTGGATTTTTTAAATGTATATTTTATTATGCTTGGAATCTACGGACCAAATTCTATCTAATCACGTTGCGAAATTTTCATTTATTTTTCAAAAAAATAAAATTGAAAAGTTTAAAAGTTTGCCCCTTGTCTTTTAAGATATCAATATGAAATTTGGCACAGTTAATATAAACTGCTGGAACTTTGAAACGCATAAAGTAAATTTTTTGTGTATATTTGAAGTTAAATATCTCAGAAAATATGAAAGATATTTGAATGCGGTTTGAAGCATACTAGGGCGTATTGTTCGGTCTTAGGGTAGATAGGTGTGTTTTGGTTTGTAGGAACTTTAATTCTAAAGTACAGGGTGGTAAATAAAACAATGCAAATTTTAACAAATTTCACTGCGCCACCATTTCTCTCCAAACAAGTTTATTGTTTTTTTTCTGAGTTTTAGAAGATGCAGTTGCTCAATTGTAAAAAACAATTTTAGGGGTTTTTGAATAAAAGTCGTGGTTTTAAAGAAATTTGAGTTTAATAAAAAATCTTTTGGATTTCGTCACCCTGTATCTGTAGAGCGATTGTTCGAAACACGTTTTTCAATTTTTTGTTAGTAGAAAATTCTTGTAATTTTTCTTGTTTTAGGAAAGATTTTATACAGGGTGAAAAAAAAGTACTTATGATTTCGATACTACAAAGAAAAACAACGATGTAACAGTTATGAAAATTAATATTATTTTGGACCCCCCACCCCCCTTTAACGCGTATTACTTCTTGGTACCGACGGGGCATAGTAACTACTAAATTACAAGAATTTTTGTACTAATAATAAATAATTCGAATAATCGTTATAAACTCAAATTTTTTTAAAACCATGACTTTTATTCAAAAACCCCTAAAATTGTTTTTTACAATTGAGCCACTGCATATTCTAAAACCCAGGAAAAAACAAAACATTTGTTGGAAAGAAATGGTGACGCAGTGAAATTTGTTAAAATTTGCATTGTTTTATTTACCAACCTGTATTTTAGAATTAAAGTTTCTACAAACTAAAACACACCTACCCTAAGACCAGACAATGAGCCCTAATATGCTTCAAACCGCATTAAAATATCTTTCATATTTTCTGAGATATTTAACTTTAAATATACACTAAAAATTTATTTTATGCCTATCAGTTACCACAGGGTCCCCAAATCTGCCAATACATCATAATATTATAGTACAGGGTGTCCCAAAGTTGAGGTCTCGGGACTATATCTAGAGAATGAAAAAAGTTAAGACAAAATCGTTTACGTGGTTTAATTTGCGGTGCACTAAGGTACATTTTACGCTAGAATTTTTTTTTTTTTCGAAATCTGGAAAATGGCGAAACTGACGTCATCAGAAGTTTTTTCCCAGGAACATACACTTTTTTTGTGCTACCTGGAAAGTGCTATTTTTTCTGAACATTTTCTATTAAAAAAGTTTTTTCGTATCTTTTATATTTAAAAATATACAGGGTAAAATAGTTTGGAAATACCCTTAATTGCATAAGAGTTAGCCATGATGTAATCGAGTGGCCTATGGAAAACAATGAACTAGGGCTGTTGACATAAGTTTGTTTAGTGAATATATTGTTTGTGTCAAATAGTTTACGGGTGTGAATTAATTTAAATAGCGCCGAAATGTTTACAAACAATGAGAAAGTAGACATGATTTTAATCTAAGGTGAAGCTCAAAAAAAACGATTTAGAATTTTGTTACTGTTTTAAAATATTTTTTTTTATTAAAATATACTGTTACAATTCTTTGATAAAACGTATAAATAGCTTTTTTCATTGTTTTCCATAGGCCATTTGATTACATCATGGCTAACTCGAATGCAATTGATGGTATTTTCCAAATTATTTTACCCTGTATATTTTTAAATATAAAAGATACGAAAAAACTTTTTTAATAGAAAATGTTCAGAAAAAATAGCACTTTCCAGGTAGCACAAAAAAAGTGTATGTTCCTGGGAAAAAAGTTCTGATGACGTCAGTTTCGCCATTCTTCAGATTTCGAAAAAAAATAATTTCTAGCGTAAAATGTACTGATAACTTTTTTCATTCTCTAGATATAGTCCCGAGACATCAACTTTGGGACACCCTGTACATTGAAGTATATATCCGTCTAGCAGTACTTTTGAGGACACCATAGTTTATTATTGTTTTTGCCTTATGCGGCCTACACACAAGCTACTTTTTCAGCGTTTTGGCAGCTGGCGCCAGCGTCGAAAACGCATAGAAATCGCAAAAAAAAACGCCTGTGTGTAAGTGTTTACTGCCGCGCTGGCGACTCGCTAGGCGGCGCAGAACGCCGGACGCTAATATCAAACTTGTTTGATTTCGGCGGCAGCAAAGCCAGTAAAACGTTTAGAAAACGCATGTGTGTGTGCAGAAATGGCGGAAAATCGGCGATTTGTCCAATCCGAAAAATTTACTTCTGCTGCTATTGAGTTATTTAAGCAGTAAAAATATTTATGAATGATGAAAAGTAAAGCATATTCTAATAGAATTATTAAGAATAAACTTCGGATGTAATTTTAGTTCATTCAAGATATTTATATGGGATAATTGATCTTTTTACAGCAACCACTTTTTCACCCATGAACGAGGCCTTTTGGACTTTCTCTTTTCATCAATAATAATTAATGCACTTGCTAATCTTTTCTGTTTGAGCGACATTTTCAGACATTTTCAATACTATTCCGTCAATGATTCGCTCACTACTGGGACGCTTGTGTGTGGTGAAATTGTAAAAGCGTTTTTGACGCTGGCGACAACGCCAGCTGCCCAAAACGCTGTAAAAGTAGCTTGTGTGTGGGCCGCATTACAGTGATGAGTGTGATGACTTTCCCGCTCATTTTTTACCGACTTACGGTGAGACACAAGACTGGCTTTAACTTTAATGTGACAGATAGACTGGAGTCCGTATTTGTATCGTATTGATTTTAAAATCTGTTGTAAGTGCGATTCGAATACAGTATGTAGAAATTATGTATATTTTAAATAAAGTAGAAACATTTTATACAGGGTGTTCGTTGATTATATCACATTTCCGGATATGTTTCCTAACATAGCTGGGACACGCTGTATACATAGTATATCTAAATATAATCCAAATTTGCGTGACTTAAAAATAAGAGTTGGTCTTATTAGTAAGCGTGGTTTGACTCCTAAAAACTACTGATAAACAGATATTTACTTCAATATACAGCGTGGAACAGCCAAATGGAATAAATTCAGTATCTCAATTATTGTGTGAAATGACATCCTGCAACGTATAAATTTCATCCCTAAATTCAACCCCCTTCGAGTGGCAGTTGCAACCCCTAAATTTTTAAATGGGAAGTAGGGGCTTGTGCGATACCTCATTTAAAAGGTATTTTCATTCTCTATTCAAAAATGCTATGGTTTTAATATTTATTGCAAAAATTAACAGTAAAAAAATTAATTCATGTGCTTGACGGAATTCGCTACAGCAAACTAAAAAAAAATAATTTCAATGTAGGAAATGTTCAAAATGAGGATGCTGCCAAGACGTTCAAGGAACTCATTTTGAATATTTCCTACATTGATATTATTACTAATAATTAAGTAGGTACCTAAATCGTTATAACTTCTACCTTTTAGGTATTGTCTCTACGTCTATCAGTTGCCACAGGGTCCCCAAATCTACCAATACATCATTATATAATAATACCTATATGAAGTATACAGTACCCCACATATTTTTATATTCAACTTGGAAACAAAGATGAGTTTATAGTACGAAAAGCGTGAATTAAAAAGAGAAAACAAACGGTGAATATGTAACGCCTACACGGAGAGTGACAGCGGTAAAGACCGCAAATTAAAACACCTAAAAACGTGGGCAAAAAATACCGCCAAAGCATCAGTAAAAATATCGTTTTATGTATGCCGGTTACTCATGTGGTCGACTTGCATACATACGGTAAGTGATACCCTATTAAATTCTTTTTGCGGCGTTTTTTTCCCAAGTTTTTAGGTGTTTCAATTTGAAGTAGAATGGAGTGAGAGGCGTGTCTCTAGTGCTCTGGTATTTGTCTTTATTTTATACTCCTTACTGATATTCTCTGTTCTTGTTTTCAAGTTGAATATAAAATTTTGTGGGGTACTGTATATCCGTCTAACAGTTCTTTTGAGGACACCATAAACCATCATTTATTTTTGTTTTTGCCTTACTTAGTGATGACTTTCCCGTTAATTTTTTACTTGCTCATGCTGAGACACAGGACTGGCTTTAACTTTAATGTGTTGGATACAGTATACATAGATTATGTATATTTTAAATAAAGTAGAAACAATTTATACAGGGTGTCGGTTGACTATAAATCACAAATCTAGAAATGTTTCCTGACAGAGCTAGGGCACGATGTATGGTATATAGTATATCTAAATCTAATCCAAATTTGCCTAACTTAAAAATAAGATTTGGTCTTATTCGCAAGAGTGGTTTGAGTCCTTAAAAATACTGCTAGATGGATATATACTTCAATATATATTATGATGTATTGGTAGATTCGGGGACCCTGTTGAAAGAATCAGGGCCTTACTGTGAGAGTTTTAAACATTTTTATTTTATTTAAAATCAAAATAGAAGTATTATCCTAATTTGTTTTACTACTTAATTTAATATTCAACTCTTATGGTATGAAACAAATAAATAGTGCCTCGTAGAGATTTTCAGATAAATACTATGTGTACCCATCTATAAAAAGATTTTTTTATGGCTTTTGCATAAGAAGTAAAAATATACAAGTCGTTCTATATAAAAAAAAACATAAATCCGGAATGCGATCTTCAATTGTTTTTGTGATATAAGATATAATTATTAGAAAACACATGCGGTGTGGCCCATTTGAAATTAGGACACCTCTGTAAAATGGTTATTTTTTCCGATTTTAATTAACTTTTTTTTAGATTGTTACTCATGGAAAACGGCATTTTATGACGAATTGATAAATTTCCATCACAAAAATCAAGGCCTACTTTGCAATTTTTTTGGAGCGAAAATTCGAGAAATCGTATTGGCGATTTTTTTACGTGAAAACTAAGTACGTTACTGTATTCAGCGTTCCGTACTAATAATTAATTAAGTACCCAAATCGTTGTGACTCCTACCCTTTAGGTATTATCTCGACACCTATCACTTGCCACAGAGTCCCCAAATCTACCAATACATCATGTCATAATATAATATATTGGAGTGTATATCTGTCTAGCAGTACTTTTGAGGACACCATAATTTATTTTTATTTTTACCTTACTTAATGATTTCCCTCACATTTTTTATCGGCTTATGCTGAGATACAGGACTGGATTTAACTTTAATGTGACAGATAGACTGCAGTCCGTATTTCTATCGTATTAATTTTAAAATCTCTTGTAAGTGTGATTAGGATACAGTATGTAAAAATTATGTATATTTTAAATAAAGTAGAAACAATTATACAGGGTGCGCCATCTAAAAGTCCCCACACTCGTAACATTCGTATTTTTTTAGCTACGACCATGTTGGGCACATTAAATTGTAGATATTTTTAAGGCCTTTAAACATACGTACAGAGAAAAAAATTTACACAAACTGTTAAAAAGCAAACTTAATTTCCTTGTATATTTTTTTGCCTCACCCTTTACGTGAATTGTGTTAATGTTTTCTTATAAAGGTTTTAATTTGCTTCAATTTATGCCATTACCTCCTGAAATTTTGCAGTTTCCTTATTAGTAACTAGGTATATTTTAATAAAAGCTTGTTTTTAAAAATATTTTTCCTTTTGCTCTTTTGTTACTTTAAATAATATTTATGATATGTCTTTTACAAATAAAGCATACAATTATTATTTATAATCTTTTCAAATTTATTTTGAAAGAATTCAGTTTGGAATCGAAAAGAGCGTTTTTTTATTTTTTTCTCTGAAATTAAAAAGAAATTCGGCAATGATGTAATAACATAAATTGAAACTAATTAAAACCTTAAAAAAAAAACATTAACATAGTTCATGTACAGGGTGAGGTAAAAATATAAAAAAAGAAATTAAGTTTCCTTTAATAATTTCTTCATAATAATAGCTATTTCTATCTACAAAATATATTTAAGATATTGTTTGTGGCTGACATTCATATTTCTAATATAGTCTTCACATAAGAAGTCGCATAAGAACTTTTATTTCTTTAAAAAACTTCTTTAGCACTACTTGAGTTTTGTGTTTACTAGGTATAGTTAAAAAACCACATTAAACTCATTATAAATGACATACAAAATAATGGTAAAATATAAGTTTGACTTTTAACCAACAAATTTAATAACTAGGTACAATCAATATAATTATTATCTAATAAAGGATATATTTTTCACTCAGGTCATTGATTAAGGAATGAACAAGATACGCGACTTCAATGGTAAAGTGCGAGGCCAATTTTGGCGGCGAGATCTCGGTAAGTTGCGGGCATTCCTGTGATTTACGTAGTATGCTTTTGACAAACCTCTGTCGTGTCTGGTTTTATATCATTAATAATCTAGTGGTAATAAGAATTTAATGTCCAGATTAATTTTAGTTTAAAATTATTAGCGTATTATGTCCTCTCTGCCAGCTATTTCTCAACGTTTCTTTGACTTTTAACCGTCACATAATTTTAAACTAAAATCAATCTGAACATTCAATTTTTGTTTTCACTAGATTATAAATTATATAAAACCAGACACGACACAGGTTTATCAAAAGCATACTACGTGAATCACAGGAATGCTCGCAACTTACCGGGATTCTCGCTGCCAAAATTAGCCTCGCACTTTACATTGGTGTCGCGTATCTTATTCATTCCTTAATCAATGCTCAGGTACAATCTAATACTTCGAAATTAATTTCTTGCAAAACAGTTTATATTTTCAAATGGCATCACCACCCCAAAATCGATTAAGTATCGCAGATCAATCTTATTCTTATTATAATCACACCAATAATGAAGAGTGACGACCTATGATGACCAATTTTTTTGCAAAAAAATATTCAAAAACAATAATAGAGATACCTAGATGTCGTTCTGAGATTATTACAAAACCATAGATTAAATAAGTATAAGATATACCAACCTATTGGCAAATGAATATTATACGAAACTTGTGCATTCGAATAGTTAGATGACGCATCTTAAAGTGTATTTTTCTATGTACATTTATAGCTAAAGATTTATTGTTAGAGCTTGGACGTTTTTGCCATTAGGTTTTAAACATGGTTCTTCAACAAATGATATCAATCAAATCAAAAGATTACATTTTTGGGAGTTTCGGGTTCGCCATCTATTATTCGAATGCACAAGTTTCATATAATATCCACTTGCATTCTAACAATAGAATGGTATATCTTGTACTTATTTAATCTATGGCAAAACTTAGTATTTTACTCCCGACACTAGAATGTATAGTATTTATAGGACCTTTTCTTTTTCTTAGTATTTTTCCTTTCTTGCCCATAGAAACGTATGTCTATGCCAAACCGAAATTTCGGGACTTCTTTCCTGGTTGGTAGATGGCAGCCGTATTATATTGATTATAGAATAATTTAATTTGGCAATTTTGGCATTAAATAATACTTTATCTATGGTTTCAATGCCTTTTATGACCAGAATTGATAAAAAAAATTCTTCACTAAATAGTTAGAATTCTCCATCTAACCGGAGGCCAGATATCATGTCCATGTCCTAGCACATCTAGCGTAGCTTAAATCACATGATTTCATGGATTTCACAGTTCATTTAGGAAGTAAATAAATAAATAAATTCACAAGTGAAATATTGCCAATTGGCACTTTAATAGCTACAGGAACCTCGAGTTCACCGACAAATAAGCTTCCCGAGGAACCACAAAAGTATTGGCGATTTTCTAACGTGAAAACTAAGTACGTTACTGTATTCAACCTCCCGTAGTAATAATTAATTAACCCTTTAGGTATTATCTCTACATCTATCACTTGCCACAGAGTCCCCAAATCTACCAATACATCACATCATAATATAATATATTGAAGTGTAGCAGTACTTTTGAGGACACCATAATTTATTTTTATTTTTGCCTTAATGATTTCCCGTTCATTTTTTATCGGCTCACGCTGAGATACAGGAATGGCTTTAACTTTCATGTGACAAATAGACTGCAGTCCGTATTTCTATCGTATTAATTTTAAAATTTCTTGTAAGTGTGATTAGGACACAATACCTATGTAAAAATTATGTATATTTTAAATAAAGTAGAAACAATTATACAGGGTGAGTCATCTAAAAGTTAACATTCTTATATTTTTAGCTACAACCATGGGGGCACATTAAATTGTAGTTAAATTAAGTTTCCTTTAATAATTTCTTCATAATATTTTTTTTATATCACTCTAGCTAGACTCATGTTTAAAGGTCTTAAAAATATGTACAATTTGATGTGCCCAACATTGTCGTCGCTTAAAAAATAAGAAAGTTACTAGTCTGGGGAGATTTAAGTGGTGCACTCTGTAGATCACATTTCCGGAAATGTTTCCTAATAGAGCTAGGACACGCTGTAGGTATATAGTATAACTAAATCTAATCCTAATTTGCCTAACTTAAAAATAAGAGTTGGTCTTTCATTAGTAAGAGTGGTTTGAGTCCACAAAAATACTCTTAAATGGATACGAAGATGGATATATACTTCAATATTATATTATGATGTATTGGTAGATTTGGGGACCCTGTGGCAACTGGTAGGTAGGTAGGTATACATTTTTAACATTTATTAATGAAATGATTAATAAGATAAATTTTAAAATAATTTTTATTCGCGATTGAATGCTATAATTTTATTCGAGAACTGACCCAGATTTATATCTTCTTTGTTTATGGACCAACTATATGGTATTCACATTTTATTTACATGAGGGGAGGCCTTGGAAAATCTGAATTCTGTTGGTATGAATGACTGTTTTAATTACTGAGGTTATGTTGAAAAGTCAAAAACATAACCACAAATTCAAATTGGTTCTACATAGTTGCCAGAGTGAGACCCTAAAGAAAGCACAGCAATGTTATCAATAAAAAATTTGGCAATTCAGCCAAAAATAAATGACAGTGACGATCAATTAAATCTGACACTTCAATATTTTGTCAATAGGAGACAACCCTGAGACAACCTAAGAAAAACATATCATAGCCTCCCCTCATGTAAATAAAATGTGAATGGCATATATTTTGAAATTTGGAACATGTATACAAGACGTATATTCCAATTTAGTGACGTATACGAATTTTTTAAATGGAATACTCTGCATATTTTACTATTTTTAGAATCTACAAACTAAATTCTGGCTGATCACGTTGCGAAATTTTCATTTATTTTTCTGAAAAAACAATTTGAAAATTTGAAAATTTTGCCCCTTGTTTTCAAGATATAATGAAAATCGGCACTGTTAACATAGACATAAAATACCACATTTTGACGTATTTGAAATCTTTTATGGGCTTCCGATATAGCCGGAAGTAACACCATTTCTTGTTTATAAATGGAATACCCTGTATATTATTGCATTTTCAGAGTCTGAATAGGTCTATTTTGGTGAATTTTTTGCCCTACTTTGATTTGTTTTAGACCCGAGGTTTGTTTCGAATCTAGAGTGCTGCGATTAATTTAAAATTATCATAAATGACATACAAAATAATGGGAAAATACAAATTTGACTTAACCAACAAATTCAATAACTAGGTAAGGGGTGATTCACTGAGATTTCCCACCCATATTATTTCTTTTATTTTTATAACATAGATAGGTACTTTACAGAAACCATACTCGTTTGATAGTGTTCAAACGAAATTATTAAATTAAATTCAATTAAATTTGTATCCCCGAGTTGTTAAATAAATAAACTAAACACCACAAGTAATGCGACCCGGTCTTTTTATCATTCAAGAGACCTTGTTCGGAAGAGATCTACATTTAAAGACAACGGATGCTCACCCAATATCCTTGTATAGTGAAAGTAATCTCTCTCGCAGTTAATTCCACTGCCACGACCAGAGATCGAACCAGGAACTTTTGGATGAGAGCCAAGTGACTCTACCACCAGACGTCTCTTTATAGTTTGTGTAAATCATTACAATAATTGCGACTTCCTAAACTAGAGAAGCTACAGAATTAATTAACTATTATTAGGTACTTTAGGAAATTTAAAATATCAGAGACTGTTTTCTGATTTTTAATTGAAAACATGACAAGATTAACTTGCCGCTGTAAAATTTTTCATCCGACTTTTCATGTCGGCAAGGCCATCCTCATCTATTTTAAGTTACCAAGGATATGAATGTTTGATTTTATGTTTATTGCACCTTATCACTTCTGTAATTATTAAATCAGTAATCCTTTTCCCCACTTCTGGAATTATTTCAGTTGCGCATTCACAAATTACTTCTTCCATTATTTCACACATTCACAGTTCTTAAATTTAAACTTCAAATTTTAGATACCTAATGCCTGTGGATGGTACAAAGAAAGTAAAATAACCTCCGTCTGATGTCAAAAAAATGATGTATTTGTCATATAATTTATATTACTGGTCGAGAGGTAGCTTACCTGCCTCTCACCCAAAAGTCCCGGGTGCGATTCCTGGACGTGGCAATGGGAAATACTGTGGAAGGGATTTTTCCATACAAGGTTCTTCTAGAGCCTTCCGGGATAAAGGGGGTCGTAATGGGCTCATTTCGGAATTTTTTTTAAATTCATATTCCGAAAGTACACCTTGTAATTAGTAAATATGCAAAATATTAATTTTTTTTTTCAACTGCTTCTCCCTCAAAATAAATAATGAAAATAGAGCGCTGTGACGTCACACCACTCGCAGCGGTCGGCCGCTAGCTTGTTTCCTATAGTTTCAGTTACTACACACACGGCGGAAGTGGTAATTTCGTTCATATTTTAAGTGCTTCGTCCTTGGTACAGCGAAATCTAAATACCATATTTCCGCATAACTCATAGAACCAGTGGAGTCGGGTGCTGTGACGTCATAGCCGTTTCAAATATGTTACGAATTTGAAATCAAATATTAGGGTTAATATTAACGCTAGCGATCTAATTTTTTCACTATATACTTAGAGGATGAAATACTTACGGAAATGCTAAAATAAATTAAAAAGCAAATATCACGAAATGAGCCCATTACATGTGGTGTTATTATTATTATTATAAAATTTATTAAAGAATCTAATGAGCTGTAAGTATTATATTATTTCTTTCTATCTACTGAGCTGCTCTTATAGAAAAATAATGAATTCAAACTTTTAATTTTCTAGACGTTTATTTCTACTTTCTACCACAAGGTAAATTATAGTAACAAGGAAATAAAAAACATGCTGTTATAGTGAAATTTGTGCTTTTTACCTAATTAATGGCAATCAAAATATAGATTAAGCTGTATTTTATCACTCGTCCTCAAACCCACCATTTCATATATAATTAGGCGGTGTTTTTGAGGACTGTCCCCAAAGCTACCGTTAGGTGACTGATTCTTATGAGGACGGTCCTCAAAAGCACCAAATGTCCTCAAAGATACCATTCTGTACCACAAAACGTCCTCAAAACTACCCTTTGACATATATATATATATATATATATATATATATATATATATATATATATATATATATATATGACATTATTAAGTACGTCTTAATGTGATTTTTTTATTTTGTATAGGTTTTGTCAAGGTTTCAAGTTGTAACCCCGAGACGCCCACAGAAGTCATTTTGCGGGGCGCCGTCAGATATGGAAAGAATATTAGCTATAAATTTACAACAGAAGCGCAGTTGAGTTGTTATGTTGCTATCATAATCTTATCTTATTATTCTTTTTTAATGCGAATAAAGGGACCAATGCAACATTGTGTACCTTATTAGTATCACTATTATTCTAATATAAGTTTGTTATTGAGTTAAATGTGTTACTTTCATAAAATTATTCAGAATATTAATTGAATTATACTTGTAATGTTGTAGGAATGTTACTAAAATTAGAGTAGGTATAAGTTTATTATTTCTCTTTTATTAAATAACGTCATCCTTTTGCAAGTATATACTTTAATAAACTTTGGTTATACAGTGCGCGCCACCCGACTAGGAACACGGGAAGGGAAATGAACGGGGAGCCGCACTCGATCAAGTATCCTCGTTACGGGTGAGAATGGGATTGAACGCACAACGGTACAAGGACGAGGCTCGATCGAGGTGCGTTTGCCCATTAATTTCGAGTTCCTAGTCGGCTGGCGCGCACTGTATATTATTATTGTATTATATTGCATTATTTATCTATCAAGAAAACACAAGTGGATAAAGGTGTCATGTAACATTTTTTTAAAAATCGTATTTTTCGCCTAAAGTGAATTAAATATGCTATATTTTTCTTTTGTGGTAGGTTTTTACATAAATTTTAAAAAACAAATAAGATATCCAGAGGATAAAGGTGTCATGTACCCCGCTACAGCATTTTTCTTAATGGATAAAGGTGTCAAGGTAACATGACACCTTTATCCACTGAAAACGTTAACTTCTGCTCTAGGTTATACTAGACTTGACACTTAATTTTGAGGTTATGTTTTCAGTTTATTAAATCGGTGAACACTGAAAAGGTATTTGAGTTTTAATTAGTGTTTTACAGTTTAATATAATGTCTAGAGGGAAATATATTTGTTCTCTGTTAGAGACAAAAACCGAAACATGTCATGAAATAGAAGGTAGGCAAATATTAGTTTTAATAGTCAAGTAATAGGTGTTTCTAGTTGTGTATTAGTTCTTTCTTGTTTGCAACTACTTAAAATCTTCATTACCTATTTCAAATAAATTTACGAGACCTAAACTTGTTATCTTGTTATCTTAGGCAATAATATTCAGCCAAATGGTAGAAAACCAACCAACCAGACTGATCTTTCTGTTAAAAAGGTTCTCATGAAACATGTTGGTGCCCTTAAAAATAGCATAGGTGAGTTTCGCAAATTTTAATTTTTATGGTTTGTTACTGTTAAATTGCTTTGTAGATATTTTTAATCAGCCAAGCACCAGCAAAGACGAATCAATTATTGAAAAGAGTTTAAACACTACCCTAGGCTTCAGATGTAGTGGTGAAGTTACGTCTGACGATGATAGTAAGTATTAGGTATGGCAAAATTATTTGCAAAATTACCAAGAAACAAACTTCTATAACGGTTTGCCTCATCCCGAATAAGTTTTGTCTTTTATACTGGCATACTGATTGTATTATCAATTAATTTTCATATTTTTGAAAACTGCTTTTAAACTTGTAAGTTTAAAATACTTTTATTTTTAGATGATGAGCCTCGCTCATTCTCCGGCATTCCTAAGACTAATGAATATTATTTAACTTCTGGTAGTGAATACGATCCCAAAAGCGACATGACCTCATCAGACGAATCGGATAATGAGCCATTAAGTGCAGTAAGTAAGATATTTCGCCGTAAAAAACAGAAATCAAACCAAAACTTAAAAGGTGCTTCTTCGGGAGGTACATTTTTAAGTCACGTTACTGCAGATAGTTCGTTTCAAGAAGGGATTGAAGATCTTGTCTTTGAACAAAAAAGAGAAATCGTCAAAAAGAAAATATTTGAGGTCAAGGAGAAAACTTAGAAAATTCGTCCCAGAAATCCTGATGAGTGGAAGAAAAGAAAATCCGCAATTGCTAGAGAGAAGGGTGAAGAGTATAAATCTCAAACAGGAAAGATTATGCCCAAAAAAGAAATAAATTCTGGATCGTTATGCAAGCAGAAAAAATGTAGACTTAACTGCACTGATAGGTTCGACATAGAAGCTAGAAGAGCTATTTTAAAAAAATATTATTCACTAAATATGAATGCAAAAAATGCTTTGTTATTTAAGAGCCTGGCCATTAGACCAGTTGCAAGGCATAGAGCTAACGTTAAAAAGGCAAAAATATATTCCTTTAACTACTCAGTAACCTTTAATAAAAAGACGGAGGTAGTATGCCGAGATGCATTGTGTTCCCTATATCAGTTTAGCAGAAAAAAAATTGAACATATTCAAAGTATGTTAAAGAACGGTCAAAGTGCTCCATCGCCTGATAAAAGGGGTCACCATACAAATCGGCCTCATAAAATAAAGGAAGAAGTCGTCGTAAATATTTCAGAACATATAAAACAGTTTCCAGCAGAACAATCACATTACTCTCGAAATAAAAATGGACATAAAAAATATTTATCGCCTCTCCTTAATGTTACCCAAATGCATAAGATGTACTTAGAAGAATGTGAAAGCAGAAATCTTGATAAGTCTTTTAGAGTAACACTCTCTTCATATACTAAAATATTTTCTACAAAATTTAATTTATCGTTTGGCCAACCCAGAAGCGATACTTGCAGTATTTGTGACTCGGGAGAAAATACAGAACTTCATACTGAGAACTACAAAGCGGCCTTTGAATCCCAAAAACGTGATAGAGAAAAACCAGCTAGCAAAAACAACACCTGCTACATATCAATGGACCTGCAACAAACCATGCCGCTTCCTAAATTAACTACAAATAAGGCATTTTACTTGCGTCAAATGTGGTATTACAATTTTGGTATCCACTGTATAACGTCTTTGGAATCAAAACCATATTTTTTTAACTGGACGGAAGATGTTGCTAATCGGGGAAGTCTTGAAATAGCTAGTTGTTTATTTAGATTTTGCCAGCTGCTAAAGCAAAGCCACAGAAATATTGATCACCTAAACATTTGGTCGGACTCGTGCGGAGGCCAAAACAAAAATTTTACCCTTGTAAGTCTTTATCAGCTTTTGATACTAAGCGGTACATTTACGGTATTTTCAGTCTGATTTAACCCTGATTAACTTTAATCATTGATTAATTACCATGGAAACAATTGTCTCGACAATTATTTCCAAGGTTATTGATCAATGGTTAAACTTAATCAGGGTTAAATCAGACTGAAAATACCGGCCCTTAAAGTTATAGATCATAAATTCCCAGAAGTGGGCCATTCTTATCTTGATTCAGACCGAAATTTTGGAAGAATTGAAAAGAAACTCAGGAAGGTCGAAAACATCTATGTGCCTGATCAGTATAGTGATCTTATTAAGTCTGCCAGCACTAAAAATAGTGCTGTTGTTAATATGGAAAATTATTTTAAGGATTTCGAAGAGTTGCCTGCAAAATTACATATTTGGAACAAAAAAACAAATATGATAGGAGACAAGGTTCATTTCAGAGATGAAATTAAGTGGATAAGAGTCGATGAATTTGGCAGCTATATGTACAGGGTCATCACGCGAAAATGTCCTTTTTTGAAATAACTCAGCCATTTTTCATGTTATGACATAGATGTAAAGACATTCTGAACTAGTTTTTTCCACAGAATCTAAATTTTCAGTCAAAAAAACAATAACGATTCGCATTTCAGAAATACGACATAATAATTTCTCTTTTAAATAGAATACTCTGTATATTTTGAAATATTTCGATTCTGCTTCTCATTCTGAATTCAAAAGTGTCAACATATCTTATGTTATCTCAAATGGTTTTTTAGATATTTAGATTTGATGATATTAAAATCTGATATATAAATCTGACGATATTAAAATAACGTGACCGATTTTGTTAAATAAATTTTGAAAACAAAGAAAACATTAACCATAATGAGAAAATGATCTCTGAGAAACATAGAATGTTGATTTCATACATTTAATTAACAAAGAAAATATTAATAAACATTAAAAAAATAAAAAATATTAACAAAGAATTAACAATGTTAAATATTACAAGGTTAAATATAATAAATAATTTTAGATACATTAATGCATATATTCTCAATTTAGTAATTGCTCAATATGTCTACTTCTATTTTCATAACAAAGTCTAAACCGCCGTCGATAAATCACCTAAACAATCACAATTATATGATCAGGAATTCTCTAAACAATTTAAAACGGCGGTATAGACTTTGTTATGAAAATTGAGCCATTACTAAAATTGAATAAATGCATCTAAAATTATTCATTATATTTAATCTTGTAATATTTAACATTGTTAATTCTTTGTTAAAATTTTTTTATTTTTTTAATGTTTGTTATATTTTCTTTGTTAAATAAATGTATGAAATTAATATTCTATGCTTCTCAGAGATAATTTTCTCATTATGGTTAATGTTTTTCTTTGTTTTCAAAATTTACTTAACAAAATCGGTCACGTTATTTTAATATCGTCAGATTTTAATATCATCAAATCTAAATATCTCAAAAACCATTTGAAATACCATAAGATATGTTGACATTTTTGAATTCAGAAAGAGAAGCAGAATCGAAATATTTCAAAATATACAGAGTGTTCTATTTAAAAGAGAAAGTATTATGTCGCATTGCTGAAAAGCGATTCGTTATTGTTTTTTTGACTGAAAATTTAGATTCTGTGGAAAAAACTAGTTCAGAATGTCTTTACATCTATGTCATAACATGAAAAATGGCTGAGTTATTTCAAAAAAGGACATTTTCGTGTGATGACCCTGTACAAAACTAATCTCGACGAATATTCACCTTTTCAAAAAGTGGACCTAATAAAGAAAGGGAGTAGGGCAGTATCAAAAGAAGATAATATTACAGTGCAAAGAGTTAAAGAAAAAAGAGGCAGTCTTAGTTTGAAAAAAATTAATAACTTACGTGAACAATTTAAATTTGGTAAGGACGAATATAAGTGGTTCTATGAAAATATCTTTGAAAGTAACCAAGAAAATGAAAAGAAAAAAAGAAAAACCAACTAATATTAAAATAGCATGTTTTTATTTTGATTTAAAACTTTGTATTGCTAATAAAAATACATGTTTTTGTACATAACTCCATTTTTCATTTAAATTTTTGAACTGATTTTACGTGATTTCCGATGGATAAAGGTGTTATGTACATTCAACGTCTATTTTTTCTCTAAGTACAAATATTTCACAATAATGTATATTAACTTTGAAAACATAATATTACTTTTAATAAAATCATTTAAGAAATTTAAAAAAATAAAAAAAACAAAAAAGTTCCAATAAAAAAACTTTAAACTCATTTTTCTCCAAATAATCATTTTGTTACATAACACCTTTATCCACTTGTGTCTTCGTCTGATGCTATGTTATGCCGGACGAATTACATTAAAACATTACGTTAAAAATTACAATAAATTAACTAAAAAATATTGGTTCTTACAAATAAAAATTAGTTTATTGCATAGATAGTATATTTAAGTAAAACTTCCCAGTATTCAAAAAGAAAATGTTCTATTGTTTACTATATTGACCTATTATTTTGCTTGTTTTTCATGTTTATTGATAATGTATTGTGGTTATATTATTATATTATATTATAATTATTATTTTTCTATTGTGGGGTCAAATATATCTTTTGCAGCTGAATTGATATTTCTGTTCGGTTCATATTTTAGTTGGTTATTATACACCTTTAGCTTAGTTGTGCGTTGTACTTAGTTATAAAACGTTGTTCTTATTTTGTTTATTCATATATTGTAGGTTAAAGTCTAGTAATTTTAAGTAGAATTATAATCGCTTCACACTTGAGTTTTGGTTAACAGATACGAGTAGATTAAGTAATAGCAAAGACTCTACCTACAGTGTGCACCAGCCAAATGGAATAAATTCAGTATCTCAATTACTGTGCATATTTTTAAAAAATCCCGAGACACGTCGATTTTGGATTCTGAAATGACATCCTGCAACGTACAAATTTTATCTTTAAATTCAACCCCCTTCGAGTGGCAGTTGCAACCCCTAAATTTTTAAATGGGAAGTAGGGGCTTGTGATACCTCATTTGAAAGGTATTTCCATTCTCTATTTAAAAATTCTATGGCTTTAACATTTATTGCAAAAATTAACGTTCTGCTTGATGAAACTAGTTAGGTCGGTCACGCCTCAAATGTTGGAAAACGTTTTAGAAAACATTTATTTACGATTCGGATGCTGCCAAGACATTCAAGAAACTCATTTTAAACATTTCTTACAATGAAATTATTTTTTTTTTAGTTCGCTGTAGCGAATTACGTCAAGCACCTGAATTAATTTTACTGTTAATTTTTGCAATAAATATTAAAACCATAGCATTTTTAAATAGAGAATGAAAAGACCTTTCAAATGAGGTATCACGATCCCCTACTTCCCATTTAAAAATTTAGGGGTTGCAACTGCCACTCGAAGGGGGTTGAATTTAGGGATGAAATTTGTACGTTGCAGGATGTCATTTCAGAATCCAAAATCGACGTGTCTCGGGATTTTTTAAAAATATGCACAGTAATTGAGATACTGAATTTATTCCATTTGGCTGGTGCACACTGTATTATATTCTTTGGTAATAAGTAAGATAAGTTTTAGAATGTACCTCAGTGGGTACATAAAATAATTTAACTTTAAAAACTTGAACGCTGAAATTTTATGTATACTTCTCATTATCTATGAATTTATTTAAAATAGCACATATTAATACACGTTCCTTATTGGCAGGTTTTCCTGAGTTCAAAGACAATTTAATACAAAACAATTATGATATTTTTTCAATTTCTGAGAGCTGGTTGAATAATCAAATAGATGACGAGACTGTAAGTATTCCATGTTATAGGCTATTGAGAAGGGACAGAGGTGATGATTTAAGAGGAGGAGGAGTTTGTATGTTCGTAAATAATAATATTAAATTTGAAAGAATAGAGGTAGGTGAAAATAATAATTGCCTTGAACAACTGTGGATAAAGCTAACTAGTGGTAAAAGAAAATATTGCTTCGGAGTTTTATATCGCCCGCCTAATAAAAATATAAATGATTTTTTTGAATGCTTAGAAGATACGATATCTCATGTTTTGCCAATTTGTGACGACATTGTTTTTATGGGAGATATTAATATAAATTTGCTTGATTTAGAAAATAGTAATACTGACAAATTTAATACATTTTTAAATGATTTTGAATTTAAACAATTAATTAATGAACCCACAAGAATTTCTTTAAATAAAAGTTCTCTTCTAGATATTATTGTATATTCTAGAGGGTGGAAATTTCTGATAGTGGTGTAAATAATTTTAATAATCGGAAGCGGAAAAAGATGCAAGCCAAAAATTCTTCATTATATAAAAACTTATAGAGATTTTAAAAATTTTGATTAT
The DNA here is from genome assembly GCA_963680705.1 of Rhagium mordax. Lineage (NCBI taxonomy): Eukaryota > Metazoa > Arthropoda > Insecta > Coleoptera > Cerambycidae > Rhagium > Rhagium mordax. The sequence goes on from OY796662.1 coordinate 26,101,413, forward strand.
AATTTGTTTATGGCTGACCTTCAAATTCTTCCATTCAATGAAATTTTTTATATCAACTCTATAGAACAAAAACTTATTCTATTTAATAATTTAATACTTATGATATTTAACGATCATGCACCATTGAAAACAGTTAGGTGTACGAAATCTAAAGCCGCATGGCTTACTGAAAATGTTAAAATGATGATGAATTTGAGGGATCAAGCTCTTAAAAATTATAAATAATCTAAGGATCCTGCACATTTTAATTATTATAAAAATTTAAAAAACTTAACAAATACAGCAATAAAAAATGAAAAAACGGGATACTTGAATTTTAAAATAAGAACTGGTAAATCAAAAACCTTATGGAAAGATTTGGATCACTTGAATATTTATTCCAGTAAGAAGAAAAATAGAAGTTTACCACCTAATTTATTAAATGTCAATGAGATTAATATTTTTTTTATAAATTCTGTTAAGAATCTAGCATCTGGTAATGTACACGACACAGAAAAATTTTATTCTGAACACTTAAAAAATAATAATAATGTCAAATTTTCATGCTCATTAGTAAATAACGAGGAAATTTTAGGAATAATTAATTCGCTAAATAGTAATGCTGTAGGTTACGATGAAATTAGTTTAAGTATGCTTAAATATTGTTGTCCTTACATTGTACCTTTTATCACTCATATTATAAACAGTTGTTTAGCTGAAAATTACTTTCCAAACATTTGGAAAATTTCCATAGTTTCGCCTTTACCCAAAGTTGCTCAACCAGAAGATTATAAGGACTTAAGGCCAATTAGTGTATTACCTCCGTTGTCAAAAATTTTAGAGAGAATAGTGTCAAATCAAATTAAAGAATACGATATCTTACCTTTAACGCAATCTGGCTTTAGAAAAAATTTTAGCTGCACAGCGGCATTGTCATATTATTGATGATATTTTACAAGCAACAGAAAATGATGAACTTACAGTATTAACACTTATTGACTATTCGAAAGCATTTGACTGTATCAATCATGAATATTACAATTCTCTTTCTTTGCTTGATATGCATTGTTTTTAAATGACTTTGTTTAGGCTTTATACAAGCATAATAACAACAAACATATCCAAACTGATATACTTATATTGATGTTTCATCTCTAAACATGCTATTACTATATTCATTGGACTTTCTTTAATACATGATGAATACTGGATTAAATATCATAAAATTCAAAACGTCTAAAAACAAATTAATTTGATGTGTATATTCTTAGGTTTTCGGTCATGTGGTAAAATAAAAATTATTTTCTGACGTTTCGGTTTTATTAAACCATCTTCAGAGAGCTAGATATAGAACTTACATTAGAAATTATTTATAATGAATTCACCGTAGGTACTTACAATTTAGGAGTGGTAAAAATTACATAATAATTAATATTATATACATTTTTGTCTGTTGTGGTTGAGATCTTAAAAGAAACTAAAATATTTTGTGCCTGGTGTTTTGGGATGTTTATGTTATCCTTGATAAGGTGTAATTTATGAGCTTATTGGTACTAAAGTGAGTGACATAAATTTAATGTATCGACTGTTTATAATTACTTTGTTTTGTTGATGGAAAGATGTAAAAATTTTTATTACAATTTTTATTTTTCAATTACATATTACCCCTTTTTAGTTTACTTTAATAAATTAAAATAAGTTTCGCTTAAATTTTCTATGTCAGTGCGGTTGTTTATTGCGTTTTTATGTCTTTTGATTTGTAACATTTCATGTATAGTTCGTCGGTGGTAGTTTGGTTCTTTATTTAAAATTTGTATATTGTTAAAGTTAAAGTTATGGTTTTGTTCTAGAGCGTGTTTTGTTAGTGCTGTTGAATTTTGGTTGAGTGTTTTTATATTATATTTGTGGGTGTATATTCTTTTGTGGAGGTATTGTTTTGATTTGCCGATATAAGTGCTGTTGCAGTCGTTACAGTCTATTTTGTATATTGTATTAGTTTCGTCTTTTGGTTGTAGTTCAGGTTTAAGTTTCGTGAAAAATATTTTTGTAGTATTATATGGTTTATGTGCTACTGTTATATTGTGTTTCTTTAATACGTTTGAAATATTTTCAGATACTTTAGGTATGTAGGGCATGGATATATATTTGTTATTGTTTTGATTTGATTGGTTCGTTGTTTTATTGTATAATGTGTGCATTCTTTTCTTTATTATAGGTTAATAGAAGTATTTTGGATAAGAGTTTGCTTCATTGTGACAAATAAGTTTATTTTTTTGTTGCTCTGTAATTAGATTTTTTTGAGCCATGATTTAACGAGGTTATTAATTTTATTTTGAATTTTATTTGTTGGGTCTTAAGTTTCTGTTTTATATGTGGTTCTGTCATTAAGCATATCAATCATTTTTGTGTCGTACTCAGTTTTATACATAATTACTGTTTTATTACATTTGTCAGCCGTTAATATGAAAATATTAGAGTTTTCTGTTAAAAATTTTTTAGTTTCGTTAATGTAATGATTTATCTGAGTTTTGGTTTTATTGCCTGTGTTTTTTAATTTATTTTTATAGTTTGTAAGTATATTGCATATTTTATTTCTAATTTCTGTTTTATTTTCATCGTTACTTATTTGTCACAATGGACATGCCCCCTTCATCTACGGCCTACCAAAACTTCACAAAGAAAATATTCCTTTAAGACCAATTGTTAGCAATATAGACAGTCCCACATATAATCTCTCACAATTTCTATCAAATACATTAAGTAATATATTAGGAAAAACCGAACACCACGTAAAAGACTCATGGCAATTTCGTGACTTTATAAAAAACCAAACAGTTCCCAAAGACCATATTATTATATCACTTGATGTTACTTCATTATACACTAATATACCAATAGACTTAGCAATTAAATGTATAAAAAATAAATGGCCGGAAATTACTAAATATACATCTCTTACCGAAAACGAATTCGTCAATGCGGTTACCTTATGTTTAAATTCCACTTATTTTACATATAACAAAAAATTTTTTTCGCAAATCTTTGGAACTGCCATGGGTTCACCTATATCGGCCACATTGCAAATCTTGTAATGGAAGAATTAGAATACAATGTATTAAAATCTCTAAATTATACACCAAAATTGTATAAAAGATATGTAGATGACTGTATTATTTGTCTACCAAAAAATAAAATAGAATACACAGTTGAAAGTTTTAATAATTTCCATCCACGTTTGCAGTTTACCAGCGAAATAGAACAAGAAAACAGCATAAATTTCTTAGATGTAACTATTAAATACAATGAATCCGGAATTATTGATACAAACTGGTACACGAAAGAAATATGGTCTCAGAGATACTTAAATTATAATTCACATACACCAATCAATTACAAAAAAAGCGTTGTTAACAGTCTTACAGATCGAGCCATTCAACTTTCACACCCAAAATATAGACCAAATAATTTAAAAAAAATTAAAACAGTTCTTGAAGCAAACTCTTATACAAAATACTTCTATGAACCTATAATAAAGAAAAGAATACACACATTATACAATAAAACAACGAACCAATCAAATCAAAACAATAACAAATATATATCCATGCCCTACATACCTAAAGTATCTGAAAATATTTCAAACGTATTAAAGAAACACAATATAACAGTAGCACATAAACCATATAATACTACAAAAAAATTTTTCACGAAACTTAAACCTGAACTACAACCAAAAGACGAAACTAATACAATATACAAAATAGACTGTAACGACTGCAACAGCACTTATATCGGCCAATCAAAACAATACCTCCACAAAAGAATATACACCCACAAATATAATATAAAAACACTCAACCAAAATTCAACAGCACTAACAAAACACGCTCTAGAACAAAACCATAACTTTAACTTTAACAATATACAAATTTTAAATAAAGAACCAAACTACCACCGACGAACTATACATGAAATGTTACAAATCAAAAGACATAAAAACGCAATAAACAACCGCACTGACATAGAAAATTTAAGCGAAACTTATTTTAATTTATTAAAGTAAACTAAAAAGGGGTAATATGTAATTGAAAAATAAAAATTGTAATAAAAATTTTTACATCTTTCCATCAACAAAACAAAGTAATTATAAACAGTCCATACATTAAATTTATGTCACTCACTTTAGTACCAATAAGCTCATAAATTACACCTTATCAAGGATAACATAAACATCCCAAAACACCAGGCACAAAATATTTTAGCATTTAGTTTCTTTTAAGATCTCAACCACAACAGACAAAAATGTATATAATATTAATTATTATGTAATTTTTACCACTCCTAAATTGTAAGTACCTACGGTGAATTCATTATAAATAATTTCTAATGTAAGTTCTATATCTAGCTCTCTGAAGATGGTTTAATAAAACCGAAACGTCAGAAAATAATTTTTATTTTACCACATGACCGAAAATTAATCTCGCAAAATAAAGTGATTTACTTGTTCACCTGAAGAGCTTGTAAGAGCGAAAGAATATGTACATCTTCTTGTGGACTTCGTTTTTTAATTGTTGACCATAATGAATGAATTTTGGTAAGTTGAAAAAATTTTTTAATAATTTGTTTTTAGACGTTTTGAATTTTATGATATTTAATCCAGTATTCATCATGTATTAAAGAAAGGCCAATGAATTTAGTAATAGCATGTTTAGAGATGAAACATCAATATAAGTATATCAGTTTGGATATGTTTGTTGTTATTATGCTTGTATAAAGCTTAAACAAAGTCATTTAAAAACAATGCATATCAAGCAAAGAAAGAGAATTGCAAAATAAGATATAAAGGAATAGGCCTTATCTAAAAGAGAGTGATATCATTTTATTACTGATTAATTTTTGATATCAATGTCAGGATAGAATAGAACTAGTTTATTTTGATTTATTTTTGACATCAATGTCAGTTAATGATAGACTGACATTGGATTTAGGTTATATCAATTTGTTTCATTAATGTCAATTTGACATTAGAATGAGATTATATTTTTTTGAATGTCAATGTCAGAATAAAATTAAAAATAGGGAATTTTTAACGTCACAATTAAACTAAAACTAGATTATATTAATTTTTATGAAGATAAATAATTTTTATTTAAATGTTTTGCGTTTTGCTTTGAATGTTATGGATTCTGCAATATAATTCAATGCTGTATGACATATAGTCCTTCAGAGTATTTTGTTTTTGCATTATTCGACAATAACAACGTTCTAAAGTGTTTTCAACAATTTTTTTTTGGATTCAACATAATTTATATTTGCATGTTCAGAAGTAGAACATCAATAAATATATTAGATAATTTTGTTATTATTGGGCCATATAAGGCTTGAATAAGGTTGTTTATAGACAACAAGTCTCGAATAAAGAGAGGTAGAGTATTTTATAAGAATGACGTACAGACATCGAAAAGAATTCAAAAAGTACAAAATTCATGCACTAGGTTAATATGTACTTAGTATTAGACGTGGGGAACATATCTCCCATATGATCAGTGCAATCAATTGGCTGAACATGAATAACAGGCGACTATTACACTCCTCTGTCTTTTTTCATAGGCTTATAACGTTGAAGACACCACCTTATTTATACAATAAAATAAAATTTAGAACAGATGTTCATAATATTAACATTAGAAGGAAATCTTTGATTACCCCACCAGCTCACAGAACTGCAATTTATGAAAGATCATTTACATTTACTGTGGCAAAAATTTATAATGCTATCCCTGCCGTAAGAAGGAAATGTGGTATAAATAAATTTAAATTTGATATGAAAAAGCAATTGTCAGCTCATCAATAATATTATAATTTTTACTAATTGAATTAACTAAAGTTACACATTAATAACGTGGTATTAAACTAAGTATTTAGTTTTTAGTTTTAGTTTTATGTTAGTTCAGGTTAGGTAGGACGGGGGTTAGGAAGAACAGGGTTTGCTGAATTTCGCCTCCCTCCAATAGATATATTTACAATAGATACCTATATTTAGTTGTTACACTCAAAACTTTTTTCCTTTGTAAATTTGTTATTTATTGGTAAAAAAAATAAGGACCAGTAATTATTATTATTATTATTCTAAGTACCATCGATACGTGTCATAATCGAGACGAAAATCTATCACCAGACTTAATCGGGTTTATTTAAGAAGTGTGTGTTCGAAGCGAGTAAGTTCGAACGTATCAGCTAGATGTTTCGTGGCGTTAAGTTGGCAACAACACTATGGAATTTTACTAACATCTGATTTCTGTTTTCGCAGAATTGTTGATTATGCTATGGATAAACAAATATACAGATAAGTCCAGGATGCTTCGAACACGACAGGGATTGGGACGAATATACGAGTGGCCGACAACTCGCCTCAGTTCGAAATTTGTACATTAGGAGAAGGGCGTGGCAGTGCGATGTGGCCAGTGTGGCCACTCACTGCTCAGCCTCAGCAGTCAGCACGTCAGCAGACTGTTGTTATTATAAATAGTATCTCAGTAACCGATGCAGAACTCATGTCTGAAAGAAATTTGATTTACGTATTCTGGACCAAAGTTTCGAAATTTTTCTAACTTCAATAATACATGCTAGATAGGATTAATTATTGTAATTTTAAAAAAATCTCAAAACACATTTAAATATTTCCATGTTTTGTTTTTTCGCAACAAAAATGTGATTTTTTACAATTCTCTTTCTTTGCATGATATGCATTGTTTATAAATGACTTTATTTTGACTTTATACAAGCATAATAACAAAAAACATATCCAATTCACATTTTTATCATGCATTGAAGAAGATCCAATAAACTTAATAATTGTATGTTTAGAGATGAAACATCAATGTGAATAATCAAATTGGACATGTTTTGTTATTATGCTTGTATAAAGCCTAAAGCCTAAATAAAGTCATTTATAAAAAATGTGATTCTACAACATAAAATATATTAATAATTAATTGTCGCTGCATCTCGAGTGTTGCAGGAGGTCTAATAAAAATTATTATATAATAAAAGCATCCAAACAAGGAACAGTAGACTCGAGAGCCATCGGCTACAGCGCGGAGACCCACGATTCCCACACCACTGTGTCCGCTTGCCTACAACTGGTACAAGTAAATCGCGCAAACTAATACCCATGTTCGAACCTCCTCGGTCTTTACTGTATATACAGATAAGTCCAGGATGCTTCGAACACGACAGAGATTGGGACGAATATACGAGTGGCCGATAACTCACCTCAGTTCGAAATTTGTACATAAGGAGGGCGCGGCAATGCCACTCGCTCACTGCTCGCTCAGCAGTCAGCAGAGCAGACTGTTGTTACACAATGAAAAAAATAAGAGATAAGAAAATGGAATAAAAATAAGATAAATAATTATTCCGAGTTTTAAATACACAGTACTCTGGGCGATAATATATTAGTTCTTATTCGATTTAAAATTCAACTGTTCAAATTGTTCCTTGCTTTTCGGATATCATTATTTGTTAATTCTATTCCATATTCTTTATTTCTTATCTCTTAATTTTTTCATTGTGTTTAAGACTTAACCGTGATGGGAAGATATTAAATCTTTAAACATTAATAGTAAGAGAAATGAGTTACCTGATAATTTGAATGACTGTAACGCAATAAATAATTATTTTATTGATAGTATTTCTAATCCTAATATTGATTTTGATAATATCATAAATTTCTATTCAACTAACAGGTTACATACTAGTTCCTTTAGTTTTAAAACAGTATCTGAAATTGATGTTTACAATATAATTAATAATATAAAATCTAAAGCAGCAGGGTGTGATGAAATAACAATTTTTGTTTTAAAATCTTGCTTACCTTTTCTACTGCCTTATATCACCCATATAGTAAACTATTGTTTGGAAAATTCATTGTTTCCTACACAGTGCTTCCCAAAATAAACCCACCCTTGGCATTTGGTGATCTTAGGCCTATCAGTATTTTGCCAAGTTTATCGAAAGTCATTGAAAAAATCATGGAGACCCAGCTTCGTGATTATTTGAATCAATACAATATCCTACCTGTAACGCAGTCTGGCTTTCGTCCCAATCATAGTTGTAATACGGCTCTGTTAAATATAACAGACGATATTATAGCAGCAACTGATCAAGACAAGCTAACCGTTCTGGTTCTCTTAGATTTTTCAAAGGCTTTCGATACAATTAATCACCCTGTGCTAATTGCAATTTTCAAATACATTGAATTAAGTTCCAATGCAATTGCTTTATTAAAAAATTTTTTGACTAATAGATCGCAAGCAGTGGTTATTGGTAGGAGTATGTCTAATTACAGAATTGTCGACAAAGGCGTAGCACAAGGGAGCATATTGGGACCTCTTTTATTTAAAAGAGGTCCCAATATGCTCCCTTGTGCTACGCCTTTGTCGACAATTCTGTAATTAGAAATACTCCTACCAATAACCACTGCTTGCGATCTATTAGTCAAAAAATTTTTAAATACCCTATATACTTTCAGGTTTTCAAACTCTTTGCAGTTTTGCTCATCACATGCCTATGCTGACGATTTTCAAATATACAAACACTTTAAGCTATCGGACATAGACAATGTAAATAGGGACGTAACTGCCGATCTCGTAAGTATTGACGCATGTACAACAGAACATGGATTGCTTTTAAACCCTCGAAAAACTAATGCTATAATTTTTGGTAAAAAGAAACAAATACCTTTAGCACTTAATTCTATTAGTATAGCACTAAGGAATTAAACTTTAATGTAAAAGTAAAAAATTTAGGTATTACATTTGATCAGTCTCTGAGATTTAAACATCACATTGCAAATTTAATATCAGGTGCATTTGTAATTTAAGATTGTTATACCCACATAGCCATGTGATTAATAAAAACGTAAAAGCGATTCTATGCGAGGCACTTGCATTATCCAGATTTAATTATTGTGATTCTCTTTATGGTCCTTGTCTGGATAATTTAGATATTAGAAGGATTCAAAAGGTTCAAAATTGTTGCTTGCGCTACATCTTTGGCATTAGAAAGTATGAAAGGATTTCACATAAGCTTATAGATCTAGGGTGGTTAAACATGGTAAATAGACGTAAAATGCATGCAGCTTGTCTATACCATAAAATTATTAGCAACAAAGCTCCTAATTATTTGTACAAAAAAATTACGTTTAGAACTGATGTGCATGCTGTGAACATAAGATTTAAAGGCACAATAACGCCTCCCCAGCATGGTTCAGAATACTTCAAGCGTTGTTACAGTTACACTGTTGCGAACGTTTACAACAATATACCAAGCTCAATAAAAACGTTAACTTCATCAAAGTTTAAGACTGCATATACGAAGCAACTAATGAACGAGCAGTAGTAATTAAAATTAAAGGTTGTTTTACTTTTAATAATTTTTTAATGTGTGTATTTGTGAAATAAGTAGGTACTGTTAAGATAATAAATTAGTTATTTCTCTTTCTCAATTTTTGTTTTCGTGGGAATTTGAAATGTATTATTATTTACTTGTAATATTACTTTAGTATTAAATATTTCGTTTTATTGAATATATTTAGGGTTAAGTGGAAGAGCAGGTAATTTTCCAAATTATCTGAACTTCGCCCTTATCGAACCATTTCTTTTTTATATACTTTGTATATTAAATTTACTTTAGTTGAATAAAGACATTATTTTTTTTTTTTTTTTTTTTTTTTCGGTAATCCCGAACCTAATGCTGGACAGTCTCCCTGTGGCCTCCGACACCACACAGAGAGAGCGCCAGCGAATAATCTACAGCCACTCCCCACATCCCGCGGGGTTAGTGACTGTAGATTCCAGACTCGTGTGCCCTAAGTAGACGGAGGGAACCCAGGATGACCGCTTTCTGCATTTGACCAGCCAACCACTCTGCCGATTTTTGGCAGGCAGGCATGGTCTTCAATGCGGAGAGCAGCGTGGGCTTCATACCTCCAAGTACACCGATTATCAGGACGACCATCTTGACAGAGTAGCCTGGGTATAGCACTTGGAGCTCGTACCGGAGATCTCTGTATTTAGTCCGTTTCTCCTCCTCCTCCAAGGCGATGTTTGTCTCAGCAGGTGCTGAGAACTCGATCACATACATCACCTTGATCTGATGGTCGAGGAGGACTAAGTCAGGCTTATTGGCGTGAATTCGCCTGACGGTCGGGAACGAGTAGTTCCAGTAAATCCGGCATTTCTCGTTCTCGAGAACGGACTCGATATCTCCGGGGACGTAAGGCAGCACTGGTGTTTGGTCTATCTGGTACGAGTGCCGTAGATGGTAGTATAGCACTCGTAAAGCCGCGTTATGTCGTTGGATGTAGACCGAAGTCGCATAAATCGGGCATGCAGATAATAAATGCATGAGCGACTCCGGCGCCTGCCGACAGGTCCTGCAGTTGATATCAGGTACCTCTACACCCATCACGCGACTGCGATAGACCAATGTGTTAATAACACCATCTTGGCAGGCCACAATATATCCCTCGGTCTCCGACTTCAGACCCGCTGACCTTACAAATGCGAAGGTCAGCTCTGTCGATAAACCCAGTGCTTCTATGTTGTTATAGAAAACACCGTGCAGGGGTTTATCGACGTGCTGCCTGAACAGATTTCTCTGTTCGGCAGCTTTGATGTGGGCTGTCAGACGATTAGGCGGAAGCTCAGTGACTGAGTCACCTCGCCGGCCTTCTCGCCTGTAGTCGAACACGAGACCGAGTTCATCTGCGGCCCTCTGTGCTGCCCTAAACAATAAAGCGCCAACTCCCACAGTTTCATGATCTCTCACTAACTGTAGGAGTGGGTCCGAGCTCCTGATGACATTACATGCCATACTCAGTGCCACTCTGCCATGCATGCACTCCAGACTCAAGAGTCCTCGGCCCCCCCGTTGACGTGGGAGGTACACACGAGGAACGGACGATCTAGGATGAATACTCCTATGAATATTCATCATCTTGCGGGTATTCCTGTCCAATTGACGCAGCTCATCTACTCCCCATTTGACTACGCCAAAGGAGTAGAGCAGAATCGGAACGGCAAGCATATTAGTGGCAGACACCTTGTTCTTCCCGAAAGTTCTGATGACCAGTTCTTTCGGAGTCGGTGTCTGTACTTGCCACGGAGAGAATCCTTTATTTGGTTCACATCCTGGATGTGGCGTTGTTCCACACCCAGGTATGTGTAGGTATCTCCGGCATCCAAATGTCGTAGGATGCTTCCGTCTGCGAGCTGCGCATCTTCGTGGAATTCCCCGCATCGTCCTCTCTTGAGGTGGACGACTGCGCATTTGTCCAACCCAAACTCCATTCCAATTGCCCGCGTGTATTCCTCGACCACCCTGAGAGCATTTTGAAGTTCTCGCTCTCCGGAGGTATAGAGTTTAAGGTCATCCATATAAAATAGATGGGTGACCTTATGCCTCCGGTTGCTGGGTGGCCCACACTGATACCCGCGAGTTTGGCGGAGTCCAACAGATAGCGGCAGCAGTGAGATGCAGAAGAGGAGCGGACTCAAAGAGTCACCCTGAAACACTCCTCTCTTAAATGTCACCAACTCTGGCGAAACTCGCTCGGCACCGGATGTTATGGTGAAGCGAGTTCTCCAAAGCGGCAACAGTTGTTCGATGCATCTCACTAGTGGTGCTGGTACCGCAAGACATCCGAGCAAGTGTAACAAAAGCTCGTGGGATGTTGTATCAAATGCCTTGCGATAATCAATCCAGGCCATTGACAGATTCCGCTTGTACTGCACAGAATCCTGTGTAATACAGCGGTCTATCAGCAGGTTTTCCTTGCAACCTGCCAGGCCCTTCTTGGCACCACGCTGTTCGTTTATCTGTTGGTAGACCGGATCAACAGACCTCAACATCCTGGTATACAAGATACGAGTAAATAACTTGTAGCAGGAGTTGAGGCAGGTAATCGGCCTATAATTTTTTGGGTCAGACAGATCCCCCTTTTTGGGGATTAGCACAGTTCGCCCCTCGACAAACCAGTCCGGAATTTGCTGCCCCTCGTTCAACCATGAGTTGAAAACTCGGGCCAGATGGCGGTGGGTGGAAGGAAACTTCTTCCACCACCAGTTGTTTATACCATCTGGACCCGGGGCAGCGAAGTTCTTGGTTCCAACAAGTGCTTGTTGAACCTCTTCCGTACTGATTGCCGGGCACACTTCGTCTGGTTCTTCTAAGACTCTACGACTGAGAGCCTCGAAGTGTGCTATAGCTGGAGTGTCATTATCGAATGGACTCGCGACTTCGTAGATTCCTTTCCAGAAGGCTTCGACATTATCAACAGTTGGCGGATTTTCGACAACACGCTGTGGCTCTTGGAACAGGCGAGACGGGTTTGTTTGAAACAATTTGTTTTGTTCCAAACTCCGCATTCGCCTGACCAAAGTTTTCTTAATAGCCATAAGCGCTCGAATCCTATCTAGACAGTGCTGCTTGATGGTCTGCAGCACTGTGCGATTTAGCGTGTGGTTTTGGCGTCTCAGTCCGGCTGCCACTCGCCGGACCTTCGGTGTAAATGGTCTACCTGCGACTATATAATCCACCACACTCTGGATTCGAGAAGCGTGTTGCCTTGCTGATCGAATTTTAGCTTCGATCTTCTGTACGCGCCGCTTAGCTTTCTCGACCCTATCAACTGCGCTTGCCAGGCGCTGTTGTGGGACGAGTTGCTAGGCGGCAGCGTACACCGCGCTGTTGATCTGCCAGATGTTGGCATCTTCTGGAAGCTCCTCACTAATCAACGAATCCATTCGTGCCAGGTCTTGTGGCTTTGGGTTAACCCTGGTGTTAAGGTTAACCCTCGTCCTTAAAGCGACGTCGGTGTACTCAAGCGGAAGTTCCTCGTCAGCTGGAATTTGCCGCGGTGGAAGTGCGGCTGGTACTTCCTCACGCCGACGAGGTGCCCTTACGTAACCTGTTCGGCGCAAAAAGGATACTTGGTCTCTCAGATGTTGCTGAGAGAAGGCGCGATACTCCGGGTGCATATCGCACCACAACCGGTGGAATCGCGCCATGTATCCCCTGCGCCCAGGTTCGCTGCTCTCATAGCAGTTAAGCAGGTCATCCCTTAATCCCTCCGTCCACCTAAAGCGTCCATGTTCCATAGCGAGTTCGTCATTAATGAGACCGTCCAGTAAGGCCCCTCCCACCTGTCTCTGACCCCCATCCGAATGGGGTCGATTGTGAGGGGCCTGTCCTCTGTTTTGGTCTTGAACCAGAGGGTTTTGGGATTACAGGGTGGTTAGCCCTAAAATCCCACGTCCGACATTTGTCAGAGAGGGTTGCCCCTCCCTGTCCAGGGTGCACCGCGAGGAGGTTGCCGGTCCGCATTTCGCATATTATTATTATTATTTTTTTTTTTCGGTTGCCCGATGCTGGACAGTCTCTCCATGGCCTCCGACACCACACGGAGAAAGCGCCAGCGAATAATCTACAGCCACTCCCAACATCCCGCGGGGTTAGTGACTGTAGATTCCAGACTCGTGTGCCCTAAGTAGACGGAGGGAACCCAGGATGACCGCTTTCTGCATTTGACCAGCCAACCACTCTGCCGATTTTTGGCAGGCAGGCATGGTCTTCAATGCGGAGAGCAGCGTGGGCTTCATACCTCCGAGTACACCGATTATCAAAAGTGAAATCGGTGTACTCAGGAGGATGTTCCTCGTCAGCTGGTATTTGCCGCGGTGGAAGTGCGGCAGGCACTTCCTCACGCTGACGAGGTGCCCTTACATAACCTGTTCTGCGCAGGAAGGATACTTGATCTCTCAGATGTTGTTGAGAGAAGGCGCGATACTCCGGGTGCATATCGCACCACAACCGGTGTAATCGCGCCATGTACCCCCTGCGATCAGGCTCGCTGCTCTCATGGCAGTTGAGCAGGTCATCCCGTAGTTCTTCCGTCCACCTAAAGCGTCCTTGTATAATTGCCGGGTCGTCATTGTGAAGACCGTCCGGTAAGGCCCCTCCCACCTGTCTTTGACCCCCATCCGAATGGGGTCGATTGTGAGGGGCCTGTCCTCTGTCGCGATCTAGAACCAGAGGGTTTGGGATTACAGGGTGGTTAGCCCTGAAATCCCACGTCCGACATTTGTCAGAGAGGGTTGCCCCTCCCTGTCCAGGGTGCACCGCGAGGAGGTTGCCGGTCCGCATTTCGCACCCCTTTATTATTATTATTATCTCTTATTATTATTTACCCTTTATTATTATTATTATCTCTTATTATTATTATTTTTTTATTTTTTTTTTTTTCGGTTTCCCGAATCTAATGCTGGCCTCCGACACCACACAGACAGAGCGCCAGCGAATAATCTACAGCAACTCCCCACATCCCGCACGGTTAGTCACTGTAGATTCCAGACTCGTGTGCCCTAAGTAGACGAAGGGATCCCAGGATGACCGCTTTCTGCATTTGACCAGCCAACCATTCTGCCGATGTTTGGCAGGCAGGCATGGTCTTCAATGCGGAGAGCAGCGTGGGCTTCATACCTCCGAGTACACCGATTATCAGGACGACCATCTTGACAGAGTAGCCTGGGTATAGCACTTGGAGCTCGTACCGGAGATCTCTGTATTTAGTCCGTTTCTCCTCCTCCTTCAAGGCGATGTTTGTCTCAGCAGGTGCTGAGAACTCGATGACATACATCACCTTGGTCTGATGGTCGAGGAGGACTATGTCAGGCTTATTGGCGTGAATTCGCCTGACGGTCGGGAACGAGTAGTTCCAGTAAATCCGGCATTTCTCGTTCTCGACAACGGACTCGATATCTCCGGGGACGTAAGGCAGCACTGGTGTTTGGTCTATCTGGTACGAGTGCCGTAGATGGTAGTATAGCACTCGTAAAGCCGCATTATGTCGTTGGATGTAGACCGAAGTCGCATAAATCGGACATGCAGATAATAAATGCATGAGCGACTCCGGCGCCTGACGGCAGGTCCTGCAGTTGATATCAGGTACCTCTACACCCATCACGCGACTGCGATAGACCAATGTATTAATAACACCGTCTTGGCAGGCCACAATGTATCCCTCGGTCTCCGACTTCAGCCCCGCTGACCTTAAAAATGCGAAGGTCAGCTCTGTCGATAAACCCAGTGCTTCTATGTTGTTATAGAAAACACCGTGCAGGGGTTTATCGACGTGCTGCCTGAACAGATTTCTCTGTTCGGCAGCTTTGATGTGGGCTGTCAGACGATTAGGCGGAAGCTCAGTGACTGAGTCACCTCGCCGGCCTTCTCGCCTGTAGTCGAACACGAGACCGAGTTCATCTGCGGCCCTCTGTGCTGCCCTAAACAATAAAGCGCCAACTCCCACAGCTTCATGAGTCGGTGTCTGTACTTGCCACGGAGAGAATCCTTTATTTGGTTCACATCCTGGATGTGGCGTTGTTCCACACCCAGGTATGTGTAGGTGTGCGACTATATAATCCACCACACTCTGGATTCGAGAAGCGTGTTGCCTTGCTGATCGAATTTTAACTTCGATCTTCTGTACGCGCCGCTTAGCTTTCTCGACCCTATCAACTGCGCTTGCCAGGCGCTGTTGTGGGACGAGTTGCTTTGCGGCAGCGTACACCGCGCTGTTGATCTGCCAGATGTTGGCATCTTCTGGAAGCTCCTCACTGATCAACGAATCCATTCGTGCCAGGTCTTGTGGCTTTGGGTTAACCAAGCAACAGTCTATTATGATATACAAATTCCATATGCCTTCTTTAAGACTACCAAGTCTACTCGTAGATGAATCGGAACAATTACGATTATTCTGTCGTTTTATTTTTGATTAACGTTCGACATCATAATAATTACTTTTTGGAACTAAGCTGATAACCTTGTATTGTGCAATAAACAAACTAATGAGAAGATATAATCTAAGGAACAGTTATTAAATGGAAGTATACAGTGAGATGTGCATGTTTTATCAAATTTAATACGAGCTATATTTTACTGAGATGTGAGATATTTCTGAATAAATAGGTTATGAATTTTGACAGATTATTTTATTTTAATGTACTAAAGTTATATTTTAAAGTTTGACAGTTCCAACCGTAACAGATACTCCCCTTTCGTGGTGAAAAAAAAAATTGAAGATTTTTTTTTCTTGTTCAATACATACCCAACCTAAACTTATAACCACTTACTCCGAACACAAAATTCTCAAACAATAACGACTAAAATAGGAAAATGTCATATAGATTATGGAAATACGTAGAACTGGTTTTATACTTATTAATCATCAATCGTTTTATCCAACTTCAAATCTTTCACATGCCAACATCCTTTTGAAATACCTTTTCCATCTTCTAGTTCATAAACATTTATACCACGTCTCTTTTTAATTTTGTAAGGACCAGTATACTTTTTGCCGAGCTTAGCTGCATAATTTTTAGCAGCACTAGACGACTGTATTCCTTTTTCCAGACAAAATCTCCCTCTTTTAGTTGAACCGGTCTATGTCATAAGTTATAGTTATATTTTGTTTTCTCATGAGCTATTTTCAATTTTTCTTTAACAAATTTTCTTAAATTAGCAAGTTTGTTTTGATTAACACAAACGGTTTTATTTCTTATTTGTTCATATTCAATACCATCTACTATCATTTCAGAACCGAAATTTATAAAATAAGGATATTTTTCTGTGACTTCACTCTTAGCAGTTCTATATGCACACGCAAGCTGTGACAAATACATATCCCATTTTTTGTGATTTAATCCCACATAACTTGAAATCATAGTTTTAATAACTCTGTTGATTCTTTTTGTAAAGTTTGGTTCAGGGTGATACAAAGGATTAAGTAATAATTTAACATTGTATGTCTTAAGTAATGTATTAAATTCTTTGCTTTTACACTGTACCCCATTATCACATTTCAAATATTCTGGTACACCCAATAGAAGAAAAACTTGTTCTTCCATGATTTTATTAATTGAACTTGCAGTTGCTTTACGTAAGGGAAAAAGTAATGTACATTTACTAAAATAATCACAAATAACAAGAATATATTGAAAACCTTGTGTGCTACGTGGTAGAGGACCAATTAAGTCTGTTGCAGCATCTTTCTACGTTTGGTTTATTTCCCATTAGACCAGCTTTAAGTTTTTGTTCTGGTTTTTGTTCCGAACAGGTTCTACATTTATTTACATATTTAGAAATATCTGTTTTCATTCCTGGCCAAAAATATTTTGATAGAATCCTATGGTATGTTTTAAATATACCCAAGTGTCCACCTGTAGTAGGTTCATCATGATATTTTTTTAAAATACCATCTCGTTTAGATTTTGGTAGAACGAGTTTCCATCTATCCGTGTCTGAATAATCTTTACCTAAATGCTTATACAATTCGTCACTATCAGATACTCTAAAATTAGGATATTTGAGAGGATTTGAGCGAATTTTTAATATCATATTTTTATACCATGGTTCGTAATCATGAGTGTAAATTAATGGTTGATAATTCTGGTACTGCGCGACTTAAAAAATCTGGTATAATATTGAATTTTCCAGGACGGTGAATGATTTGAAAATTATATTGTTGTAAGCGAAGTGCCCAACGTCCTGAACGTCCTTGAGGGTTTTTAAGGTTATTTAACCATATTAAACTATGGTGATCAGTAATAACTGTGAAAAATGTGCCCTCAATATAACAACGTAGTTTTTCTACACTCCATAGTATGATAGTACACTTAAGCATTCTAATTCGGTTACGGTGTATTCTTGTTCACATTTAGTTAGTGTTCTTGATAAATAGCATATTACATGTTCTCTATCGTCGTAAAATTGAGTTAATACTGAGCCAAGGGCTTTAGAACTAGCATCACATTGCAAAATAAAACTATGGTTAAAATTTGGACAAGAAAGTATAGGAGCTGTAACTAATAAATTTTTAATTTCCGAAAAAGATTGTTCACACTCTGAAGCCCATTTAAATTTTACTTTTTTACGTGTTAGATTTGTAAGAGGTTCAACGATGTTAGATAAATTTCGAATAAATTTTCTGTACCAGGATATTGTACCAATAAGTCTGCGCACTTCCTTTGGCGTTTTTGGTCTCGGAAAATTTACAATTGCACTGACTTTTTCAGGATCTACATGTAGGCCATTTCTATTTACCACGTACCCTAAAAATTTAAGTTCGCTTCTACAAAATTTACATTTTTCTTTATTTAAGGTCAAATTCGCTTCCTTTAATTTAGCAAAAACTTCATCTAATATTCTTATATGTGTGTTAAAATCGTTAGTAACTATCACAATGTCATCCAGATATTTTAGAACGTAGGGTTGTAGTTCAGGACCAAATAATTTGTCTACTAAATTTTGAAAAGTGGCGGGTGCATTAGTTAAACCGAAAGGCATTCTTGTGAATTGAAACAAGCCTCTGCCTGGAATAGTGAAAGCTGTGTACTTTTTACTGTTTTCGTCCATTTCAATTTGCCAGTATGCGCTTTGTATATCTAAAGTTGTTAAATATCTACTATTACCCAATTTGTCTAAAATAGTACTCATAACTGGTGATGGATAAGCCCATTTTTCTGACAGCATTTAATTTTCGAAAATCTACACAAAAACGGTATGAATTGTCTTTCTTTGGGACCATTAATATCGGTGAACTCCAACCACTAGTACTTTTTTCTATAACGCCTAATTCTAACATTTTTGTGATTTCATCGTCAATTTTATTTTGCATATATGGACTTACTAGATAGTATCTTTGTTTAATTGATGGGCTGTTAGCGACAATACTATGTATTACTACTGAAGTGCAACCTAATTTTATGTCTTTAATGGAATCAAAATAATTATTTACTGTTTTATTTAATTGCTCTCTTTGTCCTAATGTTAGATCATCCGCGGTTTGAATAAAGTTAATTTGTGAATTTTCATTAATACTGTCATCACCAAAAATCCATTCACCTTTTCTAAGGTCAGGTATGAAGTTCATTTTAATCCAAAATATAGTACCTAGTACTATATCATGACGTAATTGAGGAATTATATAAGCATTAAACATTTTAATTTTATTTTTTAATTTGATTGGAATCTCCATGTATCCAACAATATCTAAATTTTGGTTATTTACTACAGTGCAGGACATATTACTTAAGTTGTGAATTTTAACCCCTAGGTTTTGTAGACACAATGAATTTTTTTCATTTATAAAAATACCATTAGCACCGGAATCCAACAGTCCTTTAATTTCCCTACCATAGATGGATACAGTAATATAAGGATTTTCTCCTTCATCAACATTTTCGATTAAATAATTTAAAATTGGTTTAGCTGTTTTATTAAAATTTTCTACTTCTAAGTCTGTACACATAAAATTAATATTATTGATATGAAAGTCATTACTTAAATTAAATTTATCACTTGTAGATGTTTGGTTATGTTCTTTGACCGATGCTACCCGAGAAACTAAGGCTCGGTCTACACCTAGTCTCTGTGGTAGTTTCCCTGTGGGTTACATTTTACACAGGTATTGTGTGTATAACCAATTAAACCACATGTATAACATTTTAAAACTTTTACTGTACAATGTTTAGCCAAATGATTTTATCCTTTACATTTGAAACAGATAATAGAACTTGTTAAGATATAGTTGTCTATTAATATGTCATTCTAATATTTTTATAAAAAAAATTGTATTTATTCATGTTATCTTAAACAAATTAAAAAAAGTTTAGTTACTGATTGACAAGAAAAAACGTTACATAATTTTCTATTTTGAGAATGTATTACAAGTTTTAAAATATACATTTTATCAAGTCAAGTCAAGTTATTCTTACCATAGTTTCAAGATATAATACCATCCTAAGTGAAGAATTACAATTATATATACAGTCCACTTCTATTTGGGTATATTGAGGATACTATCAAGTCCATCAATTCCCCATCAACATTAATTTTGGTCCCACGAGCCGGATCTAAACAGCAATCAAGACAATTTAGCAAGACGATTGGATTTGGAAATCTGTGAACACTCCAGTGTTTGGTGGTAAGGTGTAACTTCCTAAAAACGAGTCTGGTTGTTCACTCTATATTGATATATTTAATTTAAATTTTAATAAATGAATAAATGAATAGTGCCATATACCCTGAAAAAGAAACATGATGCAGCTACGGACACGTGTTTCGGAGTTATTGCTCCTCGTCAGCGTAGCGTAGCTTGAATAATGAATCCGTATGAATAGGATCAGAAACAATAACTAATAACGGTAAGAAAGTAGCAGCACACAGTACTCAATTTGTACTTTCGTGCACCATGTGCCAATTTATGGCCTCAAATGATAACAGTCAGCACAGAGAGCTCTATGCGCACTGCTCAATTTCCACCCAGGCAAATATATTAGTTATTGTTTCTTATCCTATTCATACGGATTCATTATTCAAGCTACGCTACGCTGACGAGGAGCAATAACTCCGAAACACGTGTCCGTAGCTGCATCATGTTTCTTTTTCAGGGTATATGGCACTATTCATTTATTCATTTATTTTTATTATTGAACCCTGCTAAACATCACTATTGTATTTATATTTGCCTGGGTGGAAATTGATAGTTTTGAAAAAAATGGTACCCTACCTAGAATAATCTTGCGGATCTAAATGTGAAGGGCGCCATTCTGTCCGCGATTGCAAAAAAGCGTAAAAAAAAAAATTCGAAATTTTTTGTATTACTGAAAATTGATTAATTTTATGTTTACACCTCGTTTCTGGGCTTATTTTTTAATATTTCTTAATGGTTTTCAAACCAATCAAACGCTTGTTATTTCTAGATTCATATGCTATCAAACTATACTCGAAAATGTTGTTAACAAATGCTGCAGAATTTGTTTAAACAAAGCGTCCCCGAAAAGTGTAGTGCAAATTTCAGTATCGGGACATTTTTAAAACTATTACAGATAGATGCATACATCTATGATATGAAATATGCAAAAAAGAATGGAGCAATTTTTAGTAAAAGAATTATCTACATTGCTTTGTTGCGCTGAATAATTGTAACATACCTATCTCGCGCGCTCTAACCGAATAGGTACCTGCTTTAGACACTAAGGCCACAGTATCTAAGGCCGCACTAAGGCGCTGATATATGAAATTTACCACCAACCGAGGATTCTTTTTATCAACATATTTTAAGAGCCTCGTATCAAATAATTGTTTGGAAAAATGCGACTGAGGTAAATTCAGAAATTCCCAATCCAAATGATTTTGGTTGGGAGTTAAAGAATAATATATATATCATATATCCCTAAATTAATAACTATAAATGTTCGTCCATAATAGGTTGCTATTGTGAGGGTAAATGTGTTTTTCGTATTTTGACCCATAATATGGTATTCTACTTAATTCAAAATCGTTTAATAAAGTGGCACTTTACCACATGAAAATGTCACTTTACTGTTATAGTACTGTCAGTGTTAATAAAAAACAGTTTGACAGAAAATACATATTTCATATACCTTCTCGTATTTTTCCTTGGATTTTAAAGGAAGTATGCTCGAAGTTGCTTCTCGAACGGCATTTAAAATGTTTTCAGAATAATTTTCTAAATTGTGTTTCAGTAGCCAGATTCATTTTTATAATTAATATACAACGTGAGTCACCTAAAATGTCACCCCCTCCAGAATCTAAAAGAATGGATGGAATTTCGCGAAAATTTATATCCTGATATTTCTTACTATAACAAATCTAAATTTCGTAAAAAATATGTCAGAATATACCGGGTAGTACGAAAAGTAGTTCCAACTTTTTTTATTTTAATGCAACACCCTGTATATTTTTACATATTCCGTTAGACGTATTCATTACGAATTCAATGATGTCATATTTTCTATGTTTATCTTTAATAATAACTGAGATAGTGCAAATAAAAACGAGTTATTATAAGAACTTTTAGAAATTATTTAATAGCAAAAAACAATGAAAAGTCATAAAAATTGTAATTCTCAACTTATTTTTAGGAAGTATTTTGATTCTAAATGACAGTTTGAATAATAACTGTGAAACAAAATTAAGTATGTTAGTCAGGGCAATATTGATATTGAAGTTACATTGGCCTATTAAGTCGTCTTGATTTGCACTATCTCAGTTATTATTAAAGATAAACATATAAAATATGACATCGTTGAATTCGTAATGAATACGTCTAACTGAATATGTAAAAATATACAGGGTGTTCCATTAAAATAAAAAAAGTTGGAACTAAGTTTCGTACTACCCGGTACATTCTGACATATTTTTTACGAAATTTAGATTTGTTATGGTAAGAAATATAAGGATATAAATTTTCGCGAAATTCCATCCATTCGTTTAGATTCTGGAGGGGGTGACATTTTAGGTGACTCACGTTGTACATATAACTTAAAATCAATTCGATTCACAAAAATTATACTTAACTGTTATTATACAGGGTGATTCATAAGTAATGGTACACAGACCTACAGCAGATTTCGAACGTAAAAATATTGCGATTTAGCCAAACTTACCTTAGTCCAAAAGTTAATGGTAACCAAGATACAGGGTGTCAATAAAACTTATTTTTTAATTTTCTCTTGCAATTTAATGAATTTTTGTATTTTTCTTGTGAAAATCTATAAGTGAGGGTTATTTGGGGTGAGGAATCATAATACACCTACAATTTTGGTATAACTCCTAGAGGGCGCTACGTACGCTGCGTTTAATGTGTAAAAAAGGTCGTAACTTTTTACCCGCACCCATACGGCAGATTTCGCTTAAAAATTATTCTCTTCTATCATTTCTTAATAAAAAAGGTATACTTGTTTTAAGTCTCTAAATACAACATCTTTTCAGAAAAGTGCAAATCAAAAATTCCATGCAAATTCACTATGAGATGTGAAAAATTATTTTTATTATTTTGGCGGCAAAATTCGACAATTTTTCGTTGAAAATGTTGTTTTCTGTTATGTAGTTAATCCCGTTTAAGTGGTTATTGGCGTTAAACAATTTCTCAAAATTTCAGACATTACAACAAAACAATTTTAACTAGTAAATAATTTTATTCCATGGTAAACAATGCATCACAAATAATAACAACAACATATAACAACAAATACTACAATAAATATTCAACTTGTTCACTTCTCTCTTTTCAGAATTCGAAAAAAATATGTGGCGATCAGTTTTTAGTTATTAAAAAAAATTTTGAAAGAAATAAAAAACACAACACTTCTACAACAATTAATTAATGTTTAAAAGATTGGTTTCTGACAGGTACTTTTTGTTTTTATGCATGCTTGATAAATATTTATCTTTATTTACTCTGATAATGCTGTATCTTAACGCCTACTTTTAAAAATAATTTTTTACAGTGCATAATGAATACGCACAGAATTTTTGATTTACACTTTTCTCAAAAACTGTTGTATTTAGAGACTTGAAACAAGTATACATTTTTTATTAGGAAATGATAGAAGAATGAAATTAATAAGTGAAAAAAGTTACGGTCATACACATTAAACGCAGCATACGTAGCGTCCTCTAGGAGTTATACCAAAATTGATTTCACACACCAAAAAATCCCCACATAAATTTTCACAAGAAAAATATGAAAATTCATTAATTTACAAGAGAAAATTAAAAAATAAATTTTAACTTTGACACCCTGTATCTTGGTTATTATTAACTTTTGGACTAAGGCAAGTTTGGCCAAATCGCAATATTTTTACGTTCGAAATCTGCTGCTGGTCTGTGTACCATTACTTATGAATCACCCTGTATAAATAAACAAAGCCGTGTCAGTTACTATGGTTACGGAAACAAGTACCTACTATGACTTTTTTAAATTTAAAACTTTGTAATGCTTTTATATCGATCACTATTTGCTTATAATTAATTAACTAACACAAAATGTGAAAAAATAGTATAAACAAATCTCGTAAGAAAAGCAGTTTTACTAAACTCATACCTAGTTTTTGAATTACTCGCTCGCTGCACTCGCTCGTACTCAAACACTATATTCGTTTAGTAAAACTTTGCTCTTCTAAACTTGTTTAATGTACTAATATTAGGTGTTAATTCAGATTATTAGGCACGCATAATGTATTGTATATTACTTCTATATTGTCATTTTTCTAAGCCCACCCAAGTAGTACATTTAAGTTCATTTAGTTGTTTTCTTACATACCTCTTACCTACCTAAATATTTTAAGTTGTTATAATAATTTTTGTTCCCAAGTAAATTAATCTTTAAATGTCTATGTTTTATTGTCCATGTTAAAATGATAATATTTACGAAAGAGTAATAGGTACACTAAGAAAGCATTGTAAAGGTTTTGTAAACACAGTGTATATCGTCAATAGTCACTGATCCAGAGCGCGCGCGATGCGCTGACGTGAGTGACTGGACACACTTAAAACGGTAACGAAACAACGGAGCGCTGTACAAAAATAACCATATTTCTTATGAGGATAAAGCAAGGCAGATATTTCTTTCACTAAAAATTGCTCCATTCTTTTCTGCATATTTCGTATCATAGAAGTATGCATCTATCTGTAATAGTTTTCAAAATCACTCAATGCTGAAATTTACATTGCACTTTTCTGACACGCATTGTTTAAACAATTTCTGTAGCATTTGTTAATGAAAATTTCCAGAATTACTTATCAACACCTGAATCTAGAAAGAACAAACTTTCAATTGCTTTGAAAATCATTAAGAAATATTAAAAAATAAGCCTGGGAATGCGGTATAAAGACAAAATTAATAAATTTTCGGTAATCTAAAAAATTTCGGAAATTTTTTTTTACGCCTTTTTGCAATTACGAACAAAATGGCGCCTTCTATATTTAGATGCGCAAGGTCATTCCGGACAATGTACCATCGCGGCCGAAAAAAAGTAATCGACTGATTTTCCCGATGTAACTATGGTTTTATTCAGTGTCGCATCAAACCCAATATTTTTTTATTAGTGTCAACGTCACTGTCATATTAAGCAAAAATAAATTTTGTATTACTTAATCATGCCTTATCTTATCACGTTTTGAGTGAAGAAGAAAAAGGCTACATCATCGCCAAACTTGGAGAAGGGTGGTTTCAACAACGCATAGCAAGTGAAATTAATTGCAGCAAAAGCACGATTCAAAAACTAAACAAAAAGTGGAAAGAAACGCAGGGCAGTGGGTTCTGGGCGGCCAAGAAAGAGTTCTCTAGAAAACGACAATACCCTGGTTAACTATGTGAATTTAAACCCATTTTCTAATTCTATTGAAGCCAAAGAGCAAACCAACTTCCCAGCGTCTGTTAGGACAGCAAGAAAACGGTTGCGAGAGCAAGGTCTATTTAACTGTGCCAGTGCTAAAAAGCACCGACTAACAGATGATAATAAAGAGGCAAGAATGCAGTTTGCAAATACTTTTATTAATGAATAAGATCGTTACTGGGAGAGAGTGGTCTCTTCTGACGAAAAGATATTTCAGTCCTGCTACAATGGTCAACTCAGTCAACTGCGAGTTTACCATCCCAGGGGTCATAAGTTTGATAAGGAATATTTGTACAAAACAGATAATAGCGGAAGGTCTGTCTTTTTGTTTAGTTTTTGAATTGTGTCTTTGCTGCAATTAATTTGACTTGCCATGCGTTGTTAAGACCACCCTTCTCCAAGTGTGGTGATGCTGTAGCTTTTTTCTGCTTCTCTCAAAATCATACTAATTAATTGTTTTCTTATAATTAAAAAATATTAACAACTTATTTCTTATTAGTTTTTTTTAAATAAATACGACCCCACCAATGATTTCTTGTCAAAATAATTTAATTGACATAACTGATGTAAACACTCCCATTTACAAAGGAAAATTTTTCGAAAAAACATACTACTTGATAAAAAATCGATTACTTTTTTTCGGCCGCGATAGTACATATTTTTTCAAAACTATATCTTCGAGTGGTGGGTGTGACTTTTTAGGAGCGTCTTTCGAGATGCTAGATTCCTGACTATTACGTTCTTTAAATTCTCTAGGTGAGCCTGACAACGCCTTAGGGGTACGAGATTTGAAAGTGTTTGGAAAAATTCCCCGAAGGTGCCTGGATACTGGCTGGGGTTAGTTAAGTGACCACCACAAATTTGTATATAAAAAAAAAGTTGTTGGGCGCCAGTGGCAGCGTGTTAACTAGATCTCGATCCCGGGTCGTACTTGATGTGATTGATCTCAGGGTGTGTTGCTTAATCAACAAAGGAGTTATAGTACTTGCACTTACCTTATAATGAAGGTCTAAGGTGAACTTAAAAAATAATAGCACTGGCACTTGAGCTTTATATGAATTGCAACCGGTGTAACCGGAAGGGTTCACCATTAATGACTGGACTAGTAAAAAATAGTGGAATAAATTCCTAGCTCTGGTTGATGTTAGTATATTTGGCCTTGACCACCTGAAAGTTGGACGGGTTACTTCAGTTACACATCACATCAACATAAACAGTTTAATACAATAAGTCATTAACAATATAAAATAAATGCTCTTTGATTCTATAAGTAGCCAATGTAACAGTATCAGTCAATCGCGATACAGTTTATGCCAGGCGGCAATGTCAATGTTCTAATTCAACAACCAATAAATAGTTCTCTTACCCTCTTGGAGTAAGGTTACGTCTCGCTTTGATAATCCTGAGCGTACAGAAGACTCACTAGGGCTTAACACGACGTAAGTATTGGTTTAAAGAAGCACGCACTAGATACACAGTAGTATTTGTTAAAAGTTCGAAAAAATCCTCGGCAGCGGACACACACGTCCAATACGAGTATTTATTGAAAAAGTCTTGACTACGGACACACACGGTCAATACGCGTATATGTAGAAAAATTCCTGACTACGGACACACACGGTCAATACGAGTATATGTAGTAAAATTCCTGACTACGGACACACACGGTCAATACAGGTATATGTAGAAAAATTCCTGACTACGGACACACACGGTCAATACGAGTATATATATAGAAAGGTTCGTAAAGTATAGTGGTAGGTTATAAACACCTCACACTCGCGATGGTTTACACACGAATGAGTTAAAGTAGGGTTATGTTGTATACCCTTCACAGCGAACACACAAGCACAAGGTAAGCACTCGAGATGATGATACACGTATGAATGTTCAAAGCTAAACGACGCCGACGCTTAATGGTGACGAGTTTGTAAGAAGCAGTTCACAGCGAACACACACGCACAAGGTTAGCACTCGCGTTGGTTATTACACGTATGAGTTGTATTTGATTAAGATTAGAAACACTTCACAGTAGACACACACGCACAAGGTAGGCACTCGCGATGGATGACACACGTATGAAGTTTCGGAACTACTACGCCGACGCTTACTGGTGACGAGTTAGTTTCGGGAGAAGAACCGACGTTGATGTTATGAATGCTCGGCGGGGACTCAATATTCCCAAAATTTGGTTTTTCTTTTATAGTAAAAATCAGAACGGAAATTTGTTCTAGAAGGTTTTAAATGTAAATAATTTCAAAAGGCCCCTGTCACGTGATAAAAATTAAATAAAATTTTTCTTAAAATCCCTATAACTGAAGTCTCCTGTACTTTTTGTTTAAAATTTTTGTATGGGGGTCTAGTACACCCCCCCACCATGATGTGGCTGTAATAATTTAATCCTCAGTGGGCACATAACACCCCCCCACCGAGATTGGCTTTTGGCGATGGCGTTTGCTATCCTTGGCTGTTGGATAGAAATCGATGAGCTTAAAAAGTAATATATAAGAAAACTTAAGATTAGCTTATTCTAGGTCGGATCTAAAAAATTTTAAACCCTACTAAATATATGAACTAAACTATATAATGATTATATAAAAATGTCAGCCCTACTAAATATGAGAACTCGCGGTTATTTCATTTGGACATTAGCGTAACCGACATTATATGGGGACTATTCGGAGTCCGATGATTTGATGACAATCCTAGTACGTCGTTTTCGCCGAATAGGCATTCGTGCTGGAACTGACATCTGTTGCTGACTAGTTGCCGACAAACCAGGCTTAAGCGATTGGCTTTCGGATTGTGGCTGACTAGGTGCCGACGAACCAGACATATGTGTTTGGCTCTCGGATTGTGGCTGACTAGGTGCCGACGAACCAGACTTAAGTGTTTGGCTCGCGGATTGTGGTTGAGGACGACATCGCGCTATTTCCCTTAGTAGTGGACGAAATGACTCTGATTGTGACTCTACGGTTCCTGACTCTGAGTTTGAGCCAGGTCGTGTTGTTACTCGGTCTAGGCGAGGTTTTCTAAGGGGTAATGCCAATTTTGAAATTGGGCTTGTAATGGGAGATGCCAATGTTGAAATTGGGCTTGTAATGGGGGATGCCAATGTTGGAATTGGGCTTGTAATGGGGGATGCCAATGTTGGAATTGGGCTTGTAATGGGGGATGCCAATGTTGGAATTGGGCTTGTAATGGGGGATGCCAATGTTGGAATTGGGCTTGTAATGGGGGATGCCAATGTTGGAATTGGGCTTGTAATGGGGGATGCCAATGTTGGAATTGGGCTTGCAATGGGGAATGCCAATGTTGGAATTGGGCTTGTAATGGGGGATGCCAATGTTGGAATTGGGCTTGTAATAGGGGATGCCAATGTTGGAATTGGGCTTGAAGGAGGTTCCGGTAACGGAAGATCCTCATCAGACGATGTGTTTGGGGAGCTGGTTTCAGTCTCATGATGAATATCCCTCTCTGGAACCTTTGGTGCAGGTCTCAAGTGGTCCACATGTACATCGGTGCGATGTCGTCCCTTTTGCACTGTATAAATCTCGTCAGAGACTTTACGAACGACTGGGTGTGGCCCTTGCCACGCTGGCTCAAAAGTGTTTTTGTGAGGTCGAAGGTTTTTCACCATGACTTGGTCATGTTCTCGAAACTGAATTGGGGTCGCTTTGTCTCGTGGGGCGTATCGCTCTTGATAGCCTGTTTGGGTTCGTCGAGCCTGTTCCAGGCGATCCTGTGGGGAGATTCCAGCTAAACGTTCGCGCTCGGCTAAGTATGCTGGTGTATCCCAGTCGCCAGGTGCTGGGGGTTCGAAGCCAAACATCAGGCAAGCTGGTGTCTGTTTTGTAGCGGCATTTTGCCGGTTCCTAATCACTTTTAGGGCCGGTGCCACGTACAAGTCCCAAGTGTTGGGAGGTTTATTTAATAACAAAGTTTTCATCACCTTTTTTAAATCTTGTACTTTGCGTTCAACAGGATTTGCCCGTTGATGGTAAGCAGCTACGTACTGTATGCGGATTCCCTGTTCCGCACACCAGAGTACATATTCTCTGCTTTTAAAATGACCACCATTATCGGATAAAATCTTTCTGGGGGTACCATATCGTGCTGTTAAGTTTTCCAAGAA